>JALMGJ010000003.1:106101356-106763856 GCA_023362775.1 Charina bottae | reverse complement strand
AAGTGGAGGAACCAGTAAAATATGTTGTTGGTTACTACTATCTGGGGATTGGTCACAACCGTGGAGGTATCTGGTCACATAAGGGAGAACCTCATGATCATAAGAAGCAGTAGTAATGTGGAAGTCTGCTAAATTGATTGATTGATTGATTGATTGATTGATTGATTGATTATATGTCATCAAACCACTGTCAACTCTCAGTGATCACATAGATTTTCTCCATGACGATCTCACCCTAACCTCGTCTTTCAAGTCTTCCAACGGTGCACTCATTGCTGCTATAACTGAATCTTTCCAGCTTGTTGCCGCTTATCCTGTTCTTCTCTTTCCTTCCACTTTTCCCAGCATTAGAGCCTTCTCCAGAGAGCTAAGTCTTTGCATAATGTGTCCAAAATAGGATAGTTTGAGCCTGGTCATTTGTGCCTCGAGTGAGAACTCTGGGTTGCTTTGTTTGATTATCCACTTATTTATTTTCTTAGATGTCCATGATATTCTCAGGAGAAAAGAATATTATTCCGTTTTTTTTTTCAAATGACCAAACCACCTTCAAGCTGTTTTGCTAACTCTCATATGTCCCATATCATCTTGAATAATTTCAGCTTGATTATTAGTAACTCCTTAATAGTTAATACTCTCATTTTTATCCATAAAAAATTAGCTATTCAAATTATTCAAACTAAATGGTGATTTCAGCTTTATTTTGATATTCCATCTTGCTCAAAATGCACCTGAGACTTTCTCAGTGCTCCTGATCCCATCCCTCTCTGTATTCAGATCTGACGTATGCCTGAAAAATTCTTTATGCATGCAGACTGGGTATTGCATATGTCCTATTCAGGAGAGTTTTTGAAGATACAGGATCTCTTAATCACATGGATGAGTCATACGTGACTAATTTGGAAGCACTATTGTAAATTTTTTCAGCATTTATGCCAAATGCACTTAAGGTGGCTGGAGTGGGACAAACAGCACAATCCTGTTCTCCTTGGGTGCTTCTGTTGCACGTTTGAATAATGGTCACATCTCCATCAATAGTTCTTCAGTTCTTTAACAGAGCTTACAGTGAAATACCCAACTTGCCTGTATAGTTCTGTGTCCAAGTTGATATGAAATAAAAAGTTGAATCCTTTTCATATGTCTATGAAGGTTCTCAGTCATCCAGGTGGAATTGTCTGTAGCTTGAATCATGTCAACTGGATTTCTATTTTCTCAGTGGAAATGTTTCCTCTATTCAAGGAAGGATTTTCCAAGTTGGCATAAATGGATTCCTTGACCCCTCTTTCAAACCACTTATCTTCCCTGTCTAAAATGACATTAATGTTCACATTTTAGACAGGGAAGATAAGTGGTTTGAAAGAGGGGTCAAGGAATCCATTTATGCCAACTTGGAAAATCCTTCCTTGAATAGAGGTGGGGGCCTCAGGCACAATCTCTCCCCTATTTTCCTTCCTGCTTTGTCTTCTGTGCCTAGGAAGATTAATAACATTTCGCAATCTCAACAACAGCAAGGTAATCTTAACGATCCTCCTTTGGATGATAAAGGGACTTAGAAACATCTCAAATAACCATGACCTAGCCCCAGGTGCAAGGTCACACAGCCACCCTAGAAACATATTTAAGGATTCCCTTACAAACTTTGCTCAGACTGAAGAAGCTTCTTGGATAAGGAGCAAAACGTTTCCACTGAGAAAATAGAAATCCAGTTGACATGATTCAAGCTACAGACAATTCCACCTGGACCCCCCCCCCCCCGCACTGATCCATCACCAGGGAAAGAGAGCGAGAGGGAGGGAGGCTGAAATGACTCACTAACTTTTGCGCTTGGATCTGCTTTTTCAAACCTCCCCCCATCATCACCACCACCCTCTTCCTCCTCCTCCTTCATGGTTTGTTCTGCTAAAGCTTGGAGATGTATTGGGGGGGGAGGGCCCGGGTGGAAAATCTCGGCGCCGATCAGCTGTGTGGCGGGGATCAGCTGTGCGGCGGGGAAGTGGAGTTGTTCAGTACTCAGTAACTTTTGCGCTTGGATCTGCTTTTTCAAACTTCCCCCCATCACCCTCCTCCTCCTCCTCCTCCTCCTCCTCCTCCTTCATGGTTTGTTCTGCTAAAGCTTGGAAATGTATTCTTCACCCCTCTGCCTTGCCCAGGTAATTAAAGCTTTCTTTAAATCGTTAAAGCTTTCTCACCCCTCCCCCCAATATTCTCCTTCACACACACCCCGCGCTTCGCATTACTACGGTATTCGCTTTCTACTCCGCTTCCCCGTTTTCTCCCTGCAGTTTTTTACTTTCTACTCCGCTTCCCCACCACACAGCTGATTGGCGTGGATATTTTCCACCCCGGGGCGGAGCAAGCTGCAGGTTTTGAAGAGGGGTAGTCTTATACGGCGAGTATATCCCAAACTCTATATTTTAACTGGAAAAGTTGGGGGTCGTCTTATACGCCCAGTCGTCTTATACGCCGGAAAATATGGTACTTCATGATAAAAGTTTTACTTTTGCTTCCTAGGATTTAAGCTATTTTTTTTTCAATACCCGGATTCAACCAGGCTTCAGTTTGTAGGCAGAAGAATTAATATTTTAAGTTACAGTAATGAGATCAAGAATTTTAAATCTAGAAATATAACCTTCCTGCCCAAACATAGACTTAGTTACCTAGCAACTACACGCATGATTCCTTTGTGAACAAAATTGCAACTACTTTGCAATAGAGGGGGTTTGTGCAAAAGCAGAGAGAATGGGACAAGGCTTTCCGCTATTTTTACTTTTATTTTGTGGTGCATTGTGAGATTTGTGATTAATATTTATTGCTGATGCACATTTTGGGAGCAAAGACTAATCCTTACATGTTTAAGGTTAGACTGATCATTGAAGGGGAGAATAAAAGGACAGATTCTCAATAGTAAGTTCCTGCTCTGAGTTTTGGAGAGCTCATAAGCAAGGCACTTGCAGACACACCCTTACTCAAAAAGGGAAAAGGGTTGTGTGAACTTCACTCTGTTGCTTTGATTTTTTTTAAAAAAATCACATGACAGTTTTATCCAACCTTTCTTCCAACGAGCTCAGGAAAATAGGGAATAATATTCCCCCTCCCCTCCCAAAAATGATTATTTTCCACAAAAAATTGGTAAGTAGAAGAATGACTGGTTGAAACCACTTATACAGTGAGAATCATAGTTTAATTGCAGACTTGAACTCAAGTCTCTCAATCCTAGTTAAATATTGTTCTGATTTATAATTGTGCCCTTTTGCCTATAGTCCATTCAAGGCAGCTACACCTCTAAAATAAATTATGATTTCACTATACTCTAGTTGAAGTGTGGAATTTGCTGCCATCAGATGCGGTGAAGGTTACTCATTTATTTATTTATTAATCAAATTTAGATAGTTTTGGAAGGGGACTGGTCAAATTCTTAGAGGACTGGGCTGTCAATTGCTTCTAGTTGTGATGACAGATTTTGACATCTGAAATCCCAGCATGCCTTAACTACCAGCTGCTAAGGAGTAATTGCTGAGATGGTTTATCACTCTCCCAACCCTGCTGATGAATTCCCTCTCATTGGTCAATGTATGGCACCAAAAGCTGGACTAGATGGACCTTTGGCCTCATCCAGCAGGGCTCTTGTTTTATGTTTTTAGGTACCAAAGCTGATTGTCAGTGCATTTCTGAGCCCAGGTGTTATCAGCCTATCTCCTGAGGTCATCTATCATGCCCCTGGTCTACAGGTTGTCCTCTAACGAGCAGAAAGAACAAAATGAGCAGCTTAGGGCAGAGGTGAGGCAGAATTGCACCCCACTGCTCCTGTGGGAGACAGAATCCTGCACCCCCAGCTCACAGGAATGCCATACCACCATATATATGCAGAATTTATTTATTTGTTTATTTTAAAAGGAAGATGGGAAGAATGCACAATTCCATGGGAAAGTATCTGACATGGGGCAGCTTACACAGAAATAAGTTACAGTAATGCTTTTTGTAGCCTGGCTTTGAGAAGCAAGACTGAGTCATGCTGATTGTGCTTAGGTGGAGGCTGGGGGCTTCCTTTATTTAATGATTCAGGTCAGGTCAGTTCAATGCTGGAACCATTTTTTGTGACAGGCCAACCACAAGTGATTCGGGTTGGCTACCAGGTGAGAGAAAGCAAAGAGTGGTCAGCCTATAGCTTGAATCATGTCAACTGGATTTCTATTTTCACAGCTACCTAGAAACATATTTAGGATTCCCTTACTAACTTTGCTCAGACTGAAGAAGCTCCTTGGATAAGGAGCGAAACGTTTCCACTGAGAAAATAGAAATCCAGTTGACATGATTCAAGCTACAGACAATTCCACCTGGATGACTGAGAACCTTCATAGACATAGTGGTCAGCCTACTTTACTTCAATACTACTTACCTTACATAACAAGCTATTGCCAATTGCGTCCAATTCTGTTTGTCAATCTCTAGTCTTCTATGCTGCTTCAATCTGACCAACTGTGATATACAGTAAATGTCATACAGAATAGCAGTAACAACAGTAAGTACCATTTATAAAAATACAACAAAATCAACTTCCAGTACAGCTTTCCTGGGCTGGAGCGTTATCTCATTCTGGCTGCAGAATCACTTTGACTAGTTCCCAAAGACCATCCAATTGGGACATAATCAACTGGGGAGACCAAATTGGCACAGGCAACTTCAGACCATTTTTTTTTGTATCTGGTAATTCATGAATATTTACATAACTTGCTGCACTCCAAAAGCAGGCAGACCTTTTGGGTTGGCACTGGGCTTCTCATTTAATGCTGGAGGGCAAAAAAAATCCCATAAATACAAATATGAATTTCACCATATAATTAGAATTAAACAATAATTGAACCTCAATGTAAAAATAAATATTACAAATCTGATATATATGACCATATATATATATATATATATAAATAAAAACTCAGATGGGAAAAAAAGTAAAAAAATAAGGAAAAATAATCTAGAAAATAAACACTTTGAAGTAGGCTATGCTCTTAGAAAGTGTCTTTCAGTTAAAAAAGAGAAAGAGCAATTTCAAATGTACCTTTAATCAAAAGGCTCACAAAGGACACAACCTCTCTTGGATATGTCCCCTGTTTAAAGAGCATCAGACTCTATTGAAAACTAGGAGGTCATTTGTAGATTGCACAGCTAAACCAGCATGCTCCATGCAAGTGTTCTACTATGGCTGGTATGCAGACAATAAACTTCCAGGAGAGAGGATAATTCAAACTCTGTGTATGTGTGGCATTAAGATTATGTGATACTTGCAATTCCTTTTAATGATTAATTCCTTCAGTCTACAGTCTCTATCTCACAACAGATTTTAAGCTACCAACATCTAACTCAACTCCTGGATTCTTCGTTTCTTTCTCCATTCCCTGCTTTTTCCTCCACCTTACCTGAGGAGCTATTCTTGAGGAGCTAAAATAAAAATATTGCCAAAACTATGAAGAAATGATGCTCAAGAATGGATTTTGTATTGTCTTTTTTTTTAATCCGTTCAATCGTGTCCGATTATTGGAGACTGCCTGGACAAGTCCTTGCAGTTTTCTTAGCAGGTTTTTCAGAAATGGTTTGCCATTGCCTCCTTCCTAGGGCTGAGAGTGACTGGCCCAAGGTCACCCAGCTGGCTTTGTGTCTAAAGTGAGACTAGAACTCATGGTCTCCCAGTTTCTAGCCTGATGCCTTAACTACTACACCAAACTGGCTCTCACATTTAGTCATATAGGCGTTTGTAAATTAGATGGCATTGGTGATATTCTAGCTGAATATGCAGCGATTCAGACATCTGGGCAAGAAACAGTCATATTAGCCTGCAAGCAGAATGACTCAATTGGAGGAACAGGATGCCCCATCAGTGTCAGCCCTATATGATCAGTGACACTATGAAGTAATATTATCTATAAGAACTGTTTAGAGTTAGAAATACTAGCAAAATGTTCAACATTCTCTATTAAAAATACTTCTACAGGTATTGGGATACAACTACTACCTTCTAGATGAGCTAGGACAGCCTTTCCCAAGTTGATGTCTTCCAGATGTGTTGGATCCTAGACAACACCAAGTTCAGAAGACTGGTCCTAGGAGGGTACCTGACTGAGGTGGACTTAAATCTTAAGCAGAAAATACCAGGTCCCATTCCCCCAATTGTATGTGAAGATAGTATGGCCCTATCAACAGCCTCAAAGTTCTCTGTTCATTTTTTAAAAAAATTACAAATTGATCAAGCTCCAAGTATACTATAGAAAATAACTTTATGTGGATAATTATTCAGAGCAATAATGGACCTTTCAAAGCTTGAGAAGTACTCATACATTCAGCTAATTAGATGAAGAGTAAAAGGCTGTATCAAAATAACTTTCAATAATTGAATTAATTATTCTGATGATTCTTTGAAAAGTTGGCCAGTACTTGCACACTTTATGGCTTATTTTGGGAAAATCCTAATTTTACCATTTAGGACTGCTCCCACAAAACCACCTGTGGCATACCTTCCCTGTTGTGGACTCATTTCCTTTCTCTTTTTGTTCTGCTGCCACCACTAAGCCACTTTTAGGGTTTAGAAAGTCTTTAAGCATCTAAGGCAGTGTTTCTCAACCTCAGCAACTTTTAAGATGTATGGACTTCAACTCCCAGAATTCCCCAGCCAGCATGGATGGGAGCTGAATTCTGGGAGTTGAAGTCCACACACCTTAAAGTTGCCAAGGTTGAGAAACACTGCTCTAAGGTAATGGTACCTGAGCAGAGGGTGGAGAAGATACAGAATAGTAAACATTTATTAACATAGGTACAAATGGACTTTTATTAAATAGCTAAAAATAGTTCTACAATAGATTCATTTACTTTTACGAAGTATGTATGTATATACAAGCCTACCCAGCCCTAAAATAATTTCTAACCCAGTTTCCCTGATGGGGAACTACTTCCAGGTTTGGACTCTCGAGTCTTCCTCAGACCTGTCTTTCCACTTGCACTTCCCAAATCTTCTGCCCAGTTCTCCCATCTTGCTGGAAGATAATCTGGGATGAGATACTCAATGTTGCCATCTTTTGATAGGCAATTCCACCACCCAATCATCACGCCATCCCACGTTATCACAGGATAGGGTGATGATCTCTCCTGTGTATGCAATGTCTGAGACACAATTAAAGCAAAATGTTTATTAAAACCCACCTTTAATTACAGTGTGTGTGTGTGTGTGTGTGTGTGTATGAGGGTGCAAGTTACAAAATACAGGCCTCCCTTATTTTATTTTTATCCCTTTATTATTTTTATAAATAACTCAAGACGGCAAACATACCTAATACTCCTTCCTCCTCCTATTTTCTCCACAACAGCAACCCTGTGAGGTGAGTTGGGCTGAGTGTGTGACTGGCCCAAGGTCACCCAGCCGGCTTTCATGCCTAAGGCGGGACTAGAACTCTCAGTCTCCTGGTTTCTAGCCCAGCGCCTTAACCACTAGACCAAACTGGCTCTCCTTTGCTTTATGAGAATTCACATTATGCGAGTTTATTACCATGCAACTGATAATTTTTAATCCAAGAATTTGCTTTATATGAAAAAAATCACAATTATGCAATTTGTGCCAGCATAGCCAATTTGTATCAAAGGTCTGGGAATGTGTCAAGACTTCTTCCTGAAAAACCCCCTTTCTGCCTGCACGTGCACATTTGCTATTGAATTGTGCAGTTGTCTAGTTGTATCTTGTCTCTCACTTCTGTACCTGCAGTAGCTAATACTCTACTATGGGGTCAAAATGGCCATCAACAAGTTGTCCAACCTGTTTACCCAAAATGAAAAGGACCTACTGGGTGAGGCATTTTTCATGGTATTCACTCAAGGGTCTGCTTATCCATACAGGATATATGGGTAGAGAGCCAGTTCGGTCTAGTGGTTCAGGCTCCAGGCTAGAAACCAGGAGACTGTGAGTTCTAGTCCCATCTTGGGCATGAAAGTGATCCTAAAAAGCAGACCCTGCACTTGAGGGAAAAATGCTAGGAAGAAAAAAACATATACAGGATATATGGGTACTTTTAAAAAGCATTACTATATATATTTGCGAATAAGCCCATCCATGGATAAGCTGAACCCAATTTTGGGGATATATTACATCACATGGAAGCTAGGGAAGGATCCTCAGCCCTAGGACGAGCTTTTAACCTGGATGAATCTACTGTGTGCATCATGATGGTGGCTAATAAACTTCATAGTGCTGTGATGCATTCTACCTCTATTTGTCATTATAGCTATGCTCATTAGAAATCTAAAAATGTCCGAGCAAATTTGTCAATGCATTTGGGTTACAAATTTTGATACCATACCCTGCAACTCCCTTTTTTCCACTAGTTCAGCATCTCACTTTATGCAAATCCACTTTATGCAAGGCATAAAGCAAGGGATGCCCGTTGAATCATGGCTTCGGGTTTTGTTTTTCAAGCTAAGCCAATTGACAAAACACTGAATCTGTGTCCTTGGAAGCAGTGAAGAACAACTCAAGAACAACAATTTTGTCAGGTAGGCTAGATTAAGAAATGGTTACTGGCCAAGGGCACACAGCAAGCTTCGTAGTTAAATGGAAACTTGAACAGTCCTTAGTCTGGCATTCTAACCACGCCACGCTAGCTTCAGTAAACTTAACACTGTGAAATAGATTGTTTAACCTCAGAGAACAGCTGCAATTCAATTACTTCCATCTGACCACAACAGAACCCTAAAAATCAAAATTGTATTCAGTTATTTGGAAACACTATTTTTAAAAGGAATCAACAGCTTCTGCAAAAACAAAATAAGAGTAGTAACATACCAGAAAGAACAGGGATCACCAATCTTTTTGGCCTGAAACAATTTGGAATTTTGAGAACATATGGTGGGCACATTTACTGGCTGCCATGATAGCTGTGGCCAGTCATGAAGCATCCATTTACTTGAAGGCAATCTAGCACCCTAGGATGCTCTATACTCATTTGGGCTACTGCTTTGCAGAATGTCTACTTCCTATTTATTTTCCTTTAAGTAACAAGTGGGACATTAAGATGCACACTGTCCTGGAGAACGCAAGGTTAAGCATCAGGATACATGTGCATCTCCCCTTTTCTGTACCATGGCTGTGCATCTATGTATGTGGATAAGGGCAGCAAGGGGCATCTATTGTAGAAAGGGCAGGATACCTATAGAAGTGCTAAATATAGCAAAAATCATTCCAGCAGGATGGGTGTTACACTTGTGAGAAGAGTTGAGAGATGAGTCCAACTACTAAGATAATCACAATGATTGCTAGGAAATTAGATCTTGTCCTATGAAAGCTGGATTAAGCAAGATAATAAAAATCACCAGCACACAAGGAATTAATATTTCTCTAAGCCTCCATGTTTCCAGGAATGTTCAACCTTTGTCCTAAGCTTTTGAGAAATATTTTAAATATATATCCTGAAGCCCAGCTCATTCTTACCCACTTGTGCTTGTTTCTAATTAATCTGGACTGATTATTCTGATTATTAGAGCGATTATATGAAAATCACTGTTTTTTGGTACTGAAAGCGGTCTTCCTAAGAACTCTTAGATTTTCATGTACATCAGCACTAGAGAAATAAGGAAAGTAATGTAAATACACTGATTGATGCAGTTTATCAGCTGGCACTAGAATATTTATTTAGAAAATTTATGCCACCCATCTTAAATATATAACTCTGGTGGCGAACAATCCATACAAAACAGTATTAAAAAATCCATAATCAATTAAAATAATCCAGTGCAAGAAAAGATAACTGAGGCACTACATAATTCCTCCCTACTGACCTGAAAAGCTGGTTTAGGTAGATAACCAACCTCCCCCCCCCAAAAAAAAATCCCAAACAAACAAACCCCTTCTCCGAGGTGATTGGTTAAAATATGCTACATGGAATTTCTTACTCTCTTTCCCATATTTCTTCACAGGTGGAAACAAAGCAGCCATGAAGCTGATGCTCATGACATTCTAGGAAGAAAATTAACTATCAATAGGCTAGGGAACAGAGTTGGAAGAAGAGAGGAATCTAATGAGTACTGACATAAACCACGAGCCACACATAACCAATGAGCAAATACTAAGATGTAGAATAGGAATGTGGCAACTAAGATGATACAATGGGGAAGAAAGAGAAAAGTCTGCACCTTTCTTTACAAAGATGTTTATCTGGCAAAATAAGTACTCAAGGACCATAACCTAATGTGCTAATGAAAATTAGGGTATCATTTTTACAATGCAAAGTGACAAATACTAAAAGACACAGAGAATACTACCTTTGGATTCAATGGGAACTTTGGGAAGGATTAAACTAAATCAGTGGTATTTGGTCCTAGGAATATTTGACAATGCATATATACTGACATATCCTTTGTATGGTTTTATTGTAGCACAAGATAAGTATAATTACTAGTCAAGCTACAGGAGGGAAATGAAATGTGAAACAAGGTCATTCCATCAGCCTTCTCTTTTCTATGTATTGCATTCATCAGGTCATTATTTAAGAACTTGAAGAACTGGTGAACAACTTTTTCCCTCTTCTACCTGCCTCCCTTTTCCTCCCTGTTTTATCCCTTTTACATGGGGGTGGGGTAATTTTCTCTCCCACCCCACATATGTAAGTTGCTTTGGATGACTTGTTTGAAGCAGGAGTTTTCAAACTTTTTCAGGCCATAAAACCTGTTAAAAAATTTCCCAGAACCCCATTCAGCAAAATAGTGGCTGTGATGCATTTTTGCAGAACAAATCCTGCCCTTTCCACAACAGATGCCCCTGGCTGCATTCAAATCAACCTTTTTTCTTCCCTCTTAGTCTCTCAAATTCTCATGGAACCCTAGGGTTCTGTGGAACACTTTGGAAAACCCTGATTTAAAGAACTAAATGTTTAAAGGGAGACTTATACAGACAGCCAAATGAAGATACAAACATGTTACCTTGTTATAGCAATGAATTCCTTTCTAAACGACCAAGCAAATCAATGAATTAATTTTCTTTAAAACAACAACAAAAATTATTGCTATTAGAAAACATTAATACTGAGGAAACTCTTGGTCAATTTTGTCAGCCCATGCCATTAGTCCTCCTTTGATATCCTTAACTAAAATTAAGCCTAGCTCATCATAAGGCAGTTCCTGTAATATTCTCACAGCTTTTTGAGAGTCGTTTCCTAATTTACAGACAACATAAACTGGAAAAGCCACACTGCCATCAGTCCTCTGCTTCTCTTCATGTATCTTCTGGTACAAAGACTTCAAACATTCTTCATCTTTTCTTTCTAGTTTATTTAAAGGCACATGGAAGGATTTTGGCAAGCAACAGATCTCCACTTCGACTAGTGGACGGACATCAACCAATACATGAGCAATCTGGTTGTCTAGAATCTTTCTGTATTCTTCTACCGATATCCTCTCTTCGCTAGACAATAAGCGCAACCTCCGACACTTATCAGTTGCTGAAGACCCACAGAAAATTTCATAATCCTGCAGGGTCGTCAGGGAGGGCCGGTCCCCACACACAGCACACTTGGGATCCCTGGGCCTTAGCTTGATGTGGCGAAACCGTCCTTCAAGGGCATCGAAGAGCAGCATCGACCGACTGAAGGAGGATCCCATCCCCGAAGCAATCTTGAGCACCTCCAGGGCCTGCAGGGAGCCGAGGATGCCGGGCACAACCCCCAAGACCCCACCGTCGGCGCAGTTGGTGACCGTCTCAGGAGGAGGGGGCTTAGGGAAGAGGCAGCGGTAGCAGGGCCCCCCCTGGAAGTTGTACACGACCAGCTGCCCCTCGAAGCGCAAGGCGCTGGCGGACACCAAGGGCTTGCCAGCCAGAACGCAGGCGTCGTTGACCAGATAGCGGGTGGGCACGTTGTCGGAGCAGTCGGCGACGATGTCGTAAGCCCGGACCAGCTCCAGGGCGGTAGCGGGGCTAAGCGCCAGCTCGTAAGGCACGTACCGCCCGGCGGAATTCAGCTCTTCCAGCGCGGCAGCCGCCGAGTGCGCTTTGGAGTGGCCCAGGCGGCTCTCCCGGTGCAACACCTGCCTGTGCAGGTTATTCAGCTCCACCACGTCGTGGTCCACCAGCCCCAGGCGACCCACGCCCGCAGCGGCCAGGTACTGCGCCAGCGGGCAGCCCAGCCCTCCGCAACCCACGACCAGTACCGCGCACGAGGAAAGCCGCAGCTGCCCGCGCACGCCCAGCTCCGGCAACACCAACTGCCGCGAGTAGCGCTGGATGTCCAGCCGGCTCAGTCCCGCCCGGAGCGGGGGAAGATCCGGCGCCATCTCGGCCGCCGCGGGCGCGTCGCCGCCGCCTCCGTCCTCCGCCAAGTCCTCCTCAGGGGGAAACCAAGCCGCCTTCGGAACCTCCATCACTGCCGCTTCCCCTCTCTGCCAGGCGGTCTCTTCGAGGGAGGAGCCGCTGCTTCCGCTTCCAACGCTGCGAGGGCCGGGGCCGGGGCCGAGGCCGAGGCCGAGCCCGCCGACACGCCTCCTTCCCGCCCACTGGCGGCAACGCGCAGGCGCGGGAGGCGGCGGCGGTTGAGCGCGCGACCCGTCATGGCGTCCGTGGCCCGCAAGTACTCGGTGCTGCTGCCCACCTACAACGAACGCGAGAACTTGCCGCTGGTGGTGTGGCTGCTGGTGAGGAGCTTCGAGGAGAGGTGACTAGCGGCGGGAGAGCGGCCTGGATGGGGAGGGGAAGCCTCTGCTGCTGTTTCCAGCCCCTCGAGCGCGCTTTGCTGGCGGCGTCCTGCCTTGGGCTGCACTGATTTATTGCAACTCCCGCCGTTTCTCTGCGAGCTTAACGCGGAAGGCACACGGCCTCCTCCGAACAGCAGGCCCGTGAGGTCGGCCGGGCTGCTTGCCTGGCCTCAGGTCATCCAGGGAGCTCTGGGGTTGTGTGGGGACTTGGAGCTGAGAGTCTCGAGTCCGAGTCTAATACTGTTATCATTATAGAGTACTGCAGGTGGTTGGGAACCCCAGAGCTCAAGACTCGCCTGGAAGGCTGAGCTGGACGAAAAGGTCAAAATTCGTCGGCCTAGCCCTCATTAGCTAATCTGAAATATATCTGTCTGTGTGTGTGTTTTAAGGAGACCCTAGAAAGCTTCCTCTTACAGGTGGTTTAATTGGTTTTCCAGCACATTGTGGAGGTTGGACTAGACCAGGGTTTATTAAATTTATTATTAAATCCCCTAGGACCCCTGGGGATCCCCCAAGACTACAGTGACCATATTTGCTTGGAAAAAATAAAAGACAAACCTGAAAAGGGGGCAAATCTGAAAGAGATTCATAAGGATAAAAAATTTTAATTGTTTATGTTTATAACTTTGCTTTACAAAGGTAAATTCAAGAGCAAAACCAAGAAAAACTTTACAAAAATGCATATTCTAATAAAAATATCTAAAATCAAGCAGTATACAGTATGTAAATTTATTTTAAAAAAGACAATTTCCATATTTTTCACATGAATGTGAAAGACTGTACATTAAGTGGTACCATTTGTATGGTAAAAGTTAAATGACCAATATAAAGGACAAAAGTGACTTTTTGAAAAATAATTAAATCTAAAGGACAGCTTTCTGAAATAAAGGACTGTCCTTTATAATACAGGACATATGGTCACTCTACACAAGATCCTCCCAGGGGTCCACAAAATCAAAATTATTTGCCAGCCTATATTGAAAAATAATACAATATTAAAATCCCATCCAACGGTCATGAGAATTGGTAGCAGCAGCAAATGCGTCAATTTTAATTTTTAATACAGTAAATATTGATAAATATATCCCATACAAACAAACAGCTCTTTGGGGGTCCTCCATAATTTTTAAAAGTGGAAAAGAGTCCTGAGAGAAAAAAAGTTTAAGAAACACTGGACTAGATGATACTTGTGACCCCATCCAGCTCTGTGATTCTATGATCTTACATGCTTTACCTATTCTAACTCTGCTCTTGTCACATTGTGCAAGATTCAGAGGTTAACAGTTCTTGGATATTGGGGACAAAGTAATCTCTGTCAGTTGAGCTTCAATATGTAGCTTGCAAGGTTCAGATTTTATTTTGGGTTTAAAAGTCTTTAAGATTTAAGCTCTTAAGGGTATTTCTACTGGATGTTATATTTTCAGACAATGTGTGTTTCTAATTAAGAGTTTAGACATCCTTATTTCAACTTTTTAAAACTAGGATTTACAGTTGAGTCCTCTGAGGGCTTATTTGGAAGTAAGATCCACTGTATACAATAGGAATTACTCTGAATCAAGCATGTGTAGTATTAGATCCGTAATCTTCCATTTCTGGACTTGTAAATTAAACATGATATTGCTGTTCTGAATATAATAGGATCAGTCTGCAGAGGTTGGTAAGAGAAAAGGATGTTATCTGTCTGCTGCCTTAAAATCCTGGAGAGAGAGAGAGAGAGAGACTAATAAATAAAGGCAAGATAGAATTTTTATTTATTGAATATTTTTATTAATGCTATTATGCAGACTGTTAACTGGCTTACAAGGAACAATATGTACAATATTATCAGTATAATAGCCATAAAATATGCAACCAGCAATTATAGTATGACAATCATGAGTTCATAAAACCTTGTATCATCAAATAACTCAGGCACCTCTACCATTCTCCCCTCATAAATCTAGCAAGTAAATATAACTGATTTCAGTTTTGCAGGATTGCTAAGGATTTCTCTACCATTCTCCCCTCATAAATCTAGCAAGTAAATATAATTGATTTCAGTTTTGCAAGATTGCTAAGGATTTATCTGCAGAAATACTTTTAGGATCAAATTATCAAAATATTTGAACTTTTATTAAGGATTTTCTTTCACTGGATGACATTTTAAAAGAATGCTTTTATGCAGTGAAATCACAGCTGAAGTGCTGCATCATGGGCCAGTTTCTTAGATTACTAAAATGTTTGATGAGTTTGAATGCTGAATATACTTGTGCTAATATACAATATAGGGGCGTGGTGGCTCAGTGGGTAAGACGCGATCGGAACATCGCAAGTTCGGAGGTTCGAATCCATAGCCCTGCATGCGGAGTGAGCTCCCGCACTTGCCCCAGCTCTTGCCAACCTAGCAATTCGAAAGCATGCAAATGCAAGTAGATTAATAGGTACCACTTCGGTGGGTAGGTAACAGCGTTCCGCGCGTGTCATGCGGCCACATGACCGTGGAAGCGTCTTCGGACAACCCTGGCTCTTCGGCTAACAAACGGAGATGAGCACCGGCCCCTAGAGTAGGACACGACTGCACAAATGTGCGGGGGGAACCTTTACCTTTACTAATATACAATATGCTAAGTCTTGTGTCTAAATTATCACTTATTTTGAATTATTTTGAATCCAGTATTCTTCTGGTCACTATAGCTTCATAATTCCTTTCATACTTGATGAAAAAAAATGTTCAAGATAACTTTTCTATTGCATGGGAAGAATAAGGTTTACACTATTCAATATAAATTATGTAATGTGAAATGTTTTATGGAATTTGCAAGGGAGCAGCGTGTTGCCAATGTGCTGCCTTCCCTGCCCCTGAATTTTCCTTAGCTTTTCATGGGGAGTCATGAGAGTTAATCTACCATTTAAAGTGATATTCATAAATATATATTTTAAGTGATTATACGTTGTTAAGAAACAGGACTGCTAAAATAAGAGGCTAATAATATTCAGCATTCTCAGACTTGAGACTTGGGAGGGAAAATGATTGACTATCAGTTTATCTTTAATAATCTGGGCTTTGAACATTGAAGCAATTTGGTTCCATTTTGAGATGTGAGTGAAGTGTAATAGGATTAATGACTACATTTACTTTTGATGGGAAACCATTGGGCATTCTTCTCCCTTCGTACCTTTAGAAATGATGGAGCTTTTGGACCTGGCTTTAAAAAGTAATTCTCTTTTCAGTGGGAATGAGTTCGAAATTGTAATTATAGATGATGGAAGCCCAGATGGGACACAGGAAGTTGCTGAACAGTTAATAAAGATTTATGGATCAGACAAAATTGTAAGTTACATGTTTTTTTCCTGTCTCTTAGCTGCCGTACTGTTAACATCAAAGTGTTTCAAATTGTTAGCATAGAGAAATGGAATTTCACTTGGAAACTATTTAGCTAATTGAGAATACCTTGTTATCCCTCACTGAGCAATTTATCAAGTAATTCAATACAGTAATGCTTGTACTCAAGGGAGTGAGATTTCATGAACTAGGTGGTTGTTTAGTTTTTCATTTCTTAAAGTTTAAACTTAATTTTTCGAGTAGTCATCCTCAGACCTCACAGGGCTCGATAACCTTTTGATGAGCAAGGACTTAAGATCTGAGGGGATAGTGCAAAATCATCATCATCATTGGCGATCACTCGTAGCCGAGTAAGATTGTCTTCCAAAGGTAAAATTTTAACGGTGGATCCGTAAGTGGCTATAAAGGCCAATTCTGGATCCGCACAAAGATGGAGCCTCATCACACTCTTGGCAGATTAGGTCTGTCAGGGATTCTGCATTTCCTAACTATGATATTACCTATTTTAGGACTAATGGTAAAGTTTTTTGTCCACACAATGGTAGGAAATTGTGCTGATCATGATTTTTAGCAATTTGATTAGAGCTCCAGTGGTTGCAAAAAGAGGATACAGGGCCAGAGGTTATTCACCTCTGCTTTAGTACCTCCCTGCAATCACGCCCCACCCTCTTTCCACAGCCTCCCTGCGATCGCACGCACGCACACACCCTGTGCCCTCTTTCTCCGCCTCCCTGCGATCTCATACACCCCGTGCCCTCATTCCCCGGCCTTTCTGAGCTTGCACTGCACCAAGCACCCCCTTCCCTGACTCATGCGCAGCCTGCACTGGGCCTTCCAGGGCTTCCCCCACCCCCCTGCTTACCCCCGTGCTCCTTACCTGGGACTCCTTCCACTTCCCGCTTGGGTTAATAGGACAACCGGGACTGCCTGGATTGCGGCCACGTGACATCGTGCTTTACAACTGCAGCGCTTAGCAGCGGCAATCCTGGTCCCAGTTGCAGTCATAATCAAGGACTGCCTGTATATACTTGATTTATTTTCACCCACTGTAAGTTTGTGCTTTCATGCCTGCATTAAGTCCTTCTTGGTGCAGTGCAAGGTATGCTTGCTCAAAATATATTAGGGCTTATTCTCAGGTAATTGGATATAGCATTGCAGCACGATGTAAATATTAAACAGGACTGAATACTGTATATCATGTTCCTGTTTATTTATTTGACTGTATTTACAAAGACCAGAACAATTATACAGTACTTATGAACAATCATAAAATATTGTTAAATTAAAAAATAAATAGCTGAGGTAATTAATGAGAGGGAGGGAGGGAGGGAGGGAGGGAGAGAACGAGAACACAATACCTACATGAATTTAAAATAACAATACTGGCATACCCAAGTCATCCTAACAGCAATTGCCACTGAGCAAAACTCAACAACGTATTTCAAAGGAACGGTCCGCTGCCAGTCAATTCTATATATTTCTCATCCAGTCAGTCCAGTCATCCTGGATAGCTAGCTGTGATAGCATTAGTGTGGAACACCAAAATTGATACATGGGATGATGTAATAGAAACATGTGTTACAGAGAGAGACAGAAAGAAATCTTGTTACATCTGCCTTCTAAGACCATAGATGGCATAGCATTGATCTAGGGAACACTATTGTTGCAGGGCAGATAAAATATGAAATAATTGGATAGCAAAAATGGCCATGTGCACAGACTGTCCATATAATATTGGGGGCTATACTTCAGTCTTGCTGTAGATTTCAGTCAAATATACCCAGTTTTTTCTTCAGAGATGCTTTCTCATAACTTTGCTGAAACAGAAGTTCAGCTGAAAAGACAGTATCTATGCTTTTCTTCCAAAAAGAAATGAAATTGTCTGTGAGAATTGTACAAGAGTATCTTTCATATGGTTTTCTTTAAGCCAATATTGCAGCCAGAAAATTCTCACACATGCCTTTGAGGAAGGGGACCAGCTTTCAGATGCAAAAGAGAATTTGAAATACAGTAAGGTATGCAAAGCATTGCTCTTATAAATTTAGTCTGGACTACTTCCTTATACAAACAGAACTGCACAATAAAATGTTAGCTGAAATACCTTAATTTTACTGCTGCGGGGCAAAATTTTATGCATGCACATTGGTATCTTTTATTTTTTTGGTTTTTCCAGGTTAGGAAACTTTGAAGGATAAGATCAGTGGTGATATGATATACCTTGCAGTGATGCATGGAATTGCTACTTTTCTTGATAAAATGTTATTTTGACATAACTTTTCATTGCTATATTATGTTGCTAATGCTTGCAGATTCTACCATAGGGCCCACATGGCATAATGGTAGAATAATTGCTGTGTCAGCATATAAAAGGATATGGATATATATATATATATATATATATATATATATATATATAGAGAGAGAGAGAGAGAGAGAGAGAGAGAGGGGGGGGGGCTTATTTGCCAACAGAAGATGAAACTTGCTTTTTGTTGAAGCCTGTGTAATAGAATTATTATAAAATAATGAGGGGCAAGTATACATCCCTACTTGACTGCTTTTCGGACAGGCATTTCAGGCCATTTGAAGAGCTGTACCTGACCCACATGTAGGTATTTTCCTGTAGTATAATAATTAATTATAATAGTATGCATTCTCCTGTAGAGGATGCTAACTTGGCCCATAGTTTCTCCTTGATATAGAATGAAATGCTGCTTTTAAATCAATGCAAGTGATAGAAAATCACCTGAAGGACAATTAGGGTATTTCTCTGCCAAGTGTTATAGAATTATACCTTGGTCAAGTGTTAGTCTTCCAGTTCTAAATCTAGCCTGTTCCTCAGTAAGCATATTATCTTCTGTCTTCCAATCCATGAATTTCCCATGGAGGTGCTTGGTATAAAGCTTACAAACAACACTTAAGAGACTAATTGGGTGATAATTGTCTGAGTTAGTCTTGACACCTTTCTTGAAGATTGGAATAGCTATTGAAGCACCGCTCTTTGGCATTGCAAATGAGTGATCTATGTGAGTGTACTGGGTTGCCACTATAGGAGCCCACCAATCAGAGTTCAATTTTATATGTTCAGCTAGTATCCTATTTTCCCCAAATCTTCCACCCTCGTTACTATTTTTTAATTGTACTACGAGCTTGAGAAGTTTGAGAAATAGATACTAGAGGCCAGTCAGGTAAATATTCAGCACTTAGGACAGTGCTTTCCAAACTGCCGCCGTTGGCGACACACCAACGGCGGCGGCAGGGGTGCATGTCTTATGTTTTCTTTTTCAAGAGGTGGGTTTTTTTTCAGTTCTAGCATTTCATTCCATGAGTGTTGGTATGTTATTTCAGAAGGCCTGGTCAATCTCAACTAATTTAGTCTTTGCATTTATACATTCAACCCAGATTTAAATTGGGTTCTAGTATTGGGTTCACACTATTAATTCTTGTATAGTATCAATAATTTGTTCAAGGTGCGCAGTACTTCTGCCTTACTCTCCACAATTTTAATGGATCTCTTTAATTGCACAGCTTTAGAAATGCTTTCTCTAATTTGCTAGACCATCTCATCTAGGGGATTTCGGCTATAACATTTGTATGTTAAGATTCTGATTTATATTCTACAAGCCAGAATATAAACTAGTTTGGCAATAAGCAGAGAAACTGTCTGGATGAAAATCTATTGTGAAGTCAATAAATGCTACATTATTTATAGAAATTATCATGTAGTCAATAGTAGTGGTACCTTTGCTACTCCAGAAAGTTCATTCACGTTTCATATCCCCAACTGATCCATTTAAAATCAGGATGTCAGTTTCTGAGACAGTTGAGCTAACTCCATCCTCCATAACTTGTAATAATCATACCGAGTTTCATCATTGGAGCCTAATCTAGTGCTAACATTACCTATCAGGATTTGCTCAGATTAAGAGTATCTTCTCATCAAGCCCAGAAAATAGATGTTAATTAATAATAAGCTTCTACATCCTAAGTCAGTGAATCAGTTTATTTAAAAAAGTCTACAGACCATAGCAAAGTAATTATTATTTTGAAATATCCAATATTATATAAACTTCCTTAATCATAACCCTCAATATCCCTATATAAATTGAAATCAAATTGCTTCTTTATCCTAATAACATCAGTTAAAAACTTTACCCCTGCTAATGTCACTTTAAGAATTTGATCACAAAGAAGATATTTAACATTAAATAGATTAGAATGTCCAGATACGGATGTTAAAATTTGCTTAATCAAATCATTACGCAAACTAAGATAATAGGTACAATAGAAGAGTATATGCTTCACTGATTCTGTGTCATGGATATTACAGGGACACTCTCTTTTGGAGTAGCTAATTCCCTTGTATCTTCCCCAAAACAACTGGGAGGGGAAGATATGTAGCCTACCTCTGCCAAAAGCCCATCTACATTTAAATACAAAGAGATTATTACTGTAGGGTTAAGGTAAAAGTCTTTCTCATATGTTCTGAGTTCAGATTAATAGCTAAGGCAGGGAATCACACAAAATTTGTGGGGAGATACCTAGGTTTAATTTAGTCTAAGGTGCAATTACCTCCTTGTCATTCTCATTGTCTACCCATTTGACTTGGAGTAACCGTAGTGCTGATGAACTATAAGTGTTAAGTTGTAAATGGAGTCCTTGAGGAATATAAGGATGACTCCAAAGGTGAAATGTGTTCCTTGTATTGGAATATTATTCAGGACAGGCTTATCTTCTTCTATTATTTATTTTATTTTATTTCTATTTACTTTATTTATCAATTTTTTATCACCGCCCATCTCCCCCTCAAGGAGGGACCCTGGGCGGTTTACAATAAGATGTTTAGACTGGATTTACCAGTTTTATCCACCTATCCAGTCCTTCCCAAGGACTTGGGATAGGTAGGGTTTTTTTTGATGGTGTTAAAGGTATCATCGCAGGATGTAAGCTGTTCCAAGTAAAGCCGCCTTTTGCAATTGACTGATGGTGATTTTGTCAATGCCAATGGTGTTCAAGTGGTGCTCCAGATGTTTTGGGATTGCACCCAAGGTGCTGCTGCTGCTGCTGCTGCTATTATTATTATTATTATTATTATTATTATTATTATTATTATTGATGGCTGTTGTGGGTCTTCCGGGCTGTGTGGCCGTGTTCTGGAAGTTGTGGTTCCTAACGTTTCGACAGCATCTGTGGCCAGCATCTTCAGATTAATTATTATTAATTATTATTATTATTAGTAGTAGTACTACTAGTATTAGTATTAGTACTACTACTACTACTGATGTTCTTATTCCAAATTTCTGAAGTTCTAACCTTTTCTGCTAGAGGGTCGTTGTCACAACTTGTTGTGAACCATTTATTTATAATGCTTTACGTAAAAGAGTTTTTTTGTATGCAGAGTGGTACCCGTGTGGCTTTCATTTTTGAAAGCAACCATGCTGCCAGCATATTGACTTAAATTCATATTTATTAATTAGAAAATGTGTTGTTATTACTGGTGTACAAAACATTTCATTTCAATATTTTCAAGTATGAAACTTTATGAGGGTCTCAGAAACTTCCTACTAAGCATGAAACTACTATTCTGAATGCCAAAGCGGCTGTTTTGAGGACTGTGAAAGGGTTTTGTTTTTTGTCAAAGCAGCTGTTTCCAGACTAAAACACTCTGTTGTTTTAAGCTTGAAATATGCATTGGAGACAACCAACTTACATACCAAAGAGTATGTAAGTGTTTATATACTCTTTGGTATATAAAATCAGCAAGTAGTAACACCATTTTGGAAAGAGGAACAGATCAGATAATGTTAGAGATAATTTATTTGATTACCTGGCATTTCATGGATCCAAGGAAGTGTGATTAGTATATCACATTTTTCTTATTGCTTTCCTGACAGATGCTACATAATTGCTGTAGAAACAGATGCTTAATCTTATGGCAGTTATCATCTTAGCTAATAATGAAATAATCTTGCTGTAGATTTTTGGACTCTTTTTATTTAAATTAATAACTATATGTAGATTGGTCTGTGTATATGAGCAGAATCTTCCCCAGTAAAGACTTCCATCAGCAATATGGGGGAAATATACAGACTGAAGCCCATTTATGCAGTGTTGAATTTTACCTTATAAGTATAACAATTCTTTCTGAGGGAAGAGCAAAATAGCAATAATAACATTTTACTGAAGTACATGATCATTGACCAGAGCTTAGTATGGTTCATCTCATTTTTTGGTCTCCTGATACTTTACAGCTGTTGAGACCCAGAGCAAAGAAACTTGGACTGGGTAAGTAGTCAATAATTAAATGATTAACAGTATGATATCAATTTGTTAAGAGCATCTGTACATTGACCTTCGATCAGGTATATTTTTATCAAAATCTAATTTTGCTAATTGCTTGCATTTTTGGAGAACCAGAAAAAGTGTACACTATATGTACACACTCATTGTGCAACGTGCAAACTTAGTTTTGCTGCTTCTCAACATTAATGACTATGCACATCTTGGTGTCATGCAAGAAATTAACAGTCTCTCACATGAAAAATAGCAAGTACCAATTTTGTAAGTATATAAACAGATGAAAGGCATCGTGGCATTCTTGCATACCAGTATAGTTCTTTATTTCTTTTTTTTAATTGAATTTATAGGCCACCCCAGTCTGTATGAGCTGGGTTGCTTACAGGTTACAACAACAAAAAATAAAGACAGAGTATATCCAATCCAGTCAACTCAAGAAGGCCTTCTGTGAGTCCCTCCTCCTGAGGTTCATGGGACTTGACTGAGGCAGCAGACCTTCTCTGTAGTAGCCCCCATTTTATAGAAGAAGCCCAAATGGTACCTTATCTTGTCATAGTTTGGCAAATTATTAAAACTCTCCAATTTAATCAAGTACTCGGCTCCTCTTGTTTGGCAGCAGGCACGCATCATTGCATTTATATATTTATGTATTTGTACAATGTATTTTTATATGGTAATGGTTGTTTTTGCTATTTTTTACTTGTATCCCATACCTAGACTTGGTTGATTGGAGCACTTAACAAATAAGAAAGATATACTTTTCACCATTATTAAAAGCAAAGAAGCTTTGTAAGATCTGTGATCTGATAAATTTAAACTTGAAAGATACATAGATGAAATTATTTGCATCTAAATCTCAGAAGCATTCTTATTCATTTATATGCATGATTGTTAAAGTAGAGGGCAGTCATGGCTTTTGTACTGTTTATATCAGGAACTGCTTACATTCATGGAATGAAACATGCCACAGGAAACTTCATTATTATTATGGATGCTGATCTCTCACACCATGTAAGTTTACTCCACATCTCTGTTTCTCCTTGTTAAACATTTTCTTTATTCCATTTGCCTTGATATCCACTCTACTGGTATCCGTTGGGGGAGATGGGCAGTCATATAAATTTGAATAATAAATAAATAAATTTCGAAGGGCTTTAAAGACCTGGCTCTTTGCTCAGGTCTTTGGAGAGGATGACTGACGCCCCTTTCTTCCTTTTTGTTCCCTCTGGATTTATTTTCTTGCCATAGTTGTTCTTTTGTCTTGAGTTGTTTTTGTGTTGTTTGTGGTGTTCTTTGTTTTTAAATGTTTTAACAATTGTAAACCGCCTAGAGTCATTGGGAGTCAGGTGGCTTGCTTGCTTGCTTATTTATTTATTGCTTTTCATCACACCTTTTCTTTTTTTTTCTCCTTGCAGCCCAAATTCATTCCAGAGTTTATCAAGTGAGTAGCATTTCTAGTATTTAAAGTCAGGCCTTACCATTTATTATCCCTTTGTGGTGTCTGTATTTTTGGTAGGGATAGACAATAATATTGAACATCAGAGGAAACATACATTATGCTGTTACAAAACTGCACTATAGAGGATAATGCAGGTGTGTTGTGCGGCTTTTCACATTATACCATTTATTACTCTTCAGAGATTTTGGCTGAAACCCTCTCATGGGAGGGTTTTGGGAATAAGTCATTTGCTTCAAAGAGTTTTACACAAGATTCACAAACTTTTTGGACTAGTTGGCATAGTAGAAATTTTGAAAATATATTGTTTTCTCTGTTTCTTGTTTGTCTGCATTATAGTTTAATATGTCCATGTCACTTTAATGTGTTATAATTGGTGAGGTTCTTGTAATCTGTCTCACGTGTAATATACATCTGCATAACTGCCTGTTCCCCCCTCACTTGCCGCATCCCCTTTTCAAATCCTACATCAATTTAACCATTCCATATATCTGATGAAGTGAACTACAGCTCATGAAAACTTACGCCTTTCAATAAAATTTGTTGGTCAGAAAAGGTGCTGCCAGATTCCTTTTATAAACTTCAGAATCATTACTAATACATGCATACCTAAATTCTGGTGAAACAATCAAAGGAAAAATATGTGAGTGTGCAGTATCTCAGTCTAAACACTAGTCTCTTAATTACAGAGTATGCAGTGGCATGCCATACCTGGACTATTGTGATAAATAGGTCGCAATAAAAATAACATGATTTACAAACACAATTCACTGATGTTCTGTATAATAGCTTGTAGATTTCTGCACATTTCTATACTTTGTGCTCATTTAAATTGCATAGCTGAAATATCTGTATTGCCCATAGTATGTCAAAGTTTTATTCTCTAGGTCTCACCATATTTTGAAGATGAAAAAGTATGATTTTTTAGTTTGCTTGATTCTTATATTACATGTTAACAATTTAATATTATTGGTGTATTCATCTGTTTCTGGATTACTGCTATACTAAGTATGTGAGTTTGTAATTCGAAAAAACACTTTTTTTTCTCTGCCCAATATTTATTTCTGTAGAACACAGAAAGAAGGAAATTTTGATATTGTGTCTGGAACTCGATACAAAGGAAATGGAGGTGTGCATGGATGGGATCTAAAACGAAAATTGATCAGGTCAGTGTTTCATCCACAGCCCCATACCATCAGTAGGTCTTCAAAAAGCACCTCATGAAACTGTCCTTTTTCATTCTCTGAATCATTTTTGAGAGGGTTGCCAGAGTCAGATCCTCAAAAGGTTTTTTTACTTTTGAGAACATTGAAGGAAAGATTCTTATTCTCTCTTTATTGCAACCTGGTTCTTGTTTCTCTTATTATTTTTTAACTTCCAAAATAATCTTTTTCTCTTTGCAGATTCTTTTTTCTTTTAATTCATAGACTGTAAGAATTGATTATCTCTCTTTAATTAACCTGGGGAATTATTTACCATAAGATGACGGCCGACAGGAAGCTCTGGCATGGGCTGGTCCATGAAGTCACGAAGAGTCGGAAGCGACTGAACGAATAAACAACAAATGGCTATAGCCTAACTTGGTCTATCAAGGGCAATTAATCTTGAAGGCTCAACTCAATATTATCTCTAGAATGGAGACAGCATACCTCAAAATACTAACAGAATTTTTTCATCTATTTGTCACCTTTGTCACCCAGTGCTTGCTTTCACCAGCTTTTGAACTTCCTTAATATATAGTGCAGTGCTTTCCAAACTGCCGCCGTTGGCGACACACCAACGGCAGCGCGGGGGCGCACGCAGGGGTGGGGGCGTGCATGGTGGGGGATGTGGTGCTGTGGGCGGCGGCCTCGCTAAAACGCGGAAGCGCTGATAGTGCGCCGCCACCGCTTCACGACACACAGTTTGGAAAGCTATGATATAGTGCCTCCCGTATTGGCTAACCTTAGTATTTTCTTCCACTTCTTATTTGCCAATGCTGATTTCCCTAAATTTCATCTTTTTCCAGTCCTATGTAAGGTCTATTTGAAATACTCCTTACATAGGGATGGCTTTAATAAAAGAAGGTGATCGGAAGAAAGCTCTTTCAACAGCTATTAGTTTTAGGCCTCAGTGATACCTCTGGGTTGAGGGCAGCATGCTAAATATACAGTACTAGTTGCAGGAAATAATGGTAAGAGAAATTTATGTGTCCATCTCCTGCTTGCAAGAAACAAAATATTGAACTAACATTGGGCCTTACATTTCAGGGATCAAGCAGAGTTGTATTTACATTATTTGGTTAATGTGAATTATAATGTGATAGAAAAGAATCACATTCCAAAAATTTCACTTGCATTACATACCTATTATGGTACTCTAGTCCTCTAATGAAACAGCATCTTTAAAACATGAGTTAATTGTTCACTTTAACATTCTGATCGCATATTAAAATTTTGTATCTTGAACTTTGTATCTTACTTTGCAGCCGAGGTGCCAACTTTTTAACTCAAGTTCTATTACGGCCAGGTGCATCAGACTTAACAGGAAGCTTTAGGTAAGCTGGTTCCCAAGTGGCATGTAACAATTCAAGAGGAGCAAGAATGCTTCAGGATAATGGACAGTCTGAGATTGATAAAGAGATCTGTTGAACTTGTAAAACCTTTGGGTAACATTTGGGAGGCACTTGTGTATAGGTTATTGCTGTTATTTATTCCTTTTTATTTCTTGAAAGTGTGTGTGCCTGTAGCTGAAATGTTATAAACACTTTCATTTTATGTACACTAAATTTCAGATTATATAGAAAAGAGGTTCTACAAAAACTGATGGAGAGATGCGTTTCGAAAGGATATGTTTTCCAAATGGAAATGATTGTCCGGGCCAGACAACTGGGTTACTCTATTGGAGAGGTATGCTAAAAATCTAGATCATAAAGAACATACTACTTACATTACTGATTTACCCAGTAGTTTAAATGCAAATACTAGCTGGATATAGCATCAGAAATTTAATCAGATGAGGAACTAGGCTGTCAATGACACACAAATTTAAGCAAATAAGAGGTGCTGTTACAAATGTGAATGTTTATTCTGTCATTACTTGAAGATGTGGCCCTCTGGGATGAGAAAAGTATCCCCTTAAAATTCTAAGAGGCTTGGTGTCACCTTTTGAGCCATAGCTTCTACAATTGGCTGTAATTCATCCTCCCTAATATTCCAGCAACAGTGTAGATGTGGTCTGATGGCTTCATTGCTGGTCATGTAGTGAAGATAAAAGTTATTCATGTCCTTGCCATGGTATGTTAAAGAGGCACAATTTCCAAGGGCCTATATAAATAATAAAAAATAAAATACTTAATTACTGAGGGCCTAGTATTGTACCTAATAAATGTATGTCTAATATTTTGACACTTCTTAAACTTTACACAAGTTTCAAGTCACAAAAGAAGTGGGTACTGCTTCTGTAGAAGAAGTTATTTTTTATTTATTAAAACATTCTTATACCATTTTCTATTTGGTAGACTCTTAGCAATGCAGAGTGCAAAAAATAAAACAATAAACCTACCTTTTAAAAAACAACCAGATTTTTTACCAGTTTTAGAAAGGGTGAAAAAAATTGCTCTGGGAAGGAGTTATTGGTTCCCTGATCTGCCCCATAACCAGCAGTGAATCTATACTAGCTCTTGAAGTACTGCAAATTAATTCTTCTGGCTGATTCCAATGGAAAGGAATTTGAGTTTTTAAAACATGTATTTGAGAATTGGAGCAGCAAACAAACACAGTTCCTTATTCACTTCTGCCCAAGTGGCAGAAGTCCATCAGGATGTTTAGTATCTTAATACTTCAACTATACCCCATATCATAGATCACTTTGCCAGTTGTAGATTATCTTAAACTATCAACTTCTGGGAATCCTATTTAATGTAAAAATTCTATACCTTTCATTCCAACTTGAGGTATGCCCTTGGGATTTCTGAATCCTTTAGCTATGTTTGTTCATGAATTTATGCCAATTTATGCTGTGTGGCAATAGAAGATTTATAAAGCAATCTTCATTGGAATTTCCACTGCCAAAAAGAAATATGCCTAGAAATACAATATATGTTTGGCAGAATAATCTGGGTGTAGGAATTTTTTCTTCCATTTCTGTTTGCCAGTTGATTTCTAGTGGAGTATGCTTACTGAAAATTCCTAACTACACTTTCTGTGGATTTCAAAGGCTGAATTTGGGCGTTTGGAAATTTAACATATAGTCTTACTTGCTGGAATGTTAACATTCTTGTTTTGCTATACTGAAAATAACTTGTGGCTTAAAACATTACAAAACAGTGTTGACTATATTTAATGAACAGCTAGTGAATGGGAACCATATGTAATTTTACAAGAGCATTACTTCAGATATGTGCTCTAAAAAGAGCAATGCAAGTATATTGAAAGTAAGGATGTTTTACAGTCCCTTCTCTTAACAGCCCTTTGAGAGGTTACTTGCCCTTGTTCTGTAGTCAAAGGTCAGAGAAAGAAAGAGTAACTTCCACCAGGTCATACGAATTTACCACTGAATTGGGAATCTATTGCACTAGCCACAATAACACTAAAAATGTAAACCTGTGCTGTTCTGTTATACACATGCATGCTGCATTCAGTAAGATACATGTTAGCCTAAATGTGTATCTTTTGGAAATTGCAAAGTTATTCTGTATTGTAGCAACAATAATGAATTTCATTTCAGTTTGAAAAAGAAGATACAAATACTTTAATTCAGCAGATTTAAAGAGAACCTGAGTCTTTTGTCTATTTTGTTTAAAAGATTAGAATCATATCACAAAAGAGGAGCACTAAAACAAGCAGTGCAGATTATAGCAAAAATGATCAAAATTAAATGTTTTGGAAGCTTGAATAAACAAAGAGTTTTTGGCAGTGTTTGAAAGACCATAATGATCATAGAGAAAAAGGAGAGTCCCGAATGTGGCATTTCCTTTTAGATCACTAGTGCATTCTGTCTTCATATTCAGGCTCCAGGCAGGCTGTTTTGCAACAATGATTTTGTAAGAAATGTTCACTGAGAATATTGGGTTGTTGTGGGAAAGCCATCACTTCATACTCTGCATCAAAACACATTGCATTAGCATGTTGATAGATAAACATTAAATCTTGAGGTGAAGTGCTCCTGTTTATCTTTTTATTGCTTCTTATAACTGGAATGATTTTATGATTTATTCATTTAATAGGTTCCCATATCATTTGTGGACCGGGTCTATGGAGAATCCAAACTAGGAGGCAATGAAATAGTTTCCTTTCTGAAAGGATTGTTGACTCTATTTGCCACTACATAATAAAGAGATTCAGTATTATTCCAATATTTGTATAGTTGACCGAATTATTTATATTGGATAGTGGGGTTTAACAAAAATTCATTATGGCTTTAGAGAACAGAATATTTCAAGGTCTCTTCTTGCTTTATTTAGATAGACATTGTCTCTCAGGCTTCATACTTCTTGTCTGATAATGTAAAGCTAAACTTTTAACTTTCTTCACCATTTTAGTAAAAAAAAGTGTTAGCATTTTAAATGAAATACAGGTAATTGTCTGGAAATATATATGCAGATTTCTGAAAGCTCTTTGATATGGATACATTTACATTATAGAATGGATGCATCTGTACATGAGGGTTTGCTACTAAATGATAGAGCAGTAACATTGCAGGTGATGAAGTAACTAATATGACTAGTATAATGATACCTTCCTGACTGTATACACTTGTACAGTATATTTTTAAAAATGGCTGATATTGATAGGTTCCAACTGTGGACTTTTCAGGGGGGGGGATCAAAAGGTACATACTAATCCCTAGTTGTGATTATTGTGGAATATAGTTTTGGGCTTTAGGCATTGGGTTATCTGCATTCATGCTAAATACAAAAGAAATATGGAAACTCCAGATTCTTTAGTAGAATCAAAACTGACCTATGAATAGTTTGGCTCTTTTTTTTTTAAAAAATAGACACACATGAATACACTGTAAAGTCACCTATGTATTCAGAAATGTTCTTCCTGCATGAAGGAGGAACAAGCCATATTCAAATCTTCATGTTTGCATATGCATAAATAGAAATATCATTAATGTGTCATATAAATCCTATTACTAATGTCAGTTTGGGGGGGGGGTCATTTGTTTTAATATTTTTTTAATATTCTACTCAATCTCCAAAAATTGACTGGAAAGGAAAAAATCAAGTAAAAGGAATACCAAAATGATCAAAGGTAGCACGTCTTTCATATGTGAAAAAGCTAGAATGTTGGGATTTTTTATTTTACAAAAATGAAATGGACAATTAATAAAGGACATAATCAAAGTTTATAAAATTATGCATAGTGCAGAGAAGGAAATACCTCTCATCTATTTTAATAGATTAGAATTTAGGATCATCCATGAAATTAGATGACATGTCAGGACAAACAAAATTTGCTTCTTAAAACACATAATGGTAAAACTTATTGATGTAACATGTGATCTTTAAAATCTTTCAAATTCATGGAGATATACAGTACTTACAGATAATTATAAAATATGTTATCTAATTGGAACATTCAGATATTGAGGCAATATCTTTCTAAATGCTGGTTACTGGAGACTGTAATTGATGTCTATGTCTGTGCAGAAAATCTATTGCTTTCATACTATTTAAAATTGTACAGCTAGTTACTATGAAGGGGTGCGGTGGCTCAGCAGTTAAGATGCCAGGCTTGTCAATCGGAAGGTCACAAATTCGGCGGTTCGAGACCCTAGCCACGCGTGACGGAGTGAGCTCCCGCACTCGCCCCAGCTCTTGCCAACCTAGCAATTTGAAAGCATGCAAATGCAAGTAGATGAATAGGTACTACTTCGGTGGGAAGGTAACAGCGTTCTGCGTGCGTCATGCCGGCCACATGACCGCGGAAGCGTCTTTGGACAACGCAGGCTCTTCTGCTAACAGACGGAGATGAGCACTGGCCCCTAGAGTCGGACATGACTGTGGGGGGGAACTTTTACGTTTAGTTACTATGATAAATTGGATTGTCTTGTTCGGAAGGGTTGAACTTTAAATGATGACATTCTCATAGAAGCAAATTATGTTCTTCAAACCTCTGCTTTTATCTCAGGTTAAACTGCCTCCCTTTTCCATTTATTCCTGGTTGTCTTTATGTTCCCAAATTACCTTGTACGTATTATATCGTCACATGTCACAGTTGTTTTTCTTTTTTTAACTACAGGTAATTTATTGGGTGATATTAATTCTAAATAAATTAATTTTGAAAGACAGTCTTTTGTCTCATATCTTTGTATTTATAAAACATTGTGGCAAGACCAAATAGGTGTCAAGACCAAATACATGTCATGCACAGCAGTAATAGTATCAGCAGGTGGCAGCACTTTGCTGATATCTGAGCTCAGAAGCTAAGCAGGGACAGGTCTGGTTAATAGCTGGATGGGGATCCACCATGGAATACTAAAGTTGTAGGGGTGTAGAAAAAGATCTTGAAAAAACATTTCTCTATTAGCAAGAAAATTATGGTTGTATCTACAGAATCACAAGGAGTCAAACTCAACTTGAGGCCAGCTTTACCTTTACATAGAGATGATAACAGAAATCATCCACTGTCCATCATAAGTCACCAGTAACATAGTGATCTCATCTATTTTATCATTTTGTCTACAGTTGTCAGTGAGTTGCATCTAACTATTTTTGTCTTTTGTTCTGTTGAAACTTTATTAGGCATAGGTAGCTAGTATCCAGGAACTCAAAATATGTACACTAGTATCAAGGGTCTCAAATGTGGACATTGCTTGGCCCTTATCAAGCCTGTTAAGAGTGAATCCTTTAATAGCCTGTCAGTATTCTGTACAGGTAGTCCTCATTTAGTGACCACAATTGGGACTGGCAACTCAGTCAAGCAAAGCGGTCACTAAGTGAAACTGCAACCATGCTTATCTATCTTCAGCTTTCCTTTGCTTTACAGACGCTAAATGAGGACTACCTGTAATGGAATACTGGTGACAAGTATACAGGAGGGAAACTTTATTTCATAGACATTTGTCTATCACTACTTATCCTTGCTAAGGTATCTGATAGATAAGCAATAAACCTTTGAAGTCTTTTGAGCAGTGCACAAACTGCTTTTAGAGGTGGGCACCTGATTTGACTGGAAGCTGCATTTTATTTTTTTAACAAAGAAAAACCTCAGAAGAGGTAGAACAGAAATTGTTGACTCTTGGCTCTGCAGGAAGGTTTTTAAAAATACTTTTTTTTAAAAAAGTCATGTTACGCTTTTTGCTCTTGCCTACTTTTAAAAATAAAAAATGTGCTGCTAAAAAGACTTTTGCCACTAATATTTAGTGATAGGGCGTTAGGAGAGTGTATGGATGCAGCTGGGGGGACAGCACACACCTGCAGATCACCTTCCCCTGGTCTCTTCCATTCTTTCCAAGAATTAAGACAAAATAGTCCATAGTAACGTGATCCTTTTCAAAAATGAATATGGCATCTTTTGCAGAATTCAATTACTTGAACATTAATGAAATGACACGGGATTCAGCCATGGATAAAACAGTTTCAGCTTTAATCTGATTCATGCACTACGCTTAGTGGTAATATTGTTTGTTTGGAGTTGACTTTGCATGCTGTGTGAACTCACTGACTGCACCTGTTCAAAATAAACAGAGTGAAATAACTTCTGAGAATTCCCTGACTGCTGCTACTGTTATGTGCAGAAGCTATGTCTTCGTACGGTGTTGTGCAAAATTAACTGATTACACTGGATGTAGTCACAATAGTATTATATAATAAATACTAATTTGTATATGTTCTTATTGTTTAAATTTATTTATTTACTTATTTAATTTTTATCCCACCTTTATTATTTTTATAAATAACTCAAGGCGGTGAACATACCTAATACTCCTTCCACCTATTTTCCCTACAACAACCACCCTGTGAGGTGAGTTGGCCTGAGAGACAGGGACTGGCCCAAGGTCACCCAGCCGGCTTTCATGCTTAAGGCAGGACTAGAACGCTGTCTCCTGGTTTGCCATTGGCTCCTTCCTAGGGCTGAGACAGGGACTGGCCCAAGGTCACCCAGCCGGCTTTCATGCTTAAGGTGGGACTAGAACTCTCTGTCTCCTGGTTTCTAGCCTGGTGCCTTAACCACTAGACCAAACTGGCTCTCTTTTTCTTTTTTCCCAGAGCACCTTTAGCCCCCAGAGTTAGTCTCCCTGTCCTGTAATTTGGGTGACTTTTTCCTGGCCATCCAGTTTGGAGAGAGATCCTGGTGCCAAGTTAAATGGGTTTAGAAGGAGATATTTGATAGGAAAATGAAGGAGAAGTACATTTGGCTATTGGGGCCCAGCCTGTGGTCTCATCACCAAAGTCCTCCTTCAGGGACTTTTATGGCCTTAGGAGCACAGCTGCTAATGTGTTCAGTCTAGATGCAGACTTATGGGCCACCAACGATGGGTGTATGTGTGTGTATGCCACTGGCTGTACTTCCTGAATGGTTAGTGCCCCACTTTTGTCAAACCCCTTGAATTACATTTGAAAGTCCTGACTTCGCTCCCATCTGGGTGTGTTTCCTTTCAACTTCAATGTGGTGGTGTACAGAGGCCAACTGCCAAAACAGTTATCCTTGTTCCAATATTTCTGCTCTTGACTGTAGTCCTGGTGTGGTAGTACAGGTAGTCCTCGTTTAACTACCACAATGGGGACTGGAATTTTGGTTGCTAAGTGAATCAGTCATTTAGCAAATCTGACCCGATTCTACGACCTTTGTGGCGGTCATTAAGCAAATAACCAGAGTCGTTAAGCAAACCATGTGGTTGTTAAGCGAATCACGCAGTTCCCCACTGATTTTGCTTGCCAGAAGCCGGCAAGGAAGGTCAAAAATGGCGATCACGTAACCATGGGATGCTGTGATGGTCATAAATGCTAACCAGTTGCCAAGTACAAAAATCGTGATCACGTGACTCTGGGGACGCTGTGACGGTCATTAGTGTGAGCACTGGTTTTAAGTCTGTTTTTACAGCACTGTCGTAAGTCTGAACCATCACTAAAGAAATGGTCATTAAGAGGTCATTAACCTGTACAAATGTTGTTTCCCTAATCCACAAAAGGTTTCTTATATACACCAGTGAACACTTACTTGGGCCTGAAAAGCATCTGGTAACAGTACCGCTGCTTCAACACAAGGTGATCTGGTACCTCTAGAAGCCCTACCCACCACCTGCCCACTCAAGCCACATTCTGGGCCAGATGCAGAACACCTATACTGCAAGAACTTCATTGGCTGGCCAAATCAGGTCGCTGACATTCCTTATAAAGCCTGTTATGACTCAAGTCCTGGTTACATTTGAAACCACTGGCTTGTAGAACCTGCACAACTAGTATGAATTAGCCAAGAAGGCGTGCAACAGATACCCCTTTCTTGGGTTGTGAGGGACATGGAGGCCCAGAGGCACAACCCTTCTCTTTTAAACATTTAGAAAGACCATTCAGATGGTTCCCTTTCATAGATCCCTTGTGCTTTGGGATATAAGGTACTGTGTACTGTCCTCCAGTGGTGTCAAGTATTTGTAAGTACACCCATCATACATGAAGGAATGCATTTTATTTCAATGGAGGAACATAAAGTACATCAGTCATCTTAATCCAGACAGTCTTTTTTCATTCATTCACTGGAGGGCATTTATCTATCTATCTATCTATCTATCTATCTATCTATCTATCTATCTATCTATCTATTGTATCTATATCTGCACATGCATACACTCTGTATTCTCCTTTGAAGTAAATAAATGTTTCCAGGAAGGGCATCTTCACATACAACTGGTAGATCAAGCCATTTAAGGCACAGCTTGAATTCCAAATAGATATGATGACAAATGCCGTGGCCGGGCTCTTGCTATTGTTGAAAGAGCAGCACCAGGTCCTAATTTGTACTTTGTAATTCAGCATGTTCTAATGTACAAAGCTCTAAAACAACTCAGAAGGAGGATAGCTGAGAGATCAGTTTCTTTACTATATCTGTTGAACTGCAGTGATATTATCAATAGCTCTTCTGATAACAATAAGTGAATGCTGCCTGGAGATGTACACCATGAAGCATTTTAAATAAGTAATAGTTAGCTGTTACTTTACAGTTTTAAAGAATATCCTGGATTAAGGGGAATACACACTTGATAATATTTGAGCCATGTGTGAGTTTGCAGCTGGCCTATTCATAATGCAAATTGTACTTCAGAAGGTGATGGTTCATTTAAATGCTGTCGTCATGTAAGTTTTTGCCATCTGCAGCCCAGGATTTTCAAGATACTTTCATACATACTCATACTCACACTGCACTTCATGCAGTGCATGCAACAGGTTTTCTACTTAAAATATCAGCCACAAACACAACAGTAGGCTTTAGACCAGAGCTTTCCAAACTGTGTGTCGTGACACAAAAGTGTGTCGCCACACATAGTCTGGTGTGTCACCACACAACCCGGAAGCGCTGATCATCATCAGCGCTTCCGGGTTTTCCCGCAGCGACACACCAATGGCGGCATGCAGAAACCCGAAAGCGGCAGCAGCGCTTCCGGGTTTTTGCACGCTGCCGCAATGGCGGCACTTCTGGGTTTTCCCGCGGCGACACACCAACGGCGGTTGGTGTGTCGCCGCGGGAAAACTTTGGAAAGCCCTGCTTTAGACCATTCATTGTATCTCTACATGTCAGCATTTTCACATCTCCAAGACAGAGCAGGGGGTTAGATATGATGGTGTAAATGGTTCCTTCAAATTTAATAATTTTAATCTTGCAAACAAATTATACACGCATAACTCTGTTAACAACATAATGTAACATTAAAATTAAAGGGAAAAAATAGGAAAAAAAGACCTGGAAATATGTAACATGAACAAAAACATTGATTAAATTGCTTCAGAGTCCCCTTTGCCTCTCTGTTGAAAAAAAAGACATTCAAATGTTGACAAACAACATATATCAACAATCCATTACTACAAATCAAATGTTGATTTATCTTTCCAGTATTGTATAATAATTCTTCAGGTCATGCCCTGTGCGTAGTAAGTCCGTAATTCTTGAAATTTTGAAAGATTCCAAATACTGGGGATATAGCCAAGAAGAACAGATGCATTCTTGACGTGCAACGATCAGTGTAAAGTCATGTTAATAATCCTAACTAATTGTACAGTCAAAAAATTCAGGGCTGTTGTAATAGTTATTAATAGTTGTGAAGCACTGTGAACAATTGAAATGCACTATAATATTATTAGATTGTTGATCAACATTACTATTACTAGTAAAAATCCATTATTATTATTAGGGGATGTTTATATTGAGGGAAGGCCTCCATGTTATGGAGGTTTGGCGGAGGGGGCAATGTGCCCTCTCAGTAGAAGTGTATAGCACAGGGCTTTCCAAAGTGCCGCCGCTGGTGACACACCCAGCGGCGGCGGCGGCGACACGCGCGTGCACGTTGACGGCGCGAAGGGGCGTGCGGCGGCGCGCGCGCACGGCGGCGGCGCGGGGGGGCGTGCGGCGGCGCACGCGTGCATGGCGGCCGCTGTGCACGCGCGCGCCGCCGCTTCCGGGTGGTGTGGCGACACACCACGCTGTGTGTGGCGACACACTTTTATGCCGCGACACACAGTTTGGAAAGCTCTGGTATAGCATATTCCTAGTGCATTCATTAGCAGCAGAGACCAGCCCACCCAAAATCAAGGCACTGAGCATGTTTTGAACCAACTGAAACATTCTTCCTAAGTACAGGTAGTCCTCAGTTACCAGCAGTAACTGGGAGCAGGAACTCCATCACTAAGCAACCCAGTTGTAAACTATGACGCCATGTGACCGTGCCAACTTATGACAGCAGTTCCAGCAGTTCCAGCTGCCATTGTTAAGCAAATGTTGCACAGTCATTAGGCACGAGTAAAGTGATCACCATTTGCGACCTCCTGCTCCCCCATTGACTCTGCTTGTCAGAAGCCAGCAGTGAAGGTTGCAAATGGTGATCACATGACTGTGGGATGCTGCAACATTGTAATTGTGAGCCAGTTGCCAAGTGCCACGTGATCATGGGGATGCTGCGATGGCCGCAACTACGAGGACTGGTCGTAAGTCTCATTCAGTGCTGTTGTAACTTCGAACGGTCGCTGAACAAGTGGTTGCTGAACAAGGATTACCTGTATTACTCTTTAATTTTCTCCATTAAAGTAAAGTTTAAGTAATAAAATTACTTTACTACACTTTTTCTTTTCTTTTTCTTTTGTATTTCTATTTCTTTTTCTATTTCTAACTTTTAACTATGTATTTTAAAATTCTAATAAAAATTCATTAAACATTTTTTTCTCCATTAAAAAAGGGCAATAATTTCACTTAACATTCCTTGCTCTCCTCTTTTTTTCTTTTTGCTATCCAAGATAAAATAAACCCTCTAAATATTACTGAACTACAACTTTCTCCAACAAATGACAAGGGTTGCCAGGAGTTATGGTTCAGGACTATTTGGCCAGAGTTTCCCTATCTTTCCCCAAGTTATCATGCCTTTATTCTCATGTTATAAGCTTGTGGGCAGTTGAAGTGTTGCATTTTTTTCTAATATCACTGAGAAATGTGCAAGAATCATAATTCTAAATTCATGGGAGTAAAAAAGGTATCCTCAGCAGTGCTTTCGCATTGTTGTGGCTGCCAACTTGACTTTCTTGACACCCCCCCCCCGCATCCTCAAAAACAAGAACATTGCTTCAAATTTGAGTAGAGTCTTTGCCAAAATTCTTCATGTTAGAGGGGCCTCTGGCAGGTTTACTTACTAGTCACAAGCAGCCACAAGCAACTGTTTTAAATTTCTCAAAACATCATGAACAATATAAAAATGCACTGTTCAGGACACAGTAAAATTAAAATGGTGGCCCCCAATGCCTTGGATAGGATGCCAAGCCTGTTTCGGGATGTGGTTCAGGGAATAGAAGACTTAGCTGTTAGTACCATTTATATCTTTTACATGGTTTCCATTGCATATTTGGTTCTTGATCCCCCTATCTAGAGTGTGAAGTTTTGTTGGGATAATGAGATGAAGTATTATGAACTTACTTTCAGATATATAGGTGGATGGATACACAATTAAACCTGATTAATAATTATAATGCTGGTAAACAGAATGAAAAGGTGTGCTGGATATCATGGTGGCTCTACTGCTGCACTTTCAGCAATGCTGTGGCTAGATACGTGTTATTTCAGCAACTCTACTTAGATCTGTATTCCTGTGTATGCTGTGGGATATTTGCATGCACAGCAAAATCACATGTTATGTTAGTTATAAGACCCAGTGATCAGACTATGCCATTGCTATATATGGTTGCTAGTGTGTAGTCTTCTTTCCTTTTGTTATGTATTACCAAGGGTGTAATTGTTAGCATTTGCAAACAAGTGCTAATACAGTAATTATTAATCCAACCAGTATTAGAGTCATGCTGAACTTTCTACAATTTTTCATTGGGACAGCTCAACTTTGTAACAAAGATTTCCTTTGTGGAAGCCTTTCTCTGACTTTATGCCATCTAGATACGATGAACTATAATTTTCACAACTTGAGTTGTCCATCCTAATTGGAAATTATGGGTGTTGTTGCCTAATACATTTGGAAGCCAGACCTGCATTATCCACTGGTCACAACAGGCAGTGTTCAGGGCCCACCCAAGAACTTGTGAAAAAGTTTTAGCTTCCTTCCAATCTCAGATGATTAGAAAGTGAGGCAAGAAATACACTAAGTCAAATCTAATCATTTGCTTTAACTATTTTATTAAACGTTTTATTACACTACATCAGGTTTCTCAACCAGGGTTCCACGAGAGGTCACTAGGGGTTCCCTGGGAGATCATGATTTATTTAAAAAATTATTTCAAATTTGGGCAACTTCACATTAAAGAGGTAAGTTTCATTCTGTATTTTTAGTTTAAGAACACTGTTAATGCATACATACAGGCCTACACATGAAACAAATATAATAATTTTCTAACTTCTGGCCTATATTTGAGCCTAAATGTGTAGGAGTTCCCCGAGGCCTAAAAAATCAAGAGTTCCTCCAGGGTCAAAAGGTTGAGAAAGGCTGCACTAAATAAATAAATAAATAAATATTGGTGCAGGCTTCTACTTCCAGCGTTTCCAGGGCTTGTGAATTATCCAGTCCTGTTAAGGAGGCACTAAGGGAAAGCCACTGCTACAGTCTCCAATTCCGCTCAGTGAGCATATGTAATGACAGTTGTCCTCAAGCAGCAACCTACTTCTACACCCTAAGACAACACTGACCCAACGGGGCACTCAAGGTGTTTCTGTAGCCATGCCTAAAAAATCCTCTCTATGCAAACGGCATCTGTGCTACCCTGACCCAACGGTTGCTCCTTTGCTGCTCAGGGCGCCACGGCTTCAAACTTGCAACTGGTCCATCCATGGTGCAATAGAGATGTTGGTGGCACACTGGTAATGCACAATAAAAGAATCCCCTTCTGTGGGTCAAGAGATATTCTCTGGCCAAGGCTGGGGCGCAGGGATGCTTGGGCTTGACCTGCCCTGCCGACAGCACTCACTCCATGCACGAGTGCAAGCCTTGTGATCATCAGCTTAATAGCACGAGGTGCTATGATGCTCACTCAGGTGAAGCTTGGGTCACGTGGTGTGCTCCATGCCGGGTCACGTGGAGCAGGTTCACCCCCCCCTTCCGCGGTTCCCCCCTTCCCCAGTGACCCCTTCTCCTCCTCCCCTCCGGGAAAGTTGTAGTCCCGGCTGGGGCGGCGGAGGGATAACCGCTCCGCGCTCTTCTCTCCGGCCCCAGCCGCAGGGCGCGGCGCCTCCTAGCGGAGCCGGGGCAGATCCCGCCGCCGGTTCCCTTTCTCGCGAGAATCCCCCCATTCTGACGGGGTTATGTAACCCGCTCCCCTCCACCCCCGTTTAAAGAGCCCGCTTCCTGTCAGGACAGGATAAGAGGAGGAGGGACGACGGCAAATCAAGTTCCGTTCTTGGGGTTCGGTCTCCCCTTTTTTTCCCTCCACCCCGGGGGGCTCGTCCCCCTCCTCTCTGGCCGGACAATGAGTCCCATATGCTAATGAGGACCCCGCGTCACTTCCGCTCTTTCTCGGCCGCCATCTTGGCCAGGGCAGGTTCTGGGCAGGAGGGACCCGGCTGTATTGTCTGCAGGGCGCCTAGGGAGCCCCCCCTCCCCTTCCCCGCGGCCCGGCGCTCGACACCCCTCGCCCCGGTAGCTGAGCCCCGCGGAGCCGCCGCGCCCCCCTCCGCCCCAGCGCAGGCCGAGCCCCCGCCTTGCCCCTCGCAGCCTGGCCCCCCCTCCCGCCATCCAGGCCCCTTTGTCTCCCCCGCACCACCGGCTCCGCTCCCCGCTCCCGCCCAGCCCAGCCGGGAGCCGCAAGCCAGCAGCGCCGCCGCCGCCGGGGGAGGGAGCGCCCGCCGCTGAGGAGGAGGAGGGACCGCGAAACCCAGCTAGGTAGGTGCCTGAGCGCGCGCGGGAGCCCGGCGCAACCCTTTCCTCCCTCTCCTCGCTGCCGCCACCGTCGTCTTTCTCCTGCGCCTCCAGCGTTGCCGGGCCCGGCGGCTGCTCCTGTACCCTCTTCACACAGGCTGCTAAAAAACGTCTCTCCCGTCCTTCCCTTCTGGCGTCCGAGGCCGGCTCTCCCGGCGCCAGAGGCGGTCTCTGCCGGCTTTCTTGGATCCCCTCCCTCCACCCCCCCGGCCCCATGTTTTAAAAGAAGAGCTTCTCTGACCGCGTTCCGGCTAAATGCCGCCTCTGCCTCCGTTGCATCTCTTTTTCTCCCTCCTTCCGTTCCTTGCAGGGAGGTGGCACATGGATGTTGCGCCCTCGAGTGTGGCTGTGATTGCACGGTCTGCGTCGTGGAAGGAGGGAAGCGTTGGAGGTGGTGGGGGGAGACAAGATTGCGAATGCTGCCATCCTCTTCGACATGCTTGAGGCTCCTTTTTTTTTTCCCCAGCATGTGCGGCGGGGGTGGGGGAAGGAAGGAAGGGTGTTAGCGAGGGAGGAAAGCCCCGTTATGACTGCAGAGTTGGCGCTGGAAATGTGGAACAGGCTGCGGTACAATCAATGGAGAACAGCCTCCTCCTGTACGCCCCCCACCCTTTCCATAGCTAGAGGTATCGGGTGTGTTGGAAAAGGCGGGATTCGTGACTCAATCAGAGTAACCAGGTCTCCGAGAGAAGCAGGCACCCTTCTACCTCTGCAACTCTTTGCTGCATCCATCCCGGGCAATAGTTGCATTTAACCTGTTTCTCAAACAAAGAAGAGGAAAAAAGAGGATAGCTTCTGCTTCTGTCGCGGGAAAAAAAGGTCTTTTCCTCCTAGGATGTCTGTCTATTCTTAGTTATGGCTTTGTGTGTCTGTGTGTTGTCTTTTTTTTCCTGCAGCCCTGTTCAGTTTTACATAGACATATACCTAATGAGCGTGTGGCTTCACGTTAAAGCTGCGGTTGCTTGGGTTTATGACCATCGAAGGAAAAAATACCAGCCCCCACCCAAAATGCACCGCAGCCAAGTCGGTGGAATGAAGAAATGAGTGTAGCGAGTCAGTAGGGGGCGCATTCTCAACATTGGGTAAGGCTGCTGCAGAGGGGGGGAGGGGCCCCAGATGCACAGATAGGAGTTGCTACACAGCGCCTTCTATAGGCCTGGGAAAATGGGCCTATCGCTGCAGGCTGAGTTGCTCTTAGGAGCTGACAGCAGCATAGGCAAAAGGTTTAGTGAGCAGAGCAATGATTTCAAAAATTTGGCCCTCTCCTGGAAACTCATGACCAAAGGTGTCATCCTGATGTGGTACCTAAAATCTGTGTCATCCTTGAGCCAGAGTACCTGTCTGAAGGTTTTGCTAAAATTGAGTGAAGCTGATCTTCAGGCTTTCACTGAAGCTGGATGATACTAGTTTAGAAATTGGTGCTATACTTAGTTCCCCAAATCAAAGGAACTGATTCAAGTGGAAGAATGTAAGAGAGCTATAATGCACAGAGAGTGCTTATCCATTTTGTAAGCCATGATGAGTAAGGGACTGCACTTCAACTTGTTACTGGGAATAAACATTTAACTTACTTGTATGGTTGAGTCTCATCATGACAATAGAGATAATTAAGGGTTTCTGTCAATATAATGTTTTTCAGTAGGCACTGATTTTGTTGACAGCTACATGCTGCTTGGATAACTGGATAGCTTAGTAGGTGGTGGTTGCTGGTCTTTTTTGTGATTACTATCTGATAGAGACTTGAGTTTATAGAAAATAAGAAAAAAAGCTTTTAAAATACGTTTTGTGACACATGATGATTTTATTCTATAAGTGTCAATGTTTAGTAGAGAGAATATGTGAAATGGAAAAAATGTCACATGTGCTACATGCCATCAATTTACATGGAAGCAACTCTTATCATAAAACTGTTAAATTCAGTTTCTTGCCTCAGAAGCTCAATCACCGCTTCCTCCATCTGGACCGAAGTGGTCATTTAAATACATGGCTGTGGTTATTTAATTGCTAAAATGACAAGTGAGAAATGTGGAGGATTATTTTACTCGGTTCTTTTAAAAAACAGTACCAAAAAATAATGCTTTTATAGGAAATACGAATAGTTGCATTACAACCAATCAGCAACTTCTTTGTCATTAGCAATGACATCAGAGTATCTTAAAAAAATCAAAGAACCTTGGGTTCAAAGTCTGTCTGATGTTGCCTTTTTGAGTATCACTGGCTTGTGTGATTTTGAGGGAGATTGTGGAGTGCCTCGCTAGACTAAATTTTTTAAGCCATGATTTATAGAACAAGTAGTGGTCTGGTTTGTGCATAAGAGTTTATACAGGTCTGTTCACACAACAGCCTAGGTCAGAAGAAAGCAAGCTGTATAGATTAGCAATATGTGTGAATCAGGCCATTGAATCTTGTGACTAACTAGTTATGGTCATTTTTTTTTAAATGTCAAACATTTCTCCTTTGTGGTTTATTTATATTTGAAAGCATCAGTCATGATAAAAAAAGTTATTGCAACATTTTAATATTTGCTTGCAGAAATATTTTTGATAATTTCATTCTATGCTAGTGTTCAGTGAGTAGTCAGAATTACTTTGATACATCAGAAAAAATATTTTGGATTACTATTTCCTCAGACAGTTAATATTATACAAGGAAGTTCTGTGCTATTGTTATGTTTAATAAAGCAAACACAAAAACAATTTGATTCAGGGCATATATCTTGAGTCCAACTATAAATATGGAAGATTACTGAGCGGCAATTTATTTAAGTTTTTTTTTTAAAAAGCAATGTTGAAAATGTGTGTGATACCAAATCATCTGAAAGATATTGCTGGATTAGTTATGTGTGAGAGATACCTGTCCAACTATTAAAGTAATTACTACTACAACATATGTGTGTATTTTGGGGAAATAAGGTGTTGGAAGGATACATCTATTTCAACAAACAACTTCAAAATCATGATATCAAGAAAGCTGTAAAGAAGGAGTCTGGGTTTTCAATATTTGCTACAATAAGCCTGTTTCTTAAAAACAAATATTTAGAATTTCCCTAAAAATAATAAAGACACAACAAAAGATGAATTGTCTGGCAGAGTCCTTATTCCAGGAACAAAGCTTTGTAATCATTGGGAAAGGCAGGAACATAGAATATGTTTCCCAGGGAAACATTTGGGGCAGAAGCAAAACTTGTATGCTTATATGAATTAAGTTTTTGTTACAGTTTTATCATCCCATGAATAGAGAGCTCAGAGCTGATTACATGCTTTGCATTTGGAGGGTGGCAAATATTCTTCACTTCTCTTACTGAAGGATTTCCTGTACCAGTTCGGAGAAATATCTCTGTCTGGAAAGCCCTGCATGTTGGAAAGGATATCAGCTAGATGGACAAATAGTCTGATGTACTTTATTTTTCACATTTAGGTATAAGTAGACTAAACACATTCCATTGTCATGCTGAGCCAGAGTTCTGCAGCAAAATGTAATGGTGTGTTGGTGTACCACTGCTCTAACATTCTTCCTTGGCAGTGCAACTCAAGAAACCAAAGTGATAAAAACAAACCTTAGAAGATCCTTTTATGAATTACTTAGCAAGATGTCTACACCAATAATTGCGGTTGTTCCTGTCTTCACAAGACAAGAGTTGATAGCAATGGGTTGTTTTTGCTTTCCAACTCTGGTTTGTTAGGGGAAGAAAGCAGAGTTCCTGGTTTAGACATTACACTACCATACCACTAAAGAAAAGTTTATTTCAGAAGAAGTCTAATGAGCATGATAAACTAGCAACAAATCAGTGTAAACCAACTTCTGAAAAATCGTCACTGGTAGTGGTCATAAGAGGTGTGGTTCTGTCTCATTTATGTGAGAGATTCAGACTTGCTTTTAAAGCACCTAATTGTGCTGCCATTAACTTAGAAAGATGAAAATAGAAATAGTAAATAATATAATTGAGCAGGATAAATAGGTATCCAGTCTACCCTGCTACAAGGGCAGCATAGTTGGGGTTTCTGGCAAGCTGGACAGCATCAGAAGTTGGCAATATATCTCTGTCTGGTTCTCCTGTTTTGTATTAGTGATTCTCTGACTTAGTGAACAAAGAGCCAAAATAATTCTAAGTGTTATGTGCTTCAGTGGTGCACTCTCATTGTAAGCATTTGATTCACTTTTCAAAGCAAGTTCACTATAGCTGATGGAAATGTTTCTTTACATGTATTTCATTGATGGAATTTTTGATATTTAAGAGAATTTAAACATTCTGTAGGATTCAGGGGCGTGTGACTCAGCGGGTGAGACGCCAGGCTTGTCAATTTTTTAGGATTCAGGGACCAGTATAACATGGCCTATTCCCACTTATGTATGTAAAACGGAATGTATGTTGAAAGCAATTAGTGGCTGCTCTCCCAATTTTACTAACAGTGTAGGCCAAACTTTGAGGAATCAATTTTTGAGATTTAAGTAAATTGATTATGATCTTTATTTTCCTTCAGTAGATTTAGATGATGTGCTCAGTTGGTACTTTTATAATTGATTCTCAAGTTCAAATCTGTCCTTATCTCCTATTTATATTAATATACCAGACTTCTGCAAAATTAAATTATTAAATGGCTGGGTTCATACTCTAAAATGAATTTCGATGGTTATAGCTCAACATATAATGGGGGCTTGACCATTGTTTGAACCTGTTTTATGACCATCACATTAAACTGTTTGTTTGGGTGCCAATTATTATCTGAACACAGCAATGTAATTTTGTATATAGTGCAGCCCTTGATTCAGAAGATTTGGAACAAATATCAAAGAATATGTGTGCATGCATTCATTAGTGTTGCTAAATTTATTGGGATTTATCAGCATACAGAAAATAATATTCTTGGAGATCTACACTGTATGTGAAAAAGGACAGTTGATATTAAAGCTCATCAATTTATGTGCCTTTGTAAAATGTGTTTATTGTTCTTGTATCTCTTCCTTTTAGCTATTTAAGCTGTTTAAATCCTAATCTAATGTTTCTTTATTGTTGTCATCACAGAGCATAAAATATTAACAACAACAACAAAAAACCTTTTTGTCTGATCTGGTCACTTAGCCCTGTGTGCTCTTTTGGATACTATATAGACATTTTTTGTACAAGATGGGAGCATGCCATTGCCTGCTCATTGTTAGGGATAGGGTTTGTGATTATGGTTCTTTTGGATATGGTTGGAATAGAAATGCTCTATGAGCTTGGTTCCTACCCATTCTTATTCTCATAAGGAAAGATGGATCAAGCCACATCTTTCCCTGTTATGTTCAAACCTCGAAAATGCTTAAACTTTGAGGATTATTCCTCATTTGCAACTTTGTTTACATGGAATTTTAAACAGCGGGTCCATTTGTGGATGGATGTGGAAACTGACTTAATAAAGTAGGAAGCATTTGCTGGGGGAGATTCAACATCACTGTTGATTTTTGTTCTTATAAATCATAGTTCTTTATAAATCATAATAATGTCCACATTTGGCCAACATGTTTGATTGCAGAAAGTTATAGGGATACTTTGAAGAATGTATACCATTTTTCTCTGAACTTTTCTGGTTCGATTTATTTCTTCTCCATCAAGCAGTAGCTTTGAATTACATTTAAGCTTGAGGTGCTTTCTTAGGATAGCTACTACATTTCATTAGATAACTTCTAGTTCTAGTACAGCTTTTGTAGCTGAGTATGTTGGACTACAATATCTTTATTTCCTAAATCCCATGCTGGTTTGAATTATATCAGTTTTAATCTTGCGCAGGAGAGCATTAGGACAGCAGAGACTGTTCTTTTGAAATGCTTCATTCATAGTTGTGCTTATAATTTAGAAGTACAGTAGATAGATGGTATTTAGGAACTGTTAGTCTTTCTGCTTTGTATATATAAAATATTGAAAGTAATTTGCACCTGCACATAACTTTTGCTAAATACAAATGAAAGAAAGCACATTCAACTTTAGTGTAGGCTGGAGTAAAACATTTTGAAGAAAAAGTAGAACTGAAACATAAATGTACATAAAATAAACTATATTTTAAAATTTAATAAACTGTCAAGATTCATTTTAATAGATAAATGAGAGAGTGTTAGACTATAATATGCAAATAGTTGGATGTTTAGTATGTTTGATTTTATTACTTTGGAGTGAAGCACACACTGAAATTGCTGTGAATAGAAAAAAATTGCAACATCATTATTTAGGGTGCAGTCCAATCAAAGATAAGCCCTTTGAAATTATTTGAATAGAAGAATTAAGCCTATATTTAAAACCTTGCAATAAGGGGGTGATCACAGACAATGCTGAACCATTTTCTGGTTGGTTGGTTGGATTTGGTTTAACATGTCTAAACTAAGACACGTTAGTTTGCAAACCATGGTTTATGATTCATCATGTTATATAAATCCATCCAATTATACTTTGCATTGCAATTCTATACAAACTTTCTTAGAGATAGAAGTGATTAGAAATATTGATTTTCCTGTTCAGATGACAACTTCAGAATGCTTGCTAGAATGCTTATAGTTTGTGCCACAAGTATCTTATTTTTTGAAATTATTCTGCTCTTCAGTCCTAAATGGGTTTCCAGGTTGACAATTTTAAGAACTGTATAAAACAAGTGTTCCGCATGCGTCATGCCGGCCACATGACCGTTGAAACGTCTTCGGACAACGCTGGCTCTTTGGCTAACAAATGGAGATGAGCACCAGCCCCTAGAGTCGGACACGGCTGCACAAATGTGCGGGGGGAACCTTTACCTTTACTTTATAAAACAAGCGTTTGTTTGTCATGTCTCGTAAATGCTTAAATCATTCCATGTAAATAAGTGAAGCCACAGTAGCCCAAGCTAACAAATTAGTGGCTTCAATCACACGATTTTATGCCATTTTGTTGGCCAGATTTAAGTATAATACTAAACCATAATGGCTGGATTCATGCATTACAGTAATCTAAATAATGAGGAAATCACAATATAAACTATGCCATTGATATCATTATAAGAAAGTTGGGAGAATAAGAGTGACAGTGACTTGACGTAACTCAAAGGTTAATAGGGTGAACTTTATTTGCAGTTGTCAAAAAACATGTTAGAGGCTTACTAGGTTATAATCTACACATTCCCTACAGTGCAGTTCTTTCCCCTAATTAATATACTATGAGACCACTAGCCTTGATGGGTTTTTTGAGTGTAGAATCTTAAATTTTAGGTAATTTAGGTAGTTGACAAATAAAAAAAATCTTTGCTCTTTGTTTACAGCTGATTCAGGTATCTTATTTATTTAAATTAGCCTAAAAAGTCATAGTTATTTCTGGGATCTATCTGTTTGGGATCAATATATGCACAATCATGGTTGACAGGTATTAGTCTGCATAGTGGCATTTTCCAATTGTTTGCACCCATATATTTATTAAAACAAGTGTATACATAGAGAAAAAGAGATTGCTTACATGGATGAAAATTATATCAATTAATCCAAAACTTGGATCAGATTTTGAAAAGTCTTGACATTTTGCATGTTTTTATCATTGAATAATCATATTTTTTCATTAATTTTGCAAGCATGAATACTGCATTAAAAGTCACATTTGTGTAACTTCATAAGGAAATGGTTAATTCCTTTTCTTTTAAGATGTTAGGCTACATGTCCACTAGATGGCATTTTAGCTGCTAGTGGAAAATTCCAGAACTTGCCATGAGTGAAGAATATGTGAGTCAGGACTAGGCTCCAGAACAAATGGGAGAGCTTATATTAAAAAAGGAATGGCTTTTATCTTACGTCTTTCTAGCAGCTTTTGCCATATGAAATAGAAAGAACTTTTGATGATCAGGTGATCCATCAGCAATTGCATCTAACCTGAGGTGAAAAAAACAAATTAACATACTGTATGGATTACCTGAGCAAGGGTGGGGAGGGTTATTAAAGTAAGCATCAGTTCAGCCCTTGATGAGAGCAAGCCTTTCTTTCTGTGTTTTGCGACTGTTTTTAGTAGAAAGGTTTCCTGATCATTAATGAAAACTTCAAGTTTTAGAAATTAAAGTATTTAAACTATAATTTCTTCAAATTTAATCTAAAAATCAATGTGTTTAATCTGCTTGAAAAAAAGTTCAAATAATATTGTTTGAGCTGTTAATGAGCTACTGCATAGTAATCCTGGGACATACAGTGAATGGCAGTGACCAACGTACAAACGTGATCAAACTCATAAGCATTGATTCACAGTTCAAAATGTAGCCTTTTATCAGTAGATAAACTCTACCTTTACTAAACTCTAAAAGCATCATCTCAAAATGATTTTCAGTATATCTTAGATTATTTTCTAAATAGTAGTTTAATATTATTATAAGTAAAGGTGCAAATTATTCTTTTGCTCCTCAAACTAAACGAAAGTTACTGAAGCTTACACCTGAAAATGAGCTTAATAAGTGGATTATCATTTGGTGCTTGATTTTTCTCTGACTAAATACATGGATTGGGACAGAAAAAGTGTGCATGATAGCATTGTGGCAAAAATAACTGCCATTTCTAGTTTTAGTTTTAGTTTTTCTGATGGTCAAATAATTATTGCAGAGCAGAATTAATTAGTTTCAAGATAATTGTATCTTTGGACAGCAAATCTATTTGCTAAATGTAATCAATCATACTCAGATTTGAGGCTGGGCTGATTTTTTTGTCTCTTCTTTTGAAATAGCCTCTTGTACAGAACTATGTACAAAAGTTGGGTAGCTTTATGATTAAAGGAAATTAAATTAGTATAATCCAATTTGAGCTGAAATTCATATAATGTTCCAGTTTCCCAGAGCCCCAAAAGGAAGACTGGGTATGTCATACAATACTGCTGAATTGTGTTCAGAATTGGAAAATGTATAGTGATAAGAGAGTTCTCTTATTAGAAAGGGAGAAACCTAGAAATACTCAAAAGATGGAACCAGAGATTTGGGAAATATTCCAAATAAATAAAAATGAATAAGCTAATCAGGATCAACCTATCTAGTCTTAGGATGGGAAACCACCAGAAATACTAAAGTGTGGTACACCACTTGAATATTGCTGCCAAGGAAACAACATGAACAAGTACATGTATCACTAGGATTTGAGCTTGAGTTTCTTTTAAAGGTAAAGGTTCGCCCCGCACATTTGTGCAGTCGTGTCCGACTCTAGGGGCTGGTGCTCATCTCCGTTTGTTAGCCGAAGAGCCAACGTTGTCCGAAGACGCTTCCACGGTTACGTGGCTGGCATGATGCATGCGGAACGCTGCTGAGTTTCTTTTACATTGTGTTTTATGAAATCCAAGTCAACCTGTATTTCTCTTGGTTTTCTTTCTAATAATGAGTGTCTTGCCTGAGCTACTTTCTATGAGCAACTGTGGCTTCATCTGTTTGAAGGCCTGTGAACCACTTCTCGTGGAACTGCCAAGTTCTAATCTGAAGCTATTTTACCTGATGTTCTTTCTGTTGTGACCTTGCTGATGAAAAAAATAGTGAATGAACAATTTTTAAAACTATAAGAGGTTCTTTATTGATAGAAGAATGTTAGTATGTCTATGAAGGTTCTCCTCAGTCATCCAGGTGGAATTGTCTGTAGCTTGAATCGTGTCAACTGGATTTCTATTTTCTCAGTGGAAACGTTTCGCTCCTTATCCAAGGAGCTTCTTCAGTCTGAGCAAAGTTAGTAAGGGAATCCTAAATATGTTTCTAGGTAGCTGTGTGACCTTACACCTGGGGCTAGGTCATGGTTATATTGAGATGTTATTTTAAGTCCTTTTATCATCTGAAGGAGGATCGTTAAGATCACCATGCTGCTGTTGAGCTTGTGAAACGGTCTTAATCTTCCTAGGCACAGAAGACAAAGCAGGGAGGAAGATGGGAGAAAGATTGTGCCTGAGGCCCCCACCTCTATTCAAGGAAGGATTTTCCAAGTTGGCATAAATGGATTCCTTGACCCCTCTCTCAATTAAAATATTAAAGATTAAAGATTAAATATAAATTAAAGATAAAAGATTAAAATATTTAAAGATTAAAATAACATCTCAATATAACCATGACCTAGCCCCAGGTGTAAGGTCACACAGCTACCTAGAAACATATTTAGGATTTCCTTACTAACTTTGCTCAGACTGAAGAAGCTCCTTGGATAAGGAGCGAAACGTTTCCACTGAGAAAATAGAAATCCAGTTGACATGATTCAAGCTACAGAAGAATGTTAGGTTTCTTTTGCTCTTAGATCAACATCCATATAATCTTGAATAGTTTAATGAGTCCAGAGGGATTTTGGATCTTCTCCAGTAGCAATCCCTTGCAGTATAATTGGGTTATAATATGTGAAAAGTTCTCTGGACCCCTTATCTATTTGTTTAATTTCACAATTTCTTTTAAATGTTCTGCAGCTTAATTATGCTGTATAAGTACAATGTAAATTAAACAGTTTGTAGAAGTGAGGATGTTTAATTTTATTTAATCACATGAAAGGTCCTAGTAGGCTCTCACGGTTTTGTCATCAGCCGTTGTACTCTACCAGTCTACCTGATATATCTCACAGAGACTTGCTGCACGTAGGCAGAGAATTATCTCAATTCAAGAAAGGCCATGAAAGTTCCACTGCCTTGAACAGTATGCAGTAGTTGAACAGGCAATGGAAGATGGTCCTTTTTCATGAAGTTATTGGAACAACTCTTACGTGTGATATCCTGCTGGATGCTTTGCATACAGCAGTCGTGTGAAAAGAAAGTACACCCTCTTTGAGTTCTATGGTTTTACGTATCAGGACATAATAAAAATCATCTGGTCCTTAGCAGGTCTTAAAATTAGGTAAATACAACCTCAGATGAACAACAACACATGACATATTATACCGTGTCATTCTTTATTTTACAAAAATAAAGCCAAAATGGAGACGCCATGTGTGAAAAACTAAGTACACCTTATTCAATAGCTTGTAGAACCACCTTTAGCAGCAATAACTTGAAGTAATCGTTTTCTGTATGACTTTATCAGTCTCACATCATTGTGGAGGAATTTTGGCCCACTCTTCTTTACAACATTGCTTCAGTTCATTGAGGTTTGCAGGCATTTGTTTATGCACAGCTCTCTTAAGGTCCCACCACAGCATTTCAGTCGGGTTGAGGTCTGAACTTTGACTGGGCCATTGCAACACCTTGATTCTTTTCTTTTTCAGCCATTCCGTTGTAGATTTGCTGGTGTGCTTGGGATCGTTGTCCTGTTTCATGACCCAATTTCAGCCAAGCTTTAGCTGTCGGACAGATAGCCTCGCATTTGACTCTAGAATACTTTGGTATAAAGAGGAGATCATGGTCGACTCAATGACTGCAAGGTGCCCAGGTCCTGTGGCTGCAAAACAAGCCCAAATCATCACCCCTCTACCACCGTGCTTGACAGTTGGTATGAGATGTTTGTGCTGATATGCTGTGTTTGGTTTTCACCAAATGTGGCGCTGTGCATTATGGCCAAACGTTTCCACTTTGGTCTCATCTGTCCAAATGACATTGTTCCAGAAGTCTTGTGATTTGTTCAGATGCAACTTTGCAAACCTAAGCCGTGCTGCCATGTTCTTTTTAGAGAAAAGAGGCTTTCTCCTGGTAACCCTTCCAAACAAGCCATACATGTACAGTCTTTTTCTAATTGTACTGTCATGAACTTTAACATTTAACATGCTAACTCAGGCCTGTAGAGTCAGATGTAACTCTCGGATTTCTTGCAATTTCTCTGAGCATTGCACAGTCTGACCTTGGGGTGAATTTGCTGGGATGTCCACTCCTGGGAAGATTGGCAACTGTCTTGAATGTTTTCCACTTGTGAATAATCTTCCTCACTGTAGAATGATGGACTTTAAATTGTTTGGACATGGCCTTATAACCCTTCCCAGATTGATGGGCAGGAACTTCTCTAAGATCATTGCTGATGTCTGTACTCTTTGGCATTGTGTTAACACACACTTGAATGCTCAAGAACAGCAAACTCCTAAAACCTCAGCTTTTATAGAGATGGTCACACTTGCTGATGATCAATTAACCAAGGGCATTTGATTAGCAGCACCTGGCTGCTACTTAGCCTCTTCATACCTATGGAAGCAGTAAGGATGTACTTAGTTTTTCACACATGGCTTCTCCATTTTGGCTTTATTTTTGTAAAATAAAGAATGACACGTGTAATATGTCATGTGTTGTTGTTCATCTGAGGTTGTATTTACCTAATTTTAAGACCTGCTAAGGACCAGATGATTTTTATTATGTCCTGATACGTAAAACCATAGAACTCAAAGAGGGTGTACTTATTTTTTATTTTTTATTTTTCACATGACTGCAGAATGCTCTAGGTTTAATTCCTTGCTTTTACAGGTAGGACTGGAAAATTGCTAGCCAGGATTTTCAGCAGTTCTTGGACAGATGGACCATTGATCTGACCTAATGTAAGATAGATTCTTGTGTTTCTAACTAAGTTTGTGTAATGAAGATTGTAAATTAATATTCTCTGTTCTCTCTGTATTCATATTTTATTTGCTTTTAGATCATAAACCTCTTCTGTGAACAGAGGAGTCCCCACTGTTGGCTAAAAGAATCAAGAAAACTGGCAGAAGGGTAGAGTGTTGATTTTGTGTACTCATCCCTATCATCGCATTCAACATTGTCGTAGAGAGTTTTCAAGTGCCAAGTAAATTTTTATTCAGCCTTTGGGCTACAGAAGGAAGGAGACATGACCAAAACAATGCCTTTTCATCTTCTGTCGAAGGGATGATCTAGTTCATGGAATTATGCTCTGCACTACTCTTGATACTATTCTTTAGGTAGTAATAACAGTTCTGTGGAGGACCTAATGCAGATTGCCCTGAAAAGACTGGCATAACCAAGATTAGCAATGTATTCCTTTATAGGGGAAAAGCAATAATAATACAATGAGGGAATCCTAAATTAGTACACTTGTTTATCTACCGATTACCTGGTTGTGTAGATTGTATTTTTACAAAAGGTGTATATTATTTTGGCATATTTTGTGAGTCACTGTAGATAACGCATTTGCTGAATCCGTTATGGGACCTGGGAAGCATGTCTTCTCTGTTGTGGTACCTGCCCTGTAGGACACCTTGCCTCCCCCTCGATTTGGATACCCCATCCTTGTTGGCCTTTTGTAAAGCTGTGAAGACTTGGCTGTTCCCATGGGCGTTGGGCTACAGTGTTGAATGAGTCTGTTTTTAGGGGGTGTTGTAGTGTATTGATTGGTGTCTTGTTTTTAAGCTTACCAGAGTTGCTTGTGAGTTGGCCACCCATACCAATTGACCACTGTCTCTTTATTTTCAAATTAACAGAATGCATGTCCTACTTGAAATGTGAGTTGGCCAAATCTAAATTATTTGCCCTTCTTAGTGCATATTGTAGTATATTTGTGGTTTTTTTCCTAAATAGTGTAATCCTTTCTTTTTTTCTAACTCTTAAATAATCACACAGAATGTGCCAATGTAGGACTTAATAGAGTGAGACATAAGCCTCTTTTAGGAATTGTGAGAAGCCCTGTTCTCCAGGGCTCACCAGAGAAATTTTAGTGACCAGTCTTGTCCCTATTGTTTTATCTGTTGTATCTATTAAAAGGTAAGCATCTGCCTATATAGCACTCTGGATGTCTTTATATGTACACTGGAGGCATTTGTATAGACCAATGCCTTTCTTTTCTCTCTGATCGTTGATGTTTGTGTGGTGAATTTTTTTAACTTGAATAGGGAATGAGTAGAGGGGAGATATGGCTGTGTGATCAAATCTTGTTCTTTCCACACTTGATCTCCTTGCTTTAACTACTGACTCTTTGCAGACCTTTTTATATAGTGTGGGATGGACATGTGGTGGTTGGGTGATTGTCTTCATCCTTATCTGCTATTCGTGTATTTTTACTTGGAATTCCTGAATAATTATTTACCTCTTCCAGTTGGGTGTTTTCCAAAAATAATCAGAGGCAATATGATATTAAGCCACCATAGAATTTCATGGTTATATAGGTATACTTCATGGTGTGGGAGCTGAAGACTTGCTAACGTGTTAAAAGTGAGCAGAAATTCACTGTTTGATGACAGCCTACCAAGATTTTTACAGATGGGGAAATTAGAAATAGTACTTTAATGACTTCCAGTGGGGACATGGCGGACTGAACAGCTGTGCCCATGGGCTCAGTGGGCAGAACTGACAATGTGGCAATTTTTTCGGGCTCAGGCAGGTTTTTCCTGAAGCCCAGGAGTGTTTTTCCGGAACAAGGAAAACACCTGGAATCACCCCATCTGTTCTCCGGACGGCTGCTTGCAGCCAGAAGATCGCAAACAGTGTTTGCGTTCGACTGGTAAGAGCTAGCCGGGAGGCTGGGATGTCACCATTTCCAAGCCATGCTGTAGCCTTAAAGGGAAACTAAGACCAGCCACCCCATTTCTAAATCACCCAATTTATATTTCTTTTAAGTACGCGTACCCTAAGAGAGGCTTTCTACAGCAAGGAGAAGCGGGTTCTCTTGGTGCTTATCGTTATTTTTGGGATCTATTTTTTTAAAAATCTTTTTAAGTTTTGGACTTTGTTTTCCATCCAAATATTAAGGAGGATTGAGAGTAAATAATTGTCTCCCTGTTACTATTTTTGTACTAAATTTGAAGAGATTAGCATTTTCCTACATGTTGAATCGGCTGTTTTGAACTTTTAGTTTTCTGCTTTACTTTCCCTGGGGAACTGTCTGCATATCTCACTTTCACTTATGTAAACACATTTTGGAAAACTTTCGTATCTTCAACTTTCGCTGGTTAAGCTCCTAGGGCAGTGCTTTCCAAACTGCCGCTGTTGGCGACACACCAACGCTGGTGGCAGTGGCTGCGGCCTCATGTTTTCCGCTAAAACCAGGAAGTGCTGATGGCGCGCCGCCGCCACAAGCACCCCCGCGCCGCCGCCGTGCATGTCCACTTCTGGGTTTTGTCGCGACACACTAAAGTCGCGACACACAGTTTGGAAAGCTCTGTCCTAGGGTGCGCCATAATCTACAGCTTGAGACATGGAGGATTTTAAACAGACTTTCTCTGAGTTCAAACAAGATTTTAAACAGATTCTTTCTGATTCCTACCAAGTTTGTATGCAAGGCATTCAGGACATTGTGGAAAATATGAGGTCTAAAATGTGTCATCTGGTTGGGGATGTCATGGATGAAACAGGGGAATTTAACAGCGACAGAAATACCTCTTCTAAGAGTGAGATCGGGACTTCTGTTGAATGAAGATCGGATAGTCGAGTTGAAGAAATTAACGGGAGAGATCGAGTTGCAAGCCATAAGTGAAATTGATCTTCTGATGGAATGCCATGGAAAAGAAGGGGTTATTGTGTATGGGAGGTCTCCTGGAGAGAAGTTGGAGTTTTTGAGGGGGGCAGTTGGGCTGTTTGATTTTTTAAAGAAAAAAGCTCTGTGCGAATAAGGGTTTAAGAATATTTATCTGGATTGCTTTTAGGGTTTGGCTGATTTCATTTGTATTTAACGATTTGGATTAAGATTATTAAGGTATAATAAAAATAAATCTGGTTTTGGGTTTAATATATTAAGATTATTAAAATAGTTGTATTATCGAGTACAATGGCAAACAATTTATATGTTTTTTAGTTTGATCTTTATTAGACTAATGTATAGAATAAGGGGGGCGCGGTGGCTCAGCAGTTAAGAAGCCAGGCTTGTCGATGGAAAGGTCACAAGTTCGGAGGTTTGAGACCCGAGGGCCACGTGATGGAGTGAGCTCCTGCACTTTCCCCAGCTCTTGCCAACCGAGCAATTCGAAAGCATGCAAATGCAAGTAGATGAATAGGTACCACTTTGGTGGGTAGGTAACAGCGTTCCGCGCGCATCATGCCGGCCACATGACTGTGGAAGCATCTTCGGACAACACTGGCTCTTTGGCTAAGAAGCAGAGATGAGCACCGGCCCCTAGAGTTGGACACGACTGTGCGGGGGAACCTTTACCTTTCAATGTATAGAATAGTAGTAGGAAGGAAATAATTAAATAAATGTTATCTTTGGGGGGGAGTTGAGATGGATGGATGGATGGATGGATGGATGGATGGATAGATAGATAGATGGGAGCAACTGTATTTATTAAGTTTTATAATGTGCCAATGGAATGTTTTATAGAAATAATGTGATTTTGGTTTAATATAGAGTAAGGGATTGATTATGGAAAATTGTTGTATATCCTTGCTGTTAAAAGTCGGAAGTGACCTTTTGTTGTAATTTTGAAAAAATTTTCTCTTGTGTTTCTACACTTCTTTAGTTTTTTAGTTTTTTCTTTGTAGTTTTTTGTTTTTCTGTAGCTTTTATCTTTGCTTGAAACTTAATAAAATTCTTATAAAAAAGAAATAGTACTTTAATATTTTGCATAAAATACAGGACAGTAAAAAAGGATGTATTGATACTGTGGGGGAGAGGAATGATAGCCTACCATTTGATAGCATAGTGAACTGTTCAAAACACATTAAATAATCATTATAGATGAACGTCTATAATTTTTTCTGTTTTGTCAGTATTGACTAGTTGCAATGCTGTGTTTACTTTCCAAGTAGCTATTTCTAATGGTCTTCCTATTTGATGCAATAATTGCCTAGAATTAAGTGCTACAATCATAACCTTAAGGCAGGGCTTTACAAAGTTTTTCCCGCGGCGACACACCAACAGGCGTTGGTGTGTCGCCGCGGGAAAACCCGGAAGTGCGGCAGTGCGCAAAAACCCGGAAGCGCTGCTTCTGCTTTCGGGTTTTGCGCACTGCAGTTGGTGTGTCGCCACAGGAAATCCCGGAAGCGCTGATGATGATCAGCGCTTCCGGGTTGTGTGGCGACACACCAGACACACAGTTTGGAAAGCTCTGCCTTAAGGCATAATTGTCTTTTTATTTAACACATGCATTTTCTCTTTGACCTCAAATCATCATCATCACTATTATGGAATTGGGGGAACTTCAGTAAGATCTCTTCAGTCAGAGATTTTGCTTCTATCTGTGCTCCTGCCCTCTGAAGATGCTGGCCACAGATGCTGGCGAAACGTTAGGAACCACAACTTCCAGAACACGGCCACACAGCCCGGAAGACCCACAACAGCCATTGAACTTCAGTAAATCTGAAATTCCAAAGCACCAGTAGTTTTGGATATCAAGTATTTATGCTTTGTGCATCAAATAATTAAGAGGCTTTTAAATGCTCAAGTGGATATTTCTGGAGTTTTTAGGTATGTAAAAACAAATAATATATTACAATTCATGTTGGAAGCTACGTGCTGTGGCCTATAAAGACAAGCTTCTATAAACTGGTACCTTTATTAAAAGATATGTCATTTAATTACCTGGAGATAATTATATGGCCGAGATATGTTTTAAAAGTATGCATTACATTATTAGTCCAATTTTTAGTTTTCAAGCAGTATCTAGCTGTGTAGGAGTGTGCAATAATCAGAGGATGTTTTGTTTCAAACCTGAAAAAAAATGTTCTTTGAAAATTCTGCTGAACTGTTTTGGATTAATACCAGTCTGGCAGAAATAACCCCCGGAATATCTTGGCTTCAGCCAAAACAAAATCCAGAGAAATCCCAGAATGGTTTTACTTGAAGAGTAGGCCAAGTTGGCTCACTTCACCTCTCCTTCAGCAGTTCCTAGCATGACAGTTATCCACCCTCCAATCTTCCTGACACCTTTCCTTTCCTCTCCTCACTTTCCTTCAGCTGCTGTCAGTATACTGGCCTTTACTCTGATGGTCTCAGCAATAAGGACCAGGTTTCCAGCATAGAATATCTCAGCAGTAGACTTCTACCTGATCTTCCCAGTATTTTTCTCCCCTCCCTCCCCATGGCTATTACCAATACTCCTGTCTTTTTTACTGCTCTTAACTCCCACACCAAATTACTTCTGCCCAGAATAGCTATATTGCAGCCTTTATGCAAAACAACACAGCCCTGTTTCATTAAAACATCCAAAATGAGTGTGTTTTAGTTCAGGCAGGGACCATCTGAAACCAGCTGTTCCATGCATGGAATAGTTCATACATGGAATATTTTGCACATCCCTACATTTGTGTTTTTCTGCCAGCGAAATGAATACTGTTGGTAGAAATGACCACCAACATTTCCATCAGGTGAGTAATGGAGGGATAGTGCTATTGAGCAAGTGGAAATATATTCCTATGAGTTTCAAACTGGGCACATATGCTGATTCTGTAATTAAACTTCAGGGGAAAGAGTTCACCACGTGATGTAAGGATTTGGGGGTATGCTTTATGAAGTTAATTCATTTTCATTGGTTGAGAACCACAGTTGCTAGACTTAGGACCATGGTACATTGGCATTGTGATGAGTGGGTAGGATGGGGTTTCACTTGATTTTGGGTAGTAGTAGTATGATTTGGTAGCTTGCTGTTGAATTTCTGCAGCATAATCTCCAGGGGGGCTGGTGATAATTTAAAAGGATTTAGGAGCCCCTTGTGCCTCTGAGTTGCCTCCCTACCAAATATGAAGAAAAGAAGAATTGCTGAAGTAACTGAGAACATTTAAAAATCTGTTTTAGTGGAATAATACTTGGAAGTGACTGTTGCAAGTAATCCTGATGTTTGAAGCTTGGAATGTTGATTGTGCTTTAGTGAAGTTATCTTTAGAAAAGTTGCCAGGCTAACACTGATGTAATTGCACCTATTTGGAAACACAATTGAAATGTTCCTTAGCTTGATTTCCATCATATTTGTGAATGAAAGTTCTACATACCTCTGCTCTTTTCTTTTAAAAAAAAACTCAGTTTCAAAGTATTTCCTTATAAGAAGTTTTCACAGAATAATGTCAGTGTCTTTAGTCAAAAATAAGTTAGAAGGAAGCATTGTGGCAAAAATATTTTAGATGGAAGTGAAGACCTTGTACCTCTCTAGATGTTGCAGCCTCAGCTAATATATCCAGTAGGCTTGTGTGAATCAGCTCTGATCTTATTTGAAGTGAAGATTCCAAGAGGACTTGATTCATGTTTTCATATTTAAATTTGATGGCAACCTGATTTGATTTGATCTGCTTTGAAATAAAAGCTTTATTATAAAAGGAGATCTCTCCATAGGCTGTAAAGGGGAATCTTTAAAATGTCTGAAACTGCTTCAGTTTTATATTTTATCCTATTTCATTTACCGGTAACAGATCTGTCAAAAACTGAACAGAATCTGCTGGGTTAAAACCTTTCTCACAGCATGCCATCTTCCTGCACTAGATGAAACAACCAGGTTTTAACTGCTTTCTTTAACTGCAGGCTGGATCTCTGTGGGGAGGGAGCTCCAAAGGATAGAGGCAGTGATCGAAAATGACAACTTCCGGGTCCTGTCATTTTCATATGGAGGAGACCCAGAGGGGGTTGTCCCTATTCAGCCTGACTGGATGGGCAGAGGAATATGGGAGTAGGTGGTCTTGCAGCTAAGGCAGTCTGGAACCACATACGGCTTTAAAAGGTGCCTCCTCTGTCACTGCCCCTGTCATGTGGAATAGCATTTGTCCTAAGACCCAGATGACGTTGATCTTGCCTGCCTTTCATAAGACTTGGAATACCTGTGTTTTCCCCTAGGCATTTGGTTAGGAGGATTTGTGAACCTGTATGGAATTAGCAATTCGAAAGCATGCAAATGCAAGTAGATGAATAGGTACCACTTCGGTGGGTAGGTAACAGCGTTCCGCATGCGTCATGCCGGCCACATGACCGTGGAAGCGTCTTTGGACAACGCTGGCTCTTCGGCTAACAAACGGAGATGAGCACCGGCCCCTAGAGTGAGACACGACTGCACAAATGTGCGGGGGGAACCTTTACCTATGGAATTACTGTTTTAATTGTTGGGTTACCTCTGGCAGAATTGGTTTCGTGCTCTATTATTTTATTTATTTTATCACATTTGTATCGCGCCCATCTCCCCCACAAGGAGGGACCCTTACATAAGTATTTGTTATGATAGTTTATTTTCTAGTGTTTTCTTGTTTTAATTTGTACTGCCCTGGGTCATTTTTGAGAGCGCAACTATTTAAATTGCCAAATAAAATAAACCAGCACCTTGATGTGCACCTGGAATCGCACTGGCAGTCAGGGCAGCACCCAAACCAGTGGAATCATCCAAATTCAAATGGGAGGTGACTATAGTGTGAATGACTGTAAGCAGGGCCTCCTGGTTCAGGAAAGGCCACAATTGGTGCACAAGATGTAACTGCAAAAGACCTACTGGCTGCATCTGCCACCTGTTCTTCAAGCAGGAGCTGAGAATCCAGGAGGACTCCCAAACTACAAGTCACCTCTGAGTGAGGGAATATAACACCATTCAAAGTCAAAGATGGAACTGCCCTGGAATCAGTTGATATACAAGTCCAAAGCCACTCTAATCTTGGAGGGAGTTTTTTCATCCTCACCCAGGCCTTGACAGCCTCCAGGCATTGGGTCAGCACCTCTACTGCATCATTTTTTTGGACTGGGTATCTTCAATATACTGATGATAGCATGCTAATGAATGCTCTCCCCTAGCAGTTTTGTGTAGATGTTAAAGAGAAGTGGGAAGAGTATAAAGCCCTGTTGCACACCACAAAGTAAAGGTCTCCAGGCAGATCTCTCCTCCATCACCAACACTGACTGGAGCTGCTCCCCTCCCCCATTCCAGTCCATTGGAGGCAGTCCAGAAGGATACCATGGTTGATGGTATCAAAAGTCACTGAGAGGTCAAAGGTGACAGGATGGACAGGGCATGTTGGCAAAGCATCTTCTTGGCAGGACTTGGAATGAAAATGTACTGTCTTTATCCTTCTGGGATGGTATAGCATACCTTCCTTGGATTCTTGTTTTTTTGGGGTTCCAGGGGGACTGGCGCAGTTGCTTGGAAAGACCTCCTCAGTACTGATGGGACTTTGTTACATAAGTTGTGTAATGGAAGCAGTATAATCCAGAGACATTGGAAGGAGGCTGGCAGAGTAAGATAACAATGACATGAAGATAAATAGAATACAGAGAAAAGAGATGACAATGTCGTTCAGAATTTTCCTGCATAACCATTCTTAAAAGCAGTAAATATTTGGACCAGCCTCTGCACAAATTAACCCACTGTAATGTGGAGAGAGTATAACATGCTCTAATCGTGCAAAATATAAAAATACAGCTTGACTCAAGAGTGCATGTGGTGACTCTTGAGCCCGTATTCAGAGTGCTGAGAGTTGAGTTGAATCGAATTTCTGCTTGTGTTAAGACCAGTGTAGAAAAAAAGTAACATTCCATGAGAGGGGGGGGAGGGGAAGGTTTGAAGGTATATCGCCATAGTAAAATAATGAGAGCTGAGAAAATGAATGAAGGCCAGAGCAGTATTAGCCTTACTAGCAGCAGAGCGCCTATAGAGAGACATCAGAGAAGATAGCAAATCACAGTCCTTACTCAAGTTCTCATTTTTAGGAACACACTTTTTTTAGGCTTCTGTGCCTATCCGTTCAGATTGTGTAGACTTCAGATTTAAACCTGCCTCAGGCATCCTGAAATTAGTGGCTTCTGCAGGCAGGCAGTTTTTGCGTAGCTGCTTTGAAAGATGCAAGCCCAAGGTTTCCAAAACCTTTTAGTCAACTCTTACTGTATATCCCTTGGCCGCTTACTGAACTGGGAGGAGTTAGCCTCTCCCACTTGTGCCCACCTTGGTAATTTGTTGATCACCAGCATAGACTTCAGGGTTGAGGAGGAGGAGTTGCTGTAGTCTATGGGGGTTCCATTTCCCTCTCCAGCCTTCCTATCTGGTTTGGTTGAGTACCAGTCTTGAAAGTCTGTACCTTGTGTTAGGCAATCAGGACAGATTGAGGATTCTGTTGATGTACCGCCCACCCTACTGCCCATCAGTCTCTCTGCCTGGGCTGACAGACTTGGTCTTGGACCTGGTCTTGAGGACTTACAGATTGATTGTTCTGGGAGACTTGAACATACATGCCAAGGGTGCTTGTTCTGGACCATCCCAGGCCTTCATGACAAGCATGGAGCTGCCCCAACATATCATAAATATTGCAGGGCATACTCTGGATGTAGTTTTCTCAGCCAGTCAGGAGAAAGGTGATCTGAACATGGGAAACCTAATGGTCATGCCCATGTTATGGTCAGTTCATTTCCTGATGAAGTTTAGCAGCAGCATTTCCCCTTGCACTGGGAGTGGTGGTGGTGGTGTCTATTAAGGTGATCTGCCCCTATAAACTAATTATTATTCTAGATTCCAAAGGGCTCTGGGGATTTTCCTGCTGGTATCACTAATTCTCCTCTTGGTGGCCTGGGTGCCCTGTGGAATACAGAGTTGTCCCAGGTGGTTGACACTATCACTTTTAAGCACCTTCTCCATACTCACAGAGCTGAGCAGCACCTTAGTATACATCTAAGCTAAGAGCTCTGGAGCAAGTAGAGGAAGTCCCATGCCAAATGCAATCAAATACAGCTTAGAACCCATTATCAGGCCTACTAGATGGTGGTGAGGGTAGCAAAGAAACTTTTCTTCTTTACCTCTTTTGTGTTTTCTAAGTGTTGCCTACTGGAGCCTTTTGGAGAGATGAGGGGCCTGCTGCAGTCTGGCCCAAAGAAACAGGCTGTTGTACTCTTGGTAGCCTGCTATGAGAAATTTGCAAGACACTTTGAAGATAAAGTTGCTGGCATTCACCATGACTTAGTCTCCATAATGTAGCTCCAGCAGTGGAAGTGTCCAGAGCACTGGTCTGTCCTGTATTATTGGATGAGCTTCAGTTGTTAAGACCTGAGGAGGCAGACAAGGTACTTGGACTTGTTTGGGCTACCACTTGTGTGCTTGACCCTTGCCCTTGAATTATTAAAACTAGAAGGGAGGAACTCTTGGCTGGGTCCAGGATGTGGTAAATGCCTCATTGAGAGAGAGACATCAGTTCCAGCCTTTCTGGAAGAGGCAGTGATCAGGCTGCTTTTGAAGAAACCAAATCTGGATCCAGAGGACGAAAACAACTATGGGCCAGTAGCCAAGATTCACTGCCTAGTAGGCAAAGTGCTTGAGCGGGTGGTGGCTGATCAATTCCAGGTTCTCTTGGATGAAAGTGGTTTTCTAAATCCATTTCAGTCCAGTTTCAGGCCTGGTTATGGAACAGTTTCCATTCCTGTGCTGGGAAAAAGGGGGATTGGAGCCCTGTTGGTCCTCTTGGACCTCTCAACAGCTTTCGATCCCATCAGTCATGGTATCCTCCTGATAGACTGCCAAAGTTGGGATGTAGGAGTGCTGTATTATGGTGGTTACACTCAGAAGGTGGTGCTGGAGGATTACTTTTCTGCCTCGTGGCAATTGGGTTATGGAGTTCCTCAGGGCTCCATTTTATCCCCACTGCTTTTTAACATCTACATGAAATTGCTGAAAGAGGTCATCTGGGGATGTGGGCTGAGATGCCATCAATATGTGAATGGCAGCCAGCTCTACTTCTCCTTTTCATCTAACATGGTTGAGGTGGTTGGCATTCTGAACTAGTGCTTAAGCAGGGTAATGGACTGGATGGGAGCCAATAGACTGAGACTCAGTCCAAACAAGACAGATGCTGTTTATGGGTGCTGCATCTGTCCAGCTGAGTGGTGCCCTGCAGATCCTGGAGGGGTCTGCACTTGCCCTAAAGGAGCAGGTTTGCAAAGGGGGTGGTGCTCCCTAGATACATCATTGTCACTAGAGGCCCAGGTGGGCCTTTTGTCAGCTTCAGCTGATTACCAACTGCGATCTTACCTGGACGAAAACATCCTCGCAACTGTTTTTCACGCTCTGGTAACTTCCTAGTTGAATTATTGCAATGCATTGTTCATAATGCTGCCTTTGAAAATGGTCCAGAAACTTCGGTTAGTTCAGAATAGAGTGGTTAGCCTGCTCACTGGGACTGGCCAATATGAACATATTAAGCCAGTTCTTTGTCATCTACACTGGCTGCCAGGCTGTTTCCAGACCCCATCCATAGTGCTACTTTTGACCTTTAACCTAAACAACTTATGACCAGATTACCTGAAGAAGCACCTTCTCCTATATGTACCTACCCAGACCTTAAGATCATCAAAACTTAAGAGCCAGTTTGGTTTAGTGGTTAAGGCAGAGCTTTCCAAACTCTGTGTTGCGACATGTTAGTGTGTCGGTTGCAGTGTCTGGGTGTGTTGCGGCTGCTGCTGCTGCTGCCTCCGAGCCCTTCCAGGATTCCACGCAGGTCCTAGTGCCTGCCTTGTGCCCTGCTGTAAGAGCGTGTCGCGAAATGATGCATGTCTAAAAAATGTGTCACCAACATGAAAAGTTTGGAAAGCTCTGGGTTAAGGCAGTGGGCTAGAAACCAAGAGACTGTGAGTTCTAGTTCTGCCTTAGGCGTGAAAAACAGCTGGGTGACCTTGGGCGACTCACACTCTCTCAGCCCAACTCAACTCCCAGGGTGGTTGTTGTGGGGAAAATAGGAGGAGGAAGGAGTATTAGGTATGTTCGCTGCCTTGAGTTATTTATAAAAATAATAAAGGGATAGTAAATAAATAAATAAAAATTAAAAAATAAATAAAATCTAATGAGGCCCTTCCTCTGGGCCCCCTTACGAAAGAAAGTGAGATGGGTCTGTACAAGGAGAAGAGCTTTTTCTGTGGTGGCACCCCATTTATGGAATTCCCTCCCCAGAGACTCTTGACTGGCCGCCTCCTTCCTATTTTTCCTATTTTCCTCTTAACTGGCTTTTAGTTGTATCTTAATTGTATTTGAATTTATATTGTTTTAGTTTTTGAATAACTGCCTAGTTTATATTTTATTTTGTATTTTATTGTATATGTTTTTATTCAAATTGTATTTTAGTGTGTTTTATTGTAAACTCCCCAGAGAGCTTCAGCTCTCAGGCGGGTTAATTTTTAAAAAATTTTTTTAAAAAAAATAATAATACTACATTATTTTTACTACCACAGTGGGCATGATTTCTTTATGCTTGGCAAATATAGCTCTTGAAGAATGTCCACTTACAAGGCTCAGTGTAACAGACTCTAAGGTTGTGGCTTGCTGGCATATTCTCTGTTAGTGTTTTGAAGGACTGTCATTGTGGAAGACAGAGCCTCCCCTTATTTCTAGGAGGAGTAAAACTTAATAGGTTTGGCTATTATTTCCAGAAAATATAAAATCAGCTCCTGAAGCTTGGCTTAAAGTTAGGCAGTAGACACAAGCTCCCTTATTTCTAGAAGGAGAAAAACACTTAGCCAGGATGAAGCAACAGTTTTTCTCTTTCTAAAAACAAGTTTCCCCTGCCCTAAGTTTAGAAGATTTAGAGAGAGGCAAGAGCCAGCCCTGTCCCTGCATAAAATAAGTAAACTGTTAGCTTTCACAGTTCACATCTTACTCCCTTTGCTTTACAGCAACAACACATATTTAGGGCATATCTGCTCAAGGCATGCACTCAGCGATGAGGATTTTATACCTGTCCATGTGAGGGAAAAGAAATGTCTTTTCTAATTTTATCCTTGACTTTTAGGACAGAAGGAGTGAATTGAGGGCAGGGGTCAAGCCCACCTCTCTGAATCTATAAATTTGGAGATTATTTGTTGAAGTCTTAGGTAAACCATGTGGCCTAGAAATAATAATATGCAAGAGTGATGTCTACCTGAAACTCTATAATTGGAGTTAGGAGATGTATGAACAGATACAAAGCAAGCCAGATCTTCATCATCTTAAAAAAGCAGCCTTTATAAAACGGAAGAGAATAAAACTGTTTTGGGGGGGGGAAAGAAATATATGCCACATTCATTTTTATATCTAAATGGAATCTAAATTTTCTTGTTTATTTTAGGAATGTACAATGAAAAATGTAGAATTTGGTCTATCTATACAATTACCATGTTTACTGTGTTTATTAAATATAAAAGTAAAAATTATAGAAGTATATACATGCCTATAATAGGTCCTTATGGCTCAGATTTATGTTATCTTCAAGACTGGCTTATTCAGGTAGACTCTGCCCACTTACTTCACTCTGGCTAGGATAGCAAGCTGAAAATCCTCCCTTGAAAAGTGAAGGGGGTGGGGGTTCAGCAACAGGCCTCAGTAGCAGCCCCTCAATTTGGAATAGGTTGTTCCCTTCCCCAAGGTTAAAGGTAAAGGTTTCCCCTGCACAGTCGTGTCAGCGCTGTCCGAAGATGCTTCCGCGGTCATGTGGCTGGCATGACGCACGCGGAACACTGTTACCATGCCATGGAAGTGGTACCTATTTATCTACTTGCATTTACATGCTTTCGAATTGCTAGGTTGGCAAGAGCTGGGGCGAGTGCGGGAGCTCACTCCGTCACGCGGGACTAGGGATTCGAACCTCCAAACTTGCGATCTTCTGATCAACAAGCCTGGCATCTTACCCGCTGAGCCATCGCGCCCCTCTAGGGAAACCCCTTTCCTGCCAATTTTCCAAAAGGCAGCAGAGACTTCAGGGCAGATGGTGCTACTTAACTGAAGGCAGCTCCTCATGAGGGATACACTTTGTTTGATTGCTTGATGTTTAGTATTTCTGTCCTTTGGTTTTTGTTGTTTTTATTCTTTGAATATAAGTTATGTACAGTCCTTAGACTGGTGGCATACAAGGGCATCTAAATAAATAAATTTATTCAGACAGTAATTGTATTACAAATTAAATTCATTTCAAAATGATTTAAGCTTTGTTGCAAGTGGAGGTATAAACTGTGGAACTCTTAACAGACCTAGGATCTCCTAATTTTGTCAGTTTGACAGGTTGAGAGGAAAAACAAGTCGAAGACATAAGTATCCATCATAATAAAATAAGTTATATTATTTGAGATTTAGCAAGAGCAAGTCCACTGACCTGTAGAAAAAAATAAAAAATAGACAGCCACGCAGGCAAAAAGTCAGTGAATCCTCCATCCCTTTTTGGTAAAAATGGCAGTGCTGTTTACTGCTTGATCTCTCTGTACAGGAAGTGTAGTGCTACTGAATATCAACATCTGCAGTGGGTGAGGAGGTTAGAATTATTCTTTTATAAAATGTATATGGCTCCCAACTTAAATAAATATCTCTGGGCAGCTAACAAGAATAGAGAAACCAAGATAAAAACAGAACAGAAAAATAAAGTGAAAAGCAATCATAATAGAATACAAGAGACATCTCACAAGCAGCTCACAGCCCCTGAAACATGCATATTGGGCCCTACTAGCAGCCTGGTTCTAATTCCTAAGGGAAAAGCCAAGTTTTCACAGCCTTCTAGTCGTGTTACATCAGTGAGCCTAAGTGGACCCTGTACTGTGTCTGCTGGCTGCATTCTGGACCAGTTGAAGCTTCCAAAGGGTAGAGCACATTGCAGTAATCCAGATGAGAAGTAACTAGTGCATGAGTGACTGTGAGCAGAGCCTCTTGATCCAGGAATGGATGCAACTGGTACACAAGTTGGATTTGTGCAAAGAACACCCCCCACCCAAGCTATGGCTGCCACCTAATTCTCAAGCAACAGTAAGTCCAGAAGGATCCCAGATTGCATACCAAATCTATCTAGGGAGTGCTATCCCATGAGGTACAGATGGAAAAGCTCCAGAACCAGGGGGCACAAAACCACGGAGTCACTCAGTTTTGCTAGGGTTGAGCCACAGCCTATTCTCATCCAGACCCTCATTGCCTCCAGGCATGAAGTAAGAACTTCGATGACAGCATCGCTTGTACAACCTGAGGTAAAGATATATACCATCAGTATACTGGTAATACCTCACCCCCTGCTTGCACATGACCTCCTTCAGCAGCTTCATGTAGATACTGAATAGAAGTAGAGAGTCAAGCCCAGAGGCACATTACATATCAGGGATCTAGGGCTAGATTCCCCCCCCCCCACTGGAGCCAGCCTCAGAGGAAGGAGGAGGACCATCATAGAACTGTGCCTCTCACTCTCAATCCCTTAAGCTGTTACAGAAAGATACCACGATTGATGGTATCGAAAGCCACTGAGAGATCCAGGAGGGTGAAGGCAAGGACAAATGTACCATTCCTATCCTGAGCCTTCCCAACCACATATCATCTCCCAGGAGGCCTTGACCAGTCAGGAGGGACATGGATCTAAAGCACAGATGGCAAAAACTCCCCAAGGACTCTCCACTTTTATCAGGACCAACCGGCTGAAACTCTTCCCACATTACTGAACGAGACCATGCCTCAGTCAGTTTCATAGAACCTGTTGAGCCAAAATCCAATCAGATTGTGTAGTGGATGCAGGTTTATGGGAGAAATTCCTTCAGTGGAAGGTGCTTCTGTTAACAGAAGAGTATCTTTGAATTGCAGCCCAAATTGTTACATTTGAGGTAATGGCACTGCTGTAAAGGATTAAAGTGCAAGATAAGTAGTGATATATGGCAGGGGTTCTCAAAGTTTGCAGCAACACCACACCTTATAATGATATGTGAATTTGCCCAATCCACCTCATTAATGAAATGTGAGGTTACCATATCTGGACTACAAAAATCTGGATGGTCACTGCCATCTATTTGCTGTCCAGATTTCTTTAGCTTAAGTATAGTAGCCCTCTATAAAACTAAATAACTGATGTGATTGATGGGTGGTTTTGACTTCTACAGTATTTCCCAAAACTTGTTTTGGCTTTGCTTCCTGTTTTGTCTGCCTAACCCCACTGCAGTCATACTCAAGCAAAGTAGGAGTGAGTTTTGACAACACTCCCACTTTGACTGCATAGGTCTGATCAGCTAAAAAAGAAGTGTCCCTGCTCCCAGTGACCCACAGCTTGTGGATCCATAGTATATAGGTTTCTACTCAAAATTTTTATCTGAAAGATTACAGGTAGTCCTCGCTTATCAACTGCCTTGTTTAGTGACTGTTTGAATTTACGATGGTGTTAATAAAGAAAGCTTTGTGACCGATCCTCGCATTTACGACCGTCTTGCATCCCGTGGTCACATGATCGCCATTTGTGTGCTTCGCAACTGGCATGCGACAAGCGAGTTAATAGAGAAGGTGGAAGTAAAATCATTAGTCGCAGTCTCATGATGCTTCACTTAACGACAGAAGGTAGTCACATGATTCAGTTTCTGAAGATTATTGGTCTAGCCTTTATATTACCATATGTGTGAAGGAATAAAAATAATTTTAATAATTCTATTTATAAGATTTTAAAATGCATATAACTAGGTAGTAACATAGGAAAACACAGTCCTTAATATAACAGGATGGAAGAATGTTGTTAGTGTGTTTATGAATGAAACATAGTTGGAAGAAAAAAAATTATTCAGAGTAAAATTTGATGTAGTAGTGCATAGCTTTCCAAACTGTGTGTCACAACACAACCAGGAAGTGGACGTGCATGGCAGCAGCGCGTGGAGGTGTGCATGGCGGCGATGGCAGCGGCGCTTTCGTGTTTTAGCGGAAAACGAGGCCGCTGCCGCCATTGGTGTGTCGCCAACCGTGGCAGTTTGGAAAGCACTGTAGTAGTGGATTGCTACAGTAGGCAGGGGGTTGGACAAGGTGATCTCCAAAGTCCTTTCAACCCTTACATTATACAAATCCATGATATGAATTATAAAATCTCACATTCTAGCTAGTTCTTTCACTATACCAGAGCTTTCCAAACTGTGTGTCGCGACACAAAAGTGTGTCGCCACACACAGCGTGGTGTGTCACCACACCACCCAGAAGCAGTGGCGCACGCGTGCATGGTGGCAACGGCAGCCGCCACCGCCGTGCACACACGCGCCGCCGCACGCCCGCCGTGCACGCGTGCCGCTGTACGCCCTCCTGTGTCGCCGCCGCGTGCGCGCCCCCGCGCAGCCATGCGTGCGCGCTGCACCGCCGCTGGTGTGTCGCCAGCGGCGGCACTTTGGAAAGCCCTGCACTATACAGTACAAACAAATCCACAACGTTAGAAGATTCTGGAATATTGGGCCAGAAAGCTTAATTTAAATTCTAAAAAGCATGGAAAAGAATTGGAGTACTTAACAGAGGACTCTAGCTATGAGACAGCTTGTAGAGACTGTTTTTCCCCACACATTTCAAACCTTCAATTACTGTGAGTTCAGTCCTACAAGTAGATAATGCAGATGAAGCCGTATGACCAGTTCCCCAGTCTCATACACATACACATGGATCTGTGAAAGAAAAACATCTCACCAAACTGTTCTTCAGGCTTTACTTTGTGGTGCATAGGGAAGTGTCTTGGGACATTTTAAGGATAATAAAAATCCATTTACTATGCAATTTTATCAAGTGGTGAAATAAATACTTATCTTTGCTTATTGAAGCAAAGATAAACAGTGAGGTCAAATGGAATTGTACTGCAGAAAATAATCTGTCAACTATATTATAGAATAAGTGATTTTAACACTGCTAATTTGACAGTGGGATGAATTAGATCACATGTAATATAATTGGTTTTTAGTTAAATTGTAATTAACTGTTTCATGCCAAAATATTTAAAACTTCTTCATTTATCACCATCCTGAAATTAGCAGCAGAGTATCTGGAAAGTTGAAATCCATTTCCATTGATTTCTGAATATTAAATGTTTTAGTATATTTATTGCAAAACAATTGTAACAGCATATTGGTGTACTATTTGCAAATATTTTAGATCTTAATATTGTGGTAGAATTTTCTGCATTTTGTGTTGTTCTGTTACTGATTGAATGATTGATTGATTGATTGATTGATTGCATTTATATGAATGCCTGGCTCAGCCAGTGTGACTCTGGGTGGCATACAAACGAAAGGTGAAAAAATCAAAATCAAGAAATACAAAAACATATATCATTAAAAGGAAGTAGACAATAAATGCTGAACACAGCTAAAGTTTACTATACACCCACTTCTCATTTAGCAACCGAATTCTGTTCCAACAACCAGGTTGTTAAGCAAAATGGTCACTAAATGAACACAGAGAGAGAGAGACACTATGAAGTTCACTGGTTGCTGCTGTCTCATTCAGATAAAGTTCTCTTGTACAGCTATGTCAGCGTTACTCTTACTCTGGCGTGCGTTGTCAGGCGCACAGAATTTGATCATAAATACACGCATTGGTCAGAAAATGAATTTTTTATTACCGTCGTATTTGCAAGTAGTCTTTAACCAAGATAGCAGCTAAGCAAGGAGTGGGTATAACTCCTAAAAAAGAGGCTTCTACTTCTTGTGGCCCAAAGGCCTGAGGAAGAACCAGGTCTTAACCACCTTCTTAAAGGCAAGGCCCAGAGCCATCTGCTATGTTTTTGTTTTCTTACATCCCATATGTATATATTCTTGTGAATTAGACATAGTAGACCATAGTATGTATTTATTATGTAATAAATTTTCTTAGCACAAGACTCTTAATGACTATGGTGATACATTTGTGATTTATTCATTTTTGCAATTTATATCCCATTCCTATTTGCTTGTTTACAGTACTCAGGCGTTTCCAGAAACTTTATTTAAAATGGCCACTGTACTTACTGGCCTTTTGCATTATTGAATTGAATTGTCATTTATGCTACTTTTCCATAGAAGGCTGTTAATAAAATTTGTTTTCTGATAAACAGGAAATAGTATGAGGAAAACACTTGCTGTGATAAATTGTTCTTAACCTGCCAGCATAGTTTGTAATTCAGTTTTTCATATTCTGTCGCTCACAACCGTAGCAGGTTTCTGCCAGCAGGAAATATAGATAGCCATTATCTCAAAACAGTTAATGCTACTAACATAAAGCTCCATACTTTCTAGCATTTATTTTTTGTGGCAGCCATACAACTTCTGTGGCAGCCATAATTCAGCCATACAAATTTTCACTAGTTTGTTTATTTTTATTTATTTGAAAGACTTATATAGCTGCCCATCTTATGCACCATAACCCTCGGCAGCTTATAAGCAGCAATAAAAACAGTAACAAACATGTTGCTTGTACAATAGTGAAATGCAGGTACAAGTGCATCCCTACAGATCAACAACTCTTTTTGTCAATGTAAATGGTGCTGAGAAATTCAGACACAGTGCTGGGCCTTGGAAACATCAATAAAAAAGCAATGGAAGGTGGTGGGTAGTTTTTCTTCACATCCCTTGTTAATTTTATATTTGCAACAGTAGAATATGACTTGGTGTCCCAGAGTTTAAACTGTTAAAACCCCCAGAGCTCTGTTTGCAAAAATGAAATGTCCCATGAACTTTGAGGCCATTGATAAAATAACCTAATAAATATGATTTGTTACTGAATTTCTACAGCAGGTACTGTTACTGTCAGATACCAGCTCCTTGAATCAGAATCAGCAAATCTGATTAACCCTTGGTGTTTATAGCTCTTGTTAGTACTGGGGGTTCACTGGATTTTTGACTTGGGTCCATTTAGATGAGTTATGACAGTTTTTGTAAGGGAGATTTTAACCTTTAGTGGAACTATTGCATTAGTTTCCAGATGGTTCTTACTGCTTTATTGAAAAAAAATATCAATACCCTGAAGCAAAAAAGTATATTTCACTTTTAGTGCACAGCTTTGTTAGTGAATTTATTCAGAGGTTATGCACAAAGCAGTTTGTCTGGCTAACATATTTTTTTTCTGCAGTAACATTTGTGTGTCCTGTATCACTTGATTCAATTATAAATAAGTTTTGTTCAGACTATAATTGAAGGGGTAGTGAAGCCCTTTAACCAATCAATAATTGCCGAGATCCAGCAAAAGTGTGCACTATTCTGCATCCGTTTTGAAACTTAAGGACATGAGAAAGCTTAAAATTAAAGACAGATAAAACAGCCTGGTTCAATTACAGTAAGTGTTTAAATTGGAATACTTGATGGGTTTTTTTGACCAGTTCTAACATAACATTACAGATTAAATAATTAGAGCCAACTTATTCTTCCTTTTATATCTCTACACGTATGCAATAAAGTTAATTTGTGAGTAGGAGTATGCACACCCTCCCCAACCCACACTGCACCCTCACACACACTTCCTGACCTACACTGCACCCTCAAACACCCTCCCTGACCCACACCGCACCCTTGTGCACACTCCCCGACCCACGCTGCACCCCTCACTGCACCTCTGGCGCACCCCCTCACGTTCTGTTCCCAACCCTTACTGCGCCTCTCGTGCACCCTCGAGGGTGTGGCGTGGGTTGGAGAGGGTGTGCAAGGGAGGGAAGGAAGGACGGTTTCTGATGCTCCCTGCCAGCTTCCCACAAGGAAAGTCAGTGGAGAAGCCAGCAGGAAGTCAGAAGTCGCTCCTGCTCCCACTTCTTTTTTGCCCACCCGTGGTCATTCTGTTTCTCTGTTTAGGTAAGGAAATATCTCTGAAAGGATGACTCAGTGGGTCACAGGTTGTCTAGTTACAATTAAAACTGCTACAAAGAAAAAACAACATAGCAAATGCAGCACTGATTTCCATTTGATAATAGAAACTAGATATCAGTATACTACTGAAGGAGGACCCTGAAATCTGTTATGTGTTAGCAGCACCTTGTTCGTGTCCATTCAAATTTTATATCTCACATGACACACACACACAATCTACATTATAGCACTGTGCACATTCAGACACCATCTTCTTTCTAGTCAGCCTCCCCAGTCTAAAACCAACTGCTTCTTTTTTTTACTGTTGCCTTTTCCTCTGAGCCATTTTCTGCTAACAAGACATGCTAAAGACGTATTGCATGTGCCTTCTGGTGCTTCTGTCTCACATAGTTTAAGAGGGAATGCTGAATGTCCATTATTGGAGGTTGAGATCGTGCCACTTTTTTCCTGTGTTTTTGTGGATACCAAGAGAGGAAGGGGGTGAGGAAAGGAATCTGGACTGCTTGTTAATTATTTAAGAGGTGGGGAATGAAAAACAGCTGGAGAGTGAACACTGAACTAATAACTACCAAGGAAGATATGATGCTCATTTGAACTCCTAAACAGCAAAGAATGCTGCTTTATCTCCACTGCATCCACAGAGCAGGATAGCACTGCATTATTCTTTGTGGGCAAAGTTAATCAGAGCCATCCACATTTTAACTCTTTGGTTAAGACAGGTCATGGTTTTCTTGTTACTTTGGATACTTTTTGGCTTTTACTGTAGATCTTGAGGATATGACTAGAGAGTAGAGGGCTACTACTTGCTCTCTTGACCCTTGCCCTTCCTGGCTTATTAAGGCCCCACTTAAGAGAGAGAATGTATGCCTCTTTGCTGGAGGGAAATGCATTGCTGGAAGTACTAACAGGACTTCTACTGAAGAAGCCTTCCTTTGACCCAGGAAATCTCTACAATTTTTGGCCAATATCAAATATTCAATTTCAAGTTACTGTGAAGATGGTAACCTCCAAATACATCTAAATGATGCTGATTATCATGAGTTTAACCAAGATTACATACGTTGCTGAAACTGTTTTGGTAGCCTTATATCTCCTGAGCCTTTCAACAACTTTCTGTACCACCAACCATGATAATGAGTACAAGTTGTGAATGAGTGGGTGGGTGGCCATAGAAATTGAAATAATAAATAAAAAAACTTTTGGATTTTTTTGTGGAATTGAGCTTTGCCTAGTTTTACAGGTTTGTATTATTCTGTGATGTTCCATAGGATTCTTTCCTGCTGCTCAGGATCTACATGAAACTGCTGGGAGTTGGAGATTTTGAGTAGGATATTGCTTCTTACCCACTGAATTCTGAGGAAGAGATTACTGCTCTTGATCATTGCCTAATTTCAATAATAGGCTGGATGTGGTAGAACAATCTAAAATTAAATCCAGATAGAATGGAGATACTGTTGTTAAATAATGAAATTAGAACCCAGGTACTCCCCCAAAACAGTCTGGGACTGCTTTTTGATTCTTTGCTGTGGAGGATTTTCAGTAAGCTGCTATGGCAAGCAGCACCTCCACATAATTATGGCCAGTGTACCAGGTACAACTCTTCCTGAACTGGTCAAATTTTACTATAGTTATCCATGGCTTGATTACAATATTGATTATTGCAACACACTTTATGCTTGAAAAGCATGTGGAAGTTGCATGTAGTGCTAAATGTGACATCTAGACAGCTAAGTGGTATAAGACACAGGGATCTTGCTTACAAACTGCAAAGGTCCTAAACAGTTTAAGTCCCGAGATCTCTTATCCCATTGCAAACCTGATAGGCCATTAAAATCTGCAGGAGATCCTTTTAAAGCTTCTCTTGTTCCTGTCTGCCTGGCACATGGGAGAAGACCTTCTTCTGTGTTTTCTCATGTCTATAGAAGACACTCCTTTGTTAATGGTATTTGGTCTCTACATTGTCAACAGTCTGCAAACTCTTAGAAAAGATACATCTCTTTTGTTAGGCCCTTAATTGTTAATTGATTTTAATGCCAGTTTCAATAGCAGTTTAATTTGTTCGTAACCCTGCCTTAAGTAATCACTGAGTGAGAAAGTGAGGCATAAATAGTCAAATAAATACATTATACTGCATGTAACGTCAATTTGGAAATTATATCTTGGCCAAAATATGCCTGCTTAAGCACTAATAGTGGCCATTTGGATTATGTGATATATATTGTTCCATGCCTTATGTGTTGACGGTTTTCAAACTCTTGTGCAATTGGAATGTTTTATAAAGCATCCCATAAAATCTAAGAATTATCCATACTAAATATGGAACTTTCAAATAGCCTACATTTTGTCTTTGAATTCAGACACTTTTTTCTGCAGTTTGAAGGAACAGTTTGTTTTTGCACATGATCACATTTTATATATCTATAACTATCCGCCCATCTCACATATGTCACATATGTGACTATATGTCACAAGTTAAAATGACAAAAAACAAAACAAATTAACCTAAAACATAAAAAATTTGTGCTTTAATGCCATCTTTCATTCTTGTGAAAACAACATTGCTATAAACCCATCCATTATCTGAAGTGGCTTTTAAAATACATACACTAGAAATCTTCTGTCTCCAAACAATGATATTAGTGCACAAAGCACATACTGAATGGCCATAGGGAGCTTTTTTGTATTATGATACTGTTGGTCCATTAACTCAAGAATGGGGAAACATTTTGTAGTTATTGGCCGTCCTCATTTACTACTTTCTGGGAGGACCTGAGGGTGGGTTCTGTGGGAGGGGTTGGACACTTAAGGTACATTCAATTCTTTGAAGGCTTAGCATCTATTACAGAGCTTTCCAAACTGTGTGTCGGGACACATTAGTGTGTCGGCTGCAGTGTTTGTCTGGGTGTGTCGAGGCTGCTGCTGCTGCTGCCTCCGAGCCCTGCCAGGATTCCACGCAGGTCCTAGTGCCTGCCTTGTGCCTTGCTGCCTCCAAACCTGCTGTGTTTCCGTGCAGGTCCTAGTGCCTGCCTTGTGCCCTGCTGTAAGAGTGTCACGAAATGATGCCCTGCTGTAAGAGTGTGTCGCGAAATGATGCATGTCTAAAAAGTGTGTCACCAACATGAAAAGTTTGGAAAGCTCTGATCTATTACAACTTTCTTTGCTGATTGGGAATTTGCAGGAAATTGTACTGCCAATGTTCTGTTATTTGGTGCTGGTTTTCAGAGATACGGGGTTGGATGGATCTGGAGGCCAGAAAATCATGGATTGAAGGTCACAATTTGTCTACTCCAAACCTTGTCCAGTTTCATTCCTTCTGACTGACAGCTTTTCTTTATTATTCCAATCACTATTACCAGAGATCCTATAATTAGGGATGTCTAGGGTTAAAGGGGCGTGGTGGCTCAGCGGGTAAGACTGCCAGGCTTGTTGATCAGAAGATTGCAAGTTCAGAGGTTCGAATCCCTAGCCCTGCTTGCAGAGTGAGCTCCTGCACTAGCTCCAGCTCTTGCCAACCTAGCAATTCGAAAGCATGCAAATGCAAGTAGATTAATAGGTACCACTTCGGTGGGTAGGTAACAGCGTTCCGCGCGTGTCATGCGGCCACATGACCGTGGAAGCGTCTTCGGACAACGCTGGCTCTTCGGCTAAGAAACGGAGATGAGCACCGGCCCCTAGAGTCGGACACGACTGCACAAATGTGCGGGGGGTACCTTTACCTTTACCTTTAGGGTTAAAGTAGAACTTTATGTAAAATACATGCTCTGTCACTGAGCATAGGGATTACAGATGGGCTAAAGAAAAATGGCCACTTCTTTTCCTGAAAGAGGTATTAAAAATAGTTTTGTTTTTATGAATCAAAACTGCTTTCTTAGTCATGTTATTGGTGCTCTTTTTTCTACGTGCTACAGAGAGCTGTGAGGCAGTTTTGAGAGAAAGTATTTGTCCGCTTGTTGAATATTTTGGGGTCTACGAAACTTTACAATTAGCTTGTCTTGATACATTTTGGTGCCTCAAGAATAATACGTCAAGTTAATATTCTTACATTATTTTCTGTAGTCTTTCTGTATGTGGTACCTAAATATGAGCCAGTTATACTACATTGTGCTACAGAGCATAAAGTAAGAAGTGACATGAATGTACAAAATAGGTATGTTCTTAGACCTGCCTAGTCACTGTGTTGCCTTGTTCATACACTGTTGCCACAATTATTTCATTTGTTTTACATCAGCATTTGCAAAATTTACTACTCCCAGCCACAAAATACGGCTCATCCCTATTCTACATCTGCTTGTTCTTCCTTTCCATCATTTCCCATCTATTTTCCTGGACCATTTATTTTATGTATGTTTCTATGCTTTTTTCTCTCTGTGTTGAAAATCTACCATCAAATTGTTTACCTTAGCTGCTGGCAATAAGCTGTTGATAAGGATATCCCAAACTCACTCAAATGACCAACATTTTGAGTAAAAACTTTTCAGTAAAATTTTACTTTCATAGTTAATAGCCATGACTTAGAAATACAATACAACACAACCATTATGTAATGTTTCCCAAGTATTAGTAGGTAATGGCACTGATCTTTTTCCTCTCACATTGGCTGTTGTTTAAGCTTTTTTTATCTCTAGTGAAGAGAGTTCTTTTCAGTATATCTCTGCTCAGTTTTTCCTTGGGTAAAATGGACCTTATTTCTAGGTGTTTCCACAGTCCGTTGGGGACCTCTTTTTTTTGCTAAATGTCATTGCTCTTTGTCATGCACCATCCTTTTGATGGCAGACCAGTGTTTCATTCTGATTCATTACTGCGGGCATTAGTGCTACTTCCTACCAAAAGTCATAAGATTAAGAAACTAGAGAAGAGGAAGTTGCAGGAATAGAAAGGCTCCAGGAATTCTTTGCCTTCAACAGCTACAAAGGGGTATGTGTCTGGTTGTTTATGAATCTGGGTCTGAATGATGGTTCTTACTGAGATAGATCATTGATAAGGTAGATCACTGATCCAGGATGATAGATTATGATACTCAGTTTCCAAAAGAGAATTGTGAATATCATTGAGTCTGTGATCCATGAACTGAAACCTGGTACATTTTGCACATTATCAAATGAACATCCTTATAGTATAATTACTTATTGATTCTACTCATGGTACCAGTCATTTCCCTCTCTCCATTTCCAGCATTAATTGGTCACCGAGCCATCAAAATATTTCTTACAAATGTGAAAAAGAAAAAGATGTCCCTTTGCTGCCTTTTTTAAGGGAAAAAAGTGGTCTACATTACAGGGGTAAACTATAACACCTCTCTCCATTTTCTCATCTGTAGCTTTTTGCCATAATCATTTGAGGTTTTGCAGTTTCACTATTTTTGTTGGGGATGCGGTGCATGAGATTTAGCCAAACCCTTCTTTGCCTGATCCTCCCCCCCTCCCCGCAGAGAGATTAGATTTCAAGAAAGTAAGCTTTTTGCTCTTCTATACATCGAGAGCAATGCAATCACACCAGCAGTGGGAAAGGGTCAGGCAAAGGAGAGAGTGCCTACAGAAATAACTTGCTTTTTCTCTCCTCCCCCCCAGAGCAGAGAGATTGGAGAGGAAGAGATTTTAAGAGAGTAAGCTATTTGCTCTTCTACACATTGAAAGCAATGCAATTGCGCTGGCCCTGGGCTGCCAGCACAATTGCATTGCTTTTGATGTGTAGGGGAGCAAATAGCTTACTTTCTTGCAATCCCTTTCTCTTCAGTCTTTCTGCTCTGCAAGGGTAGAGGAGAAAAAAAAACAGGTCAGGCACAGGACAACACGTACCGACTGTAATGGGGATGGGCTGTAAAGTTATTTTTTTCAGTACCATCGTAACTTTGAACGGTTGCTGAATGAATTTTCTGTAAGTGAGGACTACCTGTATTTGGAACACAAACGTGAGCTTTCAATATTCCAAATGTTTACGTGCTGTGGTTTGGGAGAAACCAATTCACACTTGTCAAAAGAGATGATGTGGAGAAGGATTCTAGAAGGATATCATATGAAAGGGATGAGAAGAATGAAAAGGGCAGTCCTCCTCACTTCATTTATCAGGAAAATAGTGCATGCAGCGTAGAGCCCTAGCTATATATCATTAAAGAATGAGAGAAACATAGAGCTGTGATTTCAGAAACATAAAAATTCTCTAATGAAAGAAAACTTCCTAGAAAATAGGTCAGAATCTGGCTCTTGAAAAAGGGAAAGTCAAGAAATAGAACTGGGCAGAAATCCACATTCTACCTATCTGAAATATATAATAATTGGGGTTCACTGTCACTGCAGATGTGTGCTGATTTATGTTCATTTAGCCATTGAAATATTTTCAGAGTGATCTGTACCAGATTGGGTTATTTCTGAAGCTCTGAACTAGGTTTCCAAATCAGATTGGGTGATCTCTGCATACCTTTAGCTTCATTTAAAATCTTTGTGTGTGTATACAATAAACATTGTAACAATTTAGTTGTCAAAATTTTTGACAGTTACAACAGTATTTTTGTATTACATAATTTCTTAAACTTTACATTTTAGTGTCAAAATACTACCTAAATATTTGTAGTGAATGTGGTATTGCAGTCTTAAAATCTTCTTCAGGCTTTTCATAATATATGTAACTAAGTCATTTGTGTTTTTGCATCATTTAGGATGAACCTCACTGTTGCTAAGTCCATATTCTAAATACTTCATTTATTTGTGCTGAGTATAATTACAGGCCTGATAACCAGATGAATGTTGATGTTTGATACTTACTGAGCTTCTGTATTATTATAAACCACTGAGGATATTTTTAAACTGTAAAGTTATATTGAAATGTATTAATTAAAATATTGGAGTTAATAAGAGTTAGAGACTAATAATAGTGTAATTTCTTCAGCTTTTCAAGGTATATATTAAAGTGATTAGGATTTTAACCAGAAAAACATTACTACATTTAGAGAAGAATGGTTCTAATAACTTTTCCAGGCATTTATTTTATTTACAATTATTTATTTATAACCATATTTAAATAACTATGTAAAAAAAGCTGCCATTTATATTGTAGACTTTATATGGTAGTAATCATTTCAACAACAAAATAAAAATATTAAGTTGTAGATGGGAATAATAAGCAGTCTGGTGAGGACATGGACATGCTACAGGGAGTTTTAATTTTGTGCTTCTGAGACTTCTCATAATTGCACTTCAGATGTATATATTGTATTGGACTATTCTCATTTGTGAAAGCAGGCATGTTTCTCACAGGTTAACTATTCTTAAGCATAATGACTGCTTTATTTCTAACATCAGGATCACTAATCATACAGGTCTTAATTTCAACTCATTCTATTGGTGCCACTAACAATTATGCATTATATACAGTGGGGCAAAAAAGTATTTAGTCAGCCACCAATTGTGCAAGTTCTCCCACTTAAAAAAGATGAGAGAGGCCTGTAATTGACATCATAGGTAGACCTCAGCTATGAGAGACAAAATGAGAAAACAAATCCAGACAATCACATTGTCTGATTCGGAAAGAATTTATTTGCAAATTATGGTGGAAAATAAGTATTTGGTCACCTACAAACAAGCAAGATTTCTGGCTCTCACAGACCTGTAACTTCTTCTTTAAGAGGCTCCTCTGTCCTCCACTCATTACCTGCAGTAATGGCACCTGTTTGAACTTGTTATCAGTATAAAAGACACCTGTCCACAACCTCAAACAGTCACACTCCAAACTCCACTATGGTGAAGACCAAAGAGCTGTCGAAGGAGACCAGAAACAAAATTGTAGACCTGCACCAGGCTGGGAAGACTGAATCTGCAATAGGCAAGCAGCTTGGCGTGAAGAAATCAACTGTGGGAGCAATAATTAGAAAATGGAAGACATACAAGACCACTGATAATCTCCCTCGATCTGGGGCTCCACGCAAGATCTCACCCCGTGGGGTCAAAATGATCACAAGAACGGTGAGCAAAAATCCCAGAACACACGGGGGGACCTAGTGAATGACCTGCAGAGAGCTGGGACCAACGTAACAAAGGCTACCATCAGTAACACACTACGCCGCCAGGGACTCAGATCCTGCAGTGCCAGACGTGTCCCCCTGCTTAAGCCAGTACATGTCTGGGCCCGTCTGAAGTTTGCTAGAGAGCATTTGGATGATCCAGAAGAGGATTGGGAGAATGTCATATGGTCAGATGAAACCAAAGTAGAACTGTTTGGTAGAAACACAACTCGTCGTGTTTGGAGGAGAGAGAATGCTGAGTTGCATCCAAAGAACACCATACCTACTGTGAAGCATGGGGGTGGCAACATCATGCTTTGGGGATGTTTCTCTGCAAAGGGACCAGGACGACTGTTCCGTGTACAGGAAAGAATGAATGGGGCCATGTATTGTGAGATTTTGAGTGCAAACCTCCTTCCATCAGCAAGGGCATTGAAGATGAAACGTGGCTGGGTCTTTCAGCATGACAATGATCCCAAACACACCGCCCGGGCAACGAAGGAGTGCCTTCTCCTTCGTAAGAAGCATTTCAAGGTCCTGGAGTGGCCTAGCCAGTCTCCAGATCTCAACCCCATAGAAAACCTTTGGAGGGAGTTAAAAGTCCGTGTTGCCCAGCGACAGCCCCAAAACATCACTGCTCTAGAGGAGATCTGCATGGAGGAATGGGCCAACATACCAGCAACAGTGTGTGCCAACCTTGTGAAGACTTACAGAAAACGTTTGACCTCTGTCATTGCCAACAAAGGATATATAACAAAGTATTGAGATGAACTTTTGATATTGACCAAATACTTATTTTCCACCATAATTTGCAAAAAAAATCTTTCCGAATCAGACAATGTGATTGTCTGGATTTGTTTTCTCATTTTGTCTCTCATAGTTGAGGTCTACCTATGATGTCAATTACAGGCCTCTCTCATCTTTTTAAGTGGGAGAACTTGCACAATTGGTGGCTGACTAAATACTTTTTTGCCCCACTGTACATCAAGAAGATTAGGATGCTTTGTTACATAAGAAATATTCTTTATAGTAGAATTATATGTTAGGACTGATCAGGGTAAGGGAGACACTTGTATTCCATGGAGATCTTCTGATTTAGAAGTTGCCTGAGTGTGTTTGTGGATGGCACTTGATTATGTAAACATCTGATAGCAGTGCTTGGGAATTTCAAATAATCATCATGACATTAAGGGCTCCCCCTCCCATTTTGTAAATCCAGAATCTCAAGTCCCCTCCTTCCAGTCCTAAACTGGGGATTTGCTACTTTCAGTAAGAGGAAAAGTGTAAGTACAAAATCTGCTTGGTCAAAATCGCCCCCCCCCCAGTTGATTATACAGAAGCCCAGTTTTTAAAATTCTTCTATATATACATGGATGTTGTGTTTCATAACCATTTTGGTTTCTAGGCTTCCTTCCTTAATGCAATATTTTTGTTTTGAATATCTGTTTCTGTTATGTCCAGACATGATTTTAGATTCATAAGGTTTGGGCCATCATGTCTAAACCCTTCCTTAGTTCAGTATTCTAAATAAAATTCAGCAAAGAGGAATTCAACAACTCTCTAGGTAATTTGTTCCACTATTTAATACTACTACTCTTACTGTTGAAGTCTTTTCAAACATTCCATTGCCTTCATGTAGCTTGAATACTTTATTCCATGCCCTGCCTTGCTTATTTTCCTGTCCTGTATCACCCTCTGGAGTTATAGAGAACAGGTCTTTGTTGCCTTCTGCGTGAGGTCCTCTCAGATGTTTCGAAGAGTGTTCTCCTTAACTTCCTCCAGTTTCTCCCCATAGGACTTGATCATCCATGTTATTCTTCTCTAAATCAATTCCAATTTTGTCAGAACCCTCCTTGAAGTTTGGTGGTTACAGTACTCAAGATGGGGGTCTAACCAATACAAGTGGAGCAGTTACTTCCTGTGATTGATAAACCAGACTTCTCTTGATGCAGCCTAAAATTACATTTGCCTTTTTTGCAAACACAGTGCAACTCACCTTGGCAGTGATTAGGCTTTAATGGAGATGCCTTAGTACTGCTTACACATGAATGTTCTTTCATTATTTATTTGTTTGTTTGTTAGATTTATAGACTACCCCAGTCTGTTGGCCATACATACTTTGAAAAATCCGTCCTTTGCATATCATTTGTGCTACCGTTCTTGAATCCATGTTCTGCCTATTTTTTATTACAAAATAAATAAGGGTTTCGTTACTTACTGCAGCTGCCTGTTTCACAGTCAGTTCAGGTGTGTAATTTAGCTTTGAAAGTTTGACTTCATGGCAGTATGAATGATATTGTACTTCATAAGAATCAGGTTTTCTTTGCATTTATTTTGTTTTACACGTAGTGGAAAATATTTAATGTGCCTTGATAGTTTTCTCTCACAATGCTACATTATGTGTCAGATTTGCACTGTGAATGAATTTTTCCCATATTAAAAAATCGTTGAACACTAGGGTAGGGCCATTCAATATTAACTAGGGTAGGGCCATTCAGTGTTAACAGAGATTAAGAAATAAATGTGCTGTGAGTTGTGAATAATAGTTCAGTTTGTTGGTTGGAAAAGAGAGAAGGGTATTAATAGTAGTTAAGGCAAAGATCCACATATTGTTTATATTCAGTAAACTATTCTGGTTTGAGACAAGTTATTTTTCATTAAAAACACTTCTTCCTGGTTTGAATCAAACTAATTTTGTTGGTGCAGTGGAAGAGGGCTTAATGTTCTCAACTTTTAATAGATGTCTCTTATTTGTATGTCTCAAAATCTTTGATCTCCAGCCATAAGCATTAAATAAAAGGATTCCTTATATGGTTTAACCTTCCTTTTGCAATCAAAATCTTTCTGCTTCATCTGTACTTTTATATTTATTATATTCAGAAACCATCATGTTTTTGACTATATGGAGAATGATATGGAAATATTACTAAGAATTACATGTTCGAATGATAAAATCAGGTAATACACTAAAAGAGTAGTGCAGTTGCTACTTCTGAGGTTATAGATTTTTAGCATGATATTTAAAATGCAGTTATGAATTAAAAGCATGAATGCTTCATTATAAAGTTAAAATGAAGAATCCTTGGTACATTTGTAATTATGATATTCTAGCTAAAGTCATAACAGTGGTAAGCCATAGTCTATAACACTAGATGTCCACAATGTCTACTAGTCCATTTCTGAAATGGGTCAGAATTCTACTTCTACATGTCCTTATAGTTGTGTACATTAAAAATATATACTTTAACATGGGTGCTATATGTTTTTATTTATTCATTATATTTATACCCCACCTTTCATACAGGAGCTCAAGGTAGCAATATGTAACACGCTCCCCCTGTTTTTCCCCACAACAACCCCCCTCTGAGATGGGTTATGTTGAGTGACTGGTTCAAAGTCCCTCAGTGAGCTTCTGTGGCTGACGGTGGGCTAGAGCATGGGTCTTCCTAATGCCAGTCCAACTTAACCAGTACACCACAGTGTTTCTAAAAAATCATTCTTGAAATATATAATCCTAGGTGCCTGTGAAATATTTATCACATTCAAGCGTAATCTGTCTGGGACTACCAATGTGGCTATGGCATCAAGCCCAGGTTTAAAGGTTCATAAGACTCCCAAAGGACTTGGAAAGGTAGAATTGTTTTATTATTATGGAGGTGGACTATGTAAACAAGGTAGGATCAGAACAATTTGCAATTGGTTTCAATTTTGAAAGTTTTACTCGTTCCTGCTTGGTTAGAAATTCTTACGTATATCTTCTAGAGAAGATGAGTACTGCTGTTTAATGATTCTGAGGCTGTTCTCAAGATAGACACTGGAAAGCACCTTTGAGTATCTTCCAGTAGCAGTGCTTACCTGATATATTCTATTTCTACCAGTAACTCTCTTAGACCAGGTCAAGGTAGCATGCTGCTTTTGCAGGGGAGAAAGAAACATGTTGGGAGGTTGATTGGCAAGTACAGTTCTCAATTTTTAAATTTAAATTAGTATTTAATGATCATTGATACTCATTAAAAATACCTTTTTAATAGAACTGTAAATTCCACTTTCATTATGAGTTTGGCTTATGATTTGAGAAAATTTTGTATGAAAAATTATTCTCATTACAAAAATTGGATCAAATCTAAGCATCATGATCTCTGTTCTTGTAGTTATGCTTTTTATTTAAAGGAAATCATCTTCCAGGTTCATCTTTACAAAACAAAACACAATGAACAATCTATTTTCTTTTGATTTGTGAAACTACCTAGAAAACAGAAGAATGCAACATATATAATGAAAAAATAAAGATTGCAGTGATATCAAATGTTTCTTGTTACTTTGTGTTAAGCTACTTTGAATAAAACATTTTCATTAAGTTAGTTTCTCATTTTCCTCCTAGTAGAAACTATGTTCCAGCTTCCTGTCAACAATCTTGGCAGTTTAAGAAAAGCCCGGAAAACTGTGAAAAAGATACTAAGTGACATCGGTTTGGAATACTGTAAAGAACATATAGAAGTAAGTATGATTTTCCATTGAGCATTAATTAAACTGAGTTCTTTCTAATGTTGGTAGTATATTCAGTTGAAAAGTAGGGGTTTTTTTTAGAACAAAGAGCGGTTATTGTTAGACTCTAAATGATTGTAGCCATCACCACCATCATTTTACTGAGCTAGGATTTATTTTTATTTATTTATCATATTTATATCCCGCCCATCTCCCCCACAAGGAGGGACCCTGGGCGGTTAATTGACCTTAATTGCTAACCAAAAACAGTAACCTTCTGAGTGGCAGTCAGGGATCTTCCTTGATGCCATGATTGAACAGGAGCGTGGGGAGCAATCCTCTGGTTCTTTTTCTGATGGAAAGAGATTTGAAGCTACTTATGTAACTGCTTGTTTGGGACACTAGTGGGGTCACTTGATCACTGTTGCCTGGATACGGCTCCAGAGATGATTTCTGGCTTGAGACTTGCTGTTTGGTTTTATGCAGACCACTCAGTGCTTTCCTCCTCATCTAGAAGCTGGAAGGCAATAGGAATCACTGCATGTTTGTGACTTTCCAGCTTCTCCAACTCCAGTATTGTGAGGAAATCTTAAGTTTGGCCTTCTCACCAAGCAGCAGTAGCTCATTTACATACACATACACTGTGAGTGTGTGTGTGTATCTGTCATGGGAACCTTTCATAGAAAGCTTTTTGGGTAAACATGTGAACAGACCCACAAAGTTTTAATATAAATCAAGGAAGAGTCCTCTGGTTGGAGGAGATGGGCGGTAATACAAATTTAAATAAATAAATAATAAATAAATAAATAAATAAAATATTTGATGTTATGTTCTTAATTCAGCCTACCTTTGGTAAATGCCATAAATGTTTTAGATAATTAGCATCCACTATAATAGAAGAGCAATGTACACTATTCTTGTCAAACAGCACCTTAAACAGCTTCTCTGCTTGCATTGAAAATCCATTTGTTGCCTACTGGAGTATGGCTCTGCAGAAGTCTCTTCTTCAAAAGTATGTGAATCATACTTTCCTTGCATTTACGCTATTGAGTTGAAAATTATAATTACATGACTGAATAGAATATTATTTTCCATAAAACAGCAACGTGGATTTAAGTAAATAAAATAACTAAAATAGAAATATGGATATTACGTATTCATACAATTTTCAGGATTGCGGTATGATTGATGTTAGAGCAAATGCTTCAGGTGCTAAATCTTTCAAAAACTGAGCATGTAAAAGAGATAGTGGAGTCTAATGCTGATTGCATATTGGGCAGAAAACAAACTTAATTAATCTTTGAGTGAAACATTCATCTGTGATTTTTTTCACTTAATATGAGTATAGTTTTTTTTTATGCAGACAAGACAGAGGGATTTTTTAGTTGCAAAGTGGAAAACCAAACATTGGAGGTACTTACGCTTTCTCTGTTCAAGACTGAAGCTTTATTCTGCTAAGCATGCTTCAAAAGAGTAGCACAAGCACCTGTCCTGCTCATTTCTCCTCTTATAGATATGAATGCAGTACTACAGCATTTTCTGTAAGATCCCTGCTTAGCCTAGTTTTTTAGAAATGTGTTTTCCCTTTTTCTCTTCTGCTATGAAAACAATCCTCAGTTATTAACATCATAACAAAATAGCAGATTTTGCAGTCCATAAAATAATCAGTGCTTTTGCAAGTAAAGGACTGTATACTGGGACTGTAGGGGAAAAAAGTGGGCAAGAAACCAACTGAAGTAAGTCCAGATTCATTTCAGAAGGATTGTTAAGTATGTTTCTTTCATTGATGGTTGAATCCTGCATTAATTTAATAAAATTAGTTGTATGTATTCTCTTGGATGTATTCCCTGAGCACTATTTTGGTTTTGGCTTGTGAACGTAAGGTATGAAATTAATAACCAATCAACTATTAGTAGTATATTATTTCTATTTATGCTGTTTGCCATTTTCCCCATCTTTGTAGGATTTTAAGCAGTTTGAACCCAATGACTTCTATTTGAAAAACACTACATGGGAAGATGTTGGATTGTGGGACCCTTCACTTACAAAAAATCAGGTTAGTACATTAAAGTGTGAAAGATACCTAATTTGAAACCAGTAAGTTTAAAATTCCTTATAGTGAATAATAGTTGCTTTACAGCCTGAAGTAAATTTGTACTGCTACAAACTGGTTAGAAACTCAACTTTCAGTAATTTGAATCTGCTTTGTGGCAGAACTGAGAATGTGTTAATTAACAAACCATAGTTACAGCCATTGCTCCCCATCCAGAAGCTGTCATTTCATGGAAATAGCTAAACATGTGAAGCTCTGAACACACAAAACAAAAATTGTCAAGTGGTTCTAAATTATTTGACGGCTAAATTTGGAAACTGAAATGCTAGTTTGGCATTCTAAATCACAGTTACTGCAAACCATGGTTTAATGTTTAATTTTTGAATTGTCCAGCTCTATTTAGTTGATCAGTTGAGTGGATATAATTATATAGCCTGTTAAAGAAAAAAGTTACGGTTTGAAAGCTTTCATTAATTTGTAATCCGACATTCTTTGGAGCTTTGAAGATTGAAGACTATATCTTCTTGTATCACAAATTTGTGTAGATTGTGAACACAATCAGTAAGCTCGTTAAGGAAGTCTTTGCTTAAATATAACAGTTTAAGTCAATGTATCATGATAAAAAATAATTGCTGCTGGGTAGAGACCCAAACTTTTAAAAATACTACTAATTATATGCTTTGATGCATATTTTCATGAAGTATTAGAACCATGAGTTCATTTTTTAAAAAATAAGTGTCCACTAGACTGTTTCACCATTGTCATGAGATGCTATGAACAGAACTGTGAATTAATTTATTGCTTTGTCTTACAGTAATTATTATCTGCTCTAATCCCAAAAGACACTGGGAAGTATATAATACCAAAATATTACCCTAGCCTGATTTTGCCAGCTTAAGGAAAGACTGCTAAATGGATGCTAGCTCTACTAATTTAACTTACAATTGTGATTCACTAGTCCACAATGCTTAGAAGGAGCTATTTAACGTATACTAAATGCAATTTTTATGACACTCATTTTTTTCCCTTTTTCTTTTTAAAGGACTATCGGACAAAACCGTTTTGCTGCAGTGCATGTCCATTTTCCTCAAAGTTCTTTTCTGCTTACAAAAGTCATTTCCGGAATGTTCATAGCGAAGACTTCGAAAACAGGATTCTTCTTAATTGCCCCTACTGTACTTTCAATGCAGACAAAAAGACTTTGGAAACGCACATTAAAATATTTCATGCTCCCAATGCCAACACACCAAGTGGAGGCATCAGCACTTTTAAAGATAAAAACAAGCATGATAGCCTTAAACCTAAGCAGGCTGACAGTATAGAACAAGCTGTTTATTACTGTAAGAAGTGCACTTACCGAGATCCTCTCTATGAAATAGTTAGAAAGCACATTTACAGGGAACATTTTCAGCATGTTGCTGCACCTTATATAGCAAAAGCAAGTGAAAAATCACTCAATGGGGCTGTATCCTTGAGTTCTGGTTCCCGAGAAGAGAGCATGATTCACTGCAAACGATGCCTTTTTATGCCGAAATCATATGAAGCTTTAGTGCAGCATGTTATTGAAGACCATGAGCGTATAGGATATCAGGTGACAGCAATGATAGGGCACACTAACGTGGTAGTCCCAAGATCCAAACCCTTGATGTTGATTGCTCCAAAACCACAGGATAAAAAGCCTATGGGACTTCCTCAGAGATTGGGACCCCTATCTCCTGGAAATGTTCGTTCTCTTCCATCACAGCAAATGATAAATCGACTAAACATACCAAAGCCTACATTGAATTCAGGAGTTAATATGATGTCCAGCGTTCACTTACAGCAGAATAACTATGGAGTGAAATCTGTACCACCTAGTTACGTTAGTCACACAGGAGGACGGCTAAGTTTAACTGGTAGCTCCTCGGTTTCTCTATCCCAGCAGTCTCAATCCATGAAACAATATCCTCCCAGTGGAAATGGGAGACCGTACCCTCTTGGAGGGGAATCAAGACCACAGGCCACTGCGAGGTACTCTCTTCAGTCTGCCAACTCATCTGCACTTTCATCAGGTGCATTGAAACCAACACCATTAGCTCAGTCTCAGGCAGCATCCAGAGCATTAGTCCAGTCCACGCCCAAACCTCTTGGAGCAAGTGCTACAGTTGCTGCTGCTGCTACTGTTAATACTTCATCAACACAGAAATGGAAAATTTGTACAATCTGTAATGAGCTGTTTCCAGAAAATGTGTATAGTGTTCATTTTGAGAAAGAACACAAAGCTGAAAAGGTGCCTGCGGTTGCTAACTACATAATGAAAATACACAATTTTACTAGCAAATGTTTATACTGTAATCGCTACTTGCCCACTGACACATTGCTTAACCATATGTTAATCCATGGCCTGTCCTGTCCCTACTGTCGTTCAACTTTTAATGATGTTGAAAAGATGGCTGCTCATATGCGAATGGTTCATATTGATGAAGAAATGGGACCTAAAACAGATTCCACTTTAACCTTTGATTTGACATTGCAGCAGGGTAGTCACACCAATATACACTTACTTGTAACTACCTATAATTTGAGAGATGCCCCTGCTGAATCTGTTGCTTATCATGCTCAAAATACTCCTCCAGTTCCTCCAAAACCACAGCCAAAAATTCAAGAGAAGGCAGATTTACCTGTCAAAAGTTCTCCCCAAGCAGCAGTTCCATATAAGAAAGATGTGGGAAAAACACTTTGCCCTTTGTGTTTTTCCATCCTCAAAGGACCCATCTCTGATGCACTGGCACATCACTTAAGGGAGAGACATCAAGTTATTCAAACAGTTCATCCAGTAGAGAAAAAGCTCACATATAAATGTATTCATTGCCTTGGAGTGTACACCAGTAACATGACTGCCTCAACTATAACTCTGCACCTTGTCCATTGTAGAGGTGTGGGGAAGACACAAAATGGTCAAGACAAATCTAGTGTTCCCTCTCGGCTAAATCAGTCTCCAGGTACAGGACCTGTGAAACGTACTTATGAACACATGGAATTTTCTCTCTTGAAGAAAAGAAAAATAGATGATGATGATTCCCCCTCAGTTTTTGAGGAAAGGCCTGAAGAACCTGTAGTACTGGCTTTAGATCCCAAAGGGCATGAAGATGATTCTTACGAAGCCCGAAAAACATTTCTCACCAAGTATTTCAACAAACAACCATACCCCAGTCGAAGAGAGATTGAAAAGTTAGCAGCCAGTCTTTGGCTATGGAAATCCGATATTGCTTCACACTTTAGTAACAAAAGGAAGAAATGTGTTAGAGATTGTGAAAAGTATAAAATAGGTGTTTTGCTAGGATTCAACATGAAAGAATTAAATAAGGTGAAACATGAAATGGATTTTGATGCTGAGTGGTTGTTTGAAAACCATGATGAAGAGAATTCCAGAGTCAATGCTAGTAAAACAGTTGATAAAAAAATAAACTTAGATAAAGATAATGAAAGTTCCTCAGACAGTTACGAAAATATAGAAGAGGAATTCAATGAAAGCAATAGTCCTTTTGTAGAAGTTGTTTCTGATCATAAAACATCTATAAATAGTATAGATGAAAACACAGATGAAAACATAACTAAGGAGACACCTTTGGAAGCCATGTTGGACACTCCAGAAAAAACAGACCAAAAAGAGAACGGAGGGGATTCAAAAATCCAGGAGAGTTGCTCTGCAGCAGAACCAAGAAAGCAGGCCGCTAATGGCTCAGACAGTGAAGGTGACCAAGAAGATCAAGATGATGCTATTGAATGGAAAGATGCAGCATCACCCTCTGAAAGTGGACCTGGTTCTCAGCAGGCATCTGACTTTGAAGATAATACATCTGAAGTGAAGCCAGAAACTTGGACTGATGAATCATCCCAAAGTGAAGATGCTAATGGTAAGCCAGGTGCAAAAACTAAATGTGTTATCTCTGAGAGTGATGAAGACCATTCAAAATGGAAGAATAGTTCCTATGGAAAAGTGGGTGAGTTTTGGTCTAAGGACCAGTCACAGTGGAAAAATGCAACAGAAATTGACGAGAACTTGTCAAATCAGCAGATGGAGTGGCAAAATAGCACAATTGACAGTGAGGATGGAGACCAGTTTGACAGCGTGACTGATGGGGTTACAGAATCAATGCATAGCAGCCTAACAGGGGTAGAGCTAAGTAGCCAGCAAGCATAAAAGTTGTTCAACTCCGTGGCCTCAGTATCTTCCACTTGACAACTGTCGGAATACTTTCATTTTAGAATGAATGCTAAAGTTCATTGTAACTGGTACTGCCTTTTGAGTGCAAGGTCATCTGGCTAGTGGCTGTGAAGCCACCATTTCTAGTACTTACTTCAAAGTATGCTGTTGGCAAATCTCACTTGAGAGTATGTGCTGTGATGAGCACAGTAACTTAATGTGAAAACTGATATGCTGGTGGCTCCCAGTTGTTCACTGAAGAAAAGGTTTATTTTATCGGCATTTTCAACATTTATTTCACTGTATATGTTCAGCTGTATGTCTTTTTAAACATTACCTTTTCCACATGGTAGTTATAGGGCCAACATAAGAGCTACCAGTTCAATGTGTATAGTAGACTCTGGGAAAATTGTTTTTTCATGTATCATTCTGAATAGTTGAAATGTATATTTGTACAGTCTTTTAGACCTACTCAAGTGATGCTTATGCTATTGTTCTTGTGTATCCATCATAGATTTGGTTCTTTCCCTTTTTTTTAGTGTTGCCCTGCTGTGTAATAAATGCTGTATCTAGTTTACCTAGCAAAAAGCTTGAAACTGCTATAGTATGACTTTTGACAGACTTAGTTTTTGCACATAACCTTGTACAATCTCAAAGAGGCCAGCAACATAAAATATATCTGGACTCTTATTGTATTATAGAATTTTCTTGTTCTTGAATATCCTTGACATTACAACTGATGACTATGTATTTCAGAGACATTTTCTGAAATCTTTTAAGCTAAAAAAATCACATGCAAGAAACAAGTTTGCAGCTACTAATTTTGACACCTTTTAGATCTGTATAAAAGTGTACTGTGTTAAAGCAGCATACGGAAATGAGTGCTGCATTTTTGGATATTTAGTTTTATCTTTAGTTAACACCTCATGGTGTTATATTCATTTATACCATCTAATATATGACACGTTGTAGTATGGATAATTTTGTGATCTTTATTTCCCCTTTGTATTCATTTAAACATCTAAATAAATTGCTGTATTGTGCTTAATGTAAACATTTGCTTTATTACAAATTCTGAATACCTGTTTCTCAAATCATTGTGATGGCTTTTGTTGAAAGAAAGCAAAATTTGGATACTAGAGTTTATGCCTTGAGAAAATGAAGTTAACTTCAGAAGTACTTTTGTATAAACAAACATAAGCTGTCTATGTGGAAACTAGAGCTATATATAACCTACTGAACCAAACAGAGAGATAGAAATGTGTTAAAACTACAGTAATGTATAACAGATCTGCACATTTGCAGCATAATACATCCAGATATTTTAAAATTCTGTTGTTTTCAATGGCAAATCAAGCATGTGCTGAACACTCCTATCGAAATCATATTTAAAAGTACTGGAGTATGTTCTTGTCTTTGCCATTTTTTGTTAAGTTGACAATCTTTAAGATTTGCTCTTCGTAGCAAATTAGGGAACGGATTGAAATGTTTCTCACACACCTTGCTTGCAGAATGTTCACACGGAATCCGTGTATTGGATTGAGGGGTGCAGAGCTGGGGCAAGTCCATTGCCTGAAAACAGGTCAGTTGTGAACTTAACAGCGTTCAAAGGTGTCCGGGTGCCTTGCATGTCTTGCTGAAAGTTTTAACAGTGTTGTCAATGTATATTTTTGCCATAATGAGGTTTCTTCTTTAGCACAGTTAATTATAGAACATTTTTTTATGAGACCATCTTTTTTTTACTAATTTGTCTAATTCTTGAAACATGTAGACTGTTTTATTTTTCGTAAGATTTTGCTTATATTTAAATGCCTAGTTTTACTCCATTGTGATGCAGTCTGCTGGGGTCAAGGGTGTATTTAATGTATGTTCCAGCAGAGTGAAAAGGAAAAAATGGTAAATTTGTCCTGGGGTAAACTTGATACTATTTACATTAATTTCTAGTTTAAAATATTTAATGAAGATTTGTTAAAAACTTAAAATCTCACTAATGCTTTAACTTTACATTTGAATTCTTATAGAAAAAAAATTACAGATCATAGGTAAAGTAACAACCTGTACAGTTTCTGGGAGTTTATAAACTGGATACCAAAAGATAACAAAGTCCAATTTACCAGACGTTGGCAATCTGCTGCGTTATGTTTGGCATGTTGAAAATACGTCATGGATACTCTCCCGAAAGAGCTGTCACGGTGGTTCTGGCCCATTACAAAGCACTAAGAAATTGTGAATTCCTGCCTTCCCATTTAGCTTTAGGGTACACCTGTTCACCCCTGGCTATATAGCAACACTTGACCCAATCTTGGCCTATTTTAAAAAAAAAAACAACTAAGCAAGCAGAACTGATTATTTGGACAGGAGATTCAGAAAATCCCAGCTGCAGATTAAATTAGAAAATTGAAATAATAATTATATTATTATATATAATAAATAATTTATGTATTATTGCCTAGGAAGCAACATAGCTTGTCTATGAAATTCCAAGGTATCTTAAAGGTTGGCTTGAAGGAGACTTCACTTTTACAGCCTCCCATATTTTTCCTCCTAAGAATACTTATGGGGAAGTGAGGTGGTCACATTGTCACTAGGAGTTGAGCTCAACTCTAGGTAGTCTTTACTTTAAAAAATAAAATATTTTTAAAGTTATCCTAATGTGCTAGCTTTCTACTTGATTTGTTGTGATTTGAACAAGGATTTCCTCTTCTGAATGGTTACTGCTATTAATTATGTCTACTTACCTACATTAGCTTTAACAGGCCCTGCTGTCTTTCACCTTTGGTCCTTCCCTTCATACACAAATATTTCCAAGTCATTTGATTATAATACAGCACCAAAGTTTTCTTTTAAAAGTCAACTTAAAATATATTCATTGATATGCCTGAACCCTATTGCTGATAATTCTAGCAGATTTAAGTAGATTGCAATGACCTTAGAATTTCTATTTGTCACACAGTTGTGTGTTGTATCCTAAGTGCTGTGAACAAAAATCAAGATGATTTTGGAGTAAATAGTTCGTAACAATTACAAATGTTTGCTCTAGTTGCATTAATTGTAAAGAGAGGTATAAGTAGGACTGACTGTTAATTTTCATAGTGTTTTGTTTTGTCTTCAAGTCAGTGTTGACTCCTGGCGACTGCCTGGACAAGTCCCTGCAGTTTTCTTGGCAACATTTTTCAGAAGTGGCTTGTCACTGCCTTCTTCCTAGGGCCTGAGAGAGACCAAATTCACTTGGCTGGTTTTGTGCCTAAGGCAGGAATAGAACTCCTGGTTTCTAGACTGTTGCCCTTACACCAAACTGGTTTTCATAGTATATACTATTTTAATAATGTAGAGCAGTGCTTTTCAAAGTCCCGCTGTTGGCGATACACCAATGGCAGCGGTGGTCTTGTGTTTCATGCTAAAACCCGGAAGCGCTGATGGCGCGCCACTGCCGTCACGCACGCCGCTGCAGGGGCGGCGGCAACGCACCATCACTTCTGGGTTTTGTTGCAACACACTAATGTGTCACGACAGAGTTTGGAAAGCTATGATGTAGAGAGTCTCCTGCTTGTACCGAATACATTTCAAAACTGTATTTGTACCATTCAATACTACATTATACAACAATTTGAGTACCTCTGCCACTTGAATGGGGTTTACTTTTTTTCTTTTGAATACAAAGACTATATAACTAGGCAGGTTACTTTTGAAACGGGATTTCTGCTCTGAAGCAGCCCAGACATCTATAACAGATTTTAGCTATTGCAAAGTGATAAAGCAGTTTCTTCACAGCATGTATTTACACAGAAGAATTTTTTTCCATTTTAAATCTTGTTTCCTGATTTTTATTTACATAAACATGTCTCAAGAATCAAACATAAAGGAAATAAACAGCCTTTTCCCCCAATGGACAGAATAGAATGCAATACATTGGAAATAGCAAAGTTTTCTTTCCCATGATGAATTTTGCCCTAACACAGATGCAAAATAGGGAAGTGGGAAGGAGAATACAATATATGTTTATTTGGCTGTGAGGTTAAAAGCTTAAATACAGAACTAATGGCTTTGATACTTGCTACCAATATATTTGATAGGAAAATAATCTTCAGTTCTATAAAGTTCAGGCAGGTTATAATTGTGCTGTGCAGCCGGAGTATATGTCTGAAACAAAAAACAAATTTACATTGGACACCACAGAATTAAAAGATCTAAATAAACTGCTTTTAACAACTTATGTCTGAATGTACATGGCATATAATAAGTGAAAGTGCTTTTTGAAAACCTAAATGGAAGCAAGGACATTTAAGAATATTTTAAGTGCAGGTAAATTATCTTAAAACTTACACATTCATTTGTATTATGACATTTAACCGCCCAGAGTCCCCTTGGGGGGGGGGGAGATGGGCGGTGATAGAAGTTGGACAAATAAAATAAAATAAAAATTTAAATGAAACTACTTTCTGCTTTTGACTTCCACTGGGCTTTTCTTGAGTGAAGGTTGTAATTTCAGGATTAATGCCACATTTAGTTGAAAAGACAACCTTCAATTTGAACCAACCCCTTCCCCAAAAAGTACAGGAGGGAAAAAAACATCATTACTATATTTCAGCAAACTTAACGCTGACTGTTTCATTGTAAGTGTAAATTATTTGGGGGGGGGGCAGTCAACACAAACTTGGTTTATTCACAAAAAGGTCTAAATCGGGTTTTTGTAACAAATTCCATCAAGATCTGCTTCCTGTCAACTTCGCCTGATAATGTGATTATGTGGCAAATATTTCTTCATTATTTCTAATACATTTAAGTTTAAAATCCTTGCTCTGTTCTCCACTGTGCTGTATTGAAAACTGCAGACTGCAATACAGAGGTTCTGAATGCCAAAAAAGGAGTAAAGTTAGCTCCCACAAATTGTGTAAGGCAAAGCTATTGTATCCACAACAGACTCTGTCCTGCAGCTTGCAGATTTTGATATACAAAAAACAAATGGGGTTCCTTAATCAACAGGGAGACGATGTGCCAGATGCCTGAGTGGAAAGTCCTCCCTCTCCTGGCGTTTTTTTCCCCCTCCCCTATCTTTGACACCAGAAATGGGGTGGGTGAGTCGAATCTGTGCAGAAATTTAATCTTGCTGTAAAGTTCACTTGTTTTGTGTCTGTTCATTTGTGGATTTTGTGACAGATTTTCAGCATATTGAGCCACATTTACCCAAACACAATGAAATTAATTACAGAATAAATGGAATAGTTATATAGAGTACAACAGGTGTAGTGTCAAAAGCAGTAATTTATGCAGTAAATTTTTAATCTCCTTTATGTGAGCGGGACCTAGAGGGATTATATAAATCCTGTAATCAAAAATATCTTCCTAAAGCACAATGGCTGCCATCAGTTTATTGCTTTTGGGGGGTAGCCATCCATTTCAAAGCTCTTGGCATGTATACCCATTGTTGGGAGACTTGGCTGCCAGGATAAATATCTTTCTTGACTATATTCTTCTCTAGGTTGAGTAGACTGATGCACAGACTTGATGATGCTTCCAGTTACGCTTGTAATAAAACATTGGGAAACTTTGGACACAGGAAAGCAAAATTTGTAAAGACAGTAGTTTAATATATTTTAAAGATTTTCCCCATCTTTAATCTGATACAACGCATTTATACCGACAGACCAAGACGTTCCATTCAGATGTTGAAGGGAAAATCCTTAGCTGCTGCTCCCTAAACAGATGTAATAGAGAAAATGTGAACAACAAATGGCAGTTGTATGTACAAGGGTAGGAATACCACTCACCCAAACGTGCACCTGACACTTCAAACAGGAAGGTACTTCATAGATGCTTTACCTCTGTGCTCTTTAAAGCACTTAACATTTTGCTGATTTACTCTTTAAGAACAAGTCACCTGAGAGAGCAGTGTGTCTTGTATTTTTGTGAGGTATCAGAAATAGGCAAAACTATTGATACAGATGTTAGTATTTTGCTCCCTCCAAAGTGATTTCATGGGGTATTAAAAAAACAGAACTTAAAAACAGCCCCTGAAGAATGTTATGACAAGATACTTCTGCATTCTAGATCATGCAGGTGTCTGCTGCCCACACTTGGAAGTTGGAGCATTCTCAGAACAGCCAAGCACAAACCAAATCATCTCCATACCACACTTGACTAGTTTAAAATAGAGTTAAAATATTAAAATAAAGAATAAAATAGGTCAATGTTTCAATCTGCCTTGGTTTCTGGAAAAGGGTTTCAGAGTTTCTATAACTCACAAACAGCCCCTGTGGGTCAACCACAACATTTACATTTCATGGAAGAGTTATAGAAGAACTAGCCTGCTTAGTCAGATCGAAGACACACAACTAGAAGTTTCTGGATATGTCACAAGTAGGGCAAGGAAGCAGCAGCCCACCCCTATCTTCTGCCCACATCAACTAAACGTTCATGCTTCTAAGGGTTTTTCCTGTCTTCACTTGGGTAAATAACAGTGGATGAGGTTCTTGCTTGGGGGAAAAAAGCAGAAACAAAATGGAAAGCATTCCCTTCCTCAAACCAATCCTGCCTAGCTAGCAGGCAGCAGAGTTTGGGCATTTTTCTTATCAAAATAGTTGCAAAATCACACTTGCTTTACTTAAGCAGTTATTTCTTTTGCAAGTGTATCTTCCCTCCTCTCTCCAGCCTGGGCTAGGAACGACATTGCACAGTACTTCCCCGCAGGCTGATGCCATTTTCAGCTGTTGCCAAGGAGGTAAGCAGGGGCCTTCCACCTCTCAAGGTTTCAGCCTGCATCTCCTCAGCAACCATAAAACGGCATCCAGCAGAAACGCGCTCTCTCTCACAGGTGCTCTTCATGAGTACCCCTGAAGCATTCCTTATGACTCCTGCTTCCCTGCTATTTCTACACTCAGCATTTCCTCTCTGTACCACTGAAAAAATAAGCAGCTGTAGAGCAGATGGATGGATGCAGCTCTCAAAACCAGGCTGATGGTGTGGAAAGAGCCAAACAGCCTAGTAGGTGTGGTAAAGAATGTGCACGAGATGGTATGTGGAGGAGGGGCCATCTGTCTCCCGGTTGAGCAAAGGAATATCCTGCTGTGTTGCTTAACCCAGCTCCAGTAGCTACACACCAAAAAAGAAGTGTTTGGAGAGCACCTGGGAGTTCTGCAATCCTTTTTGGAGAAGAATGTCAACTCTCTCACTTCTGAGACAGCAGTTAAAGCCTTCCTTTCCTTCCTTCACAAAAGATAAATTAACCTAAGTTAAACTATTAAAAGAGCAAGAAAGGAACACCCTTCTCTCCAAAGAAACCATTCTTCACCTTCACATACCCCACTTCTCCCTTATGAGAAACTCCACTGGAATACTGCAAGAACCTATGGGCAGCCTTAAAGATTAAGCCTTTCCCTTCTGAGCAAAGCTGATCTTTCCTCCTTTTCTGAGAGACAAGCAATACTGGCTGGGAACAGAGACACGTATTAGAAACATACATTCACCTGCTTTTGCCATGTAGGCTGACCACCTCTTTCAGTGTTTACCAGAACAAAACACTTTGAAGGAGAATCATGTGTGCAAAGTTGGAAGTAGTGTTTCTCACCTTCTGTAATGATAGACCCTTCTATTCCTTAAATTACTCTAGTCCACCCTTATTTGTATACACATCCTCCCTCCCTGGCTTGGATTATTTATCTAAAGCAGTGTTTTTCAAACTTGGCAACTTTAAGACGTGTGGACTTCAACTCTCGGAACTCCCCCAACAGCATGCTGGCAGGGGAATTCTGGGAGTTGAAGTTCACACGTCTTAAAGTTGCCAAGTTTGAAAAACACTGATCTAAAGCAACTTAAATAGAAGAACTAACTTGGGATGAGATTTCCAGCTGAGTAGTGAGGAAGCTGCTAACTGGAGTGGACAATCCGATCCTATGTAGAAGCAACCTCTTGTAATCAGCTGCAGTAACATTGGAAGGACAGATCCTGAAGCTGAAGCTCAAATACTTTGGCCACCTAATGCGAAGAGAGGACTCACTGGAAAAGACCCTGATGCTGGGAAAGACTGAAGGCAAAAGGAGAAGGGGACGGCAGAGGATGAGATGGTTAGATAGCATCACCGATGTAATGAACATGAATTTGAGTAAACTCCGGGAGACAGTGGAGGACAGGAAGGCCTGGCGTGCTACGGTCCTTGAGGTCACGAAGAGTCGGACACGACTAAACGACTGAACAACAACAAACAAAGTATAGGCTTAATGCTCAAAAGATCTGAACTGTGCCTAACGCGCTGTGATAATAAACACCAAATAGTATAACGTGAAACGGGCAGCAAGCATTCACACAAATGTTCACTGATCATGCTAGCCCCAAGGTTACACAGACAGCAGGAGTTATTGTTCGTTGTATTTGGTAGGGAAAATAGATGAGAACAGGCTTGAACAGCATGCAAGTCTAGGCCACCTGATATTTCAGTTAAGGATGGGGAGTGAAAAAATCACCTCTCAAATTCCATGTTTACTCCCTCTCTTGGTAATATTTAACACAAAAGGCATTCTGTTAGTATAGCAAGAGAAGCAATTCTGTACTTTTAATATCAAAATAGGCATTCATAAAACACATCTCTCAGGTAAAAAAAAACCTGATGCAAAAAGAACTGATAACCAGATCTCCTCACATAGAAAGCAAGTTTAATATTTGCTAAGGGGGGAGAGGGGATTTCCCTAATGATTGCTGCAAATCCTTTTTTAGAGAGCAGCAGGCAACAGCATAACAAGATTGAGGAAATGATATATTATTTCTAGGGCCCTCCATCACTCTCACTGAAGGAAAAAATGGAGAACCATAACGATGGATGGATCATACAAAGCCAGTTACCATCTCCATTAAGAAGCCGCCTTTAGACTTTTTTGCACATCACTTTTGGCATGGATGTGCAGCTTTTTCCACGCAGGGCTGCAAATAGTTTCTGAGTGGTGTGCCACGAGGCATCCTCCCAAAAACAGCTGATGCGACCAGGACAAAAACCAAGTTTTCATTTTATATGAATTGCAATTTAATAATGAACACTTTATAAGAATAGTCTCCTATCATGCATTTAATAATTTTCCCTCTATCCAATTAAAATTGCAATTTGATTCCATCTTTTTCAAGATTCTAGGAGCTGGAAACAAGGCTTCTGGGAGCCACATACGGCCCCAGGGCACAGGTGATACATCTCTATACTATGGAAAGCTAAATTTGAATCTGAAAAACAGAAGAAATAGAAACTTCAAGAAATCACCTGGGCCAACAGATGCTGCATTCTCTATCATTACATTACAAAACACAGACTTAGATCAGTGTTGTAAACTGCACAGCTAGATTAATTTCCAAAGCCCTCTTTATACCAGCAACTTCTCCTAAACCAGAAGCTTCATACTGATTCCTTTTTTTTAAGCCACAGACTTTCCTAAGCTTTCCTCTCATACCTTTATGAAAATAACCTCTGCTCATTTTTTAATCTATATCTGATTACCCTGACGACCTCAGTATCTCCGCTGTCATTCTGGGCTTTGTACAAGGGATGCTTCCTCCTGCTTCTACACAGACTGTGCAGCTTGAGCATCAACTAAGACGTGGTGGTGCTGGCTGAAAACCATGAATCAATATCTAAACAAAGTAATACGGCTGCTTCGATCAAAAGAATTAAATTAAAAGGTGTTTGAGACATTCTAATCTGGTGCATGGTTCTCAAGCAATGAGCAATTCTTCTACCCTGATGGCCAAAAATTAGGAGTCTGGTTGTACCTTTTCTAACTAGCATTTTTTTTTAAGGCATGAGTTTTCGGGAGATGCAGCTCCCTTCATCAGATGCATCAGCCACATAACTTTTTGAAGGAAGTGATGAGGGCAGAACAAATCCCAACAAGCCCCATTCAACCCCGGGACAGCTTTGCTAGTTGGAAGCAAATAAAAATAGTTGGTGTATGGCTACAGGAAGACCCTCCCTCCCTCCCTCTCCATGGACCTGGCGCTGCAATACGGAGGGGGAAGGGCACTCAGAACGGAAGCCGCAGAAATCATGGCGACTGAGCTCTGCTAGGTAAACTACCCTGAAGTACTGGAATAGCAACCGCTGGCCACAGCAACTTCAAAAAAAAGAAAAAAAAAATCCTAGCTAGCCAGCCAGCCTTTTCCAGCCAGACCAGGAAAGCTCTGTTACTCCTACATACATATACAAAGATAATCCACATTCATATTTGGTGGCCACAGGAACCTTTGTAGAAACTGTTTTGCAGAACGTTCCATGTGTTTAGGTGCATTTGGGGACGCACAGGCAGTATTGCTATTGCGGAAATGCAATCACTTGATATTCAACTGCTTTTGTTGCCAGGATCATCATCATCATCATCCAGGATCATCGTCCACTTCCTAAAATAGTTATTAATCCTCCAATTGCATGAAATCCATCACCGATGCAATGACCATATTTGAAGTGGCTTCACTTCTGACTTAGGCAGCAGAGGGCAATGGGATTTCTGTATGTTAGCAGCTATGTCTCTGCTTCTCTTTGAGCCTTTATAGCAGTGTTTCTCAAGCTTGGCAACTGGAAGGTGTGTGGACTTCAACTCCCAGAACTCCCCAGCCAGCACACACATAAACACACCACTTTAATCTGAGCTCAGGTCTTGGTTAGTAAGTGATTCCTATTATGGTGGTTAGCAGGTTTATGAAAAAATAAATAATAGCTACTCTTTCCAGACGAAAAGACCACTAAGCCTTTCAGACCAACCCATTATGTTTTTCATTGGGATACTTGAAATAGTTGGTTCAACAATTTGGAATGAAATTTACTATTGCTCATCTGCCAAAACCCTTAAGAACTTCATTCCCAATACTACAAATAGGTGTAGAAATGTTGTAATCTGGCCTAAATGGCCATAGTCAAGTACATGTGCAGGAAAATTAAAAATGCACTGTTGAAAAAAAAACAGCAATTTTTAATGCACATTATGAATTCTAATTATATTAAAAAATCCTACAGATGATTTTTGCTGCTGCATTTAGGTTTTTGTTGTTGTTGAGTCGTTTAGTCGTGTCCGACTCTTCGTGACCTCATGGACCATAGCACGCCAGGCCTTCCTGTCCTCCACTGCCTCCCGGAGTTTACTCAAGTTCATGTTCATCACATTGGTGATGCTATCTAACCATCTCCTCCTCTGCCATCCCCTTCTCCTTTTGCCTTCAGTCTTTCCCAGCATCAGGGTCTTTTCCAGTGAGTCCTCTCTTCGCATTAGGTGGCCAAAGTATTTGAGCTTCAGCTTCAGCATCTGTCCTTTCAATGAGCAGTCAGGGTTGATTTCCTTTAGGATTGACTGGTTTGACCTCCTTGCAGTCCAAGGGACTCTCAAGAGTCTTCTCCAGCACAGTTCGAAAGCATCAATTCTTCGGCGCTCAGCCTTCCTTATGGTCCAACTCTCACAGCCATACATTACTACTGGAAAAACCATAGCTTTAACTATACGGACCTTTGTCGGCAAGGTGATGTCTCTGCTTTTTAATATGCTGTCTAGGTTTGCCATAGCTTTCCTCCCAAGGAGCAAGCGTCTTTTAATTTCATGGCTGCAGTCACCGTCTGCGGTGATCTTGGAGCCCAAGAAAATAAAATCTGTCACTGCTTCCATTTCTTCCCCTTCTATTTGCCAGGAAGTGTTGGGACCAGATGCCATGATCTGGGTTTTTTAAATGTTGAGTTTCAAGCCAGCTTTTGCACTCTCCTCTTTCACCCTCATCAAGAGGCTCTTTAGTTCCTCTTCACTTTCTGCCATTAGGGTGGTATCGTCTGCATATCTGAGGTTGTTGATATTTCTCCCAGCAATCTTAACTCCGGCTTGCGATTCATCCAGCCCGGCATTTCTCATGATGTACTCTGCATATAAGTTAAATAAGCAGGGTGATAATATACAGCCTTGTCGTACTCCTTTCCCAATTTTGAACCAGTCGGTTGTTCCATGTCCGGTTCTAACTGTTGCTTCTTGACCCGCATACAGGTTTCTCAGGAGACAGGTAAGGTGGTCTGGTACTCCCATCTCTTTAAGACTTTGCCACAGTTTGTTGTGATCCACACAATCAAAGGCTTTAGCGTAGTCAATGAAGCAGAAGTAGATGTTTTTCTGGAACTCTCTTGCTTTTTCCATGATCCAGCGAATGTTGGCAATCTGATCTCTAGTTCCTCTGCCTCTTCGAAACCCAGCTTGCACTTCTGGTAGTTCTCGATTCACATACTGCTGAAGCCTAGCTTGTAGGATTTTGAGCATAACTTTGCTAGCATGTGAAATGAGCGCAATTGTACGGTCGTTTGAACATTCTTTGGCATTGCCTTTCTTTGGAATTGGAACGTAAACTGACCTTTTCCAATCCTGTGGCCACTGTTGAGTTTTCCAAATTTGTTGGCATATTGAGTGCAGCACTTTACTTTAACAGCATCATCTTTTAGGATTTTAAATAGCTCAGCTGGGATACTGTCTTCTCCGCTAGCTTTGTTGTTAGTAATGCTTCCTAAGGCCCACTTGACTTCACTCTCTAGGATGTCCGGCTCAAGGTCAGTGACCACACCATCGTATTTATCAGGGATATTAAGATCTTTCTTGTATAGTTCTTCTGTGTATTCTTGCCACCTCTTCTTAATCTCTTCTGCTTCTGTTAGGTCCCTGCCTTTTTTGTCCTTTATCATGCCCATCTTTGCACAAAACGTTCCCTTGATATCTCCGATTTTCTTGAAGAGATCTCTAGTCTTCCCCATTCTATTGTTTTCCTCGATTTCTTTGCATTGTTCATTTAAGAAGGCCTTCTTATCTCTCCTTGCTATTTTCTGGAATTCTGCATTCAGTTGTTTATATCTTTCCCTTTCTCCCTTGCCTTTTGCTTCCCTTCTTTCCTCAGCTATTTGTAAAGCCTCATCAGTCAGCCACTTTGCTTTCTTGCATTTCTTTTTCTTTGGGATGGTTTTAGTTGCTGCCTCCTGTACAATGTTACGAACCTCCATCCATAGTTCTTCAGGCACTCTGTCTACCAGATCTAATCCTTTAAATCTATTCCTCACCTCCACTGTATATTCATAAGGGATATGATTTAGGTCATACCTGAGTGGTGTAGTGGTTTTCTCTATGTTCTTCAATTTAAGCCTAAATTTTGCGATCAGAAGCTCATGATCTGAGCCACAGTCAGCTCCAGGTCTTGTTTTTGCTGATTGTATAGAGCTTCTCCATCTTTGGCTGCAAAGTATATAATCAATCTGATTTCGGTATTGACCATCTGGTGATGTCCATGTGTAGAGTCGTCTCTTGTGTTGTTGGAAAAGAGTGTTCGCTATGACCAGCGTGTTCTCTTGACAAAACTCTATTAGCCTTTGCCCTGCTTCATTTTGTACTCCGAGGCCGAACTTGCCTGTTATTCCGGTTATTTTTTGACTTCCTACTTTAACATTCCAGTCCCCTATGATGAAAAGGACATCTTTTTTTGGTGTTAGTTCTAGAAGGTGTTGTAGGTCTTCATAGAACCGGTCAACTTCAGCTTCTTCGGCATCAGTGGTTGGGGCATAGACTTGGATCACTGTGATGTTGAATGGTTTGCCTTGGATTCGAACTGAAAGCATTCTGTCGTTTTTGAGGTTGTACCCCAGTACTGCCTTTCCCACTCTTCCAGTACTGCCTTTCTCCCTTCTCTTTCTCTTTCTCTTCTCTTCAGTACTGCAGTACTCCCAGTACTGCCTTTCCCACTCTTTTATTGACTATGCATTTAGGTACCTATCTACCTTTTCCTTGCAATCTTTTGTTACTGTAGTCCTCTGTTCCTTCATATAATGTGAATTTATACATATATGAGATCTTTTTTAGTGATACAGTATGGCACACACATGGCAGGTTATGCTCCGTTTCCAGAATAGTAGAGAATAATCCAACACCTTGGGACTCTTGATTTTTTACTTTTAACATGCGTACATTCATACATGAATAGAGAGAAGGTGGTTTAAATACCTACCTTCTAACACATGGTTGTAGGTTATTCCTTAAGAATTTCATAGCCTCTGAGGTGTTCACAATCTGGAGCTAGAAACCTACTTCTCTCCCACCATTGTCCTCCTGCAATTGGTATTCAGAGGCATGCCACTCCCAATCCATAGGGAACATTGAATCTCCACGAATTTATCCAATCCTTTTGTTGTTTATTCGTTCAGTTGCTTCCGACTCTTCGTGACTTCATGGACCAGCCCACACCAGAACTTCCTGTCGGCCGTCACCACCCCCAGCTCCCCCACGGCTGAGTCCGTCACCTCCAGAATATCATCCATCCATCTTGCCCTTGGTCGGCCCCTCTTCCTTTTGCCTTCCACCTTCCCCAGCATCAGCATCTTCTCCAGGGTATCCTGTCTTCTCATTATGTGGCCAAAGTACTTCAGTTATCCAGTCCTTTTACTCATACGTTTTTTCAAAGCCATCTTCATGTAAGAACTATTGAAAATTCCTGGATTATAAATCCAAGCGTGGTTAAATCATAAGACCTCTAGCAATAATGGGGAGACCAAATAAAGACATTAGAGATTCTGAAACTACTGCAAGTTGGTATAAAAATAAATTTAAAAGATCGCTTAGCAGTTGGCTTGTGAGTGTGACCTTGGTAGCAGCTTCTCAAAACACTTTTAATTTTTGCTTTGACCATAAGTCTTTAGCTTTAAAGTTACCTCTCTGACATAAGATGCAGTGTACTGCAGGGCAAGGGAAATGCACAGAGTATGCCACATCATTATATGGAGCCAGATTTTAAGTTCAATTGGCATTTTACTACATTATAAAGCTGTTTATGTATATACAGGGCAAACAGAACTAACTTGGCAAACAAGGTGATTTAAGAAAAATATAGGGGATGCTGGTCATGCAAACATGGGTTAGACACCGGAGTAAGGCAGAGACAATGCTAAACAACGATCACAAGGCATGGTCTTGGAAGGTCAACAGATCCCAAATCAAATTGAGCTAAAAACCTAACAACATGCTGCAAATCTAAGGTCAGCACGAGGGACAAGACACAATTGATACTTGGATTCAAAAACAGCTACTAGGTTTAAAACAAGGAATACAAAGACTTGATAGTTTTGAGGTAGTGATCAAAATGTCACAGAGATCAATAATATGCTTGACCAATGAAAGAGAATCTCAAATAGGGTTCATGTACATGACTGGATTAGACAAGCTGTGTGTATATGTAATTAACAGTACTGCTATGCAAACATAGTATACCCCATGGTTCCTTGACCCGCTGATCTGCCCTGGAGAGGCTAATATATTCAGGATTAATTTCTCCTCAGTTCTGACACTCTTAGGCAGTCTCTGGATAGAGAAAAAAATCCTTTTCAGGTTAGCTACTGGTTGTGATTTGACAGGCATTTGAGTAAAATGGCAGGTTATAAATTGTATAAACAAACCCACAAAATGTTTACAATATTGACTTTTCTGAAAACAGCTTCCTTTAATCTAATCAATGAAGAAAGCATAGTTTTAATTTCATCAGTAGAGCAAACAAATACACAGTGAGGCCCTTCAAAGAATATTCCAGCTTTCAGAGACAAAAGTAGATGGGATACCAGAGACAAAGTCATTTCTGTGATGGCACCCTAATTATAGGAGGAAACTTCTACATGTCCTGTTCTCTTGATTTGTAATGCTATTTAAGAATTTCTAGTTTCATCAATTGAATAGTTTATTTGATGGGTTTTTTAAAAAGTGTGTTAGTGTTGTGAATTTTTATGGCACTTTATGTTGTTTTATCATCAAAGCTTTCTTTATATAGAAGCTGGGATGCAAATTAGTTAAATAAGGAACAGTAGCCTAGGTTCTCTTCTCACTGCCTCTATAGATTCTTGCTTCCTGAAATATTTTTCTGGATAGAATTCAATGTAGGAAGCTCTGCATACCACTGTACTACAGGGGTTAAGGTGTTGGACTAGGATTGGGGAAACTTAAGTGAATGAAGAAAGAGTGCTAACATATTTAAATCAAATATAAATTTACATTTTATTTATTTATTTATTTATTGTATGAAATATGAAATAAAGTAGGACTGGATATAGAGTAACTTGTGTTTTAGTCCAGCTAAAATCAGTGAAAATTAAGTTAGTAATGAATACACTTGTCTCATTTTTTTTCAGTGGAACCAAACCTGATTCACATAGTCTGGATCCAATCCATAACATGCAGAATTATACTTTGCCTCTCAGGCATTTAAACTTCCTGTCAATTTCTAAACTATGTTGTAAACAATGTGCAAAACTCTGTTATGTGTTTTAATTCCTGGCCTTTTAATTCCCCTTCCTGGGGATCCAGTAGTGGTATGAAGCCTGTTAGCTGGTTGTATTGTTAGTCACTGTATGGATTATACTGTCCCACAAATTAAGTTTTAACTGTTTTAATTGGTTTTTAATGGTTTTATTTTAGTTGTTTATTTGTAACTATTTATTGTTTTCTGTTTTCAAGTGTGTGAGCCACCCAGAATCACGTATGTGAAATGGGCAGCTATATAAATTGAATAAATAAATAAATAGTCACTGGCCTATTTTTATGAGAACCTTTAATTTCCAAAGCACTTTGTTTATAATCAATTCATTTTCTGGCATAAACAATCTACCCTGTCTCAAACAGATACGTGAGGGGAAAGAAAATACAATATGTATAACCACTGCTTATTTCAACTCCCACCACCATCAGTGGACAATACAGCTCTAAACAGATGATTGTTGCAAGAATTTGCTCCACAACATACTATAATAAAGTCTGCCTACATTAAAAAAACTCAGATCATGGCATCTGGTCCCATCACTTCCTGGCAAATAGAAGGGGAAGAAATGGAAGCAGTGACAGATTTTATTTTCTTGGGCTCCAAGATCACCGCAGACGGTGACTGCAGCCATGAAATTAAAAGACGCTTGCTCCTTGGGAGGAAAGCTATGGCAAACCAAGACAGCATATTAAAAAGCAGAGACATCACCTTGCCGACAAAGGTCCATATAATTAAAGCTCTGGTTTTCCAGTAGTAATGTATGGCTGTGAGAGTTGGACCATAAGGAAGGCTGAGCGCTGAAGAATTGATGCTTTAGAACTGTGGTGCTGGAGAAGACTCTTAAGAGTCCCTTGGACTGCAAGAAGGTCAAACCAGTCAATCCTAAAGGAAATCAACCCTGACTGCTCATTGGAAGGACAGATGCTGAAGCTGAAGCTCAAATACTTTGGCCACCTAATGCGAAGAGAAGACTCACTGGAAAAGACCCTGATGCTGGAAAAGACTGAAGGCAAAAGGAGAAGGGGACGGCAGAGGATGAGATGGTTAGATAGCATCACCGATGTAATGAACATGAATTTGAGTAAACTCCGGGAGACAGTGGAGGACAGGAGGGCCTGGTGTGCTATGGTCCATGGACACGACTAAACGACTGAACAACAACAACAACCCATGCCTTAAGTTATATGGAGAAAAACTACAAAGAAGAAAGCATCAAGAAGATAATTATGATAATAGAATTCAAAGTGCATTTGCTAAGAACCCATTCAAAGTATCTGCAAGTCTTACAACAGCTTAGGGTATTGTAAATGTTGTAAAGCAAATCTCTACAGTTTTTGTTTGTACTGATTTGATATGCCAAGAATATATGGAGCTTTTCATGAAAGCAAAAAAAAAAAAACCCTGCAAAAAACAAAAAACAACCACCTTATTAAGGTTACTAAGGTTATTAAGGTTACTTATTAAGGTTATTAAGGTTAAGAAACGTTAGGAACCACAACTTCCAGAACACGGCCACACAGCCCGGAAGACCCACAACAGTCATCGAACTCCGGCCGTGAAAGCCTTCGACAATACAACCACCTTATTACTTTTCCCAAAAGTATTAGGTTTGCTGATCATTACCAGATTTATGGGAAAGGAAAGCTCCTCAGTTTTATTGTGCAAGTTATGGGCATGAATGTCAATGACAAGTGCAAGATACAACCCTGATTCAGACCTGTATTAATTTATATTGCTGTCTTTAGGAGCAGGCAAGTTCCTTTGTGAAATCAAATTCCTATTTTTAAGGTTAACTACCCTAAATGTGCAATGCAAATTCACAGGAAAGTAGTAATATCAACAGAATCGAAAAGAATCCATTTTGCCCATCCTTTTTTGTTTTTACCAATTTGGCAACACTGAGGCAAATGCGTTGAGAAGAGTGTCTAGTTGGTCTTGAACCTCCATCCTTCTTGATTATTCCTCAAGGAGTCATTGATTGCTGAACCTCTACATGTATCAAGCAGTTCAAGTGGAACAAATCCATTAACTTGTAAGCACTATTTAACTAACTGCAAGTTCATGACAGAAATCTACATCATCCTTAAAATCAGCATCAAGAGGCTCTGGCTACATTTTGTATGCTAATACTTGCCATCTGCTCATGTTGCATTTTCGCCCCAGGAAATAAATTGGAATTGTAACACACACACACACACACACACACACTTTTAGTTAATGTGGAGCTACTGTGCACTTTTATATGTAAAACTGAACAAAGCAAAGGAGACAGGCACACCTCACTGGCAAACTGAACCCGAGGGGGGGAGGAGTGCCTTGTTAGATATTGCTTATTTTGTAAGAACAACTCTGGGAAGTGCCTTGGACAGAGAGAAAAAGGAGGGAAAATGCCTGTGCATATCTGATACTCCAACAGCCAGAAATCTGCCTTGAGGAAAGACTCTGTGGAGGAAGATGGGGGAAGGGCAGCGTGCTAAGGGGAGAGCAAGGAGTGGCTGCGGTGGAGGCAAAGGAGATCTGTTCAACATTACGACTCCTTCAGGCTACGGTGGAGAAGGGCACCTTTGCTACAACCACCATTACCTCACAGGCAAAACTGGAGCTGCTATAAAAAATGGCCATCATCTTCCCCAGCAGAAGCAATACATGCCTACCTACACCCATACCCTACCCCTACCCCCGTTCCCCCCACTCTTTCTTGGACTATTATCAGAAATCATTCTTAAAATTAACAACTCTTTGAAGTTATCTACGGAAATTCAAGTGTGTTTTGGTTTTTAAAGATAACTGAGCTACCACTATGGAAAGGATCAAATTCCCAAATCCCATTTTAGTCCAATCCAACTCTTGCCATTCCTCTTAAAAATGTGGCTTCTAAATCTGAACAAACAGTGGGGAAGTTTCTATCATTAACTGGGCGATTCTATTATAAAGCTGTAAGCAGAAAGCTGGCTCTGGAAAAGATGATGCAAATAAAAGGCAGTGTAATCTATAAATCAGTTCCTTGTATTGTCAAACAAGTTCCCAAGGATATGTTAACATAATGCCTTCTAGACTTTCATAATGTAAAGCAATTAGTAATGAATTTAGAAACACAGGAGAACCTGATATGGATGGGCAACTCCCTAGGCTAAAATGGATTTGGTCAGCATGTTGTATGAACCAAGCCATTGCCTTAAGCCATAAAGTAGTTTATATTATGTGAACACCGAAATTGTGCTTGGTTAACCTGCCCAGCAACTTTTATTAACTCAGCCTCTTAGTATCTACACGGTTTGGGGGTGGTTCTCCTAGCCATTTTAACCTTCTACTGTCTATTTCATTTGCATCTCTGTCTCAATAGGTTCAAATCAGATTTAATTAATGAAGAAGGAAAATAGCTTTCTGACAGATTTGAGCTCTTTTTTGCAAAGTTAATAACATTGCATTAACTTTTAAGGCATTTCAACCAACTGATTTGAAACTTTTTTTTAAAAAAAAGTGTAAATAAGCCCAATTATTTTATGCAGCTCAGGCATTTATGTAAACTAAAATATATACTTGTCTCTGTATAATCCACAACACAGTAACCCTAATATATCCATATACATTCTGTCAAATGTGGTTTAGCACTCCAACATGGTTAAACACATTTTTAAATCCAAATTGGATAATGGATATGAAGACGTTACATTTTTTTAAAGTCCTGAGTTTGGAGCTAGTCATATTTTGAAAGACGATTGTTGGCGGTACAACTACAGTACGGCATGTACATTGGAGTCCACTGGAATTGGGCAGCTAATAAATTTGAATAAACAAACAAACAAACAATGCGTTTTGTGTGCAAAAGATTCTGGATTCAGTTCCTGTAATTTCTGGAAATTGCAAAGAGGCCAATGCTTCATTCTAAAACTTTGGAAAGTTGCTTCCCATCAATGTAAATGCAAAATTGAGCAAGGTGTGAACCAATGGTCTGACTCAGTATATTATAATCCCATGTTCAACTTCGTGCCAGTTACACCAAGATGCAACAGGCATCTTCTGAGCATGGCAACTGCTGTATCTCAGTACCAAAACTAATTGCTCTCACACCTCATGCAGAGTCAGTATTACCTGTACACAGCAGGATGTCTAAAGGCAGGCAGTGAGGGCAGAGCAGTGAATCCTGCAAAAATGCTACAAGCTGCTCCTCTCCAACAAGTACTTTGGGCTCCCCTATCCTTTAATTAATTTTGTCCCAAGGCATATTAGCAGTTCTCTAACTGAAGCACTTTTCGGATGACAGCTATAAATTGCCAGTAAAAATGTTGTTTCATTCCAGGTCTCATCAGCAGTGATGTGATTTTCAGAATGGAGCTGTCACTGGGGGCAATACCAAACTAACATCAGTTCTGCAACCAAGCTGACCAATATCACTCTGAATCAGTACTTTTTGAATACGTATCTTCCTATTCTTTGTTAAAATGCTCAAAATCTGTATGGGGTGGGGAAGTGGGGAAGGGATGAAAAAAACAATTTAGAATTTTTTCCACCACAATCAGTGTTGCTGCTAACTGGCTCCAGATCTTTATAATATAATATCATCCTAACCAGGGATAGCTGGTATATGCAAGAAGTGGGGGTCCCACCTACCAGATTCAAAGGCAGAATAGGCCTGAATATTCAGTTCTGGGCATTCATCTCTTTACCCTAATAGACGAATACCAACATCATGGAAATAATTTTCAGTAAGATAGTGTAGAAGACTGATTTCTGCTCTAATGTTGTGATCCTGATCCAAACCAGGGAGTCCTCAACAACTGCTTTTCATAAAATATGGAAGAACAGGAGGTGCACAATTTCAGGTCTCCTTCAATCCATTCGGTTTGGATATAAAAAGTCTACACACACCTGTTAAAATGCCAGGTTTTTGAGATGTAAAAAAATCAGACCAAGATAAATCACACCAAAAAAAAATCGACAAAAGAGAGGCATGATCAAAACCTTGGTGGATCGTGCTAATCGAAACTGTGAAACCCAATTTCTCAACAATGAACTTAACCATCTGAATTGGGTCCTACAGGCGAATGGCTATTCCAAGAATGAAATAAAAAGAGCCATCAAACCAAGAAAACAACATCCAACTGAAGAAAAACAGCCCCACACAAACAAAGTATTCCTGCCCTACATCAAAGGAGTCACTGACCGCATGGGAAAACTGATGGAAAAACACAACTTTCAAACAGTCTTCAGACCCACCAGAAAAATACAACAAATGCTAAAATCAGCTAAAGACAAAAGGGACCCCTGCACCGCTGCAGGAGTATACCGCATACCATGCAGCTGCGGACAAGTATACATCGGAACCACAAAACGAAGCATTCACACCAGGATAAAAGAACATGAAAGACACTGCAGACTACAGCAACCGGAAAAATCTTCAGTAGCTGAACATGCTCTCAAGCAAACAGGACACAAAATCCTATTTGAAAACACAGAAATACTGGACAACACCAAAAGCCACTACACCAGATTATACAGAGAAGCCATTGAAATTCACAAACACCAGCACAGTTACAATAAAAAAGAAGAAAGTTTAAAAATTAGCAAAACCTGGCTACCAGTCCTGAAAAACACAGCCTGCAAAAGGTCAACGAACTCAGTCCAACCACCAGGTCATGGGAATACTTCTCACAATGAACATGCTAATCACGCTCATCAGCCACTCGTAAACATTTCAACACAACAAAAAACCCCACCTAATCTCCTATAATTTAGCTCTATAAATAGAACATTGCCACTCTACCTGGGAACAGAGATTTTGCTTCTATCTGTGCTCCTGCCCTCTGAAGATGCTGGCCACAGATGCTGGCGAAACGTTAGGAACCACAACTTCCAGAACACGGCCACACAGCCCGGAAGACCCACAACAGCCATCAAGATAAATCACTTCAGAATTTTTTCCACCTTTAATATAACATATAAGCGGTACAATGTGAACTGAGAACTACCAGAAGTGCAAGCTGGGTTTCGAAGAGGCAGAGGAACTAGAGATCAGATTGCCAACATTCGCTGGATCATGGAAAAAGCAAGAGAGTTCCAGAAAAACATCTACTTCTGCTTCATTGACTACGCTAAAGCCTTTGATTGTGTGGATCACAACAAACTGTGGCAAAGTCTTAAAGAGATGGGAGTACCAGACCACCTTACCTGTCTCCTGAGAAACCTGTATGCGGGTCAAGAAGCAACAGTTAGAACCGGACATGGAACAACCGACTGGTTCAAAATTGGGAAAGGAGTACGACAAGGCTGTATATTATCACCCTGCTTATTTAACTTATATGCAGAGTACATCATGAGAAATGCCGGGCTGGATGAATCGCAAGCCGGAGTTAAGATTGCTGGGAGAAATATCAACAACCTCAGATATGCAGACGATACCACCCTAATGGCAGAAAGTGAAGAGGAACTAAAGAGCCTCTTGATGAGGGTGAAAGAGGAGAGTGCAAAAGCTGGCTTGAAACTCAACATTTAAAAAACCCAGATCATGGCATCTGGTCCCAACACTTCCTGGCAAATAGAAGGGGAAGAAATGGAAGCAGTGACAGATTTTATTTTCTTGGGCTCCAAGATCACCGCAGACGGTGACTGCAGCCATGAAATTAAAAGACGCTTGCTCCTTGGGAGGAAAGCTATGGCAAACCTAGACAGCATATTAAAAAGCAGAGACATCACCTTGCCGACAAAGGTCTGTATAGTTAAAGCTATGGTTTTTCCAGTAGTAATGTATGGCTGTGAGAGTTGGACCATAAGGAAGGCTGAGCGCCGAAGAATTGATGCTTTCGAACTGTGGTGCTGGAGAAGACCCTTGAGAGTCCCTTGGACTGCAAGGAGGTCAAACCAGTCAATCCTAAAGGAAATCAACCCTGACTGCTCATTGAAAGGACAGATGCTGAAGCTGAAGCTCAAATACTTTGGCCACCTAATGCGAAGAGAGGACTCACTGGAAAAGACCCTGATGCTGGGAAAGACTGAAGGCAAAAGGAGAAGGGGATGGCAGAGGAGGAGATGGTTAGATAGCATCACCAATGTGATGAACATGAACTTGAGTAAACTCCGGGAGGCAGTGGAGGACAGGAAGGCCTGGCGTGCTATGGTCCATGAGGTCACGAAGAGTCGGACACGACTAAACGACTCAACAACAACAACAAAAACCTAAATGCAGCAGCAAAAATCATCTGTAGGATTTTTTAATATAATTAGAATTCATAATGTGCATTAAAAATTGCTGTTTTTTTTTCAACAGTGCATTTTTAATTTTCCTGCACATGTACTTGACTATGGCCATTTAGGCCAGATTACAACATTTCTACACCTATTTGTAGTATTGGGAATGAAGTTCTTAAGAGTTTTGGCAGATGAGCAATAGTAAATTTCATTCCAAATTGTTGAACCAACTATTTCAAGTATCCCAATGAAAAACATAATGGGTTGGTCTGAAAGGCTTAGTGGTCTTTTCGTCTGGAAAGAGTAGCTATTATTTATTTTTTCATAAACCTGCTAACCACCATAATAGGAATCACTTACTAACCAAGACCTGAGCTCAGATTAAAGTTGTGTGTTTATGTGTGTGCTGGCTGGGGAGTTCTGGGAGTTGAAGTCCACACACCTTCCAGTTGCCAAGCTTGAGAAACACTGCTATAAAGGCTCAAAGAGAAGCAGAGACATAGCTGCTAACATACAGAAATCCCATTGCCCTCTGCTGCCTAAGTCAGAAGTGAAGCCACTTCAAATATGGTCATTGCATCGGTGATGGATTTCATGCAATTGGAGGATTAATAACTATTTTAGGAAGTGGACGATGATCCTGGATGATGATGATGATGATCCTGGCAACAAAAGCAGTTGAATATCAAGTGATTGCATTTCCGCAATAGCAATACTGCCTGTGCGTCCCCAAATGCACCTAAACACATGGAACGTTCTGCAAAACAGTTTCTACAAAGGTTCCTGTGGCCACCAAATATGAATGTGGATTATCTTTGTATATGTATGTAGGACTAACAGAGCTTTCCTGGTCTGGCTGGAAAAGGCTGGCTGGCTAGCTAGGATTTTTTTTTTCTTTTTTTTGAAGTTGCTGTGGCCAGCGGTTGCTATTCCAGTACTTCAGGGTAGTTTACCTAGCAGAGCTCAGTCGCCATGATTTCTGCGGCTTCCGTTCTGAGTGCCCTTCCCCCTCCGTATTGCAGCGCCAGGTCCATGGAGAGGGAGAGAATTTGCTCCACAACATACTATAATAAAGTCTGCCTACATTAAAAAAACCCAGATCATGGCATCTGGTCCCATCACTTCCTGGCAAATAGAAGGGGAAGAAATGGAAGCAGTGACAGATTTTATTTTCTTGGGCTCCAAGATCACCATAGACGGTGACTGCAGCCATGAAATTAAAAGACGCTTGCTCCTTGGGAGGAAAGCTATGGCAAACCTAGACAGCATATTAAAAAGCAGAGACATCACCTTGCCGACAAAGGTCCGTATAGTTAAAGCTATGGTTTTTCCAGTAGTAATGTATGGCTGTGAGAGTTGGACCATAAGGAAGGCTGAGCGCCGAAGAATTGATGCTTTCGAACTGTGGTGCTGGAGAAGACTCTTGAGAGTCCCTTGGACTGCAAGGAGGTCAAACCAGTCAATCCTAAAGGAAATCAACCCTGACTGCTCATTGGAAGGACAGATGCTGAAGCTGAAGCTCAAATACTTTGGCCACCTAATGCGAAGAGAGGACTCCCTGGAAAAGACCCTGATGCTGGGAAAGACTGAAGGCAAAAGGAGAAGGGGACGGCAGAGGATGAGATGGTTAGATAGCATCACTGATGTAATGAACATGAATTTGAGTAAACTCTGGGAGACAGTGGAGGACAGGAAGGCCTGGCGTGCTATGGTCCATGAGGTCACGAAGAGTCGGACACGACTAAACGACTGAACAACAACAAAAATAAGCGGTACAATTTAATTGAAAAACAAACTGAAATTTTTTAGGGGGAAAAAATAAAAATAAAAATAAAAAACTAGAATAATGTGGTTGCATAAATGTACACACCCTCTTATGAGTAGGGATGTGGCTGTGTTTAGAATTAACCAATCACTTTCAAACTGATGTTAAATAGTAGTCAGTACACACCTGCCATCAATTAAAGTGACTCTGATCAAGCCCATATAAAGTTAAGCTGTTCTTGTAGGATTTCTCTGACATTTACTCAGTTGCCTCTTATAGCAAAAGCCATGGTCTGCAAAGAGCTTACAAAGCATCAAAGGGATCTCATTGTTGGAAGGTATCAGTCAGGAGAAGGGTACAAAAAAATTTCAAAGGTACTGGATATACCATGGAACACAGTAAAGACAGTCATTAACAAGTGGAGAAAATATGCTAGATCATCCGTCACCACGGGATGAGGTATCATCAATATGCTGATGATACTCAATTATACATCGCCATCCCAGGTGAAGTAAGTGATGCGGTCGCCACCCTGTCTCAGTGTCTGGGGGCTGTAAAGGTCTGGATGGGGAACAACAGGCTTCAGCTGAACCCTGGTAAGACGGAGTGGCTGTGGATTGATGGCCTCTCAGAATCCAGGAAGTTGTCATCTTTGGTCCTGGATGGGGTGGCACTGCCCCATTCGGAGCCAGTGCGGAATCTGGGGGTCCTCCTGGATTCACGACTCCTGCTCGAAGAGCAGGTGGCAGTCATGGCCAGGAGGGCCTTTGCGCAGCTTTGGCTTGTGCGCCAATTACGCCCTTTCCTGGACCGGGATGCCCTCCGAACAGTCACTCACGCCCTTGTCATCTCCCATATAGACTATTGCAATGTGTTCTACATGGGGCTACCCTTGTAGAGTATCCGGAAGCTTCAGTTGGTCCAAAATGCAGCCGTGCGGATAGTTATTAGAGCCAGAAAATCGGCACATGTAACTCCTCTGCTGCGCGAGCTGCATTGGGTACCAGTTTGCTTCCGGGTCCAATTCAAGGTGTTGGTTATCACCTTTAAAGCCCTACATGGCATGGGACCAGGTTACCTGAGGGAATGTCTCATCCCCAGAACATCGACCCGCCCCACCCGGTCATGCAGAGAGGGCATGCTACGGATCCCATCGATCAAAGAATTCCATCTAGCGGGGTCCAGAAGGCGAGCCTTCTCTGGAACAGCGCCTGCCCTTTGGAACATCTTGCCCCGGGAGTTAAGGCAGGTCTCCTCACTCCCGACCTTCCGGAAAAAATTAAAGACCTGGTTTTGCCGCCTTGCATGGGAGGGGAATGCTAACAGTTCCTCCTGGGGCTGGTTGATCCCATGAAACCCTTTTTAGTATTAACTAAAGTACTAACTTTTTTAGCATTAACTTGCACTTGGATTTTGTATTTATTTATTGATGTTTTGATTGCTATTGTGTTTTAACATGGTTTTTATTGTGAACTGCCCAGGGTCCTCCATTGGAGGAGATGGGCGGTAATATAAATCTAAATAAATAAAATAAATAAATAAAATATGGCACAACAGTGACATTACCAAGAACTGGATGTCCCTCCAAAATTGATGAAAAAACAAGAAGAAAACTGGAATGGCCCAGCCAGAGCCCAGACCGGAATCCAATTGAAAACCTGTGGGGTGACCTGAAGAGGGCTGTGCACAGGAGATGCCCTCACAATCTGACAGATTTGGAGCGCTTCTGCAAGGAAGAGTGGGCAAAGATTCCCAAGGCAAGATGAGCTGTGCTGATAGACTCCTACCCCAAAAGACTGAATGCTGTCATAAAATCAAAAGGTGCTTCAACTAAGTATTAATTTAAGGGTGTGCACACTTACGCAACCATGTTATTCTAGTTTTTTATTTTTATTTTTCCCCCCTAAAAGATTTCAGTTTGTTTTTCAATTGAATTGTACAGCTTGTATGCTATATTAAAGGTGGAAAAAATTCTGAAGTGATTTATCTTGGTCTGATTTTTTTACTTCTCAAAAACCTGGCATTTTAACACGGGTGTGTAGACTTTTTTTTTTCCACTCGCTGGATTGTCACCTTGTTGTGGTGAGTGGGCTTGTGTGTTCCCAATGAACCCTGTGAGCGAAGCCGTCGGGAGTCATGTACTCCTGGTAGGGTCACCCATGGCGGTAAGGTCCAGGGGGAGGAACCAGACAAAGAATGATCCAAGAAAGTCCTCAACGGCAGAACAGGCGGAAGATAACAAGGTGTATTTTTACAACGGCTGCGAAGGCAGATGAAGGCTGCAGCAGACAAAAGGTCACCAATCGTCATGGTACCCATGCCATTGGATTAGAGCCTTTTTCTGTGAAGGTTGTGTGCTGATCGTTGTGCACCGATCTCCACACATAAAACAAATTCACACACAGGCGTCTTCCAACCACACCAAACCCAAAACAACCAAAAGTCCCATGGAGACTGAAGAATGGCAATGGGGGCAGGACTGTGAAATCCGGTAGCTCCTAGTCATGGACCAGCACATGGGCGGTGGATACAGATTCAGTCGCCCTGACTCAAGGTTCGAGGCAGTTGAGTAGTTCGGCAGCTGTATCCACGACTGAGCAGCCCTATTTAGGATCCACTCTGCTCACCCCAAATGGGGAGGGGGCTAGAAAAGGTGCCCTAAACATAGTCTGCCTCATTTTCTCCCTGACTGGATTACCGCGACCAGTGGGGTCACCATCTAGCGGTCGTAAAAAACACATGAATTTTGGAACATGGAATATACGGACACTGCAAGACAACATGGATAGTGAACGACCTGAACGTAGGACTGCCATTATAGCAAGGGAGCTGAGACGTTTTAATATTGATATAGCAGCACTCCAAGAAACTCGAAGAGCAGGAGGACAGTTGAAGGAAGAAAAAGGAGGTTATACCTTCTTTTGGAAAGGACTGCCTGAACAAGAACGACGAATACATGGGGTAGGCTTTGCTATCAAAAACGACCTTGCGAGAAGCTCTTGTCAGAAGTTCCCACTGGGATTAACGAACGACTCTCAACTCTCCGAATAAAACTCGCCAAAAACCAACAGGCAACTATCCTAAGTGCTTACGCACCAACACTAGATGCAGATGAGGATATCAAGGAAAAATTTTATACCCAGCTGGACACCATCTTATCAGAGATACCAAAGGAGGATAAAATTATCCTCCTGGGCGATTTCAATGCAAGAGTTGGGCGTGATTTTGATTTGTGGCCAGGGATCATTGGGAAAGAAGGAGTTGACAACAGCAACACGAATGGAATCTTACTTTTGACTAAATGTGCAGAGCATAACCTTGTCATTACTAACACACTCTTTCGCCAGAAAAATAAATTTAAAACATCATGGAAGCACCCACGGTCGAAGCACTGGCATCTTTTAGATTATGTAATTGTCCGTGCTAGAGATCGCCGTGATGTACTTCTCACCAGAGCCATGACGAGCGCCGATGACTGCTGGACAGACCATCGATTAATTCGATCCACGATGGCCATAAAGACTGACCCTCATCGTAGTCTCCAAGGAAGAAAACCAAGGCATAAAATGAATACACTGGCCCTTCAAGATTCTACTAAACGAGCTTGCTTTCAATCAACTCTCAAGGAACATCTGCCTATGGAAATCCCTGAAAATGTTGAGGAACACTGGATTAAATTGAAGACTTCTATTATTTCAGCCTGTGAAGAAACTATCGGATACCAAACTAAGAGACATCAGGACTGGTTTGATGAGAACGATAGTGAGATTGAACATATTATTGACAAGAAAAGGAAAGCCTTCCAGATATGGCAAAAAGATATTAACTGTGCCGTTAAGAAAAAAATCTACGCCAGTGCAAAGGCAGAAGTCCAAAGAAGAACTAGAGTACTTAAGAACATATGGTGGATAAAAAAAGCCCAAGAAACCCAACATTTTGCAGATGCTCATGATGCACGGGGCTTTTTTAATGCCATAAAGGCCATCTATGGACCAACGAACTATGGTACAAATCCCTTACGCTCAATAGATGGTGCTAAACTTCTAAAGGACAAAGAGTCTATTGCATTGCGCTGGAAAGAGCATTACTACAATCTCCTTAATCGTCACTCTACTGTGGCTGATGAAGTCTTCTTGCAAATCCCGCAAAAACAAATAAGAGATGAGCTTGCAGTACCCCCTAGTTTGGAGGAAGTCAGTAAAGTCACTAAACCAGGGCTTTCCAAAGTGCCGCCGCTGGCGACACGCCAGCGGCGCAGGGCCAACATGGGGGGTGTGCAGTGGCGCGCGCGCATGCACGGCGGCAGTGCAGGGGGTGTGCAGCGGTGCGCGCACGGCGGCAGCAGCGCGTGCGTGCACGGCGGCAGCTACCGCTGCCACCGTGCATGCACGCGCTGCTGCTTCCGGGTGGTGTGGCGACACACCACGCTGTGTGTGGCGACACACTTTTGTTTCACGACACACAGTTTGGAAAGCTCTGCACTAAACAAATGAAAAATAACAAAGCTAGTGGACCTGATGGGATTCCTGCTGAAGTCTTTAAAGAAGGCGGGCCTGAACTTACACAACAACTTCATAAGCTCATCGAAAAAATCTGGATGAGGGAGGAGATTCCAGCAGACTTTAGGGATGCCATAATTATCACTCTCTTTAAAAAGGGTGATAGAACAGACTGTGGAAACTATCGAGGCATCTCCCTTCTAGCTACAGCAGGCAAAATCCTGGCAAAGATAATCGCAAACCATCTCCTATCTATATCAGAAGACATGCTCCCTGAAATGCAAAACGGCTTCCGCCCTTCCAGGGGAACAGTGGATATGATCTTCACTGCACGACAGCTTCAAGAAAAATGCAAGGAGCAAAACCGCCCTCTGTACCTGGCGTTTATTGATCTGACTAAAGCTTTTGATATTGTAAATCGTACTGCTCTCTGGACCATCCTTCTGAAAATCGGATGCCCTGATAAATTTGTGAACATCTTGCGGCTACTCCATGATGACATGATGGCAACAATCCTGGATAACAATGGCTCTCAAAGTGATCCATTTAAAGTGAAATCCAGCGTTAAACAGGGATGTGTTATTGCTCCAACCTTATTTGCTATCTTCATCGCTATGATTATACACCTTGTTGAAGAGAAACTTCCTACTGGTGTAGAAATTATATATCGAACAGATGGAAAGCTTTTTAATCTTAGTAGGCTGAAAGCAAAAAATAAGGTAATTACAACTTCTGTTATAGAACTTCAATATGTTGATGATAACGTAGTCTGTGCACACTCCGAGGAAGATCTTCAAACTATCCTAAACATCTTTGCAGAAGCATATGAAAAGCTCGGCCTCTCGATTAACATTAAAAAAACCAAAGTGCTTTACCAGCAAGTTCGAACCAATCCCTCCGCAGCGCCATCAATCCAGCTTAAAGGTGTGTCACTAGAAAATGTCGATCACTTTTCTTATCTCGGCAGCCATCTATCTACAAAATCCGACATCGACGCTGAAATTCAGCATCGCCTGAGCTCTGCGAGTGTAGCTTTCTCCCGAACGAAGCGTAGAGTGTTTGAGGATCGGGACATTCGCGGGGAGACCAAAATGCTTGTTTACAAAGCCATTGTACTACCAACTCTTCTGTACGCCTGTGAAACATGGATCCTCTACAAACGCCACCTCCAACTTCTTGAAAGATCCCATCAACGCTGCCTCCGAAAAATTCTGCAAATTACTTGGGAAGATAGGTGGACTAATGTTAGCGTATTAGAAGAAGCGAAAACCACCAGCATTGAAACAATGATCATCCAACATCAACTTCGCTGGACCGGCCATGTTGTTCGAATGCCTGACCATCGTCTTCCAAAGCAGCTACTTTACTCCCAACTTAAGAATAGAAAATGGAATATTGGTGGACAGCAAAAGAGATTCAAAGACACTCTCAAAACTAATTTAAAAAAATGTAATATCAGCATTGAGAACTGGGAAGCCCTAACTCATGAGCGTTTCAATTGGAGGTCAGCCTTTATTAAAGGCGCTATGGACTTTGAAGAAGCACGAGTACAGGGCGAAAGGGAGAAAAGAGCTAAAAGGAAGGCACGTCAAGCAAACCCTCATCATGACCGTCTCCCACCCGGAAACCTATGCCCTCATTGTGGGAGGTTGTGCGGATCCAGAATTGGCCTTTACAGCCACTTACGGATCCACTGTTAAAATTTTACCCTTGGAAGACAATCTTACTCGGCTACGAGTGATTGCCAATGGTAGACTTTTTATATCCACTGTATTTCCTTTCACAATGCACTGTATTGTGCATTTTTGATAGTGGTTGTAGAATTAAATGATTTAGCGCAGGATATCTGATTCCCACTTAAGAAAATGAATAATCTGATGCATAATAACACTTGTAAAAAAAGAAATGTAAGAATTAAAAAAATCTGATTGTTCTGTTACTAAACTAGACCCCTAATCTTTTTTCATGAAAGCCTCCACCCTCCCTAAATCTAAAATGTAAAAGCCCTGAGCTCAGCTCTGATGTGTTGCAGGAAACCAACAGCACAATTTGTACATTCATCAGATCTAAAGGGAGTCCAAATGAATACTGCAAGGCAGGCTTATTGATTATGTGCCATCAAGTTGTTGTCGACTCCCTGCAACCACATAGACAGATTTTCTCCATGACGATCTATCCCTAACCTGGTCTTTCAGGACACCCAACAGTGTGCTTATTGCCACTGTAACTGAGTCCATCCACCTTGCTGTGGTCATTCTCTTCTTCTCTTTCCTTCCACCTTTCTCAGCATTAGAGCCTTTTCCAGAGAGCTGGGTCTTTGCATAATGTGTCCAAAATACAGTAATTTGAGGTTGGTCATTTGTGCCTTGAGTGAGAAATCTGGGTTGATTTGTTTGATGATCCACTGGTTTGTTTTCTTGGCTGTCCACAGTATTCTCAGAAGTCTTCTCCAACACCAAAGTTCAAAAGCATCAATACTCTTCCTATCCTGCTTCTTCAAAGTCCAACTTTTACTTCCATAGTGTCACAGGGAATACCATGGCTGATCTTTGTAGGTATAGAGACATCACTGCATCTGAATATCTTTTCCAAGCCTTTCACGGCTCCTCTACCAAGTGCTAGTCTGCAGCATATTTTTTGACTGCTTGTTCCTTTATTGTTGATAGTTGATCCTAATATGCAGAAGCTATCTACCACTTCAATCTCTTCATTGCCAGTTCTAAGGCTGGTTGTTCTACCTGCTGTCATTAGTTTGGTCGTCTTTATATTTAATTTTAGTCCCATTTTTTTCACTTTGCTCCTTAACTTGTATTACTAAGGCTTGCAGAACTTTGCATTTTCAGCTATCAGAGCAGTATCATCAGCATAGTGCTGGTTATTGATGTTTCTTCCTCCAGTTTTAAAACCATGCTCATCTTCTTCCAATCCAGCTACCCTTAATATATATGCAGCATATAGATTGAATAAATAAGGGGAGAGGATACAGCCTTGTCACACTCCTTTGCCAATCTGGAGCCAGTCTGTTTCTCCATGTTTTATCTGCACTGTAGATTCCTGATCTGTATATAACTTTCTCTGTGGAGTCCTTGGTGCTCTCTGAGCCTTGTTGTTTTCTTGCAGACGTTTCATTGCCAAGCTAGGCAACATCTTCAGTGCGAAAAGGGAGTGGGACTTGCTCTCTGTTTATATACCCTGGCTTGTCCTGCCTGTGTTGGTGGGGGTGTTGTACTCTCCTTGGTAGTACCTTGATTGGGTTGTTGTTTGCTGCTTGGTTGATTGAGTTAATAGTTCCTTGATTAGGGTCTATTGTGTTATTTGATTGCTCCTCTGGTGCTAATCTTGGTGTTAATCTTTGCCTATCTGGTTGCTGATTGCTGGCAAGGAGGTGTTCTGGTCTTCTGGCTTTTCTATTGTCTCTTATGAATGGTATGTAAATGTTGTTTACCTCTACGTGTCTGTTGATGGCTGCTTTGTCTGAGTGCCAAGCTTCCAGGAATTCTCTAGCATTTTTGGATTTGGCTTGGTTTAAGATGCTCACAGTTTCCCAGTTGAAAGTATGGTTAAGTCTGCCCATGTGTTGTGAGATTAAGGAGTTTTCATCGTGTCTTCTGACTGCTAGTTGGTGTTTGTGGATGCGTTCTGCTAGTCTTCTGCCAGTCTGTCCTTCATAGTGGCTGTTACAGTCCTTACACTGTATGTTGTAGATAACTCCTGTTTTTTCTTCTTGGGCTACTGGGTCTTTTGGTTTACTTACAATGTTCTGAAGGGTTTTGGTTGGTTTGTGTGCTACAGTGATGCCGTGTGGATGTAACAGTCTATTAGTAGTTTCTGAGATATTTCTGATGTATGGCAGTGTAATCCTTTTCATAGCTTCTGTTGGTTTTGCTGTGGTGGGTTGAGTGGTCAGGCACTTTTTGATAAAGTTGCGTGGGTATCCATTTTGCTGGAAGATGCTATATAAGTGGTCTATTTCCTTTTTCTGCTGTTCTGGGTTGCTGCAGTGTGTTTGTGCTCGTCTGAATAGTGTTCTTACACAGCTCCTCTTGTGGGAGGTTGGGTTATTGCTTTGGTAGTGGAGCACTTGGTTAGTGTGGGTAGATTTCGGGTAGACTTGTGTTTCTAGAATGCCATCATTTCCTCTACAATAGACCCTAATCAAGGAACTATTAACTCAGTCAATCAACCAAGCAGCAAACAACAACCCAATCAAGGTACTACCAAGGAGAGTACAACACCCCCACCAACACAGGCAGGACAAGCCAGGGTATATAAACAGAGAGCAAGTCCCACTCCCTTTTCGCACTGAAGATGTTGCCTAGCTTGGCAATGAAACGTCTGCAAGAAAACAACAAGGCTCAGAGAGCACCAAGGACTCCACAGTTCCACCCTGAGCTACAAATATTCTCTTCGATTGATAACTTTCTTATCAGGACAATGAAATGTTCTGGGATTCCCATTTCTCTAAGCACATTCCACAGCTTGACATGATCAACACAATTGAAGATCCTTCTATAATCAATGAAGCACATAGTGACTTCCTTTTGGTATTCTTTGGACTTCTCAATTATCCAGTGGACATCAGCAATAATGTCTCATGTTCCTTGGCCTTTTCTAAAGCCAGATGTAATGGAATGTGAGAATGACCTTGGAAGACTGGGGGGGGGGGGAGATGCTTCCTAGGGAATGGTTTGATAAAAGAGGGAGGGGTCTGCAACTGAGTAACAGGCAGAGAAAGAAACTTAGAAAGGATCCGCCCTAACTGGTTAGGTGGTAAATAGGGACAGTGGGAGATTTGTACTTTCAGACTTGCAAGAGTCTGTTAATGTAGCCTAACAATAAAGTAGAAGTAGCTTCTCTGGTCGTATTTCCTATCTTACTGGGAGGGCTGACACCAGCTTGAACATCTGGCATCTCTTTTTCCATGCACAGCTCTAATCTACGTTGGATGATCCTAAGTATTATTTTGCTAGCATGTGAAATTAAGCATATTGTATGATAGTTTGCACACTCTGTTAACTCTCCTTTTTTGGTATTGGAATGTAGATTGACCTCTTCCAATTGGTTGGCCACTGTGTCATTCTCCAGATTTGCTGGTATAGCTTGGTTAGAACCTTTATTGATTCTTCTTCCATTGCTTGTCACATTTCACTGGGTATTCCATCAGTTCCTGTAGCCTTCCAACTTGATAATGACCGGAGTGCAGGCTTATTAGGTGTGTACAATTAGAAAAGTGACAATAAAATCAAAGGTTTTGCTCAAGGTGCTTGTTTTGACATATACATCCTTAAACATCTTTGGTTCAGTTTACCTGAAGGAGCAGTTTCCCCCATGTTGCAAACTGGGAACTCCAATCACCTTCAGAGGATTTATTGCACATGATTCCTGGAAAAATGTCCAATTGTAATATATGAGGGTGAGGGACTTCTCGGTGGTGACATCTATCTTGTGGAATTCCCTTGCCCCTGAAGTGCAGACTTCTCCTTTGCTCTGCTTCAAGATGAGACTAAAAACTTTTTATATCTTACCTTTCCTCCATTAGTTCTAGTTTTATGAATGGGACTTGGATTTTATCCATTTTATTTGATATTGTTTTTTATGGATTTTATATTGTATTTTGTGGATTTAACACACTAAATAAATAAATAAATGTATTTTATTGCCAATGTAGTTTTATATTGTTAATTGCTTTGGGCTAATTTTACCAGGAACAAGTAGGTTATAAATATGCCAAATACTTTTATTTAGACACCATGATCTAGTAGATGAGGTCTGCATCAGTATCCTTAAACAGCAATTTGAGGACAATTCATAATCATCTTCCACCTTGCTAACATTTTGCTGCTAAGGACAATGACCAAAAATGACAGAAATTCAGGAATTGGGAGGTATGGTGAGGTTGCAATTCCTCCAAATAGGGAAATACATAATGCATAATCTCCACAAAGCCTTAGTGTTTTTTTCAAAAACAATTTTTTCTTTACCAGTTTCAAGATAACGTAGCACAGTCAGACACAAACTGACTCCGCTCTCAAACACATCAGTTATTATGGGTTCACAGAAATTCAGAGCTGCTTTAGAACTGGCACAAAGTTCTCATAAAGTGACCTCAGACTACAGTTGGTAACCCAATTAATTCATAAACCTAAGCCAAAAAGTGGTTTGTTTTGGCTCTGCATAAAACTTATGGCTTGTTCAACAAGTAATGCTTTTAAAAATCCTGCTTAGTATTATGTATAAACATTGACTATTTTCTCCACTTGTGAATATTGACTATTTTCCCTACTCGTGACTAACAGAGACCCCAACTTTGCTAAAGTGATGTAAAGCCTGTCCTCATTAGTTATTTTGGCACAATGATTCTGGGCTGACCCTAGAAATTGCTAGTGGGAAAACAAACTAGGGAACAAAATTCCACCAACTTTCTAGGCACCCCTGCATAGAGCCAAAACGTCAACTGCAACCCATACTCTGAATATTGTAGCCTGCACACAGTTAGCACAAAATAACAGGAATGCAATCATTTTCCAACTGCAGTCAAGGCTTCCACAAGGCTACGTGAAGGCTGAGGGGGGAAAGGGGGAAGAGAACACAGTGTTGTCACACAATTTTTCCAAGCTATCACATAATTCAGAGTTTGGTTCTCCAACTTAGTTCAGCATCTCTGGCAGTGCTCCAAGAAGCAGTTTCAAGCAGAGTTGCCAGGAAGGACAAAACTAACAAAAATTGGTCTTCTGGCTTTGGGGAAAGCGAAGGCTGGCCCTTTTCCTGAGCTTGGCATGTTGTGGGAACGGACAGATCACTCTGTTTTAGTCGTCGTCAAACGCCCGTGCGTTCACATGTAAACATTCCACACTGAATCTCCTTTAAACAAGAAACATACCAGAAAGTTTGACCTTTGTAACAGACCAAATACACATTTTGCATGCATTTAAAATTAAACAGTGCTGTCACCTGAAACCACAGTTTTTGTTTTCAGGCTAGCCTCCCTCACACTTTTTTTTTTTAACCGAGGCTTGAAGTATTGCAAAATTCCAAGGGAAAACAAAACAAATCTACACAGATTTGTGGATTAGCTCTGGAAGTATAGATCAGGATAATTCACTTAACAATGCAAACCTAGAAAAATCCTCCCAGGTGCCTGGAATGGGGGGAGGCGAAGAGAGGGAAATGGACAAGGACAGTTTTTCACCCCTTTAAGAAGACCTTTATCGAGTCTTCTCATTCTATGGCTATTCTATTCTTCTCAGCCATCATTTGCCAGAGTCTTGCTATTTACAGAAACGGGTAACAAACTGGGCTAAAGACAGGCCCAGCCTAACGTATATCTTATAGTCTGTCTAAATCAGGCCTGCACAACACGTGGCCTGCTGATTTAAAAAAAATAATAAATTAATTGCAGCCTCCACCCCAAAAGATCGGCTGCCGAGTGCCTCCAAGCCTCACTGCCGCCACCAGCTCCAACATTGCTGCCGCTCCGCTGGCTGATAGCCGTGCCAGGTATTTCTTTGCAGCCCGCGAGGATTTTTAATCTATCAACGTGGTCCTTTCTCCTCCACAAGCTGTGCAGACCTGCTCTAAACTGTTATGTCCCTCTCAGGCCATAATGCAACATTACAGTCTATTCCAAGGCTGATCTTGAGATTCATTCACTGGAAAATCACCATCAACATTTAAATAATTCCAAATGCTTTTCCATGCTTGCTTGCTTTTTCTTGCAAAGCTAATTTTTAAAAATATATCTCAAACTCCATCCCAGGGAACAGACGAATATGGTAAACACTTCAATATATTTTTTTATATTTATGCATGCTCATTTGTCTTGTTTTCATTCGTTACTCTATTTTACACACAGACTTCCCCATTCACACATTTACCCCTCAAAAGTTTCCCCTAGCTAAAAAATAGTTAGGCTGTGAAGTTTTAAAAAATGAACAGAGTTCTATTTTCACGAAAGATAGCATGTACCATTTTAAAAAATGGTATCCAAAAGCATGAATAATCCGATTTGACCTAAAGTAGCCATATCTCTCAGCCACAGAAATGAAGGAAGAGATTAACGGGGGGCCCGAACGGAGACTTGCATGAAGGAGGGGGGAGGGGGGACAGGAAAGCAGCGATCAGCTCACAAACCAGATCAGGACACAGGGCTGAGGCAAAATTTAAGCAAGAAGTTTTACAATCCATGCAAATCTGTTCCAATGTATTTAAGCAGGGAGTGCATTCATTTCCAATGTTTTCCAGAATATTTTCTTACACTGATTTATTCCAAAATAATTTATTTATTTATTTATTTATATTTATTTAATTATCCCGCCTTTATTATTTTTTATAAATAACTCAAGGCGACAGACACACCTAATACTCCTTCCTCCTCCTATTTGCCCCACGACAACAACCCTGTGAGGTGAGTTGGGCTGAGAGAAAGTGACTGGCCCAAGGTCACCCAGCCGGCTTTCATGCCTAAGGCAGGACTAGAACTCTCAGTCTCCTGGTTTCTAGCCCATTGACTTAACCACTAGACCAAACTGGCTCTCCAATATTTAATTTAATTAATTTTTATCCTGCCTTTATTATTTTTATAAATAACTCAAGGCAGCGAACATACCTAATACTCCTTCCTCCTCCTATTTTCCCCACAACCACCACCCTGTGAGGTGAGTTGGGCTGAGAGAGAGTGATTGGCCCAAGGTCACCCAGCCAGCTTTCATGCCTAAGGCGGGACTAGAACTCTCAGTCTCCTGGTTACTAGCCAGTTGCCTTAACCACTAGACCTAATAATAATAATAATAATAATAATAATAATAATAATAATAATAATAATATTATAATAAAGTAATGAAAAATTGGTGGGAACATATAGTTGAAAAAGTAGTCAAAAATGAGCAAGTTAAAATATTGTAGGATTTTCAAATACAAACTGATAAAGTTTTGGCACATAACACACCAGATAGAACTGTGGTTGAAAAGAAGAAAGTGTGGATAATCAATGTGGCAATACCAGGGGATAGTAGAACAGAAGACAAAGAATTGGAGAAGATCACAAAGCATCAAGATCTGAAAATCGAAGTTGAAATATTATGGCATAAATTATGGCAGTGGTGGTCCCAGTGGTTATCGGCACACTGGGTGCCATTCCAAAAAGCCTTGGGCAGCACTTAGAAAATCTATGCATTGACAAAATTTCCATCTGTCCATTACAAAAGGCCACACTGCTTGAATCTGCACATATACTATGCCAATACATTACAACATTCTAGGTTCTTGGGAAGAACTCGATGCAAATGAAGGCCAACACCAGCTAAAGAACTGGCAGCTGTGATTTCACGTTGTTGTATATAATAATAATGATGAAGACTATGCTACTGGACTTTGTAAACAGCAATCAGACAGGAGGGCAAACTAGAGCTGATCCAGAATGCAGCAGCATTCATGTGATCCTACTACTTCGCAAGCTGAACTGGTTATCAGTTGGGTCCTTGATGCAATTCAAGGTGCTGGTTATTACCTTTAAAGCCCCTCATGGCATACAGCCTGGCTATCTGAGTGACCACACCACCTAGTGTGTTCAAGCAGTGTGGGTGCACTCCAGGTCCCATCCATCAAACAGTAGCAACTTGAGGGACCCAGGAGGCATGTGTACTTGGTTGCAGTGCCTGCCCTCTGGAACAATATCCCCCCAGAGATTCATGCAGCTCCCATCCTTAGGACATTCCAGAAATTACTAAAAAACAGATTATTCTCCCAGGCCTTGAGATAGGGTGATAGTTTAGTTTTGTCTAGCTTACATTGGGTGTCTGTTCTTCTGGTCAACTGTGTTCCCTTTTTTATATGCATTGGTTTTTCTTTTATTTGTAACTTGCCCAAAGTCTTTGAGAAGTTGGGTGGCCTCACAATCAAAATCAATCAATCAATCAGTCAATCAAACTTCATTAATGCAATTCCAACATTTCTTGATACTTATACCCTTTGTCTGGAAAGCCCACAATTCTTTTCAATCGCAGATTGTGTCTTTCACCACAAAGTAACACAAATTCCATATACATTCAGAGTCACCCATGTTTCAAGACTGAGCATTGGTAAGAACTCAAAACTTGTGACACTTATGGCAAGTAGGCAACCATAAAATTGAATAAACTTACATCCGTCTGTCTGTCTGTCTGTCTGTCTGACACAGGGCTTTCCAAAGTTTTCCTGCGGCGACACACCAACCGCCGTTGGTGTGTCGCCATGGGAAAACCCGGAAGTGCCGCTGTTGCGGCAGCGCGCAAAAACCCGGAAGCACTGCTGCTGCTTTCGGTTTTTGCGCGCCGCCATAGTTGCGGCGCTTTTGGATTTTCACGCGCCGCCGTTGGTGTGTCGCCATGGGAAAACCGGGAAGCGCTGATGGCGCGCCATCAGCACTTCCGGGTTTTGACGCGACACATCTGGGCCCCGCAGGCGACACACTTTTGTGTCGCAACACACAGTTTGGAAAGCTCTGCTCTAACAGAATGCTAGACTGTACGTTAATTTACACTTTGGAAATATTCGGGAATTAAACCATTTATCTTTTAAATTGCATTATTTTACCTTTTCAAATGTTCCTCTCAAAGACAAAATGGGCTGTGTTTTTGTTAAAAAAAACACATACATATACAAAGATAGTTCTGAACAATTCATTTTCTATTTTAAGAAAAAAAATTGATAGTATCTGCAGAAGTTTTTGTTGCCTTTCTTCTGAGCTTCCTGGATGGCTTATACCTGACTACCGAGACAAAATATTGATTATATTCATTTTGTTAATATTAATGCCCTACTTTTTTTCTCTCTACTTCTTCACATAGTCATACCGATTTTGGAATGTATGCCTCAGCACATCACAAGTCCTAATGCAGCCCCTGGCCTCAAAACCATTGTTCACCCCATTTTAAAGATATGATATAGGTCTTTGTTCTATAGATCATTGTTCTATATTTTATTATTTTTTAAAGTAAGTGAATGAAAGTCTCTTTCAAATTAAACTTAACTCCTAATAATTTAATGGACACATCCATGTCATTTTCTTGTGAGCACTACCAAAATGGTCTACCACTGTGTCCTTCTGAGATGCCCTGGTATTCACCTGAGGTCTCCCAACTTACTAGCAACCAGGACCGACCCCGCTTAGCTTCTGAGTCCAGATAAGGCCATCCAGATGCTGCCACCAATCAGGACTATGATTCTTTATTTTTCTCCAAAAAATGCTGGATCAGATTAAAAAAAATCTAGCCCCCATCTTGGTCACACAGTGATTAGCCAACCTATAGTATAATCTCACTTTTATTCCCCCAGCATTAATAATCCAAAAGTATATTGGTACTCAGTTAGCATGTAGCACTCCGCCATTACTTGCAACCCAAGCTAAGCTTATCTTCTATTAATACGTCTAGCCTTTGAATAAACCCATCTAAACTACTGGCAATCACTGCAGCTTTGGGCCACAAATTCTGTAACTGAAATATGTGCATCATGCCCAAATGTGTTCCAAATGCTTACCTTCGATTGGAAGCGGGCATGATAAAAGTTGAGTCAAGAGTGCGCCTAGCTTCCCTGAATCTTTGGCTAAAACTCAAGCATTATCCTCAAGGTTTAGCACCACTCATTTTCCAAGATTACTTCCAATCCTCTTGGTTAAAGGATATTGAATCTAGTCTCGCCAAGCTAGGATTTTCTACAGATTCAATTCTCAGGATGGATTATGAACAGGCAAAATTGGCCTTGAAGCAAAGGATAAAGGACATAGAGAGACAAACGGACTAAGAGAAGGCCCCTAATTTCTTATCATCAGAGTATAATAAATATATTGTTAATTCTGCTAACTACCTTACTCAACTTGAAATCCCTAGCCATCGGAAAGCCTTTGCCCTAGCTCGTAGCCACGCACTCCCTTCCGCAGTCTTGGATGGTAGATATAAAAAAATCCCAAAAGCTGCAAGGTGGTGCTGTTGTAATAATGGAGAGATAGAAAATACAGACCATGTGCTCCTCCGTTGTCCTTTTTATAAAGAGCTTAGGAGTAAATTAATATTACCTTTGACCAAGAAATATCCTAGGAGGCAAGATATAGAGTATATGCAAATGTTACTTATAGATGAAGATCCAACTGTTACGGCGCAAGTAGCCAAATTCTGTGCAGCTGCTATAAAGATACGCCAGACTATGATAGGAAAAATGTAGTAATGTACTCCTTTTAATGATTTTAATAATTTTAAAAGATATATATATATATATATATATATATATATATATATATATATCACACCATATTTTATATATGATATTTTACTTTTTATAAGCATTTACATCTGATAGAATATTAGTTATGACTAATATTAAGAGCATATTTAAATTTGATTAAGGGGCTCATCCACATTGTGGTCTGAATGTATTTTAATTTTTAATTGGAACAATGTAATTTAACTTATAATTTTAAAACTATTTTAAATCAGATGGTGCATATTGTAAGGTTCAATGAGTATACCTTGTAGAATCTTGTACTGGTCAGTGACCATAATAAACCAGAATGAATGAATGAATGAATATGTGCATCATGAAGTTTTTTGCTTCATGGGGCAAGAGAGAAGGAAAGCTTCTCCTTATCTATGCATAATTTGAAATCTATAATTGGGGGGAATACCTCCTGAACTATAAAACAAAAAATTGAGCGGTGGGGGCGGAATAGTGGGAGTGGTTATGTCTTCTGCAACTATTTACAATTGGTGTGAAAAGAGAGTCAGGGGAAAAAATTGAATCATGAACCTAAAATGATAGTTTAAGTTCTGATTCATACAGTAAATCCATACTTAAATATCTGGGTATAAAAGAAAGAAAGGTGACAAACAGGGACCATTAGGTAACAAGAAATATTTTAAACAATAATGTTAGTATGACATGCTCTTTGTTCATTCACTATATACCTATTAGTCCCAAGGGCCCTAAGACACCCTCACATATCATTTGCAAAACATTTGCCATAGCATCTGCTTTCTTTGCTGCTCTCTCCTGCTTTAATTTGTCCATTATACTTATTAATTAGAACTCTGTATAAATTTATAGAGAGTATTTCTGCTATTTTACCATGTATGAAAGCTGTTATTATAGACAAAGGCAGAGCAAGAACATTTGGAATGTTCAAACAAAGTTCGAACCTTTTGCCAACACAGAGATTTTATTTTTATTTTCCAATTTCTAGTGTTAGGTTTCATTCTGAAACTATATGAAATTGTTGTCCGAATATAAGTGAAGCAATAAAACTAACACTGTAAGACCCTTTTAAATGTTCATGCACCAACAGTAACATTACAAGAACTACAGTATGTTGGCACTCCAGAAAATTAAACAGGATTTTAATTCTGAAATATTTTACCTGGCAGACAATGTGTTTTAAGATTCAAGTTGGAAAAAAAGACATAAATTATTTTTTTTAGAAAATGTTCTAAATATTAATCGGTAGGAAAATACCTTTGATTTATAACTGCTGCAAGAGATCTATACCCAAACTTTTCTACACCAAGAACAACTGTTTTAAAAGTGCAACCAAATCACATTTATTTATAGTAGAACTAGAACAGAAATTCATCCAGTCACAGATCTGATCCAGCAACAGATATCTATGCCCTGGTAAAATTCAAACCAGATTATTACAATTTACTATATCTGAGGTTTTCCCTAAAAAAATATTAACTATTGAGAACATATTAGTAGAATGCTAAAAGATTTCCACTGGTAGCTGGTTTGTTTCTGAATAACAAGCCAAAGTGCTGGTTCTGAACTTTAAAATGCTAAACAGTTTGAGTTTCAGTATGTAAAGATCACCTTCTCCATACAAATCTGCCTGATAAGCAAAATCGACTGAGGCCCTTCACAGAATGCTTTAGCCTTCCGATACAAAACAGATGCCTGCCACAGAGAAAGCTTTTTCTGTAAGGCATCCCAACCATGGGACCAACATCTAGATACATTTACCTCATGAATTTCCTCTCTTTTGAGAGCCAGGAAAGTATATCCTGTTCTCCAGTCCTTGTAATATTAAGAGTTTCTGATCTTTCTCCACTGCATTGCTTATTTGACAGATTTTTGGACATTTATTAATCTTACTATTAAGTTTTTACTGTTTTTTTTCTCATTTGAAGACTTTATTTATATAAAAGCTAGAATACAAATAATTTAAATCAGTGTTTCTCAACCTTGGAAACTTTAGGATGTGTGGACTTCAACTCCCAGAATTCCCCAGCCAGTCCACACATGCATGCTGACTTAGGAATTCTGGGAGTTGAAGTCCACAAATCTTAAAGTTCCCAAGGTTGAGAAACACTAGTCCAATCAAACAGGATAGGATGCACTGTAGGATGAACTGAATACTAATATGGTGTAATGGAAAAAGCATTGAACTAGGACTGGGGTTCAAGTCCACCCTCAGACATGGAGGTTCACTGGGAGGGCCAGTCAGTTGCTCACAGCCCATATCTTGTTCTGGTGAAATAATTGAAAGAGGGCTATTTATGCTGCCTTATGCTCCTGGAGGAAGAGCAAGATATAAACCCAACAAATAAATACTCAAATTCACACAATGTGGTTACTTAAGCCTTTCAAACAATTTTAGTTTCTGTATTCAAAATGATCAGGATAACCCAAGGTCCTAGTTCAGGAACTGCTGTGAACTTAAATCCAAATGGTGATATAAGGAACAGAACAGCCCTCTCTCTGTGTTCTAGGTGCAGATGAATTGAACATGTAGAAATAAACTGTCAGAAGCTTTGGGGCAGGGCCTCAAAATATAGTTCTGAGTAATCTGTGAAATGTCCCCCTAAAAGAAAATAATTACCTACAGCTGAAAAGGAATCCTTTTTAGGAAAATGACAGAGGAAGTATTGTTCAAAGCTGCTTTTTCCCATGTCTGAAAACTTTTCATACTTACTTTCTTAAATAAGGGGAAAGCCACTGACCCAAGCAGCTTCTGAATAGATGAGGGAAAGCCAGAATTAGCCTTCTCGGCTTGGAGAATTTGTTCTTCTAGGAAAGAGACGTGATGTCCAGCCATTTTCACAAATGCCTAAGAGGCAGAAACGGAGATTAAGTCAACAAGGTTATTGGTCTGATATCCTAATTTTGAAAAGACTTTTCCAGAGTTACTTTTCTTTTCAGCAACTGGAATATTTGTTTGTGTGTGATGGTCATACTGATGTATGACACGTGCTAAATAGACTGGAGCAATACTGATCCCTCCTCTGTTTGCTATTAGCAACTAAAAAAAATGGAAAAATCCATGTTGTAAACTATAGTTTGTGCTACTCTTGTTTTCTCAAGCTAGTTATGTCTTAAATATAATTTTTTTTAAAAAGAAATCCACATATCTCCCCAGGATACCCCATCGTATCCCTTATGAAGGGTATACATTGGGCCATTTCCCCTTGTTACCAACTAACAACTCTTTCAGGTCCGAACAGAGATTCACTTAGTAGACTGGATACACACAACACAGAAAGTCAGGAGAGTAATTTTTTAAATATTTTTTAAAATACTTGGCTTCCAGAAGAGTTTATTACTTTCTGAATACACTGAATGTGTGTCAATACATTGGATGGACCTCTTAGTGTTATGCTGATATTATGTTGGCTTGCAAAGTAGTGTGAAGGTTACAGATCTTAGCTTGTATAGAATAATGTGAGTAGATTTGGGGTAAAAGCAGATTTGGCTGTACTTGTAGCATACTTACCAGGGAGGGAGGGAGGGAGGGAGGGAGGAATGGATACTTTCTAACCATAAGCAGGGAATACTGTGCGTGGTACCGATATGACTGAGGTTGGTAGACTATATTTTCTCTACCTTATTAAAAAGCATTGTATGAAAGTCTAAGTTGACCAAAATCGTAAGCATGAATTAACAAATGTAATGAAAGAAAAATAGATACATTGTCTACCTATAGAGCGAAGAGAAAGGATGCAATAGATCTGAATGGAAATGATCTTATTTTGAGACAGAGTGGATAAATATATGAAAGGAAGTAAAGACTTAATTATGCATCAAACAGTTTCATTCTGAATGAAAGGCTAAAATGTATGCCAGGAAACATGAATTTGTTTCAACTAGCTTGTTACGGGTGAATATGAAAGTAGGAATCCATAGGTTGGTGATAGTTACATGTTATGAATAGTGATAATGCGAGAACCAAAAATGATTTGGGGAAAAAATTGTACAATATTCTGAGTGAATGCAATCCGTTGGAAAAAAGATGATATAATAGATGTGAATGAGACAGAAGCATACAGAAAAATTGTTCAAGACATTCAGAGACTCAAGAATGAACAAGATTGATGATTGGGAAGGATCTGTTCAGAAGAAGTTGTTTTGAATATGTGCTTTAAACATATGTTCACATGGTAAATGAACTAAACTAAATTTAAAAGTGTGATTGGACAGTTCACAATAAAACACAGAGCTAGCAAAAGACACAAAAGTTATATGAGGTTCTGAATATGGTACAGACCATTACTTGGTAATGTCAAGGGTGGCTTTTGGAGAAAAAAATTAACATGGAAGGAAAGAAGTAAAAGAAATTAGAGTGAAAGAAGAATAACTGCAGGAATAGAAAGTATAAATCCTACATGAAAAAGAATTAGATTCCCCAGGGGAATAAATAGAAAGTGGAGGTAAGGTAAGCCGTTTCAAAGAGTGAAAAATTTTATTATTATTATTTAAATTTGTATGTCACCCAACTCCCAATTACTCTGGGCTGTTTACAGATTTAATGAATAAATAAGAAGTTACAGGGTGCCACAGAACTGTGGAATTATGCAATGGAAAGTATGAAGAACAATGCCTATTACAATGAAAAAATAAAAAGGCTTGGGTAAGAAAAAATATGTATAAGAAAATGGTTGCTGCAAAAAATGAGAATGAGAGAAAAATATATAGAGAGAATGTGTATTTAGAGAAAAAGAGAGCTGCAAAGAAAGTAAGGAATGGCTAAGATTAAAAGGGGTGAAAAATATAGCACAATTGTGATGCCAATAAACAATTCCTTTGGAAGTAGGTGAAAACAGCTGAACAAGGAACAAGTGAATAAAAGTAACGGAATTATTTGGGATGATACTGAAGTGAGGGAATGCTGGAAGGTGTCTTTTTAGAGATTTAAAATGGGAATTATAGTGACTGTCAAAGAGTATAATAGAAACAAATTCTATGTTAGTATTTAAGAGAAAAAGTTCGAGAGGAAGTCATAAATGTTGTACGGATGCTGAAAATTTGTATACTTATAGGTACAGATGGTCAAACTGGAGAAATATTAACATGGTAGCAGTTTGTTTATGGAGTAGCTATGTGGCTTTTAGGGAAAGGGAAAAGTAACAAGAATGAATGCAACAACTACAAAGGGGTTAGTTTATTAAGTATGCCTGAAAGGTGTCCAGCAAAATTCTAATTGGTAGAAGAGGAGGAGAGACTAGATTTTTGATCTTCAGGGACTAGAACTCACGGTCTCCTGGTTTCTAGGCTGATACCTTAGCCCAGTGCTTTCCAAAGTGCCGCCGCTGGCGACACACAAACAGCGGCAGCAGCGGCGGGGGCGCGTGCACGGCGGCAGTGCGGGGGGGTGTGCGGCAGTAGCGTGCATGGAGGCGGCCTCCGCTAAAACACGGAAGTGCTGATGGCACGTCGCTGCCGCCTCGCACACCACTGTGCGCGCCATCGCTTCCGGGTTGTGTTGCGGCACACCAAACTGTGTGTTGCGACACACTAAAGTGTCGCGACACACAATTTGGAAAGCTATGCCTTAACCACTACACCAAACTGGCTCTCATAAATGAAACACTTAGGAAAAGGTTAACCCTAAACAGGAACTAAGAAAAGGATGTGTGATGTCTCCTTGGTTGTTTAATTTTTTGAAGGATAAATGTAGAAGGCATGTTTTTAGTGATTAACTGATTATGTGCTATCAAGTTGTTGTTGACTCTTAGCGACCATGTAGACAGATTTTCTCCATGACAATCTGTCCTTAACCTGGTCTTTTAGGTCTTCCAACGGTGCACTCATTGCCACTGTAACTAAGTCTATCCACTTTGCTGCTGGTCATCCTCTTCTTCTTTCTCTTTCCACCTTGCCCAGCATTAGAGTGATGTCACAATATGCAATTACTTGTCTATGCAGATAATGCCATGTTGTTAGCTAAGAGCTTGAATGATTTGCTGGAACTGGATGTAATAAAGAGTATGCATCTAAAATTTAATGGATCAAAGATCAAGTTGTGTTTGATAGGGAAAACTGAGTAAACAATCACAAATTATACATAAATGGTGAAAAGTTAGAGTAAGTAAATGAATTTGTGTACTTTAGTATAATGTTTACTAAGGGTGAGAGAACGTAGAAATTTTAACACATGTAAATGCTGACAAAAAAGTAGTGGTTAAAGACTTCTGGGGAAGCAATGGTGGACTGAAGACGGCTCCACAAGAGTAGAGCTGATGACCGTGATGGAAAGAGGAGCCAGTTAACAGATCGACTCCTTGGAATTCCTCTCCGAAGCAAGGAGAGGACCAGGATCGCCCACAAGGGACCTGTGGGACACTATTTGAAGGGATTAAAGATCAAGATTCTTAAAAGTAATCAGAAAGAATACAAAATGGTTTATTTGATCAAGGTTAAAATATATATGTTGTTGTTTCTGGTAGCTCTTAATGGATTTTTCTTGAATAGGTCCAAATGACAAGGCTTTAAATATGTATTTATAGATAAGAGATAAGATATGGGAAGAAGAGATTTTTTGGTTGCATTTTCAGAGAAAGTGATAAGTTACTGTGGTAAAAGGAAAGGAATATGAAACTGATTTGATTAAGGTTAAAATATATACTGTATATTGTTATTTCTAGTAACTCTTAATGGACTTTTGCTGATTAGGACTGAATATTGAGGCTTTATAATTTGTTTATAGATAAGAGATGAGATATGGGAAGAAGAGATCTTTTGTTGAAATGTCAGAGGTGGTGATAAATTACTGAAATTATTTGTACATGTCTTGATGAAGGGGGAAGTCATTTCTTTATCTTTTTTTCTTTTTCTTTGCACTATTTTTTAGTTTTCATATGTATTAGTTTTTTTATCTTTGTATTTTTAAACTTTAATAAAAATTATTATAAAAAAACAAAAAAGTAGTGGTTAATGTGTGATCTCTTGCAGAAAGTGAATGAATGGTTATCAAAAGAAGCAAAAATGGGTGCACCCCCTTTGTTACATAAGAGTTGGATATGACAGGAAAAACGTAAAAGTAAATTGACTGCAATGGGCATGGGGTAATTAAGAATGATTGGGTGCTGAATGAATACAAAAATGAGTGACCAGTATGAAAGAAAAATATGGATATGTCTTGAACATATAGAAAGAATGAATGAGGATTGAATCAGAAACAAACATGTGAAGAGTAAGTGGAGTGATAAAAAGTGGAAGGTTGAAAAAGTCCTGTTGAATTGAGCTGAGATCCTCAAAAAGGTAGATGTGAGAACATTAAATGGCACAAGGTAGTAGTAAGATAGAGATGTGGTGGAATCAAGAATGGTTTGCATGCAAGGATAGAACACTACAAAGAGATACATTGAATGGTTTCCTTTTCTTAACTCATAATTTCTTTGTCTTATTTCTCAATCCATGTCTGTGTGGTGTTGTGTAGTGTGACACAGTGTTACTTACCCCGAAGGGGTAAGTAAAAAGTAAGTGGATTCTAATAAAAGATCTATTCATCACTTTTTTCACCACCTGGTTTTCTGATAACAGTAAGAACCTTTTTAAATACTTCAACAGAACTGAAACTACTCAAAAGTATATGTTGCTGGCTCAACCTTACTTAATGTAAGCAACAAACCTCTAGTTTATCCACTTTTGTATAGACATTGTTCATTTCTGACACTTTGGCCTTAACAAGTGGAATCATCTCTTCCAAGAGCTTGGATGTATCACTCCTAATCTGCATAGACAAAAAAAAATCTATATCAGAAAGCACTGTCAATAAATACAAAAACATATTTCATTCAGTATACTGTATAAAAATACAAACAATATAATTTTATGTATTAAATAGTGCCAAACATTTTCCTTTAGAAAGTTCAATATAGATGAATACATTGGTAGACTCCTTTCTAGGAACCGTTCAGTCTACAGCTATCCTTAGTTATGCTACAGTAACAGCTGTTCCCTTACCAACTACTAGGTCTACATACTGTGTAAGCCACAAAATGTTTCATACTTTAGCTGAAGACTGTAAGAATATACACATTCCTTCCCCTCACTGCTGATCCCTATCAGGCCTCCATTGCATCTGCTTTGATTCACTGCTGATGGTGCTGTTCTGATTTTCCGTGTGCAGCATGTTATGAGAAAAACAATTCTTTGATATCTATTCTGGATTTGCTATTCTCCCTCTTCTGCCTATCACCAATTAGTGGACAATGCATCCTAATGTCAGGCTCGCTTTGCTTGCCTGCCATGTATCTGAGCCAACACGTGTCAAGCAGCACAGAAGCCGACCCGTGTCAGCCTCTTTTGTAGCCAGCTGCTTTGCAAACCGAAAAGAACCGTTTGCCTCCCTCACATTCCTCCACTGACTGTGAAAGACCAAGGACGCTGATAAGACACCTGAACTCTCATTAAACTTAACAGATTGGGAGGGGGGAAGATCAAGAGTGAGAAAACGTTTGTTTTGAAGCTACCAAGGGATGAAGTCAGAGGGAGGATCTTAAGTTTGAATGCTTGGCGTCAAATTTGGTATTCAGAGCTTTGCAGCCATTCCATGTAGCCGGATTTTAATAAATGAATTCTTTTAGCATTCTGAAGAATTGTCTGGAGAATTTCTTAAGTTAAGATCCTGGTACTGGGACCATCACATCCAATTGCAGAGCTAGAGTGGGAATGGGGTGGGTGTGGCTCCATCTCCTGCGCTAGGCTTCTTCCTGTGCTCTTCCTCTGCCCCCCCATTCTGTTGTTATCCTAGTTGAATAACGATCACAAAGGATGCTCAGAAGCAATGCTTCTGCATAAGATTTTTCTTCCTTTTCTCTGCTTTTTCAGGGCAACACATGTCAACTTCCAGATCGCTCTATTCTCTGTTTGGGAGCGAGTGGTGGAAAGAGTTGTACCCATCATTCCACTGTTTTGCTTTTTCAGCCTTGCATCAAATTCAGCAATAACCAGAGAGTTAGGATACCTACAGCATTGCCAGTTGAGCAATATAGTTCTACAGTACTGTACTGCACAATTCTGAGACCCCACTGGCACAGCACGGCTGGCTCCAGTTCTTTAGGGCAGGGTTCTTCAACCTCAGCCATTTTAAGATGTGTGGACTTCAACTCCCAGAATGCTGGGTGGAGTATTCTGGGAGTTGAAGTCCACACATCTTAAAATGGCTGAGGTTGAGGAACCCTGCTTTAGGAGACAACAGCAGAATGGCAGCCAACAAGGCTTGACAGGTACTCAAGGGAGAGGACATGCCCGCACCAGCTGAAAAGGCCAATTGCCACTACTCTGTCCTTGCCCACTACTGGTTACCTGACATTGCCTTTGATGTAACAGGTAGTGAAGAGTAACAGATTTTACATACCTTGCAGCTGCTATTGGATGCTCAAGTTAAGGGGAAAAATACTACTTTAACACCAGTATAGCTAAGGATAACTTAAGGCTGTCTTACTCACAAGATGGAAACAAGTTGGAGGCAACATCATGATAACATGGCAGAACTGAAAAACTAAAAATCTTTATTATTGTCATTAACCAGCACAAGACATGGGAGAAAAAAGATGTTGCCAGGATATGCTTGTACAGTGGTTAGGTGCACATTATCTGAGAAGCAGATAACTCAAAAAGTAGACAACTTCAAAACTCCAATGAAATATTTGCAGAATAATGTTTTTAAACCAACAAAAGTACAACTAGAGAAAGCTATCATTTCTATTTTGTATCCAACCCAAACTTGTTGCTTCTTAATAAATTTATCTTGGCATAATTGCCAACGCAGAAATGTAATCCATTAAAATGTAAGTGATAACAAACTCTGACACTTTGCTGTATTTGCAGCAACAGAAAAATACAATTAGCTAGGTGGGGTTATAAATTGTCCCTCAAAATGCCTAAAGACAAGACAGTGAAGTTTGCTTGTTGATGATGACCATAATGGCAAGAAAAATTTTAAAAGGCTACTGGAAGACAAGTGAAGGAATTTATTCATCACCTATAGGACCATGAAGGGAAACCCTACACTACTGGAGGAACAGCAATTCTCCACTTTTGGTTTTTTTTTTTTGGAAAAATTTTTTTTTGAAAAAAATTCACTTTTGTTTTGAATTTATTAAAATCTGCTTCTTTCAAGTTTAAGATATGCTTTTGACTACATCAGCATTATTTGTTATCCTTCTCCAAAGCTCTCACTGGCTTCACTTTGTCTACTAAGTCTTCCAATTGATGAGGATCAAATGAAGAATTAGTTGATCCTCTTTTACTATAAAAGAGACTAGATAAAAAGAGTTCTGGAAAATCTGAACATTTATTGAACCTATCTAAGTGATTTTTGATTGTTTAAGTAGTCAAAAAATCTCAGTAGAACAAAATGTATCCTATTTAACAACTTAATATAAGCAAAGTCTCAAAGGCATTGTCCATGTAAAGATGACTCATCTGGCACCCATGTTATATTTGAGTTCTAAGCTTTTACTGCTTCTTTTTCCTGCTGTATTTGATGCTCTTGTTGTGTTTAACTATTACTATTAACAGCTCTGGATATTTTGAACGGAGGACAGTAACATTTTAAAAATCAATAAAAACAAAAATAAAAATAGTTGCCTGTCCCTTGGGTGCAAGAGACAGCAAAGAAAACAATGACAAAAAGGTTACAAGGTAAGGCACTAGCAGGCTAAAAAAGGGTAATTTTTCTGTTGTTGTTTTTTAGTCATAGTAGAGAATTTTAGTTCTGTAAAAAAAAAAAAAACATAGAAACCAATAGCACAATTCTACCACTATCTATGCAGAAACATGTATCCTTGAAATCAATAGAGATAATTCCCAGGAAATTAACCTTAAATATTTTGTTGGTTGCAACTTGAAATCTGAAATTGTAGAATCTGAATACCTATGAAAACAACCTATGTATACTTAGGAAAGCTAAGTTACGCTTTGAAGATGCACTACATACTTGACAAATAACTGATGTTCTTTGGAAGGACTTTTAAACATTGCTTTCTAGACTAAGCTGATGCATATCACACTTCACTTATTATGAATTAGAATGCAATGATTAAGAAGAGGTCCACAAATCATTGCAATCCAGAGCACTGATTAAAGCTGCAAAGAACAACCATGTCAAGTTATGCTGAAAATGCACTGATGTTATCAACAGGACTGTATCAATACCACATTTTGAATCACCAATTGCAAAGTAGCCAATTATCATGACACAAGATCAGTGGACCTCTTGGGAATGTTTTTTGGCCCTCAAATAAAAAGTCCACAATCACTTTCCAAGATGACCTTTGGACAGCTGTCAACTTCATGGCATTAGGTTTTATCCTCCATTGAAATATAGAGGAGAAATCTAGGGGGGAGTATGCAGATTTTCTGTCTAGAACTAACTTGGGGAATCTTTCATACAGTATTCAAACAGCCACAAAGAGATACTTATGAGAACAGCAGAGCTCCTTATTGTGTTTATACATGCAGGTAGGAATGGTGCACATAAAATTTACAAGCAAAGAACACTCATCTAGGCCCGCAAATATTTGTGCACCATGGTGCCACCTTGTGGCTCAACCATCACTGTTCTCGGTAATAAAAACCATTTCAGAGAAGGTTGTTATCAAGATGGCTGCCTCAGGAAGAACGTCAGCCTGTGTGTGTGTGTGTGCGTGTGTGCGTGAGAGAGAAGAGAAGAGAGAAAGTAGCTCCCTCTTCCCACACAGCTCACTGCAGCCTGAGCTGCTGTTTCTAAATCACTCTCAAGATGGCCTCCAGAGGAGATAACATAGAGGAAGTATTTATATTCTCCAAGGTCTACAGAAGCTGAACTAAGCACATACCATATCAGTCATACCACAGAACTCATCCAGTCTTATTAACATTTCTTCTATACATTCTTCTACTTCTTTCATCTGAAAATAAAGAGATAATTTAAAGTTACTGCCTCTGCGAAACAGTGAGACAACCCTCTGAACATCCCCAAAGTTGAATGACTCGACTTACTTAACAAAATCAAATTCTGACAGTTGAGCACAATCATTTTTTCTATTTCAGATTAAATTATATGCACCCACATACAAAATACATTTTTCAAAAAAATATGCTATGTTTGCAAACTTGATTTTCCATGTTTTCTCTCGACAAGCATGCAAAATTTTGATGTTTGGACTTTTTCCAATAATGTAGGAATAGAACCATCCTTGCAGAAAGCATTTTGTTTGTGAAAGCCCATCAAACGTGATGAAGCTCGCATCTAAAAACCTGTTCAAAACAACTTCCCCAGTTTACAATGATTACTGGAATTTGAATAAAATGGTCTTTGAGTGAAATTGAAATAAATACATGGTTACATTTTTAACTATTGTCATTTTTTTCATAATGCCATTTCAAAGAAACATGTAACATATTCTACATTAAAATTACGTAATTTTCCAATTATTTCATGTTTGGGAAAGGAAAGTGACAGAAAAGGTTAACCACTGCAAGTTTCAAACCTCTTCTTTCCTTTCGCCTGGCAGAAACTTGGAATTAGGACACAACGTTTATAGAACAGCAACATTTTCTCTAAATCTGATGCTCAGAAGTCTGCTTGAGATGTAATAGGTTCCATTATCTTATGATGGTCTTCTCCAACCTGGTGCCTTTCAATTTTGGATCAAGTTAAGAAAGATTATCGAACGTTAATGTCCAAGCACCATTAAAAGTCAAAATATTAGGTATCTGAAATGAATTAAGAGAGATATTCCTAGTGTAACTAGGTATTCCATTAAGAATACCTAGAATAAATTCTAGAATTTTTAAAGCAAACAGTGCCTTTAAAACTGTTGGTGTACTTTTAGCTTAGTGCCATGTGCGATATCATCCAATATGGCTTATGTGCAAGCCAGATCACTATCACTTATTCAACGAACCATGTTTTAGAAAATCTTGGTTAGAATTATGTGTGAAACATCCATGACATATCCCTGATTTCTGTGCCATCAGCACTATTTGTTCCTAAAATGTCTTCCTCCCCTACTTTATCACTATTATACTATTTCTACTCTGTCAAAAGTTAAGAGTCCAAAATTAAACATTATTTTTGCTTTCTCCTGTGTTTCAGTACATATACTATCTTTACATATATATCTGAATTTCTGTAAAGATCAACACCACCTTTAAAACACTGAAGTAATTCCCTTTTATCTGAGTTATATTTATATTTAACTTTTTAACTCACAGACTATCACTTGAAATTGTCTCTTCTAATATTTCAAGGAACAGGCCTTACATAAACATTACATCATGCTCTCATTTCCTCTGGTGGCCTTTTTATACACAGGCAGGATGTTTAGGAACCCTTTACAGATGACAATTTTTCACTCACACCCATTGTCTTCTTGGTAGCCCTGCAATCACCAAGCTATTATATTGTGCATATACTGCATGCAATTTAGAAAATGAACACAGTAATAAATAGTGTAAATACACATTAAGTTCTTGTCAATAAGGGCTTTGCACAAGTCTGTGACATTTAAATAAACTCTTAGAGAATTTAAATTATAAGAGTCTAGTGAAGCATGGAGACAAATCTATGACATAGCTCAATATCTATTATTAGTCAATAATTGACTTTTGACACTTCTGTACTGGTTCAAAACACAAACAAGGGCATACATAAAGACGTGAGCAGAGTTTTTTTCAATAATTTATTTATTTATTTATTTAAATTTATATTACCGCCCATCTCCATCAGTTTATTTTAAAAACAGATTTAAACTGATACTCCCACTGAGATTTCCGATGGATAGTGGGCTAAAATTTATAGAACATAGTATGTATAGTTATTTGGGCATAATCTCCACTAAATAAAACTGAACCTCTGAGGACATATGCCAAGCAGTAGACATTTTTGATACATTAAATCACATACAAACGTTGACAAAGCCGAGTGCACTTGTGTTGAAAAGATTCTCATAGCTTCTACAAGAACATCTTCATGTAGTTTTCTTGACAGCAATATGGAAGCAGTTTACCACTGTCTTTTTTCAGGATATTTTTCAACTTCTTGGTCTAGCCCAGTGTTTTTCAAACTTGGCAACTTTAAGATGTCTGGACTTCAATTCCCAGAATCCACCAGCTGGGGAATTCTGGGAGTAGAAGTCCACACATTTTAATGTTGCAAAGTTCGGAAAACACTGGTCTAGTCTATACTGTAACCCTAGGATTTTCCAGGTACTCTTCCATCCAAGTACTAACCAGGACCGATGATACTTAGCTTTGAGATCAGCTGGGTTTTATTGCAACACAGTATAACATAGGAAATCATCAACTCAATCACTCCAAGTTCTGCTATACAGATTAAATAAAATGGTTTGAAAACCTTGCATGTAGGAACCAGAACAGAAGACCTTTAAGAGAAGTAACTTTTAAATAAATAAACATCTGTAAGTCTACTCTAGTATCGGAGGGAAAAAAATCCTTAATCAGTCCTCCAACACATATAAGGTAAAGGTTCCCCCCGCACATTTGTGCAGTTGTGTCCAACTCTAGGGGCCGGTGCTCATCTCCGTTTGTTAGCCGAAGAGCCAGCGTTGTCCGAAGACGCTTCCGCGGTCATGTGACCGGCATGATGCACACGGAACGCTGTTACCATCCCACCGAAGTGGTACCTATTCATCTACTTGCATTTGCATGCTTTCGAATTGCTAGGTTGGCAAGAGCTAGAGCTAGTGTGGGAGCTCACTCCGCACGCAGGGCTAGGGATTCGAACCTCCGAACTTGCAATCTTCCGATCGACAAGCCTGGCGTCTTACCCGCTGAGCCACCATGCCCAACACATACCCACACCTAAATTGGGAATGCAACATCAGAAATAAATATAATGAAACAAAGAATATACAGCAAAGTCTGAAATGGATTCAAAATGTGAAAAAACAAAATATTATTCCATCATAATTTCTAGCACTGACAACTAGAGTATGCCATGTTTTTTTTCAGAAACAAGACAATACTTGTTAGTTAGGAATTTTATTCTGGAAGGCTTCCAAAGCTTAATGGTACCTAGATGGCTGCTGTTTCCTTTTTTATACGTTTTATATATTTTTTTGGGGGGGGGGGTTTACTCTCTATTATTGGGGGCATTATGATGTTTTATTTCACTGGTTACTTTTTATTGCTTTGTTTTTCTACACTATTCAGTCTGGTTAAATGGGCAGCATGTACCTTATTAATAAACAAACACCAAATGAAAAACGTAAATAAAAAATAAAGTTATACAAATAGGCCCTTATTCTCAACAAGCAGTGTTTATGTGGTGTACATCTGCGATACAACTGCTAGTGGCACTCAATGAACATTAAAAAGAAATACACATTAGCATGCTTGTCAGGCTGATTTTGGATGATGGGTGTTCAACAAGTGTCTTCTGAATGGCACCAGGTTGGAGAAAACTGATTGAAAGACTACTTCTTCAGGGCATACCCTTAAATTCTGCAGTGCTTTCCTAAACTCAGGCATAAGCGGACATAAAATAATGTTTCCAGGTAGCACATGGTGCTATATTATCTGGCAATGCCATTCTGATAGATAAGATCCCTCTAGAACAATGCTTTCCAAACTTCCGCTTTTGGCGACACACCGTCAGCGCGGGGGCACGTGCAGGGGTGGGCACGGTGGTGGCGGGGGGTGCGCACAGCGGCGGCCTCGTGTTTTGCGCTAAAACCCGGAAGCACCATGTGGCGGCGATGCACCATCACCACTTCTGGGTTTTGTCAGTTTTGAAAGCACTGCTCTAGAATGTTTTCTCAAAAGGTCTGTTCAGAAATGTCATGAATTAAGTGTTCCTAAGTCAGATTTCATTTTTTACTCCATGGGATTTCAACAATCACTTTCTTCTGTTAAAATGAAAATAATCATTGCCATGCCACTGTGAAGAACTGATTACACCAAACAAGAAGAAATTAAAGGCAGAAAATATATGAAATCTTCTAATATGAGTCAAGAAAAAAACACTGAAAAGTTCAGTTGCTCATTATCAACCACAAATGATCTGAATTATATGATTTGTGTCAATCGCAAATGATGTTCCATATGGAATTTGTACCATTTCCACAGTGACATCAAAACCTACATGATATCACCTGCCCTCCTTATCCCCCGTGTGCACACCCATGCAAGGCAACAGGCTAGAAACCAGGAGACTGAGAGTTCGAGTCCCACCTTAGGCATGAAAGCCGGCTGGGTGACCTTGGGCCAGTCACTCTCTCTCAGCCCTAGGAAGGAGCCAATAGGAAAGCAGTAGACTGAGAGTTCTAGTCCCGCCTTAGGCATGAAAGCCAGCTGGGTAACCTTGGGCCAGTCACTCACTCTCAGCCCAACTCACCTCACAGGGTTGTTGTTGTGGGGAAAAGAGGAGGACGACTTGGGGGGGCTATATTCAGGTTCCCACTCAGCTGTGAAGGTAATTACTACATTGAGTAGTACATAAGGCAAGAATAATGGGAGAATTTGCCCCATACCTAAAGGACACTTCACACAGGGAGGAAACTTCATTTGAAATGATAAGTGGGTGGACAGTTTTGATTTATCCATAATAACACGGTAAGGTGGATGGCTGTATGTCAGTCAAGACAGTAAAATTAATTCATTTAAAAATAATCTTAAAGTTTTGGACAGCAACAGAAAGTAAAAAGTAAAGCTTCCTTTGAAGTGACTAAATGGATGTGGACATGTTTTCTGGACATTTGTCATTTCTTCAAGATTATTTCACTTCCCAATCTAGTCTACAATCTTGGGACTTCCTGGTAGTTTCCAATCAAGGGCTAACTAGGTCCAGTACTGCTTAACCAAGTGAAAGAAAAGTGAACATATAAAGCTTGAGGCACAAGAGTTTTGTTTCCTACTGTACATACATACATATATATAATATAAATATAATATTATAACATACCCACAGATTTCAAGAAACTTGTGAAACCTCTGTGTTTACAAGAATGGCAAATTATAGCAAATTACAAAACTATTATTTTACAAAATTTAAAACTGGAATATTTGCTTATATTTGTTGTGAAGATACACACACATACACAACCACACACACATTCACCAAATTTCTCTCTATAATCAAATCTCAGCATTGTGCTTCTGATTCATGCAAATCTTAACAATCTATTCAACCCTCCTGATGAGAGATCTCCAAAAGTTGCGCTCACTTTGGTGTCTGTCCCTTTGCAATCTGTACAAAATATTTCTTTATTTACTCAGCATTAAACTTAGTACAGACAGCCAGTTTGGTGTAGTGGTTAAGGCACCAGGCTAGAAACTGGGAGACTGTGAGTTCTAGTCCCACCTTAGGCACAAAGACAGCTGGGTGACCTTGGACCGGTCACTTTCTCTCAGCCCTAGGAAGAAGGCAATGGCAAACCACTTCCAAAAATATGGCCAAGAAAACTGCTTGGACTTGTCCACACAGTCGCCAGGAGTCAACACTAACTCTAAGATACCAAAACAAAAAAAGAGATGTTGTGCTATGTTCAAAAGAGATCACTTCCAATATACAGCACTGCTACCATACACACTGAAAATCCTTAACTAGGCTGAAATACATGAAGGAATTCTTATTTGTGTGTGTGTGTGAGGGAAGAAGTATAATAACGTGCCTGCTCATTACTGTGGGTAGTGCGTTTTTAAATTCACTCATTCATTTATATGGCACTCTTCAAATAATTCTTTAAAAATTTATAAAACTGGATGCTAATAATGTTCAAATATTCAGAAATTCAGCCAACTAAAAATAAATTTAGCACAACAACTTGAACAGCCTTTTAACAAAAACCAGCTTGAAAAAAGTTTTTAATGCCTTATCTAAAATTTTGCAGAACATGAACTCTATCAGGAAGATGCAACATGTAAAAGTGGCCTGTTCCTTGTGCCAGCTGCTGCTAACAATGGTCAAATGAGCCCCTAGCGATGCAAATGATGCTGGGTACCAAATCATTTAACCCTTTAGATCAGAGCTTTCCAAACTTTTCATGTTGGTGACACACTTTTTAGACATGCATCATTTCGCGACACACTCTTACAGCAGGTCACAAGGCAGGCACTAGGACCTGCGCGGAATCCTGGCAGGGCTCGGAGGCAGCAGCAGCCTCGATACACCCAGACACTGCAGCCAACACACTAACGTGTCCCAACACACAGTTTGGAAAGCTATGCTTTAGATACTAATATCAATATTTTAAATTGAGTTTGAACATTAAGTGCAATGTAGATATAATGTAATCTGACACCCTTGCAACCTCCAGGGATTGGACTAATTCCATCTCAAAATTACATTTCACAGCCCAAGTAGTGCTATAATGCCCTCACAATATTGATGGTAGTTTTGCCCAAACCTCTGCTTGGTGACTTTCTGTTTTATTTAAATATTAAGCAGTAGCAGAAACAGAAGAGAAACTTGGGATACTCTACACAGAATCTCCTGCATAACTGACCTCTAAAGACTAGAAACAGCTTAAGAAAAAAGCATACAAGACCATTCCAGCTAAATGATTCCCAAGGATATCGCGGATGGGAGCATCAAACACCAGTGAAAATTCCAAGAGGACCAACAGGTAATATTCTCCTCCCACACCTAATCCTTATTTTTTAAAATAATTATTTTTATTGGCTCTTTTAAATCGTTACACAGGGATGTTATAAGTGCACTGTGGAATACCTGCTTCAAGAGGTAAGGTGATCCCTAAACAAAATTAATAAAGGAAAAGCAGAAGGTGCACCCATAATGAGGCAAACCGCAGAGTGGCATGAACCTAAAGATGTGCTATATATAATGGGACATTTTTTTTTCGATTGCGGAGTAGCCTTCCACATCCCCAAGCCAAGAGGGAGGGAGGCTGGCTGGCTCCCAGTTTCCTATCCTAGCATTGAGCCGTGTCCACTAACCCATGGTTTCTCAATGAACTGAGTGTCCTAGATTTGCACAACTCAGGGAACCATGAATTAGGCACGCGGGCTAAATTTGGACAACACGCTTAGCTAGGCTAATCTGGGATTCGGTGGGTCGTGGGAACACAGCCGCCCATAGGCTCCTTCCCTTCCCAAGCACCTCCCAGGTGCACAGGACACCCACAAACCCCTAGGATGCCTCCCCAATCTAGGGGGACCCCCTTGCAATGCTTCGCTCCCCGCGGCGACCCCCAGCAGCCCCACCCCGTACCTCCTCCCCGGCCTCAGGAAGCAGGCGGCAAGAGAGCGGCCAAGCCCCGCCGGCTTCCGTCTCCCCCGCTCCGGCCGCCGCCGCCGCCTTCCTCCGGGGTTCCCCGTTCTCAGCGTCGTCTCCGAGCTGCTCCGCCGCCCAGCCGCCCGCGGCGGGGAAGGCGGAGGAGGCTGCGGCAGCGAGCGGCGAGGGGCGCCCGCGGGAGGCAGCAGCTCTTCCTTCGGTGGCCGCGTGGCTCATGGCAGCCGCGCGCCTTCTCTCGGCCCGGAGGCCGTGGCAGAGCCGGCAGCCACCCGGCGCCAGTCCCGCTCCCGCTCGCGCAGCTTGGCAGTCGCGGCGGCCGGCTTTGGAGCGGCTCCTCCGGCTGCCTGGCTTTCCGCGACGAAGTCGGGGCTCCTCCTAGCGAGCAGGGCTGAGAAATGCGCCGTCGGAAGCTGCGGGTCTTAGTCAGCAGATGTTGCATAGGGTTACTGAGGAGGAGGCCCGCTTGACCCCCCGGGAGCTTTGCTTTCCTCTCCCGCTGAAAACCGTTTTTTCACCCAAGCCGCCTTTGTGTGAATAATCGTGTCAGATTTCTTTTTTCAAAATCCCCTTCTTTCTCCTATCTCTGAATGTTTTACGTTAATAGTTTTGACCAGCCTTTCTCAACCTTTTGACCCTGGAGGAACCCTTGAAATATTTTTCAGGCCTTGGGGAACCCCTCAGCATTCAGGCTCAAATACAGGCCAGAAGTTAACAAGATTATTATATTCGTTTCATGGGTAGGCCTGTATATATGCATTAACAGTATTCTTAAACTAAAAATAAAGAATGAAACTTACCTCTTTAATGTGAAGTTGCCCGAATTTGGAATACTTTTTAAAATAAACCGTGATCTCCCATGGAACCCCTAGTGACCTCTCACAGAACCCTAGGGTGCTGCGGAACCCTCGTTGAGGAACCCTGGTTTTACTATCATCTTAAAATTTGAACTGCTTTGGGATATTTTATGGGAAATGCTATATAAAAGTTCTAAAGAAATAAATGTTGGATAGGTTGGCAATGTTGCAATTGAATCCATGGCGGCCTCTATAGGATCAGAATAGCAGTAGTTTTACACACAACTAAGTGCAAAACAGACAGAGTAAAACAACAAATCAGATCAAATTCAGTTTGGTCCTGGCCCTCTCTGCTATATATCTAAACATACATACATACATACATACGTACGTGTGTGTGTGTGTGTGTGTGTATAAATCTGCTTTATAAGTAATCAGAAAAGTTGGCAAGCAAACACAGATGGTGTTACCTCCTAATTGGGGGTAATTTCATCTCTCCTCTCATTCTGCTTATTCCTCAGTTGTCAAGGGTATTTTTTAAGTTGCTACATGAAAGGCAGAAGTACAACAGATGCACTCCCCCCCTTCTCCTTCATAGAATGGTGGGACAGCTGCAACTGCTGCCTATTGTGTAAGCGTTAAAGGTGTCATATTGCAGCCAGACTGTTCAGCACAATCTTGTAATGCTGATTCAGAAACAAGCAGTATTGAATGCAGGGGCTTTGGGGTTGCAGTGTAGGTGTTATTCATGTGTTTTGAGAGAGGAGATTTCTGCCATAAGCATTTGCCATAACAGGAATCAATTCACCAAACTTGAAAATGTCATTCTCTATAGATAGTAGAAACTATGACCTGAAAGAGCATGAAGATTTTTGCAAAAGAGATTTTACAAATACAGGTCTTATAATATTGCAAGAGTTATTCCTGTCTCAGTGCAATATTCCACATACATATACATAAAAAGGTAAAGGTACCCCCCGCACATTTGTGCAGTCGTGTCCGACTCTAGGGGCCGGTGCTCATCTCCGTTTGTTAGCCGAAGAGCCAGCGTTGTCCGAAGACGCTTCCACGGTCATGTGGCCGCATGACATGCGCGGAACGCTGTTACCTACCCACCGAAGTGGTACCTATTCATCTACTTGCATTTGCATGCTTTCGAATTGCTAGGTTGGCAAGAGCTGGAGCTAGTGCGGGAGCTCACTCCGCACGCAGGGCTAGGGATTCGAACCTCCGAACTTGCAATCTTCCGATCAACAAGCCTGGCGTCTTACCCACTGAGCCACCACGCTACCTGGACACCACGCTACATATACATACTCATCATGTTATTCCCTTTTGGGGAAACCATTATATAAAGAAGAGAAAAGAGTGAGGAGTAGGGAGCAAAGGAACTGTAAATATATCATATTCATGTAAATATATAGATTCATTCCAAGTTGGACTCCAAGCGTGAGACAAGATCTGGGGAGATGCCAGGGGCTCGTACTTACCACGTTATCTGGGAACAGTTTGATCCTGTTGCGCCTGATGAAGTAGACAGGATCCTCCGGATTGTAAACGCCACCACATGCCACCTTGACCCATGTCCCTCCTGGCTGGTGAAATCAGCTAGTGAGGTGACATGTGGCTGGGTCCAGGCGATGATTAATTCGTCCTTGAGTGAGGGGGTGTTCCCGGCGGCCTTTAAGGAGGCGCTGGTGCACCCCCTCCTCAAGAAACCTTCCCTGGACCCTACAATCCTGGGCAATTTTCGCCCAGTCTCCCACCTTCCCTTTTTAGGAAAGGTGGTTGAGAAGGTGGTGGCGTTGCAACTCCAGAAGATTCTGGATGAAACGGATTATCTGGACCCCTTCCAGTCAGGTTTCAGGCCGGGATATGGGACGGAGACCGCATTGGTCGCACTTATGGATGATCTCTGGCGAGAGCGGGATGGAGGGAGTGCGTCCATCCTTGCTCTCTTAGATCTCTCAGCGGCTTTCGATACCGTCGACCATGGTATACTTTTGGAGCGGCTCGAGGAGTTGGGAGCGGGTGGTGTGGTTTTGCGCTGGTTCGCCTCCTTTCTCCAGGGCCGCTCCCAGTCGGTGTTGATAGGGGAGGAGAGAGCTGACCCGCGACCCCTGACTTGTGGGGTGCCGCAGGGGTCGGTTCTCTCTCCACTCCTATTTAACATCTACATGAAGCCACTGGGCGAGATCATCCGTCACCACGGTATGAGGTATCACCAATATGCTGATGATACCCAGTTATACATCTCCGTCCCGGGTGAAGTAAGTGATGCGGTCAATGCCTTATCTCAGTGCCTGGAGGCTGTGGGGGTCTGGATGGGGAACAACAGGCTTCAACTGAACCCTGGTAAGACGGAGTGGCTGTGGATTGATGGCCCCCCTGGATCCGGGAAGTTGTCATCTTTGGTTCTGGGGGGGGTTGCACTACCCCACTCGGATCCAGTGCGGAATCTGGGGGTCCTCCTGGACTCGCGACTCCTGCTTGAAGAGCAGGTGGCAGTCGTGGCCAGGAGGGCCTTTGCACAACTTCGAGTTGTGCGCCAGTTACGCCCTTTCCTGGATCGGGAGGCCCTCCGAACAGTCACTCACGCCCTTGTCATCTCCCGTATAGACTATTGTAATGCGCTCTACATGGGGCTACCCTTGAAGAGTATCCGGAAGCTTCAGCTGGTGCAGAATGCAGCGGCGCGAGCAGTTATGAGTGCCAGAAGATCGGCACATGTAACACCTCTGCTTCGCGAGCTGCATTGGGTGCCAGTTTGCTTCCGGGTCCAATTCAAGGTGTTGGTGATTACCTTTAAAGCCCTACATGGCATAGGACCAGGGTACCTGAGGGACCGTCTCGTCCCGATAACGTCGACCCGCCCCACCCGTACATGCAGGGAGGGCATGCTTCGGACCCCCTCAACAAGACAATTCCATCTAGCGGGGTCCAGGAGGCGTGCCTTCTCTGCGATAGCGCCCGCCTTGTGGAATATTCTGCCCCCGGAGGTGAGACTGGCCCCCTCCCTCCTGGCTTTTCGGAAGGCCCTTAAGACCTGGCTCTGCCACCTGGCCTGGGACGACGGAGGTGGTAGTGCCTCCTGGGGTTGGCTGGCCCCATAGCTCTACTATCTATTCTGCGGGTCCAAGCCCATCCTGGATTTTATTTTATTATGTTTTGTTTGTGTTTTTAGATATTTTGTATAGTTTTAAATTTTTAAAAATTTAAATTTTTATTTATTGTAACCCGCCCAGAGTCCCTTGCATGGGAGATGGACGGGGAATAAATTTGAATAATAAATATGAGATAACAGAAAAGAAAAAGGCAATCTAACTCAATCTAGTTTGCACCAACACAATTCACCATGCTATTCCATTCCTTTGTAAACTTGCAAACTAAATCTGCCTCCACAACACACATAGATCATGGCCTACAATTGCTTTTCTTCTTTAAACTTCTCATTTCTATCCCTCTCTCTTTGAGGACCTCATTGACTCCACCCAGTTTTGGACCTTTCCTCTCCCTTTCAACCTACTCAAATTTCTTCATGTATTTGTTTGGCAATTCAAGCTTTCATTCTCTGTGTATGACCAAACTATAAGGATTCAGTAAAAAGGTTGGCCTCCACCTCCATAACTTTTAGTTTAAATAGGGTTATTTAAATAAATGAAACAGGAAAGTAATCCTTGAAATGATCTCTTTTGCTACTTGCATTTACTTCTCCACATCCTCACCATCAATCACTGCCTGGACAAGCTTCTTAAAGCTGTCGTGAAAAACCTCATACTTTGCCTCTTCAACCAGATCCTGATAGTCCTTTCCACTTCTTCATTTGAGTCAAATACCCACAGAGGTTCTCCTTCAGTTTTGGGAAAAGGTGGAAGTTGCATGGCACCAAACTCTAGACTGTTTAGTGGGCTGGGTAAAATGGTGAGATCCAACTTCTCAATTGTTTCTTGGATGGCCCATGAAGTATAAGTCCTTGTGTTTCATGTTGCAGCAAAATTTCCTTCTAGTGCTTTCAAATTCTGCTTAATCATTGTTTCAAAGTTTTGAATGTTACAATGTAGCATTGAATTGATAGTGGTGCCAGGTTCAAAGAAATCCAGGTGAATAACACTACTGGTGTCCCTAAAAACTGTAACCATGAATTTCTCTGCTGAAGCATGGGTTTTGAATATTTTTTCCACAGGTGAAGCTTTGTGATGATACTCATGGGACTGACACTTCAGTTCTTGATCATAATGATGAGCCCTTGTTTTGTCAGCTGTCATAATGCAGTGAAGAAATTTGTCACCTTCATTCTCATAGCATGCAACAATTGCTGGCAAATTTCAGCTCTTGAAACCTTCATCTCTGTCATCAACATGCAAGGAATCCATTTTGCACAGAACTTCCACTATTGAAGAATATCAATTATATGACCCAAGCGTTCCTTTGAAAGGTGAAGCTTGACAGTAATTTCCATTTGAGTGATCTGCTGATTATTGTTAATCAATTCATCAACTTTTCTCATGGGAAACGTGTTAGTTGTTGTCATAGGCCAGGGGTCGGCAAACTTTTTATGCCGGGAGCCATTTTGGCATGCTCGGGCACATTTTGAAATGCTCGAGAGCCAGGGGGCGGGGTTTGTGGGCGGGGGCCAATTGCGTGGAAGGGGGCGGGGTTTGCGGGCAGGAGCCAATCTCGCGGAAGGGAGTGCGGTTGGCGCTGGCGCTGGGCTGTGAAGCTGGACAAGCCGCCGGACCTGGAGCGCTTCCGCGCGCAGCTGAGCGAGGCCCCGCGCCGGTCTTTTTGGAGTGCTTCCACGTGCAGCTGAGTGAGGCCCCGCGCCGGTCTTTTTGGAGCGCTTCCGCGCGCAGCTGAGCGAGGCCCCGCGCCGGTCTTTTTGGAGCACTTCCGCGCGCAGCTGAGCGCTGGGCTGTGGAAATGCGCTCCAAAAAGACCGGCTTGGGGCCTCGCTCAGCTGCGCGCGGAAGTGCTCCAGGTCCGGCGGCTCGACCAGCTTCACAGCCCAGCACAGCTGAGCGAGGAGGAGGATTTCTCCCCCTTTGTGCCTCGGGCGCAAAGGCAAGAGTCGGCCCAGAGCGATGCAGGAGGAGGTCCAAGGTGAGACCCCCGACCCCCGTCCGTGGGCAGTTAGACGCCAGGCAGCTAAAGGGACGGGGGAGGGAGAGAAACGTCGACTAATAGCAAATAGCGAATAGCGAAGGACCCACCCACTCCAAATCTTTCTCAAATCGAGGGCGACTCCGGCTCGCCCCGTTACTGGGCTCCGTCGTCCTGCCCCGGTGTCGCTCATCCGCCAGCCGGGGAACGCTCGGTTTTGACTTACCTTGGCGGGACGAAGAAGAACCGATTGGCGACGGGAGATTTCGGGGCGGCCAGACGCGGGACCTTTTTTTTTTGGCCCCGATGCCACAAGTCGGATAAATACGAGGAGAGGGCGGAGGGGGAAAGGAGGGGATCAGAGCCCGCCGCCCTCGGAGGCTCCCCCAGGAGGGGAGCGGGCGATGGTTGGAGACCCGAAACGCTCAGCGGAGGAACGAGGGAAGCGCGTTTCTCCTCCACGTTTCTCCTCCTCCTTCTCCTCCGCAGCTGAGCGAGGCCCCGCGCCGGTCTTTTTGGAGCGCTTCCGCGCGCAGCTGAGCGCTGGGCTGTGAAAATGCACTCCAAAAAGACCGGCGCAGGGCCTCGCTCAGCTGCGCGCGGAAGCGCTCCAAAAAGACCGGCGAGGGGCCTCGCTCAGCTGCGCGCGGAAGCGCTCCAAAAAGACCGGCGTGGGGCCTCACTCAGCTGCGCGCGGAAGCGCTCCAGGTCCGGCGGCTCGTCCAGCTTCACAGCCCAGCGCAGCTGAGCGAGGCCCCACGCCGGTCTTTTTGGAGCGCTTCCGCGCGCAGCTGAGCGAGGCCCCGCGCCGGTCTTTTTTTCGCGCCTCTGGGTAGCAGGGTCAATCGGGCTTCACCTTGTTCAGCCCGCCTCTCTGCTCCCCTTTGGCGCGCACTGATTGGTGGAGGCGTCCTTCCTTCTGAGCCTCCACCATTCAGCGTCTGTTTCTTCCCCAGGGTTCGCTCTGCTTCCGGAGACCGGCTTTCCGGATGTCGGGCGGCAGACAGAGAGAGAGAGCCAGAGCCGAGGGGCCAAAGAGCCAGATCTGGCTCGCGAGCCGCCATTTCCGACCCTTGTCATAGGCTGTTCACCTTCTTCTTGATCACATAAATCAGTTCTTCCTGGTTCACCATCTTTACATTTGTTGGCCTAGTATGCACAGTACTCACATCATCATCACAGTCATCACCATAGACAACTTGCATTTGGTGGTGAATTTCAATTGGAGGCACTCCTTCCACACTCAAAAATTCAGTTGCAATCTGTTGCTTAAAAGGCACTGATGAGTACTCACTGCAGGCTTCCATTTCACAAACAAGAGCAATACAACCTTTTCTCACAGCAACTTCCTGCCAACTAGAGTGAAAGAATGCTAAAGAACATGTCATAGCTTCTAGCGCATCAGTGTTGCCCTTTCTTGGCTACTTATAACATTGGAAGTATTACTGCTTTTTATCCAACCCTCATACCTCAACATACTTCTTTTGTATTGGTCGCTCACCTTTATTCAACCCACATTCATTCTTGACTCCATTGCTTCTTGTTTTACCACATATACTTCATAAGTGCCCCATTCAATTTGCTTTGTGTGTGTGTTGTGTGTATGCCTTGAAGTCAGTGTTGACTCCTGGTGACTGCCTGGACAAGTCCCTGCAGTTTTCTTGGCAAGATTTCGGAAGTGGTTTTCCATTGCCTTCTTCCTGGGGCTGAGAGAAAGTGACTGGTCCAAGATCAGCCTGCTGGCTTCGTGCCTAAGGTGGGACTAGAACTCATGGTCTCCTGGTTCCTAGCCTGGTGCCTTAACCATAAGATGTCTGGTAGCTAATATAAATCTATAATAATTCTGAATCCTGACTGATCACTCTCAGGAAGTTATCTAATTTCATCTTCATTTCTGCTAATGGTAAATGTTTGCTGTGACTGGTGTAGAAATATCTCAAGCAAGCATTGTGGCACCAACTCTCCTGTATCTGCTACTAAATCAAAATATCAGTTGCCAAAGTTTAATAAATTAATAAAATAAAACGATTAACTAATAAATTAACAGGTTTTAACAAATGAACAATCACCAAGTTTTTACTTCCGTATTGGGAAAGAACAACTTTGAGCATGTTCTGGGTATCGGTATCTATAGCAGCACAACTGAGCCTGTAGGCTGAAAGGTTGGGGTTTCAGACCTCCTCTCCCAGAAGCCTTCTGGGTCAGTACACCTTAGCTTCTTTTCCTGCCTTGGTGTAGAGCATAGCTTTCCAAACTGTGTGTCGGGACACATTAGTGTGTCACGACAAAACCCGGAAGTGCTGATGGCGCGCTGCCATGGTGGCGGCAGTGGCAGCAGCAGCAGCGCTCCATCAGTGCTTCCGGGTTTTAGCGCAACACACGAGGCCGCCACCACTGCCACCACCGCCCTGCACACCGCCACGCTGCTGCCGCCGCTGTTCGTATGTCACCAACGGCGGGACTTTGGAAAGCACTGGTGTAGAGCATAGCTTTCCAAAGTGTGTGTTGCGACACACTACTGTGTCACCTGCGGTGTCCTCGTGTGTTGCGCGAAAACCCGGAAGTGCTGATGGGGGGAACCGGAAGAAGCGGCACCCCTGCCAATTGGCGGCGGCGTGGCAGCAGTGGCGCTGATTGGCGGGGTTGCCGCTTCTTCCGGTTCCCCCCATCAGTGCTTCCGGTTTTTCGCGCAACACATCAGGACACTGCAGGCCGTGCCGCCACCACCATTGGTGTGTGTCACCAACATGAAAAGTTTGGAAAGCTCTGGTGTAGAGGCTTGGTAGTTCCTGCTGACACCACCTATCTTCTAGGAGGTTGCCTCCTGTGGCATCCTTCTCCTAAGCCTAGCTAGTGAGAGAGAGAGAGTTCCCATAACCTATCTTGCTTTACTGGCAAATTAAAAAGGACAAAAAAAGAGAAAAATGAAATAGATTCTATAGGGCTACATCATTGGCCTTGATGCATTGTCTTCTAGTTATAAAAATTAGCCCTTCTTGCCTCTCGCCTTTGGGAGATACACCAATCTCACAAGAAATAAATAAATCAAACTTTATTTTTAAAAAAAGAGAAAGGAGTTTGTAGAAATTATTTCTTAATTTTAAGTTATGACATAAAAACATTCACTGATGGAAGTGATAAAATTATAGAGCTGTTTGAATCATTAATAATGAAAGAACCTTCATTAGAAAAATATGAAGGACAATATAAGGTTCTGGGCAGACTACAAGATGATGCTGGTCTGCTTCAAATTAGAGGAACGATTGGTTGAAAAATGTGACACTAAAAACACAATTAAGGTCTCTGTATACAGAAAATAAATACCAGAGACAAAATAATAGGCTTAAATACAGTAACAGAAATTGAGCACAATGCATAATCTATAGCTAATAGTTCTACTTCATAGGATGTCCTGGTATCTGAAGCTCTAGTACCCAGTTTGCTTTCTTGGACTTTTTTCAGCTTCTTATAGACTTTCCTTTCATTAGGGGCTCAAGAGGAAATTACTTCTCTGCTTTTCCTAACCCCAGGAGCCAGTGGTGTGCTGATAAATGTATCTGCAAATTCCATTGCTGCCACCACACTGCTCCACAAGCCGCCAAACAGCTGATTGGTGTGCTAGGCGTAGTGGCTTAGCTCTGCTCTCAACCAGCCTGCAAAATTCCAGGAAATGTATCAGTTGTTTCTTGTGAGCTGGTATGAGCTGGCTCCAGCATACCGTTGTTAGTAGCCCACTTCACCCAAGTCAACAATCTTTTTGCCTTAAATCTAACCAGCCCTTTTAATGTCCAGTAAGGCAGAGTTGAAGGGGCGTGCTGGCTCAGCGGGTAAGACGCCAGGCTTGTCGATCGGAAGATCGCAAGTTTGGAGGTTCGAATCCCTAGCCCCATGTGAACGGAGTGAGCTCCCGCACTAGCCCCAGCTCTGGCCAACCTAGCAATTCGAAAGCATGCAAATGCAAGTAGATGAATAGGTACCACTTCGGTGGGAAGGTAACAGCGCTCCGCGTGCATCATGCCAGCCACATGACCACAGAAGCGTCTTCGGACAACGCTGGCTCTTCGGCTAAGAAACGGAGATGAGCACCGGCCCCTGGAGTCGGACACGACTGCACAAATGTGCGGGGGGAACCTTTACCTTTACCTTAAGGCAGAGTTGGGGTTATGTGTTTACCTGACAATAGAATTATCTCAGGGAAGATGTATGTTCAAACTCAGACCATGGCTGCCTGCTGGCAGACCATCTCTGAATGTGGGAGTGGAGGCTTACTTGTCTATTCACTACAATATCCAAATGAAGAATCATAGAATGTGTAACATATAGGGATTTTGTTGACCATCTAGGTGAGCTCCCTGCTCAGTGTAGGAGTCCACTAAACTACTCACAACAGGTAACCATTCAGCCCGTTTCAGAATTTCCTGCAAGGGGAAATTCCCCACTTGATGCAGACTCTTCCAAAACTTAAAAAGTCAGGAAATTCCTCCTAATATTAAGTCTGAATCATATTTCCTTGAATTGCAACCCATTGGCTCTTGTCCTGCTCTTGGTTTCAATAGAGAACAGGTAGATACCCCTCTTGCACATGACAGCCTTTTAGATATTTGTAGACTTCTATTAATCATCATCATCATCGGATATTTGAGCAATCTGATCAACTGTTATCATATCTCCACTTTGTGACTTCCCCATTGCAATCAAAATATGTCCCGTTCTTTTAAATGTTCCTCGTGGACCTTGGTTTCCAGATAATCTCCTTTATCATGCTCAAACTTGAATCATCAGGATTCAATCATTTCTGACATTCATTGTTTTATCTCAAGAACCACCATACATCTTCAAAACATGATGCATTCTTATCCCGTTTTCCATAAATTTCTGCTCAGTATTAGGACAGGATGACAGAATAATTGAAAAATTAAATGTTTGTTTGTTTCCTACCAGTAAAGGCATGCAAAGGGCAATATTGAAATAATAAAAAGAACTGAAACAGATAAAACAGAGCTATGAATGGTGATGTCTAATGAATGAATTGATGTGATTCAGGGTAGAAAGTGATTTGCCATTTGAAATACTGAAGTCCTGATTTATTCTCTAGTACAGAGCTTTCCAAACGGTGTGTCGCGACACAAAAGTGTGTCGCCACACACAGTCTGGTGTGTCGCCACACAACCCGGAAGCGCTGATCATCATCAGCGCTTCTGGGTTTTCCTGTGGCGACACACCAACGGCGGCGCACAAAAACTCGAAAGCGGCAGCAGCGCTTCCGGGTTTTTGCGCGCTGCCGCAACAGCGGCACTTCCGGGTTTTCCCGCGGCGACACACCAACGGCGGTTGGTGTGTCGCTGCGGGAAAACTTTGGAAAGCCCTGCTCTAGTACATTTGCTTATAGAGAAACATGCTTATTTGCAATGCCAACATTCTTTACTTGGTAGCTGAAGCAAAACAATGAGAGTTACACAATTTGTTGTTTATTCGTTCAGTCGCTTCCGACTCTTTGTGACTTCATGGACCAGCCCACGCCAGAGCTTCCTGTCGGCCGTCACCATCCCCAGCTCCCCATGGTTGAGTCCGTCACCTCCAGAATATCATCCATCCATCTTGCCCTTAGTTGGCCCCTCTTCCTTTTGCCTTCCACAATAGTAACACAATACCCAACAGGTTATTGGACATACTATTTCCTGTATCTCAATGGCTTTCCATATGTAATTTATTCAAGCAATTACTCTTACCATCACTAGATGGCAACACTGCCACTATTTTTTATGACAACAAAAATGATCTCAGTTCTACCACCAGATGATTTATCTAGTGCCGTTCAATACTTTACAAACAATTAAGTGCAGTATTATGAAATTGTCACTATGGGTAGTGACAATTTAAATGCAAGGTTTTTTCTTCCATAAAGAGACGGAAAGGAAAGGAAAGGAAAGGAAAGGAAAGGAAAGGAAAGGAAAGGAAAGGAAAGGAAAGGAAAGGAAAGGGCCAGTTTGGTCTAGTGGTTAAGGTGCTGGGCTAGAAACCAGGAGTCTGTGAGTTCTAGTCCCGCCTTAGGCATGAAAGCCGGCTGGGTGACCTTGGGCCAATCATACACACTCAGCCCTAGGAAGGAGCCAATAGGAAACCAGGAGACTGAGAGTTCTAGTCCCACCTCAGGCATGAAAGCCGGCTGGGTGACCTTGGGCCAGTCACTCTCTCTCAGCCCAACTCACCTCACAGGGTTGTTGTTGTGGAGAAAATAGGAAGAGGAAGGAGCATTTGGTATGTTCGCCGCCTTGAGTTATTTATAAAAATAATAAAGGCAGGATAGAAAATAAATAAATAAATAAATAAATAAATAAATTTCCATGACTGTGGAAAAATGTGTCAAATCTCAAAAAAAACAAATAAATGAACAAACAAAAACTGAAAGCCAATGTGGTCAGTGGTTATGGCAGAGCTTTCCAAACTTTTCATGTTGGTGACACACACCAACGGTGGCGGCGCTGATTGGCGGGGGTGCCGCTCCTTCCAGTTCCCCCCATCAGCGCTTCTGGGTTTGCGTGCGACACACCAAGACACCACAGGCGACACAGTAGTGTGTCACGACACACACTTTGGAAAGCTATGTGATAAGTTATTGGTTTGAAAATTGCTGGTAACATCAATTCTGCAGTCCACTGCATAGTTGGAGCCATATGTTTATCTTTCCAATAAGTCTTTTAGCTGTAAGTTTGTTGTTGTTTATTCATTCAGTCGCTTCCGACTCTTCGTGACTTCATGTACCAGCCCACGCCAGAGCTTCCTGTCGGCCGTCGCCACCCCCAGCTCCCCCATGGTTGAGTCCGTCACCTCCAGAATACCATCCATCCATCTTGCCCTTGGTCGGCCCCTCTTCCTTTTGCCTTCCACTTTCCCTAGCATCAGCTTCTTCTCCAGGGTATCCTGTCTTCTCATTATGTGGCCAAAGTACTTCAGTTTTGCCTTTAATATCATTCCCTCAAGTGAGCAGTCTGGCTTTATTTCCTGGAGTATGGACTGGTTTGATCTTCTTGCAGTCCAAGGCACTCTCAGAATTTTCCTCCAACACCACAGTTCAAAAGCATCTATCTTCCTTCGCTCAGCCTTCCTTATGGTCCAGCTCTCACAGCCATAGGTTACTACAGGGAATACCATTGCTTTAACTATGCGGACCTTTGTTCTCAGTGTGATGTCTCTGCTCTTAACTATTTTATCAAGATTTGCCATTGCTCTCCTCCCAAGTAGACGTCTTCTGATTTCCTGGCTGCAGTCAGCATCTGCAGTAATCTTTGCGCCTAGAAATACAAAGTCTGTCATTGCCTCCACTTTTTCTCCCTCTATTTGCCAGTTATCAATCAAGCTGGTTGCCATAATCTTGGTTTTTTTGAGGTTTAACTGAAACCCAGCTTTTGCACTTTCTTCTTTCACCTTCGTCATAAGGCTCCTCAACTCCTCCTCGCTTTCAGCCATCAAAGTGGTATCATCTGCATATCTAAGATTGTTAATGTTTCTTCCAGCGATTTTAACTCCAGCCTCAGATTCCTCAAGCCCAGCACATCGCATGATGTGTTCTGCGTACAGGTTGAATAGGTAGGGTGAGAGTATACAGCCCTGCCGTACTCCTTTCCCAATCTTAAACCAGTCCGTTGTTCCGTGCTCTGTTCTTACCGTTGCTACTTGGTCGTTATACAGATTCCTCAGGAGGCAGACAAGATGACTTGGTATCCCCATACCACCAAGAACTTGCCACAATTTGTTATGATCCACACAGTCAAAGGCTTTAGAATAGTCAATAAAACAAAAATAGATGTTTTTCTGAAACTCCCTGGCTTTCTCCATTATCCAGTGGATATTGGCAATTTGGTCTCTAGTTCCTCTGCCTTTTCTAAACCCAGCTTGTACATCTGGCAATTCTCGCTCCATGAATTGCTGGAGTCTACCTTATGTCTATGAAGGTTCTCAGTCATCCAGGTGGAACAGTCTGTGGCTTGAAACATGTCAACTGGATTTCTATTTTCTTAGTGGAAACGTTTCACTCCTTATCCAAGGAGCTTCTTCAGTCTGAGTGAAGTTAGTAAGGGAATCCTTAAATATGTTTTAATACATATTTAAGGATTCCCTTACTAACTTCACTCAGACTGAAGAAGCTCCTTGGATAAGGAGTGAAACGTTTCCACTAAGAAAATAGAAATCCAGTTGACATGATTCAAGCCACAGACTGGAGTCTACCTTGCAAGACCTTGAGCATTACCTTACTGGCATGTGAAATAAGTTCCACTGTTTGATAGTTTGAACATTCTTTAGTGCTTCCCTTTTTTGGTATGGGGATATAAGTTGATTTTTTCCAATCTGATGGCCATTCTTGTGTTTTCCAAATTTGCTGGCATATGGCATGCATCACCTTGACAGCATCATCTTGCAAGATTTTAAACAGTTCAGCTGGGATACCGTCGTCTCCTGCTGCCTTGTTATTAGCAATGCTGCTTAAGGCCCATTCAACCTCACTCTTCAGGATGTCTGGCTCTAACTCACTGACCACACCGTCAAAGCAATCTCCAATATTATTATCCTTCCTATACAGATCTTCCGTATATTCTTGCCACCTTTTCTTGATCTCTTCTGCTTCTGTTAGGTCCTTGCCATCTTTGTTTTTGATCATACCCATTTTTGCCTGGAATTTACCTCCGATGTTTCTAATTTTCTGGAAGAGGTCTCTTGTCCTTCCTATTCTATTGTCTTCTTCCACTTCCGCACATTGCTTGTTTAAAAATAATTCCTTATCTCTTCTGGCTAACCTCTGGAATTTTGCATTTAATTGGGCATATCTCCCCCTATCACTATTGCCTTTTGCTTTCCTTCTTTCTTGGGCTACTTCCAGTGTCTCAGCAGACAGCCATCTTGCCTTCTTGGTTTTCTTTTTCTTTGGGACGTTTTTTGTTGCCGCCTCCTGAACAATGTTGCGAACTTCTGTCCATAGTTCTTCCGGGACCCTATCTACTAAATCTAGTCCCTTAAATCTATTCTTCACCTCCACTGCATATTCCTTAGGAATATTAGTGAGCTCATATCTAACTGATCTGTGGGTCTTCCCTATTCTCTTTAGTCTGATTCTAAATTTTGCAATAAGAAGTTCATGATCTGAACTACAGTCAGCTCCAGGTCTTGTTTTTACCGACTGTATAGATGTCCGCCATCTTTGGCTGCAAAGGATGTAGTCAATCTGATTTCGGTGTCGACCATCTGGTGAAGTCCATGTATAAAGTCGTCTTTTAGGTTGTTGGAAGAGAGTGTTTGTTATGCACAGTGAGTTGTCTTGGCAAAATTCTATCAGCCTATGTCCTGCTTCATTTTGTTCTCCCAGACCATGCTTGCCTGTAATTCCAGGTGTCGTCTGACTACCCACCTTAGCATTCCAGTCTCCTGTAATGAAAATAACATCTCTTTTTGGTGTATTATCCAGTAGGTGCTGCAGATCCTCATAGAACTGATCTACTTCTGCTTCTTCAGCATCTGTGGTTGGGGCGTATATTTGGATCACTGTGATGTTAAATGGTTTCCCCTGAATTCGAATTGAGATCATTCTATCATTTTTTGGATTGTATCCAAGTACTGTTTTAGCCACTTTATTATTAATTATGAAGGCTACTCCATTTCTTCTGTGGTCCTCTTGTCCACAGTAGTAGATCTGGTGGTCATCTGATGTGAAGTGGCCCATTCCAGTCCATTTCAGTTCACTGACACCTAAAATGTCTATATTTAATCTTGACATCTCACCAATAACCACATCCAATTTGCCCTGGCTCATAGATCTTACATTCCAGGTTCCTATGGTGTGTTGATCTTTAGAACATCGGATTCGTCATTCACCACCAGCACCGTCGGCCGCCAGCCGTCCTTTCGGCTTTGAGCTAGCTGCGTCATCACGTCTGGGGCTAATTGAACGTATCCTCTGTTCCTCCCCAGTAGCATTTTGACCATCTTCTGACCTGGGAGTCCCATCTTCCGATGGTATACCAACATATCTCTGGTTGTACTGATCCATTTAGTTTTCACGGCAAGAATACTGGGGTGGGTTGCCATTACCTTCCCCAGGGATCATATTTAGTCTGACCTCTCTGCCACAACCTTCCCGTCTTGGGTGTCCTTTCACGGTTTAGCTCATGGTTTCATTGAGGTGCTCAAGCTCCAGCACCATGACAAGGTAACGATCTCCTTTGCTGGAGTAGCTGTAAGTAGGGTACCGAAAACCCACTTTCTTTGTCCAAATGTGAACTTCCATATTACAAGAATAAACTGCAAAAGAATATGAACAGCTGATAATATTGAATCTCAAAACTGAGTTGATGAATACAATTGTTGGACACTGTAGAAACATATATTTAAATGAAGCATTGATTTCATCGCACCTCCAACAACATAACTGTTTCTATATAAAGGCAATGGAGTTCAATAAATATGAAACATTTCTTTGTTGAACATGATGTATTCTAAGGAAGGAATACAAAGTTGGTTTATTTGATTAAGGTTAAAATAAGGTATGTTATTTCTGGTAACCCTTAATGGACTTTCTGCTGACATCAAGACTGAAAAGATGATGCTTTATGGATTTGTCTATAGATAAGAGATGGAACATGGGATGAAGAGATCGTTGGTTGTGAAGAGTTACAAAAATTGTTTACACTTGTTGTGATGAAGGTTGGAAGTCACTTCTTTATTTCTTTTCTCTCTCTTTACATTCTTTTTTTCTTTTTTGATTTTTCTTCTTTGCACCTTTTACTCTTTCTTTCTATTCTTCTTCTTTTAGTTTGCATTAGATTTTACTACTGTAACTAAAATCCTTAATAAAAATTGTGTGTGTGTGTGTACACATATACATATACGTAATCTAAGATCTATTGAAGTTTATTTTCTAAATATATTAATGTATTAATTAAATAAAACATGCAAAAAAGAGGTAAAAGAAAAGGAAAATAATGCACATGCATACAGTACATACATACAGTGGATATAAAAAGTCTACACATCCCTGTAAAAATGCCAGGTTTTTGAGATGTAAAAAAGTCAAAAGTTCTCTATTGAAACCAAGAGCAGGACAAGTTCAAAGAAAAACATCCAAGCCCGGCTACATTTTGCAAAAACCTACATCAAGTCTGACAAAAGCATGTGGGAAAATGTGTTATGGTCTAATGAGACCAAGGTTGAACTTTTTGGCCATAATTCCAAACAGTATGTTTGGCGCAAAAACATTGCGCATCCCCAAAATTTTTATTTTTTTGCCCTAAAAGATTTCAGTTTGTTTTTCAATTGAATTGTACTTTGTTGTTTATTCGTTCAGTCGTTTCCGACTCTTCGTGACTTCATGGACCAGTCCACGCCAGAGCTTTCTGTCGGCCGTCACCATCCCCAGCTCCCCCATGGTTGAGTCCGTCACCTCCAGAATACCATCCATCCATCTTGCCCTTGGTCGGCCCCTCTTCCTTTTGCCTTCCACTTTCCCTAGCATCAGCTTCTTCTCCAGGGTATCCTGTCTTCTCATTATGTGGCCAAAGTACTTCAGTTTTGCCTTTAATATCATTCCCTCAAGTGAGCAGTCTGGCTTTATTTCCTGGAGTATGGACTGGTTTGATCTTCTTGCAGTCCAAGGCACTCTCAGAATTTTCCTCCAACACCACAGTTCAAAAGCATCGATCTTCCTTCGCTCAGCCTTCCTTATGGTCCAGCTCTCGCAGCCATAGGTTACTACAGGGAATACCATTGCTTTAACTATGCGGACCTTTGTTGTCAGTGTGATGTCTCTGCTCTTAACTATTTTATCAAGATTTGCCATTGCTCTCCTCCCAAGAAGTAGACGTCTTCTGATTTCCTGGCTGCAGTCAGCGTCTGCAGTAATCTTTGCGCCTAGAAATACAAAGTCTGTCACTGCCTCCACTTTTTCTCCCTCTATTTGCCAGTCATCAATCAAGCTGGTTGCCATAATCTTGGTTTTTTTGAGGTTTAACTGCAACCCAGCTTTTGCACTTTCTTCTTTCACCTTCGTCATAAGGCTCCTCAACTCCTCCTCGCTTTCAGCCATCAAAGTGGTATCATCTGCATATCTGAGATTGTTAATGCAGCTTGTATGTTATATTAAAGGTGGAAAAAATTCTGAAGTGATTTAACTTGGTCTGATTTTTTTACATCTCAAAAACCTGGCATTTTAACAGGGGTGTGTAGACTTTTTATATCCACTGTAAATGATGGTTATAAAAGAGAAAAGTTTATTTTAAAAAAAGGCAAAACAAGCAAACGAAACGATAGAGGAAAAAACATTATTAAAAAAGGGCATTCTGGTAGTTCCCGTCTTCCCCCCTCGCCCCCGTTAAGCAATTCTTGTTATGTCTTTGGTATGTTTCTTGAATCATGTATCATGTTGGCATACGTGATCAGCTCTTTCTTACTATAATTGTCCTTGGGGGAAAAATTATTATTCTGAAGGAAAATTTGTACCTTAATTCAGTAATACAGCATGTACTGGAAGTCTGAAGTTGGTATACGTAGAATTGGAAAGGAAAGTGACTTCTGCTTGCGTTTTTATTCTGTTCCCTTGTAATCAGTTCTCCTATTTCACATAGTGGAATTTTCAGTTTGACAGTTTCCTCCACTCCTCGCTCATTCACACCTTGTACCCTCCCTTCTCAATGCCCGAAGAATTTCAGTGTAAACACAAAGATCAAGGGAGTTCAGATTGCAGAAAAACAGCCTGGATCCAAAAAGAGAGTTCAGGAATCAAGGCATGGTGCAGTGCAGGTAAAAAGCCAACCTATAAAAAATAGGCAGTGAGTGCAAGGTACACACCCCTGGTTACACAAGAGATACCTGCAAGTATTTGTTCAACAGAACCTGTTCTAGACTTTAGTCACAAGAACACATAAACACAAAGCAGTTTCTATATGGCTTTAGGCATCCAAGGTAACAGTGTTGGTGTAGCTCTAGTTATACAATTGTGGTGACCCAGTTTTACTAGACGGTCTGGAGTAGCATTTTCTCCTTCATGCCTCAGCTCGGTGCCTTTAAGTCAGAGACCTTGGAAACCTTGTTATTCAAAGATCAAGTGCACGCATCAACCCACAAAAGGTTTTAAGTTATCTGAGTGATATACCCAGGGGGATACCACCCCCTCAAAAAAATCAGAACTAGGATAAAGTGTCTACATTTGAATTTATTTTATTTATTTTTGAATGAAAGTACAATTGAATTTAATTTTGAATGTTTCGTGCTTCTCCATCATCTGAAATGTATTGCCCCTCACAGCTCTAATCTTCTCTGTTGTGGTACCTAATATACCAAACAGAATCCTGAAAGAGATTTGCTTGTCGTTTCCTTTGGCCAAGCTTTTCAAAAGGTGCTCAGTAATGCCACAACCTACACTGACGCTGGTCAGGCTGCCAATGCTCATCTGTATTTTGTTTTAAGCAAAAGATATTTATCATTAAAAAAAAGATAAAAGAATGGGATGTTGGCATGCTGAAAAGCAAAATGCCTTATTTTTATTTACTATGTCTCTGGACTCCACAAGAACCCGTCAGTCGGTCAGATATTTTGGCAGTGGTCATGGTCAGCAAGAGGTCTACCCCTTCCTTTACAGCAGGGGTGGGCAACGTCAGGCCCACGGGCCGTATAAGGCCCGCGGGGCTCCCACCTAAGGCCCGCGGGGCTCCCGCCCGCAAACCCCACCCCTTCCACGCGATTGGCTCCCGCCCTCAAACCCCTCCCCCCAGTGCTTGTGATTGGCTCCTGCCCGCAAACTCCGGCCCCTGGTCTGCGGAAATCCAAGAAACCCCGCCCCCACCCCCCGGTTATAAATATCCAAATGGCCCTTGGCAGAAAAAAGGTTCCCCACCCCTGCTTTACAGTGTCAGAGACCATGACCTGCACTGAACACAGTGTTGAGACAGCAAACATTCAGCAGTAGCAGGAAAAACAAAAATTGCTAACAAAGCTTCCAGAAGTTCATCCTGCTGAAGGAGCTTAAAGGTGTCTTGTCCCAAAAATCCATTTGATCTCGGCTTTCTCTGATCTCATACTTTTGTATTCCTAGTTTTAGAATAGAACTTCAGCTACCTTTTAATTAATGATTTCATCAGTTTTCACCCACATTCAAGATTAAATGGAATTTAAATGCAAGATTCTGTGGACTAATTGGATTTGTGGATCACAGCCATGGACCTTGTAATGAATAATAAAATACCTTTTAATTCAATTTGAAGGCTTTTTCTAACAGAGAAACGTTTCCTTAGATTTAGATTCAATGTAGATACGTTTATACAGAAATCAACTACTGTAAAAAGAACACTAAAATTACTACTAATTGCATGTATACACTTTCCTACAACAGCATCCTAGGGTTCTAAGAGGAGGAAGTGCCCGATGTACTAATTTTAAATTCTTCCCTAGAAGAAAAAATGGGTAATAAGAGCTAGATTAATTTTCAAGTAACTTTTTCTCTAGCTGAAACGATGTTGGGCTTTTGATTTAGGATGCTCAGAAGTGATAGACTTGTAAAAATTCTGGGCTTGTTCCTAGAGATCTCCCCTTTTAAAAAGCAAGATTCTGCTCTTACATTTTCTAATTGCAGGTGAGCATGTTCTGTGTCAGCTATACAAACCACTTTTTTTTACCTTTGGATGGCTGTCAGATAAATATATCTTGGAGAATCAGCAAGTGATGTTTCGAAAATCTACAGCCTACATAATAAACCATTCTTTCAAACTTCAAATTACCAATAGTCATAATTTTTATTACCAAGTTTCTAAAAAATATGACTAGCATATGATTAGTGCCAATTGATTTTTGTAAAATCAAAGTTCATTTAGTCGTACAGAGGTACATCATACATTAATGTGGTAAGAAAAATACTGACATTTGAGATTCTATACATGTTCATGTAAAAATTATGTTGCATACAGTTTTTAATTAGAAAATATGTAAGTCGGAACAGTACATGACAAAATCCTAAACAACATATTTATGGAAGAACAAAGATTTCACAGTTCAGCTTGACTTCATCTGGAACTAAAAAAACAGCTCCAAAAATGTGTATCATTGTAGCCACATTTTGCATTTGTTCAGATAAGGTGCACTTAAGAGGCTAATCTGACTCCAAACTACAGGGGAAGAGGTTTAAAATTTGCCTCTGTTTTAAAGGATCAAAAGCATTTAAAGAATTTTGATTCTCTGGTGAAACAATACAATTATTCACTCATTCATACAAGAGAGAAGCTTCAATAAAAAGCTGAGTGTGAGGCATATATAAAGAATCTGGGAGAGAACCGGGGCGCCTTGCAGACCAGTCTAAATATCTTAACCCATTTTTTGTTTTAAAAAGTTGTACATAGGTCAAACCCTTAGGTATCCCTCTAGTCCAGTGTTTTGCAACTTTAAGATGTGTGGACTTTGACTCCCAGAATTCCCCAGCCAGTTTCCACACATCTTAAAGTTGCTGAGGTTGAGAAACACTGTTCTAGTTGGAGAATGTCCCTTCTCCTTCTCCCCCATAAAATGCTAACTTGGTGTTTCTCAACCTTGGCAACTTTAAGATGTGTGGACTTCAACTCCCAGAATTCCCCAGCCAGCAAGGCTGGCTGGGGAATTCTGGGAGTTGAAGTCCACACATCTTAAAGTTGCCAAGGTTGGGAAACACTGTGCTAACTGATAAAGTCTTAGAGGTAGTATGTAGAAGTCTATGCCAGTTATCTTATACTGAAGCTCAGTACTGTGACTGAGATATCTCTCTATAGTTATACATCTCAAGCTAGTACGTACTATATTATGCTTAAATAGCTTGATTTTTGAAGACGTAGTAAGAACATGGTAGTCATAAAACTACAATTCTGTCATCTTGGCAACTGCATTGCGTTGCACTCATGCAATGCAGCCTGTCATTTTAGTAGCAGCAAGCAGTACTCTCTTTCCCTCTATAGTGTCCAAAGATTTTGCCAAACTCAGAGTTTTAGTTTTCTTAGACATGATGCTGCTTCAAAAACAAAGTTGTTTTACAGGTACACAGATACACACACGTATACGTGTGTGTGTATAATTATAGACAACATATATTTATTTATAACGTACACATTCATCTCAATACAAGCTACCTGATTGAGGCTACAATCTTAAGGAATGGAAATTAAGCACAGCATAATAAACATTTCCTTAAGTCTGTAACTGCAACATAATAGATGCAAAATGGTGAAACATAATTGCAACAGAAATGTCAAAAAATCAGAATCAAGGAGTTAAGCAGCACAGCAACCGATATATTTCCAGAATAAATTAACATTCAGTTCTTTCATGAAGGTTTTGGGTTCCATGCTTCTCTGATAGTTAAAAGTTTAACATCTACAATATAATTCATAAACCTAATTCACAGTAGTACCGAACATACACACAGGTAATAATTTCTATTGTGGAATCATTTTTTTCCTTCAATTCTGGATTGTACCTCAATCACAATCACGTGAAGAAAAAGGTATGAACATATGCCTAAAGCAGGGCTTTCCAAAGTTTTTCCAGCAGCGACACACCAACCAGCGTTGGTGTGTCACCACGGGAAAACCCGGAAGTGCGGCAGCGCGCAAAAACCCAGAAGCGCCGCTGCTGCTTTCGGGTTTTGCGTGCTGCAGTTGGTGTGTCGCCGCGGGAAAACCGGGTTGTGTGGCGACACACCAGACTGTGTGTGGCGACACACTTTTGTGTCGTGACACACAGTTTGGAAAGCTCTGGCCTAAAGGTTAAGTATAAAATTCCTTTGCTAAGAGCTTTATAGAAAAAGCCTTTTGTCAAAGGGAAAGAAGTTCAAATGATATTTCCCATGTTTATTATAGAACTTGCCTTCTTTAAAGATCTCTTCCACTGTAGAAGATCCTTCTAATCGTTTTTAAAAAAACTATATATAAGATACCTGATTGCCAAATCGATCATTAGGACTTGCATTCAGAATTAAAAACACCACAAAAGACATTCACATTATAGATATAATAAAACTTCTGGGCTTGGTGGTGGCCCATGGGCAAAGTGTTCTTTAATGGCCCTGCTCTTCTCTTAAGGAATCTTGGCTGTTTACCTGGTTGTACTGGTACTGCTCCAAGCAGCAGTGAGCATTCTTTTAATTCCACTGAATGACCCAAACTATGCTAGGTTAGGTCGCGGTGAGGAATTAAAGGGACAGACAGATCCAACCATCTAGCCTGTGTCTGAATACTGAACTAGGAAAATGGGCGAGGGTGGGGAGCAGGACAAAAGGAGTGGGTCTGTTAAGGCTCCTGCAACTGCTCAAGGACACCAGGCCTGACATCGCATTCTGCAACCACCACTGAAATCAACAGAAAATCCCACTGCTTTTAATGGGCCTGGATTGTATTGCAACATTTATGACCACACCATTTCTCACTGAATGGGTACATAACTATATATGATAGACCCAGAGAAACAATTTAACTGGCTTTTAATAAGTTACCTTATCCAGTGGAAATTTATTCCTCCAGCACCAGGAATAAATCACAATACAGTCAAAGATTCATAAATTAAACAAGTTATACCTCCCAACTAACCATTACATTAGTAAATCCAAAATACAGTTGTATGAATAATTGCATTAAGATTTATGAAAACTGAAACTGATCTATTATAAATCATTCTATAACCTTTCAATTAATATGTATTGGGACATGGGTTAAAATGGTGGTATCTCATGTTTAATTACTTTGTTTCATTAATATGTTTAAGTTGAAATAAGGCATTCTCTGGGCTGGATCTCATTTGAGTTCAAGATGTGTATAATAAAATAAAAATATGCAGATAGACCCAAGAAAAGAACCAAAAACCGGTTCTTGTAAATGGAAAAAGTACATCAAACCACTTTGAGCAACAGGATCACTGTTCTGTCTTGAAAATGTAAGATGAGAGCCAGCCCATGTTTCAAAAATATTACTCAGCTAGATATCAAAATGGAACAAATGAAGTGAATCACAACTCCATTATGCTAATATAAAAAGCTACTGAAATATAGCAATTGAGAGGTATGTACTGTATAGGTGCAGCCAAGTAAGTATAGTTTTTGGCCTCTTAATTTGAAAAAGCAAACGAAGTACTTTCACAATGTGATGATTGTCCCATCTTCTTCTAAGGTCTTTTGGTCAGAATCCTGGATTTTAAATTCCACATTAATGCTGCTTGTTGAACAGTACAAGTTTGCTTCCCTGGAAGAAATGAAACCATTTTGCATTGATTCATGATGGGCTTCAGTTTGTGTCAGTGAATCCAGGCTTTCACTGGATGGAGCAGCTTTTGGAATTTGCTGTGGCTCACCATTATCTTCAATGATTATATCATCTTCATCACTGTCTTCTTCTTCAGGTTGATAGCGTGGCACAATATGTGGAGTGTAACTTGGAAGGCTGTTATCAGTGGACTGTCCTGAGCTACCAGAAGTCTGGCTGTTCCTAACAACATTGTTCCTCTGGTTTGCTGGTCTCACAGTAATTATCAAATTACGACTGTTTGCAATCATCATATCTGTAACTTGATCAAGGCTTTTTCCTGAAACTTCTATACCGTTCACTTCTAGGACTTCATCATTAACAGCCAGTAAGCCTGTACTTTGAGCCAGGCCTCCAGGAACTAGCCTGGATATGAATATACCAGGTACTTTTTCTAGCCCATGAGGTGTTACTCTGACACTAGAGCCATCACGTATATAAAATCCTAGAGGCTTCTCAGTTCCGTATTTATAAAGCCGCACTCTGCGATGAGTTTCTGGAAGTATGTCCACATCTATAATAGAAGACACTGGTCTGAAGTCTTGTGGCAAGCTAATAACAATGTGTGGCTTTTTCCTATGGTTATCTGGACGCAGCACGTTTGATAAGACATTTTTCTTCCTTGTCATGGTATCTGTCCCAAAGGCACTGTAGTCTGCATCTTCTAAAAAAGTATAGGAGAAGGAGAAAATAACATATTAGTAATTCTTAAAAGGCAAAATATAACCCAAATAGCCTCTTAAACACTGCTCATTAAAAGGTTCAGTTTGAAGTTTTCAGCATGATGTAGCGCTTCTCTCCTACCAATTTATTTTATAAGTTGGCCAACATAGTTGATGAGAAGTTAATGGAAAGCAAGATGATAAGGACTGTAGAACAGTAGCAGGAAATCATATATGTAATTAATAACCTATTTCCTGGATTTCACTGGGCTTCAATACCTCAATGGCATATCGAAAGCTGACACGAAACAACAACAACCACACAGTCTAACAAAGAATGCTTTTTCTGCAGCCCACAAAGGTTTACCCAGAATCATGCTGCTGGAATTTCAGCAACAAATAACCAAATATGGTCATTATGATTTTTTGCAGGAAGCAAACAAGAAAAATTCAAAAACAAGTAAAAACAAAAAAGCAGGGCCTACCTTCTCCAAAAATACAATGCACAACCACAAAAATATTGCTATCCTACCCTACTTCATCATTACCTGTACAACAGAGGAATAAAGTCAGAATCCTTTATTAGGGCAAATGAAGTTTTACCAAACGGTTGCAAGTTTTTGAATTTGCAAAAACTCAACAGGCAAGTAGGCTAGAAACTAGAAAATTAATGTGCCTGGCATAAGAAATGTGGCTGATCCAAGTCCCAGCTATACCAAACTACACTCTATTTAAAAACGTACTCATAAGAAATTGGAAGACCCTCAAGGCTCATAAATATGGACTTATCAGGTAAAGGGGCAGTTGTATTGCAAGCTCCCCCAAAGCAAATGTTTTTGGGAAATAAATTCTAGATGTTGAAGTCAAAACTGTTCCTATCTGTTATGCGAAACACAAATCTCTTGGTTAGGAGAAATCTACCTTCATGGATTTCTAAAAATTCAGTTGGCTTAAAGAAGGTATTAAGAGCACTATAGATTTTGGATCTTTTTCCTCTTGTTCTGGGATTTTTAGCACAGATATTACTGCTAGAAAAGCAGAAACTCAAAGCATTTAAATGAACAGTCAATAGTTTGTAAGATATGTACTTGAAAATTCTTTATTCCAAGTGTACTTCTGTGTTCCACTTTTTTACTTCTCAAGTTTCAGTATATTAGAATAAAAAGCATGAGGAAGGGCAAAGAGCCAGTGGACCCACCGCTGCCAAATATCTGGATAACAGCTAAATGACCTGGTTTTAATCTCCTGAAAACAAATACCATTCCACAAACTTTCTTCTCTGCCCTCTTCCAGAGCAAGTAAAATGACTGGCAATAGACTAAATAAGTAACATATTTGAACACTGGAAGACACTTTTAACAAGTGGCTCAACCACAAACTAGTATTCTCAACAACCTGCATAACAAGTAGAAAAATGTTCCTCAGCTACTGCAAAATACTGCAGTTCACAGAGAAGAAAATAAGTTTTGCTGAAATACTTATATTTCTGTATTCATATTTAACTTGTAAGAATTTTTCATCTTTGAAGAAAAGTATCTTCTTTCAAGGAGGTCCTATTACCCAGCTAAGCCTGCAATGCTGTTTGAAAATTATAGCCGAGGTAACTGGTACACAATGGTACAGCATAGTAGAGTCATCTGAAATATGCTATAATCACCAGAATCTTGAAATCTACTTTGATAAGGGTATTCATACTTGCAGGATAATTATCTACAGATGCCTAGAAGTGTTGCAAGGCTCTAAAAGATTCTTTACTGTGAGATAAATATGTTTGAGCTCATTTTCAATCAAGTTACACATTTTTGTTTATCCTCATGGCTGGTCTTTCATAACTTGCCACAGGCAAATAGTATGTAAATTGTTTCTACTCCAGGAAACGGATTATAATTCTCTGTTTTGTTAGTGACTACATAGTTTGACAAAAAAAAAAAAAAAAGAATCTGCACACCCCACAAAAGCAGTCATAGGAATGTTCTATGACAGTGAGAAATATAAGCAAATCTGCATATTCATGAGGAGCACTGATAAAATCCATTAGGTCTCATCCATTTCTCTACATAAACTCAGAAACCTAGAATGGCTAGAAAAACCAGGGGAGAATCAGTGGTGTTGACAAGCTGTTTTCCATGGAATCTAATCTGTTCTGCTTAAACCTCTAGTGGAAGAATCCAGATAGTATTTCAAGTTCCTAAAACAGTTAGAAAATAATCCAATGTTCTGTTATTTGAGCAAGGAAACGTGCATTCACAGAAGGGGGAGGGGGATTGTTTTTTAAAAAGTCTGTATCTATGTATCTACCTATCAATCAAAATTTGATTAAATTGCCCTCCACATCACATATCAATTTAAAAATGTTTTATACAAACGGGCATCTGCTTGTGCAATGCAGCTTACACGCTTTCTCTTTCACCCACACCCCCACTTATGCCTAAACAATTATGGAGCATAACTGGGTGTGCATGAAGTGAATTCTTGGACAACAACAATCAATTGCATAATAGTAAATTTGCATTAAATAAATCCTGCAAAAACAAGGACAACCTGTACATGTGACAGACCATTTTTGAGTACTGTCAAAAGTGGATCCTGGGACGAAATGGACATGGAAGAAAAGAAAAGAGACTAGGGTGAAAATAGAACAGTTGCAGGAAAAGAAAATTCTGTATTAGAAGATAAATCTTCCAACAGAATAAATGGAAAGTGGATGTAAAGAGAAAGGATGAGGAGGATGCTTGGAACAAAGTGGAAAAAAAATCTTATAAAATGCAACAGAAGTATGTGAAGTTATGCTAAGAGGAAGAATAAATAAAATGTGCTTGGTGGAATGATGTTAAAGATGCTGAGGATGAGAAAAAGTGCATATAGAAATGTATAGATGCAAAAAAAGAAAAAAGAAAAAAAGATGCTGTATAATGTGAGAGAAAAGGGTACTTGAAAAGAATGCAGTCAAAGAAAGCAAGAAATGTAAAATTGAAAAAGCAGAGAAAATGCAACATGATTTTGATGGAAATATTTTTTTTATTATGGAAGTGGGAATAGAGGACTAAATATACTCTGCCTCCAGCAATGATATTAAAGAAAGAAATGATGAAATGATTTGGGCTGAAACAAAAGGGAGGGAATGCTGGAAGAAATATTTCAGAGATTTCTATGGGGATAATAGTGTTATGTTGAAGAGGGGAATTGAAGCAAATGCTTTAAATATTAGGGTTTGTGTGACTTGTTTAACTTATGTCTGAAGGCTGCATCTATTCCTTATGATCGGAAGAATGACATTATTGTCCTCCTATACAGTGTTTTTCAAGCTTGGCAACTTGAAGATGTATGGACTTCAACTCCCAGAATTCCCCAGCCAACATGCTGGCTGGGTAATTCTGGGAGTTGAAGTCCACGCATCTAACTCTACCCCTATTACAAAGGGGAAAGTAGCAGGAGAGAATGCAAAAACTACAGCAGGATTAGATTGGTTTGTTAAGTCTCCCTGGGAAGGTGTTTGGTAGAATTCTGACTGAAAGGGGACAAGAGGTTATTTAGGTTTGCTTATTTGGATTTTGCATAGTATTTCATTTTTAATTTTTTTTCTGATTTTTATGGATGCACACCACCCAGAGTCACAAACTGTGAGAGCAGTGGCTTCAGAAATCTCTTAAATAAATGGAATAAAAATGAAAAAAAATCTGGGAAGTGCAGTATAGCTTTATGTTAGGCAGGGATTTCTAGACAATTTTTTTTGCAATTCAACATGTATTTCAGAAGTATATAAATGTCATTTCTTAGTGACTGGAAACCCCTTATGGACTTTTTGCTGAGAAAAGAGAAAAATGAACTTGTGATTTAGGGGTTTGAAGATTAGAAAGGGTATGTCTATGAAGGTTCTCAGTCATCCAGGTGGAATTGTCTGTAGCTTGAATCATGTCAACTGGATTTCTATTTTTATTAGAAAGGGTAGTTTATGGAAAGAAGGAAATTATGATGTAACCTTAGAGAGGGTAAATTATAAATGTATCTATAACTATTGTCAAGATGATCGGAAGCCGCTTCTTTAGAATTCTTTTCTTTTCCTTTCTTTTTTCCGCTTTTCTATTTGTTTTTCTATATTTGTTTTTCACTTTATTACTTTTCTTTATTCTTTCTTTAACTCAAAATTTTGTACTGTTTTTAATTCTGTTGAAAAACTACTTCAATAAAAATATTTTAAAAAATACAAAAGTGTATAAATGTGAGAAATTAAGGCTACTGTACATTTGTAGATTTGTGTAACACTTATGATAAACTGAATGTCTTGCATGAATACGGAGTTAATGGTTGGTTGCTGAATACCTTAAGAACATTTCATAATGGGAGTAAAATATGAGTATAACAAATGGAATGCTTAGGAATTAGTTTAACATTAAGCAGGGAGTAAGACAAAGATGTATGATGCTCCTTGAATGGTTGATATATTTATCAGAAACGTGGTGACGTTAGAGGTGAGTTGGTTGGGCTGTGAATGTATGTTTACTTTTGTATACATATGATCCCATGATGTTGGCTGAGAAATCAAATGATTTGCAGCAAATCTGAGATATTGCACAATGCAACAAAGACTATAGAACTGAAAATTAATGTTCAAGGACCAAGGGAAAATGCTATGAATGACTGAACAGTTATCATAAATAGCTAATAAGTAGAGTAAGTAGTTGAATTCATGTAGTTTGACAGAAAGCTTAGCAAAGATGGGGAAATGGATGGAGGCATTCTAAGAGATATTAAAGAGAGAATGGATAGTAGTGGTTTTGTGAGGGATATGTGTCTATCAAAATAAGTGAAAATAGTTATGTAATAAGGACACGCTTCTGCCCACTTTGTTATATGAAGGAGAGAGTTGCGTATGTCTGTAAAAACACAAAAGTGGAATGGAATTCTTAAGAAATGTGTGTGGTAAAACAAAAAGAGAAAGGGTCAAGAATCAAGGCTGGGTTTGCAGATCTTTGAAGATTTCACCTATAAATTATCAAATGTCATTCTTCTTGGTGTCTACATGGCAAAGGAGCATTACTTTTCTTTTTTGAGCTGGAGTTAGAACAAAATCTACTGGTAGATTGCTGAATGACCTGAAGTACATCATCAAGAGTTTGGCATTGTTTTAACAGCTAACAATGAATGGAGGAAAGAAGAAATCTGATTACCAACAACACCCATTCCCCTCAAGGAAGACCACCATGAGATATAACTCACAGTGTACATTGTAACATTGCCTTTATTATTATTCTGACCTGCTAGGTGATCAAAGGTCTTTGGGAAGCTGCAACCCTTGCCTTCAAAGACTTAGCAGCAAGGGGAAAACTAATTGAATCCCTTATATCAGCCAGAGAAAGAACACTATAGCAAGTTACCACTCAGACAGAATGTTCAGCTTCTGACTCTTGTTCTGAAACTAGAGAACCCAAGAGCAGCAAATTAAGGCCTTATATCCTAATCAAGGTCCACCAAATGCTACTCAAGACAGAATGTCAGCAAAGAAAAATCAGCTTCTTCAGAACCAGGTACGAATGCGTGTTTTATGGCTCATCACTTTATTCTGCTCTTGGATACATAATTTCCTTCCTTTCCTTTTCTGCCCAATTCTTCTTTCCTTTTATGTCTTGTTTTTGTTTGTTTTAGTTTTTAATTTGGAAGGAGGGCCCTCTCTCTCTTAATTAATGTGAGTCATTTTAGAAATCAATTATTTTCTAAAAATTGGGATTAAAACTATAGTTAAGTACATTTCCTTGTATTCTTTAGGGTGGAATGAAAACCTGTTTTTACTACATAGATTAATGTGGCTAGCCCCTTAAAAACTGGGGTCATAGGTTACCTCAACTAGAATGCTTATGCTGCAATCATTATCCCAGTATAATTTAAAATATTTTTGGACATCCACCAAAGCCAAAAATTATTTTAGTTTTTCATTTGATCACTTTGTTATTTGATCCAGAGAACATTACATATCACTTTGAGGAAGGAATGTTAAAAATTACTAAATGAACTACAAACTGTTTTGAAAGCTATTCCAACATAGCAGTAGGTAAACAAATTTTTAACTGAAGTTAAAGTTAAATGTATTTTTTCCCAGTATTCAGCTTCAATCCAGGTTGAAAGTTCACTTTATAAGATATCAGTTCTTTCAAAAGCAAGATTGTTAATTTCAAGGTTGTAAATTCAAAAGGTTCTTGAGTTTTAATTCTATTCAGCTTTTAATTTAAAAATAATGAAACAACTGTATATAGAAAGAAATATCCTGTTCTCAAAACACACATATTAGATATTCCATTTTGACAGGTAGAAAAGGCACTTATCACTATACAATTTTAAAAATGCAATGCAACATAAGAGAGATCAAAATTTGGGATTCCTTGTGTGCAAATCTCATGCTTCTAAATAAAATTATAGTAATGCAATGCTGTCACAGCTAAAGGAAACATATTATAAATTGAAAAGAATAAATTAAATAATCACAAACACAAAGATGCATATCTTACAAAATATAGGCAGAACTTCTTATCCCTAATGAAAACCATTACAGCATAATGATTCCTTAGAAATACATTTCTATATTTCCAAATCAATTTTACCTATTTTTGAAGTCTACAACTTGAATTTCCCTTCACAATGTACAATGGCATATTATTTTTAAAAGATTCAGGAACACTTGCAATAAAATTGTTATGCAAATGACAACTGTAACCTGCTTTGGATAAATATACAGGTAGTCCTTGTTTGGGGGCGTGGTGGCTCAGCGGGTAAGATGCCAGGCTTGTCGATCGGAAGGTCGGCGGTTCGAGACCCGAGCGCCACGTGACGGAGTGAGCTCCCGCACTAGCCCCAGCTCTTGACAACCTAGCAATTCGAAAGCATGCAAATGCAAGTAGATGAATAGGTACCACTTCGGTGGGAAGGTAACAGCGTTCCGCACGCGTCATGCCGGCCACATGACCGCGGAAGCGTCTTTGGACAACGCTGGCTCTTCGGCTAACAAATGGAGATGAGCACCGGCCCCTAGAGTCGGACACGACTGCACAAATGTGCGGGGGGAACCTTTACCTTTACCTAGTCCTTGTTTAGTGACCTCAATTGGGACCTGCAACTTAGTGAAAGCGAAGCAGTCGCTAAGTAAAAAATCACGTGACTGCAACTGTGCTTACAATTTTACTTCAGCTTTCCTTTGCTTCACAATGTCAGAAGGATACAGCCCCAAACAGCCGGGTGAGGTTTCCGGAACTCAAATCACGAGAAAGCTGGGTAAAAGGGCAAATCTTATGGCCCTTTGTCCCACTCGCTGCCCTTTGGAATGCTCACCCCGGCACTGTGATAATTGGCAAGAGGAGAATTGTTGTTTGTATTTACATTCATTGGAGAGGAAGAGATTACAAGAGAGTAAGCAGGCACACAATGGGGAATATGCATCAAAAGGAATGTGCTGGCGCTGGCTGCCTAGTGCACTTGCAGCTGCAAGCCCCCAGCCACTTAGGAGACAAACAAAAGCCTTCTGTGTGAAACTGATTAAGGCCTGGTCAGTTTCAGGCAGCAGTTGGAAATTGGCTGCAGGGTTCTAATCAACTAATTAAGGTCACAAAGGAGCAGTTCACACTTTTTAGGGAAGCGCTGTGCTACAGACAAAAGCACCTCAGGAAGAGAGCTTGTTTAGGCAATCTCTCCACTCTGCTGGGGGGGGGGATTGGGACAGGCACAGGACAACACATATTAATAACTGACTGTAATGGCAAACACATGACTGAGATGCTGCGAAGGTTGTAAATGCAGCATTGGTCACAGAGTTACTTTTTCATCACCGTTGTGACTGCGAAGGGTCGCTGTCCAAGGCATCTGTACATGTTTTATGGCACAACAGCAGCATACAGTCGTTTGGGGACAGTGCAACCAACACACACTCACTTTTTATAAAAAAACCCTCTTCATACAATGCCCCTAAAATCTGGTTTCTCTTCAGATTATATAATATGCTAAGCATCTCAACACTGACCATAATTACAGCATGTATCCCAGAGGGCAACTTAAAGTATGTCTGTCCTAGTTTTCTGATCAATTCGTTTTTGGTGATGAGTCTCCCAAACAGTGAAAAAAAAAGTAGCAGAGAGGAAAGTTCTGTTTTGGAGTTGATCCTATATCCCTTATCCTTTTTCTGGTGGACTGATTGATGCTTAACCATAAGCTAAAGGATTCAGACAATATGCCAAGTGATAGCTGACACCAAGAACAAACATGGCCATATACTATTATTAAAAGCTTCTTAGTTTACCGTGAAATAACTGTATTTCTGGGTCTGGGTGACACTTTGAGCTAAACCAAAATACAGCTTAGCATGTAATGCAATTCTGTTAGTATATACAGTATAATTAAAAACTCAGCAGGGCAGCATGACTGTATAGCCTCGCAATAACCCTTGAATAATTTATTTTAAGGAGTATTCTTCAGTACAGAGGCACCATTGTTCTGACAACTAATCAGTTTAAATTTGCAGCAGTAAGAAACCAGAAGTAAAAGCTGTTATCATAAGTAATGGGAATGCCTATGGGGCAGAAAAGGAACTGCTTTAAAGAAGCATACTCAATGATGTGAAACCAAAGCTGCATGCTGAATGTGCAACACAACACAACACATATTACCTAACGTTTTCATTGGCCAACTAGAGTCACCTAAATCACCCAAAAGCCTTTATCAGAGATCTGCAGCAAAATATAGACTTATGCTCTATTGTTCGCACTTGACTGCGTTAGCTCCTCTGAAAGCATGAAATGACAATAGGAATGGTGCAATTATATCTTTTACATGCCCTAACCACCCCTCCCTCCCCCACTCTTGGAACTTTGTTTGCAAATTGATAAAAATAGTTAATTCTTGATTGAGTTAGTTTGCAAGTCACAGTAAACCTTACAAGGTTGGCTTAGCAATGGAAGGACCAGCCTGCACCCACACAATCTGCATCTGAACAAACAGGGTTAATAAGCCATCTGCAGCCTAGTTGGCCTAGCTTAGCATTATGTAGGCTTTTCCATTATTAAGATACCAGAAAACAAAGCCATGAACAAACAAAGAACATTTGTTCTCATGTCTCTCTCAGGAGGACAAATCCAGAGTCCATGTTCAGTATTAACACTAGAGTTGGCTAGCCAAGCCATGATTGGCTTATTAACACATCCACTCATAAACGAATTTGCTGCTGAGCCAGTCTTGTTACTGTTCTTTAATGTGTGCCAAATATTAGTCAATATTTTGTATCCAATAATGAAATTCTATTTGTACAAAGCTTCTGCTGTTGGTAGGAATGCATTTTCGTTTTTCCATAAGTGTCAAATCCAATTCACTGAATCCCCTTCCATCATCTCCAAAACTTTATTAATCTGGATATTGTTTGAGTATATATAAGTGCTGTAAAAGCATATCATATGGCTTACCTTGTGCTAATATATGCAAGGTTTGAGAGCAAAGGATTGTGTGGTTTTTTAAGTGAATATGTTTTTACATATATCTCTTGGATGAAGACTGAGAAATTACATTCTTCGCTTAATTGGAAAGTAAAACTAGACAGAGTTTCTTTATCTGCATTTAATGGTGTCATTTCTCTAATGCAGAGCTTTCCAAACTGTGTGTCGCGACACAAAAGTGTGTCGCCACACCACCCGGAAGTGGCGGTGTGTGCGTGCACGGCGGCAGCAGCAGCGGCGCAGGATCAGTGCTTCCACGTTTTAGCGGAGGCCGCCGCCGCCGTGCGCGCCACCGCTCGTGTGTCGCCAGTGGCGGCACTTTGGAAAGCTCTGCTCTAATGAGATGACATCTGCCATCAGAATTTACTATTTCCTGCCCTCTCCATGCTGCCTCCCAGAAAGTTGCAGGTTCCAGAGACACAGTTTGGGGGGGAAATGTACATACATATGTTATTTGTATATATGTATACAAATGTGTGTGTGTGTGTGTACATACACACACACACACACACACATATATATATCATTGGCGATCACTCGTAGCCAAGTAAGACTGTCTTCCAAAGGTAAAATTTTAATGGTGGATCCGTAAGTGGCTATAAAGGCCAATTCTGGATCCGCACAACCTCCCACAATGAGGGCATAGGTTTCCGGGTGGGAGACGGTCATGATGAGGGTTTGCCTGACGTGCCTTCCTTTTAGCTCTCTTCTCCTTTTTGCCCTGTACTCGTGCTTCTTCAAAGTCCATAGCGCCATTAATAAAGGATGACCTCCAATTGAAACGCTCATGAGTTAGGGCTTCCCAGTTCTCAATGCTGATATTACATTTTTTTAAATTAGCTTTGAGAGTATCTTTGAATCTCTTTTGCTGTCCACCAATATTCCGTTTTCCATTCTTAAGTTGGGAGTAAAGTAGCTGCTTTGGAAGACGATGGTCAGGCATTCGAACAACATGACCGGTCCAGCGAAGTTGATGTTGGATGATCATTGTTTCAATGCTGGTGGTTTTCACTTCTTCTAATACGCTAACATTAGTCCGCCTATCTTCCCAAGTAATTTGCAGAATTTTTCGGAGGCAGCGTTGATGGAATCTTTCAAGAAGTTGGAGGTGGCGTTTGTAGAGGGTCCATGTTTCACAGGCATACAGAAGGGTTGGTAGTACAATGGCTTTGAAAACAAGCATTTTGGTCTCCCTGCGAATGTCCCGATCCTCAAACACTCTACGCTTCATTCGGGAGAAAGCTACACTCGCAGAGCTCAGGCGATGCTGAATTTCAGCATTGATGTCGGCTTTTGTAGATAGATGGCTGCCGAGATAAGAAAAGTGATCGACATTTTCTAGTGACACACCTTTAAGCTGGATTGATGGCGCTGCAGAGGGATTGGTTCAAACTTGCTGGTAAAGCACTTTGGGTTTTTTAATGTTAATCGAGAGGCCGGGCTTTTCATATGCTTCTGCAAAGATGTTTAGGATAGTTTGAAGATCTTCCTCGGAGTGTGCACAAACTACGTTATCATCAGCATATTGAAGTTCTATAACAGAAGTTGCAATTACCTTATTTTTTGCTTTCAGCCTACTAAGATTAAAAAGCTTTCCATCTGTTCGATATATAATTTCTACACCAGTAGGAAGTTTCTCTTCAACAAGGTGTATAATCATAGTGATGAAGATAGCGAATAAGGTTGGAGCAATAACACATCCCTGTTTAACGCCGGATTCCACTTTAAATGGATCGCTTTGAGAGCCATTGTTATTCAGGATTGTTGCCATCATGTCGTCATGGAGTAACCGCAAGATGTTCACAAATTTATCAGGGCATCCGATTTTCAGAAGGATGGTCCAGAGAGCAGTACGATTTACAGTATCAAAAGCTTTAGTCAGATCAATAAACGCCATGTACAGAGGGCGGTTTTTCTCCTTGCATTTTTCTTGAAGCTGTCGTGCAGTGAAGATCATATCCACTGTTCCCCTGGAAGGGCGGAAGCCATTTTGCGTTTCAGGGAGGATGTCTTCTGATACAGATAGGAGACGGTTTGCGATGATCTTTGCCAGGATTTTGCCTGCTGTGGCTAGAAGGGAGATGCCTCGATAGTTTCCACAGTCTGTTCTATCACCCTTTTTAAAGAGAGTGATAATTATGGCATCCCTAAAGTCTGCTGGAATCTCCTCCCTCATCCAGATTTTTTCAATGAGCTTATGAAGTTGTTGTGTAAGTTCAGGCCCGCCTTCTTTAAAGACTTCAGCAGGAATCCCATCAGGTCCACTAGCTTTGTTATTTTTCATTTGTTTAGTGGCTTTGCTGACTTCCTCCAAACTAGGGGGTACTGCAAGCTCATCTCTTATTTGTTTTTGCGGGATTTGCAAGAAGACTTCATCAGCCACAGTAGAGTGACGATTAAGGAGATTGTAGTAATGCTCTTTCCAGCGCAGTGCAATAGACTCTTTGTCCTTTAGAAGTTTAGCACCATCTACTGAGCGTAAGGGATTTGTACCATGGTTTGTTGGTCCATAGATGGCCTTTATGGCATTAAAAAAGAACTAGAGAACTTAAGAACATATCGTGGATAAAAAAAGCCCAAGAAACCCAACATTTTGCAGATGCTCATGATATATATATCTATATACATGTATATGTATATGTATATGTATATATATATGTAACAGTGTTCCACGTGCATCATGCCGGCCACATGACCGCGGAAGCGTCTTCGGACAGCGCTGGCTCTTTGGCTAAGAAACGGAGATGAGCACCGGCCCCTACTCGGACATGACTGTGCAGGGGAAAACCTTTACCTTTTTACTATGTTATTTGGGGGGGGGGGGCACAGCACAAACAGATTTCTTGCATAACACTCGATGTAGCTCCTTACCAAGAGACACAAATTCTACACTCTTAACTTGTTTCTTCCCTTGCCATATGCTGTCTCTTCCATGTCCCTAGCAAAAACCTGACAAGAAAATACAGCCTTTTGCAAATGAGTAGAAAAGTTGCATATGCTGAGCGGTATCATTACAGATTGCTAGTTTCAGTACAAAGTCTAAACCAGAGCTTTCCAAACTTTTCAAGTTGGTGACACACTTTTTAGACATGCATCATTTCGCGACACACTCTTACAGCAGAGCACAAGGCAGGCACTAGGACCTGCGTGGAATCACAAAAGGTTTGGAGGCAGCAAGGCACAAGGCAGGCACTGGGACCTGCGTGGAATCCTGGCAGGGCTCAGAGGCAGCAGCAGCCGCGACACGCCCAGACACTGCAGCCGACACACTAACTTGTCCTGACACACAGTTTGGAAAGCTCTGGTCTAAACTCTTTTTCTACAATACAGACTACTTCTCTTAACGCAGAGCTTTCCAAACTGTGTGTCGCGACACAAAAGTGTGTCGCCACACCACCCGGAAGCGGCGGCGTGTGCGTGCACGGTGGCAGCCGCTGCCGCCGTGCACACGCGTGCCGCCGCACGCCCCCCGCGCCGCCGCCATACATGCGTGCGCTACCGCGCCCCCCCCGCGCCGCCACCGCTGGTGTGTCGCCAGCGGCGGCACTTTGGAAAGCCCTGTCTTAATGACTATTGTGTAAGTTCAACTAGAGTCTTCGCTCGTAACATTTCAGCAAGCATCTCTTCTTTCACTGTACCATGACCAATCCCTCTGGATATTTTGTTTCAGAAATACTATTTTCAATCATAAAGTTGGAAGGGGCCACTTAGGCCAATCCCCTGCTTAGGGCTGGAATTCCAATTAAAGCATCCCAGACAGATTTGCTATCTAGCCTCTGCTTGAGCAGATGCATTAAAGGGGAGACTATCACCTCTCTGGGCAATTGGCTCCACTATGAACTGCTTTTACTTTTAGGAAGTTTTTTTCTAACATTCAATCAGAATCTGTTTTCCTTTACCATGAATCCATTATTCTGTGCCCTGCACTTCAGAATGAGAAAGAACAGGTCTTGTCTTTCTTCCTAAGGTTCCTAAGATCATAGTTTTGCAGAAATCTCATCTATCATGACTAAATGTAAGTTGCAGAAACTTCACCACTGAGTTCAGATACATAAAAGCAAATAGCAACCTACTCGGTAAGAATCAAGTTCAGTTAAAGAACTTCAATTAAACCATAGATAGAGACACACACACACAAATCTACATGCATGCTCTATACCACATTTCACAGTAGTAATCGTATCTAGATTCAGTATCATGAATTTCAGTCGGAGTATCAAGGCTTGTGTTCTGAAAACACTCCTATACAACATAATTGTAAAGGAGGTCTTTACCATATCCAATCTCTCCTGATTTTTAGAATTTGTAAAAAAATATTGAATTACCAAGCAGTTAATGAACAGAGGGTAAGAGGACAGAACTATTTCAAAACTTTTCCCACAGATAAAATACAGGCTAGGGGGAGGTGAAGGATGAACATTTACAATGAACCTCACCACAGATTAGGAGCTAAAACCCAGAATGTTGCCACATATAACCCCCTAAAATGTACTAATATTTTAGTCATGACAGAGTTGTGATTAAGAAACTGAACAAATGCGCTGTTAAGATCCAGTTCTCAGTCAGGTATTTGTAGAATCTACATAAAATTTCAACCTCTTTGGAAGAAAAGGGGTCTGTTTCCTAAACAAACTTTTGACTTATCTACAGAACTGCAAAACTCTGTCTTAAGATAGCTCATCAGAAAATGTGGATGCATTATGTGCTGTTAGATAGACAAGTTAAATATACATACACGGTGTTTAAATGTAAGAAATAATCCCATCCCTACAAAGTGGATTATTTGCTCTAATCATACGACTATTAAAAGGCTTTACAGAGAGCTGCTAAATTTGACTTATGAATCAGTCTCTCTGCTTCAAGAGATTCAGCTTGGATCTTTTTATCAGAATTGACACTGGGGGAAATACACGTGACAGAAACGTTGGGGAGACGAAAAAACAGCAAAAACAGCAGCAGCATGGCATTAATATCAGAAAATGGGACAGAGCACAATTGCATGCATCTTTAGTTGTATGCATACAATATAATGGGAGTTACTTGTGTTAGGACTGTGACCTTAAATATAAGGTTGTGTAAACAATTGTAAAGGATTATTTGGCTCTGGGTTCAATAATTATGACTTGCCACTGAAGGAGAGTGACTGGGGCAATCGACAAGCCTCTGCTTTCACTCAGAAGCAGAATGGATTCTTTGTGTGACTGGAAAACAGAGAAATAGACACTATCTTGGCATATCCAAGCTATTTAGATTCCAGAGTACAATACAATGGCCTGATACACTGACTACACATGAAACCAGCTCCTGGAATGTGTATTCCATTGTTTACTAGTGTTCAACCACCACTCACTTATTCAGTGTCCCCATCATTATGTTTAACACAGATCAATAAACATTGAAACATGGACCCTCTACAAACGCCACCCCCAACTTCTTGAAAGATTCCATCAACGCTGCCTCCGAAAAATTCTGAAAATTACTTGGGAAGATAGGCGGACTAATGTTAGCGTCTTAGAAGAAGCGAAAACCACCAGCAATGAAACAATGATCATCCAACATCAACTTCACTGGACCGGTCATGTTGTTCGAATGCCTGACCATCGTCTTCCAAAGCAGCTACTTTACTCCCAACTTAAGAATGGAAAACGGAATATTGGTGGACAGCAAAAGAGATTCAAAGATACTCTCAAAGCTAATTTAAAAAAATGTAATATCAGCATTGAGAACTGGGAAGCCCTAACTCATGAGCGTTTCAATTGGAGGTCATCCTTTATTAATGGCGCAATGGACTTTGAAGAAGCACGAGTACAGGGCGAAAAGGAGAAAAGAGCTAAAAGGAAGGCACGTCAGGCAAACCCTCATCATGACCGTCTCCCACCCGGAAACCTATGCCCTCATTGTGGGAGGTTGTGCGGATCCAGAACTGGCCTTTATAGCCACTTATGGCTCCACCGTTAAAATTTTACCTTTGGAAGACAATCTTACTCGGCTACGAATGATCGCCAGTGATGTTTAACACACATTTCACAGTAGCCAAATAAGTTTGCCATCAAGGGTACCTTGAAGAAGAGAAAATCAGCCAAACCTGGCTCACCAAAAGGTTGAAATAGAGTGGATTTTTCATGTTATCATCCATATCAGATAAACATACTTCAAGTCCATTTTCCTTTTTCCATTTGTCTTGATTACTTTATATTTTGTCTTAATCATCTGTTGCCTTCTCTCAAATAAACTTATCCTTTAACTAAGACAACTGAGGTATTTTCAGATTTTCTGTACTCTTTGGAATCCTATCCACCCATCCATCCATCCTTCATCCATCTTAGCCCCACCTTTCCACCCAAGGAGGATTCAAAGCAGTGGTCACTGGAAACAAGGCTTTTTCTGTTGATGTGCCCAAAATGGGAATCTCCCCCATTCCTCAGCACATTTGCCAAGAACCATTATGCAGTTCTCAAAATACTTTTTAAAGGTTCCACTGCTAATTTCTATGTCTCTAGTCCCCCATATAAAAGCTACAATGCAGTCATTAAAAATTGGTTTTTGCCTCATATTTTTTCCATAGCCCTATTTTCTTCCTTCCTTCAGCTCTTGAGATTCTTCCCTTTATTCCAGATTGTTCATATCCACCTTTCAGACCAATAAAACATGTTTAATCTAAAGAAGAACAAGTCTTATTTCACACACAAACACACCCAGTTTTTTCTTTGCCTGAGGAAGTAGCGTATCTGATTGATAAACAGTACTTAACAGTACTTAAACTACAGCTTCTCCCATCTGGACAACAGTAGGAATAATGAAAACACAAAGGGGGGAATATGTAGCCAAGTGGCTCATTCTTGATCCAACCATAGTTGACTGGATCCGAAGAAGGGCAGAATCAGAAATATGAGATGTTATTATGCAAGATGCTTCTCAATGAAGCTTCTTTTAAAAGTCAATTTAAGTAGATAGTCATGAAGAATTTTAAAACTTAGATTAAGGCTTTATTTCTTAATATTCCATATAAGATAATCAAATGAGCAATTTTTTCATGTAATTGCTGTTTTTATCATGCCATTTGCATTCAACTATCACTAGATTCATTCCTTCATGATAAAGCTGAGCAAACAATATTCAAATGCTACAAAGGAGGTAAGACTGACATCTAAATTAGAAGGCATGATCCAAGGATTAAATTAAAGAAATCCAGAGGTGTTTCAGTTCACAATCACGTGCTGTCATAAATGTGGGGAGAGGGAAACTGCCATTCCATTTAATCTTGTATACTGAAACAAAATGAAACAAGATGGAACCCACTGCACTTTATACAATTTTAGGTTATGTAATAAGAAAAAAAGCACAGAAGTAATTCAGCATTTCAAATAATCCAGCAGTTCTCAGGCCAGTATTAAGTGCAATTCCAGCAGAAAAATAAAAAAATAAAAAATAACAACATCCATTTAGCATAATGGATAGCATAATAACCGCCCAGTCCCCTCTGGAAATGGGGGGAGATGGGCGGTGATATAAGTTAGAAATATAAATAAATAAAGAAACTCACTGAAGGCTGTAATACTGATTAAATGCTTACCTTTTCTCTGAATAAAAATCCGAAGCAAAGGATTAGCAGTAGAGACTGCTTTGTGGTAGTTGTCATCATTATTGATTGGTAGGAGATCTCCATGAATGTCTGTATATCCAACTAAGACATCAACATTGGGTATTTTGTGAACATGCTGAAGTAATCCATAGAATTCCTCAAATTTGCCGGGTTTTGATCTTTCCAAAGAAAACCGTCGGAACTCTGCACCAAACTATAAAAACCAGAAAACATTACTAATAATCAGACAATAGGAAATGTATTTATCAAAGTAATTTATAAAAATCAAGTTGTCAAATATACTGTAGGGATTGCACCCAAGATAAGAAAATAAAAGTTCATGTTGCCAGTCATTTCTGAAATGTCTATATAGTTTTCATTCCAGTACCCTAATTCTCATTCACTGTTCTGTCTTATACCCCTCAGTGGTCTATACATGCCAAAACACTGCACATGTGGTATATAACGAATTCCTACTAAAAATCTCTTAAAATCTCATGACTGTTTGTTTATGCAACCCTACAAGATCAGAAATATGGGGTGAATAATTTTACATTTCAGGCAAGTTTGAGAGTTTCAGTTATAAGTTATTTGCTTTTCAAGTGATTGATCTAAAATCTGAGAAGCTAAAACTACATTGCAATTGCATATAATTTATTTAACTTTTTTGTCTGGTCTAATCACAAGACTCTGGGCAATGCACAACAAGGAAAATAAAGCACAAAACAAAAACATACTTTTCCATCCCCCCTTAAAACAAAATCTCACATTAAAGTAAAAAGTCATCCACAATCACACTATGGGCCAAAGGCCCATTGAAATAAGATGGTCTTTGTAATGACTGGTTGGTGGAACTGCCAATCAAAACATGGCAAAAAAGGGCAACTGTTCCCATGTTATATTCCAGAGGGAGGGGGGTACTGAGGAGGGAGGGGTTTTTAAGGTATGGGTAAAAGGACAGGTCTGAGGAAGTCCGAATCTAGGAAAACCATCTGTCAGAGAGTCAAGGTTAGGAATATATTTATTGCCAGAGAAGACAATATATGTTGTAATATTAAACGAATATGTTTATAAGTTATTTAGTAAAAGCTAATTTGTTTTTTAATTAAATGTTAACAAAGTGATTGTGCTCTCTTATATCTTCCCCACGTTTCCCCACATCATGTTGTAGCAGTTAAGGCAATGGGCTAGAAACCAGGAGACTGAGAGTTCTAGTCCCGCCTTAGGCATGAAAGCTGGCTGGGTGACCTTGGGCCAATCACTCTCTCTCAGCCCTACGAAGGAGCCAATGGCAAGCCAGGAGACTGAGAGTTCTAGTCCTGCCTTAGGCATGAAAGCCAGCTGGGTGACCTTGGGCCAGTCACTCTCTCTCAGCCCAATTCACCTCACAGGGTTGTTGTTGTGGGGAAAATAGGAGGAGGAAGAAGTATTTGGTATGTTTGCTGCCTTGAGTTATTTATGAAAATAATAAAGGCGGGATATAAAATAAATAAAAAATAAGAAAAAACAGCTCATCAATATACAGAAGAAAAGAAAAAAAAACCCAAATAGATCCTTTACCCAGTTCACTTTATTTTTAAAGAATAAAATGATAAAGACACCCACTACAGAGAAGAGGTTCATGGTAATCTTCAAGCCTTTCAGAATGAGAGGAGAACCAGTGCCAACTGTCTTTCAGAGGGCAGTGTTATTTATAAAAAACAATAAAGGTGGGATAGAAAATAAATAAATCAATAAAAAATGTATCCTGGAGTGTGGGAACTATTAGAGAGAAGGTATGATGCCTACCTTACAATTCCCGCACCTCAGACAGGATCAGGATTCTCAGCAGGCCATCTCTTGACTGGACAGGCAGACTTATACTTGGCAAGGCAGACCCTTATATAACCCAGTACCCTGCTTTACAGGAGTTGAATGACCAGTACCCTGAAACGGGCCCAGAAGCTTACTGGTGAACAGTGCAGCGACCTCAAGAGAGTGGTATTTCTGCAGGAGTAAGTTTCCCCAGCTAACAGCCTTCTTACTGCATTTGGTACAGTTGTCGGCCCGCACATAGAACAGGTTACAGTAATCCAATCATGTAATGATCAGGGCATGAGTCAGAGTCTCAAAGGCTTCCTAGTGCAAGTTGGGCCATAACTGGTGTACCAGCCAAAGCTGGGTGAAGATTCCCAAGCCATGGCTTCCATGTATTGTTCCAGCAGGACCCATGAGTCTAGGATTATCCCCAAGCCATAAACCAGCTCCTTCCAGGCTCAGAACCAGGCCTGGATTCACGTCTTTCTTGACGCTGCTTCCTTCATAATTGTGGCCACTGTATTCTTCTTCCATTTCATTGCAACCATCTGTGCAGATTGTTCTGCAAACACAACTCATCTGTCATCAACTTTCTCATAGCCTGAAGACACTGAAAACTTAGTAAAGCCTTCCAGTTAGGTCCAAGTTCAGGAATGGTTTGCCAACTCTCTTCTCCGGAACTTGTACACTATTACCCTTACTTCCACCAATCTATCTACAACTACATCTAGCACTTTCACCTTCACTAATCTTCCTAATGCCCTCTTCAGGTTCCTTGTCTCACATTCATCTAGTTTTGCATTATCCAAACAGAAATCACACTGGCTAAAAACTATCTACCTGGGCACAATCTTTAACAAGCCCAAAAACTTAATTTCCCAACTTTGTTTCCAACATTCCATCTTTTTTAAATTAGCAAAGCTTTTGATTTCTTTAAATGTAATGTTCAAATCCCATATAATAGGCTAAAATGAATGTTTTCACTTCAAATAATGTAATCCAAATTTTTCCAGAAAACCCACTTCTATACAAAATGCCAAGCTTCCCCATTCTCACCAGTCCAAAAATTCTTGTCATTCATACAAGATTTTACACACAATATTCAGTAACTTCAAAAGCAGTAATTACAGCATAGCAAACAAATGCTATGTAAGGGGCGTGGTGGCTCAGCGGGTAAGACGCCAGGCTTGTCGATCGGAAGATTGCAAGTTCGGAGGTTCGAATCCCTAGTCTTGCGTGATGGAGTGAGCTCCCGCACTAGCTCCAGCTCTTGCCAACCGAGCAATTCGAAAGCATGCAAATGCAAGTAGATGAATAGGTACCACTTTGGTGGGTAGGTAACAGCGTTCCGCGCGCGTCATGCCGGCCACATGACCGTGGAAGCGTCTTCGGACAACGCTGGCTCTTCGGCTAAGAAACAGAGATGAGCACCGGCCCCTAGAGTCGGACACGACTGCACAAATGTGCGGGGGGAACCTTTACCTTTACCTAAACAAATGCACCCATACTGTACAGTATTTATTTATTTAATTTATCCCCGCCCATCTTCCTGAATAGGGGACTCTGGGCAGTTTACAAAATAACCGAAGTTAAAATCTATACAAAAAATTACTATAAAACAATAAATAGAGGGAATAAGTAAAATCCAAAAGATGGTTAAAATCCACTATCAAGATCAAGGCACTACGGGGCCAGCCACCCCCAAGAGGCACTACCACCTCCGTCGTCCCAGGCAAGGCGGCAGAGCCAGGTCTTAAGAGACTTCCGGAAGGTCAGGAGTGAGGGGGCCAGCCTCACCTCCGGGGGCAAGATGTTCCATAATGCGGGCGCTATTGCAGAGAAGGCACGCCTCCTGGACCCCGCTAGATGAAATTCTCTTGTTGAAGGGGTCCGAAGCATGCCCTCTCTGCATGAATGGGTGGGGCGGGTCGATGTTATCGGGATGAGACGGTCCCTCAGATACCCTGGCCCTATGCCATGTAGGGCTTTAAAGGTGATCACCAACACCTTGAATTGGACCCGGAAGCAAACTGGTACCCAATGCAACTCACGCAGCAGAGGTGTTACATGTGCTGATCTTATAGCACCCATAACTGCCCGCGCTGCTGCATTCTGAACCAGCTGAAGCTTCCGGATACTCTTCAAGGGTAGCCCCATGTAGAGCGTATTACAATAATCTATATGGGAGATGACAAGGGCGTGAGTGACTGTTCAGAGGGCATCCCGATCCAGGAAAGGCCGTAGCTGGCGCACAACTCGAAGCTGTGCAAAGGCCCTCCTGGCCACGACTGCCACCTGCTCTTTGAGCAGGAGTCGTGAGTCCAGGAGGACCTCCAGATTCCGCATTGGATCTGAGTGGGGTAGTGCTAGAACCAAAGATGATAACTTCCCAGATACAGGGGGGCCATCAATCCATAGCCACTCCGTCTTACCAGGGTTCATAGTATCCTATGTAAATTTCTTTCTCCAACAGTATGAACCCACAAACAATTTCTCTATCCTACACAATTTGACTATTCAGTAAGCACGCACAGGATTGCACAGTAAATCTCCTAAGCCAGTTCCCCCTTCCAGGTTCCGCTGCAATTGAATTCTACACCCTCTTCTGTTACAAAACGTTCCTCCGTATTCTTGCTCACTCACTACATAATCTGAAATTCATTTTGAAAGGAAATACCAAAAGTACTTCCCTGAATCCTTCTAAATCATTACCTCCCTAGTTTTGGAAGCTATTATCTAATAAAGAATGTGGTAGCAGCACCCTAGGCTGTTTTTACACCTGAACGGACAGGATGCTAGATTTTATATTTCATGCGTCTCACCTACACAATTATTTAAGCTTGTATATTAGGCATGCAAGTGGAAGAGGAAATTATAAACGTAACAGTCTCCTTGCCCAATAGTTTCAGCTGTGGATATTCCATAAGCTGCACTCACTTTTCTGCATACCTCATAATGCCTATGTCAGAAATAGCAGCTGAGGGAAGATTCAAATGATATTTTCTACATTTGAGTTCAATCAATCAGTAGATAAAGCCTAAAGATAAAGATGTACTCTTAGCTCTGCTGACTGCATCAATGCAGTTTTTCTCGGCAGTAAAAGCACTTTGTTACTGCTTTCTTCCAGGATGTTTTTTCAACTTCTTCTCTGTCTAGTCTACCAATGTTTAAGAGTGTGTCAAGATAATATGCTGTCTTTAAAACCAAAGTAGTCAAAATGCAGAAAAACAAATAAAATACAAACCAACCCACCTCCCCCCCCCCAACCTGCATAAGCTAACAGAAGATACTAATGAGCCAAAGTAACAGAAATTAGCATTTACAGCAGTAGGAAATAAAAGGAGTATATGCATATTTGATTTTTTTAAAATTGAAGTTCAAGTGAACATGAATTTCAAATAACATTTCAACCTGCTCAGCCTATATTTTTAAGAATCTTGATGCATTTCCAACTTAGTTGAGACCAGAATTTGGCTTAATTTATATAGAGGCTTACATGCAGACTTGCTGCTTGAGATTTTGGCTTAATCTTCGAGAGCTTCCTGACCACCTTGATTTTATAAGGCCATTTTACACAGTCACAGACGACAAGTATTAATTTGGACCTTCAATTTTGCAGTCTATCTGCCCAATACTTTGATTCACTTCAAGAGAGCTTTGTTTCAGCTGAAACAGCAATTTTTTAATGCTGATCTGTAGAGGGATCTAAGCTGTAGCCCCTGTTTAGAATGGACTTGTTTTCTGTAGCTATTATCTTGTTGCTATTTTATGTCCAACTTCCAGAAAGCCTTTACTTTTGCTAGATTTCATGATTTGCCAATGCTGCTGCTTAAAGGGAGTTCAAAAGCACTCCATTGCAAGTGTCTTTGCCCCTGCCTGGTGGAGGAAGTAGAATCTGTCTCACATCTGCTTCTTTTTCTCAGTTCTATATGACCTGGCTTGAGATTTTAATAAAGACTCTGTTAATCAACAATGATGGAGCTCAGAAGAGGAGATTCTTCTTCTTTGTAGCTAACAGGTCAATGGTGATTTCCAGAAAGCTTGCCAAATTTTACTCAACTATTATTGCTATCAGTTGTTTAATACTATTATTTAGTACATTATCTCTTTTAGCCTGCTCTGCAGGTTCTATGTTGTGTGGTTTTTGAAAATAGTATCCATCTGTAATAAAGATACTGAATTTAAATGCAAACAAAGCTATGATAAGTCGTATAAACAAAATTATTTTTTCACACATAACTGCCTTATTAAAATAAACAGATATATCTTGAAGCTCCTATAATTATGTTTTCAAATTCAGGTAACCCTTTCCAGTTCTTTATTTGAAACACTGTGCAGCCTGACAGTGAATACAAAAGGTATTACATATTAGAGTTTGGATGTACGTGGACAATTTTAGCTTATTTACTGTAATGACTAAAAACTTGGTAGACTTTAAGAGTGACTCAGATTAAAACTTAGTTGATAAAGATATGCTTTATTTCTTTTAAGTCGATTGGTATTTATTATTTATATTTATGTAGCCATCTATCTTACAAGTTGTGATTATAGGTGGTAAACATAAGATTAGAAAGCGACAGAAAACAAAAAATAATAAAGCACTACAATAACAACAGGTAACAGCGTTCCACTCGTGTCATGCGGCCACGACTGTGGAAGTGTCTTCGGACAACGCTGGCTCTTTGGCTAACAAACGGAGATGAGCACCGGCCCCTAGAGTCGGACACGACTGCACAAATGGGCGGGGGGTACCTTTACCTTTACAATAACAACATGATGGCACCTAAGAACAATCTAACCAAATCCATATAACAGTTACACTAAAAATAAAATTACACAGATGGGCTCAACCAATTTCCAGACCCCCACGCCCAAGAGAACATCCAGGTCTTCAAAGATCTGCAAACTGCCAGCAGGGTTAGGGTCAAGTGAATCTCAGGGTTAAGTGAATCTTGCATGGAGTTCCAAAGGGCAGGCACTGTGACAGGGAAGGCAAGCTTTCTGGTCCCACCAGATGGTACTGTTTAAGAGATGGGACCTGCCTCCCTTGCCAGATCAAGTGGGATGGGCAGAGATAATCGGAGGCGGCGGCCCCACAAATAACCTGGCCTCATGAAGGTCTTTATAGTGGTAACGATCACCTTGAATTCTACCTGGAAGCCTATATTGGGAGCCAATGCAGCTTGCAGAGCAATGGTGCAACACAGGCATACTAAAGGGCACCCATAACTGTCTGCATCACCACATGCTGGAATTGCAGCTTCTGAGTGCTCTTCAAGGGCAGCTCCGTGTAGACCACATTGCAATAATCCATTCAGGAGATGCCCAAGGCATGAGTGACTGTGAATAGCTGCTCCCAATCCTGGAAGGGGCGGTGCTCATAGTATTGGTAGTCAACAATACTATGATGAATTCTGAACTTAGAACTAGTTGGGAAAACATTTATCACATATGGATGAACTGATCAAAGAAATAAAAAATAATCCCTGTGAGGTCATTTTTTTTATTACTAGATTTATATCACAGCTTTATTTTGTATAACCCAGGATGGCATACATAATACTCCTGCCTCCTATTTTCGCCACAACTATCCTGTGAGGTTGACTGGGCTGAAAGAGATCAGCCTCAATACTCCACTTTGGCTTGTAAGGCATTTAAATATATGGAATTAATTTCAAACCATCTTGCTTTAAGCTTATATTATACAATATTCAAGCAGAATAGATAAGTCATGTTGTGTTGTCACACATGTGCATCACAAATAGAATTTTAAAACATGAGTAACTTCCTTCAAATTGGTAGAATTATAGGCTGCTTCCAAATATGCTGCTCAAAAAAATAAAGGGAACACTGAAATAAGACATCCTAGATCTGAATGAATGAAATATTCGTATTAATTACTTTGTTCATTACATAGTTGAATGTGCTGACAATAAAATCACACAAAAAGCAATGGAAATCAAATGTAAGCAACCCCTGGAGGTCTGGATGTGGAGTTACACTCAAAAATTAAAGTGGAAAAGAACACTACAGGCTGATCCAACGCTGATGTAATGTCCTTAAAACAAGTCAAAATGAGGCTCAGTAGTGTGTGTGGCCTCCACGTGCCTGTATGACCTCCCTACAACGCCTGGGCATGCTCCTGATGAGGTGGCGGATGGTCTCCTGAGGGATCTCCTCCCACACCTGGAGTAAAGCATCCCCCAACTCCTGGACAGTCTGTGGTGCAACGTGGCGTTGGTGGATGGAGCGAGACATGATGTCCCAGATGTGCTCAATTGGATTCAGGTCTGGGGAACGGGCGGGCCAATCCATAGCATCAATGCCTTCGTCTTGCAGGAACTGCTGGCACACTCCAGCCACATGAGGTCTAGCATTGTCTTGCATTAGGAGGAACCCAGGGCCAACCGCACCAGCATATGGTCTCACAAGGGGTCTGAGGATCTCATCTCGGTACCTAATGGCAGTCAGGCTACCTCTGGCGAGCACATGGAGGGCTGTGCAGCCCCCTAAAGAAATGCCACCCCACACCATTACTGACCCACTGCCAAACCGGTCATGCTGGAGGATGTTGCAGGCAGCAGAACGTTCTCCACGGCGTCTCCAGACCCTGTCACGTCTGTCACATGTGCTCAGTGTGAACCTGCTTTCATCTGTGAAGAGCACAGGGCGCCAGTGGCGAAGTTGCCAATCTTGTGTTCTCTGGCAAATGCCAAACGTCCTGCACGGTGTTGGGCTGTAAGCACAACCCCCACCTGTGGACGTCGGGCCCTCATACCACCCTCATGGAGTCTGTTTCTGACCGTTTGAGCAGCCACACGCACATTTGTGGCCCACTGGAGGTCATTTTGCAGGGCTCTGGCAGTGCTCCTCCTGTCCCTCCTTGTACAAAGGCGGAGGTAGCGGTCCTGCTGCTGGGTTGTTGCCCTCCTACGGCCTCCTCCACGTCTCCTGATGTACTGACCTGTCTCCTGGTAGCGCCTCCATGCTCTGGACACTACGCTGACAGACATAGCAAACCTTCTTGCCACAGCTCGCATTGATGTGCCATCCTGGATGAGCTGCACTACCTGAGCCACTTGTGTGGGTTGTAGACTCCGTCTCATGCTACCACTAGAGTGGAAGCACCGCCAGCATTCAAAAGTGACCAAACCATCAGCCAGAAAGCATAGGAACTGAGAAGTGGTCTGTGGTCACCACCTGCAGATCCACTCCTTTATTGGGGATGTCTTGCTAACTGCCTATGCTTTCCGCCTGTTGTCTATTCCATGTGCACAACAGCATGTGAAATTGATTGTCAATCAGTGTTGCTACCTAAGTGGACAGTTTGATTTCACAGAAGTGTGATTGACTTGGACTTACATTGTGTTGTTTCAGTGTTCCCTTTATTTTTTTGAGCAGTGTAGTTACTCTGCAACATTTATGCTTTGTTCCCTCACTTTTCTAGGCACCCACATGATCCAATCCAAGCCAATCTTGTTTAGAATTTTTATTTGGTGTGTGCTTATGTCTAAGCACAATACAAGACCTATTTTTCTCCCATAACAGCAATAACCTTGTGAGGTAGGTTGGACTAAGAGAAAGCGACTGGCCCAAAGTCACCCAGGAAGCTTCCATGGCTGAGGAAGAACTAAAACTTGGATCCAACACCACCCTTGTGGGGGGAGATGGACGGTGATATAAGTTGAACAAACAAACAAACAAACAAATAAATAACCCATAGCTTTCCAAAGTGTGTGTCGTGTCGCCTGTGGTGTCCTGGTGTGTCGCGTGCAAACCTGGAAGCGCTGATGGGGGGAACCAGAAGGAGCGGCACCCCCGCCAATCAGCGCCGCCACCGTTGGTGTGTGTCGCCAACATGAAAAGTTTGGAAAGCTCTGCCATAACCACTGACCATATTGGCTTTCAGTTTTTGTTTGTTCATTTATTTGTTTTTTTGAGATTTGACACATTTTTCCAGAGTCATGGAAATCTGATTTTTTAATAGAGAAAAATGTACCTGCATTTATTATTACTCTTCCATCTTTTCAAAAGACAAGCTTCATTAGAATTCTTTGGAATATTGCTCCCTTAGCTTCTTCATTTTCTACTTGAATGCCATTACATTTCCCTCCATGTTGCCTTATCTGTGTTTGTTTCTTGTATTTATGAAATAATCACACACATACAGTACTTTTCTTCTCCTGACCACATCATCATGCCATAGTTAAAGGATCAAGGACAAGGTGAAAGATGAAATGGAACAATGTGATTATCTCCAGGTGCCATTCTTGTCCATGATAAAAGGTTGTCTTAAGTCTGCTCACACCTTCAAACTGATTGTTCAGTTTCCCGTGTTCAGTTTCCCAAGTTAACTTTGTAAGTATAAAAAATATTTGTAGTGCTAGACATCCTTTCAAAGTACAAATAGTGCTGAAGATGCAGTCATGAAATAATTGCACTTGCTACACATGCGCATAACATGGATGGAATATATTCTCCCTGACTGGAAACTGGTGCCAGTCAATTCTTTCTGATTTGGATTCTTCATGTATAGTGAATACTGAATGGATGGAATTTAAAATGGAATCTTCTTCCTCACAATCATCACATGCTGAAGTTGATTACCATAATTCAGAATTCCCAGACTATAATTTTTAGCACAAAACTCAATGTATGCATATGCAAAACAGAGTTGTCTGCTTTAAGTTTCTTTTACTTTAAAGTAAAGGTAAAGGTTTCCCCTGCACAGTCGTGTCCGACTCTAGGGGGTGGTGCTCATCTCCGTTTCTTAGCCGAAGAGCCAGCGCTGTCCGAAGATGCTTCTGTGGTCATGTGGCCGGCATGATGCACGCAGAACGCTGCCCACCGAAGTGGTACCTATTTATCTACTTGCATTTGCATGCTTTCAAATTGCTAGGTTGGCAAGAGCTGGGGCGAGTGCAGGAGCTCACTCCGTCACGCAGGGCTAGGGTCTTGAACCGCTTAACTTGCGACCTTCCGATTGACAAGCCTGGCGTCTTTTCATCAAGCTTCACTACAGATCATTAATAGATGTATACTTAAGATGATAATAGAGATAAATAAGCTTTTAATACTCATTATCTTTAGTTATTCATAATTAGAAAAAATAACCATTAGAGCTTCTGAAATTTGGGTTTTATGCCAAGTTTTCTGTATGCAGCAATACATACTCACACAAGAAATGTAGCAACACAGACACACATGAAATATCAATTGTCATTCAGATAAAACTTGCAGTTATTCCTTCATTTTCAGAAAGCTTTGGAACTAGCAGTATAGAAATGCAGCCAATCTATAAAATCTACATGTTACTGGTTTGTGGTGATAAAAGTGCAAGCAGACTAATCATCTTAGTAGTAAAGAGACTGACCTGTAGAATATAGGAGATACAGGCAACCTAGACTAGGAATAGATTAATATTTTAGAGGTGTGGTAAATCTCACTAAATATAGAAATATGGAAAAGAACAAGGATATGTGGATTGTATTTCACATTAAATCTAAAACACCGGATGCCAGGTAAAATGTGCTTTGGGGATCACATTTGTTGCATATCTACAATTTTAGCTATCTTCAATAAAAGGATTTAAACTATAAACCATAGCAATTACTGCCAAACCATAGTTTTCATCTAATATTTAAGAGAAATGCCAAAGCACTTCACCGTATCCACTAATACCTAACACAAAAGTAAATGAATGATAAAATGTTCTCTCCCAGTCAGACTATAGTATGACACATCCTGTTACTCAAAATGTCATGTGTAGCACAGTGTACCTCTTTAATTTGTGGCATGACTATACAAATAATAAAAGGGCAGTTTAATCTATAGAAAAGTATACTTGGGTGTGTACACTAACAGAGAAGTTTAGAAATCACCCCAGGGTAACTATTTTGTACGGATACAATTAGCTTATAGTTACAGTAAATGAAAGGCCCTCTGAATATTCCAAAATCACCTAAGGTGGAAATCAGTCTATGCATTTTTCAAAAATAATCCATTGTAAAACTGTATTATTACATCAATTTGGTTCACCTTTAATATCAGAACTCAAGTACCTAGGTGTGCACAATTTCAGAAATTCTTACAATACCCTGGTGAGGCGGCTCAAGGCTACAGTTAATTAACATGGCTAAAGGAAACAAAAAGGCTCAAAATGGCATCCCTTGTATACCCTTCTTCATAAGAGATTTTACAAGTACTTAAAATGTGATCTGATCTGCAACCAGATTAGAAATGTTTAAACTCAAAAAACAAAAGTATTGGAAGATATTGAAGGCAACTTCATAGTACATTACATCTTTTAAATTCCATCTAAGGTTGTGTGGCACACTGCAGAAACTGGATTAATGGATAGAAAAAGAACACTCCAAGCTATGCCTGGAAATGGATGTGGTGACTAGTCACTGCTTCCCCAGGTAAGACAGATACTTGATAAAAACCAGAATACTCCCTCTAAAAAAGGCAGCAAAAGCACAGAATTCTAATACACTTGATGAGATTCTCTTGTCTGGGCAAAGCTAGTTATTACAGCAGGGAACAAATATGCTGTGCATTGAGGGGGACACATAAACTGTGGCAAACATATAATGCCTACGCATAATCACACCCTATTAGCCTATACCAATCATGAATAGTGGCCTACCATCTCCTAATTCTATAATCAACCATACTCACTTTAAAACTTCTTACTATATCTGTGCACACACACATTATAAAGAGAACAGGGAAATCCAGCAGTTTCCTGATTTTTAATGATCAATTGTAAGCACAAAACAAAATGGTTAATACTTAACTTAGGAGAATTAAGTCATCTTCTAGTGGATTCCTATACTGCAATTTTTGCAACTACTCATTTAAAGTACCCTTTTTATAAAGTAGGATTCTGCAGACGCAATTAATACCTAGTCTCTACTCACCTTCCTGCTGACACTTAATCCTAAATGAATGTCACCTAACATGTCATTAGAAAGGGGGGGACTGTAGTGACAAAAAACTGAGCTAAGTCTCTTCTTTGAGGTGGACAATTCATCATCAGTCTACACAGACAACACACAGAGAATGTTGTTTCTTCTTAGCATATAATCACACCCTAATCCTATTTTATTTTTTGAAAAGGAAGGGGCCAGGATTCAAGGTTGGCTTTGAATTGTACTCACCACCTCTGCTCGAAAGTATTTTCCTACACCCTATGGCAGGTACAATGGGAGCGAAGGTGGGTGGGGTTATTTAGTCCCCAATAGAAATGCCCTCTCTACATGCTCAGGAACACTCTTCTGCCTCCCCCCCCCCCCGCTGCAAACAGGTAATAAAAGCCAACCCTTAATTAAATGAAACCCTTCCTAGCCCCGAAACAAGACAGCCGGCTTCCTTGGCAATGTTCTCCTCCCTTCACTACACTAAAAAAAAATAATCAGACTTTTTTGGGGGGCACTCTCCTTCCCCCCCACCCCGCCACTAAAGCCACACGCACACAGAGGAAGCTTATTCCGTTCCTACTCCGCTTCGCGGACGCCACCCACCTTGCTCTTCACTTCCATAGTGCCGAGGCCGCGGCTTCCCCCAATACTGCCTCCTCCTCCACCTCGTTGGACCCGGTTCATGCCGCGCGGGAAGCCTTAGGTCGGCTCGGCGAGGCGAAGCGAGTGGAAAGAGCCGCGGCGGCCCGCAGCTCGGCCGCTTTCGACTGAACCCGCCGCCTCCCGCCTCAGTCTGCGGAATCGCGATCGCGACTTCGCCCGCCCGGGAGCGAAAGGAGAGGGGGCGTGTGTGTGTGCGTGCGTGCGTGCGTGCGTCTGCCGGCGGGGCTGCCTAGCGCTGGCACCTGCACCTCCAGGGAGGGGAATCGGGATGGGGTGAGGCGATGAGCAGGGCACGCATGCGCGCGCGGGGTAGCCGCGGGAGGGTCAGTCCCGCCGCACCTGTGAGCCTTGACGCGCTTGCGCGCTTGATTCTGCGGGAGAAAGGGAAGAGACGAGGCACCTGCTGCGACAAGGGCCACTGAGTGCTCGCCAGTGCGCTTGCGCCCGGCGGAAAGGTGAAATACCTGCTGTTCTGGATTCCAAAGATGGGTCGAGGAGGGCGCATGCGCGTTTAGTTTGCGCCATAGACTATTAATTGGGAGGAAAGAGATGGTGAAATTCTGCCTGCAGATGGGGATGCAGATGGAAGCGCAGTTTTCAGAATAAGGAGCATTCTGTTTAATTCCTCCTTTTCTACTGTCTTTTCTCCAAAAGGCCACCAAGGAATACATGATTTTTCTCTCTAGTTTTATCCTCCAACAGCTCCAAGGAACTGAAGGCATGTCAGAACAGAAGCTTTGATCCTAAGAAGCCCCATAGGCCAACTCTGACCAGGGAGAAGACAGGGTGGACATTAGGGTGCAGACCCCAGGATCTAGAACCCCTGTTGTGTTCAGCCATAGTTGTATAGATGGGGTGGGTTGATCAAACCACAATTGATCCGATTTATCAACACGTGTGACCACATTTCAGCCAAGGGTGATGTGAGAATACAGCCGAAAGATTCACCCAAACATAATGTGGCTTTTGCCTGAAAAAGGCTCCCCATCCTGACAACCATCATGCTGTGGAATGAAGATAAGCCATTGCAAAGTATCGTTTAATTAAAAAGGACCAGAAATGCTGGGAAACCTTATGGAAGATTTATAGAAGGAGGGCTGTGGAAAGTCATCATTGGGTAAATGATGAATGATGGGGACAAACTATTGGGTATTTGCTAATAGTAAAACATTTTCTTGCAAACTGAGGCTGTTGTAAGAAGGCCTGTGTATATATTGTACGTGTATTGTATTGTGCAGCCTCCAGGTGTCCTGTGTAAAGGCAAAGACTCCCCCAATTTGAGCTACGGCTGTGGTAGTATTTATTATGTGCCTATAACTAAGCACAGAACAGACATAGACTAACAGATGGATAATGACAATCAGTTATAACATCTGTAGATTAATCATTTCAACCATGTTGGTGTGTATAAAATGTACAAAGGAGAATCAAACTTTATTTTCTTCAGTTACTGAATTGAGTTCAGACTGAACCCTGTAATTGGCTCATAGACTAGTACTAACTGCACCACTTAGCTAAATGAATGTTTGTATTTTTGTATACCCAACAAAAATGCCTTTTTAAAAATAAAATGTATCGTTGCAGAATAGGCACAGCTAGACACAAGGGTCCAGATCAAAAGGAATATTCATGCAGTAAGATAAAATAGTAGGTTTATCATTAAGAAATTAAATTATTCAAAAATTAAGATATAAAAGAAAGAAGATATTTCTAAATTAATAGGCACTTAAATTTTTCCTGGTCCTGTGATGGTTTAAAATTTTTTAAACCAACATACTAGAAAGTATAGCCTTATCTTGGTGTTTGCAGAGTTCACAGCCATTTTGGAATCCAATGAATTTTAGGACTTTAATATCAATTTGCATTTTTCCCTCTTCAAATTTCTGCCTTCTACAATGCCCTGCCTAATCCAGATAAAAAGCTTACATGTTTGCTAGGTATGATAAATACCTAACAAACTTTACAATGTTTTTCAGCTATGATAAATACCTAGATATTTTTATAATATCCTTCATACTCCACATAACGCATTTATATTAACCTGAATCAATGCCTTGCCCTCAAATGTGATCACGGGAAAGGACCACTTTTGTATTTGTTCAGATATTGAAGTTGAATCTGTTAATCATGCCCTTTGTTTTAGACTCGACATCTTAACATCATTGTGCCACCTGTCAGAAAAAATTCAGATCAATCCCAACCAGCTATTCTGGAACAGCTATTGCAGAATTAATTTACTGAAATATCTAGGAAGGTTGCCAAATTTCTAGTTGCTCCTATTACTATTAGAACTTCTGAGTATGTCCTATAGCTAATGATCTCTAGATTCAATTTTACACATGTCTTTATAAAGTTTATTTTCTCTTACTTACTCTATCAAACTCAGTATATTACTTTTTTTAGCATGATAATCCTCAATAGAATGTGTCGGGTCTGATCCATTTATAGTTATGATTATTTCTTTGTTACGTATTTTTAATTATTTTATGTGTGTATATATATAAACATATACATATACATAAAAACGAGCCTCTAAACTAAAGGTCCATGAGATATAATAATATTAACGTCCCGACACTCAAAGTAACAGGCAAGAATTTATTCATATTACAACAACTTCACAAGGGTCCATGAAAAGAAGCCCTTTTTCATGTTTTTAACTTTAATCCAGTATGTAGCTTGAATCATGTCAACTGGATTTCTATTTTCTTAGTGGAAACGTTTCGCTCCTTATCCAAGGAGCTTCTTCAGTCTGAGCAAAGTTGGTAAGGGAATCCTAAATATGTTCCTAGGTAGCTGTGTGACCTTACACCTGGGGCTAGGTCATGGTTATATTGAGATGTAATTTTTAAGTCCTTTTATTATCTAATGGAGGGTCGTTAAAATCACCATGCTGCTGTTGAGCTTCTGAAATGGTCTTAATCTTCCTAGGCACAGAAGACAACACGGGGAGGAAGATGGGGGAGAGTTTGTGCCTGAGGCCCCCACCTCTATTCAAGGAAGGATTTTCCAAGTTGGCATAAATGGATTCCTTGACTCCTCTCTCAAACCACCTATCTTCTCTGTCTAAAATGTGAACATTTTAGAACATTTTAGAGAAGATAGGTGGTTTGAGAGAGGAGTCAAGGAATCCATTTATGCCAACTTGGAAAATCCTTCCTTGAATAGAGGTGGGGGCCTCAGGCACAAACTCTCCCCCATCTTCCTCCCCGTGTTGTCTTCTGTGCCTAGGAAGATTAAGACCATTTCAGAAGCTCAACAGCAGCATGGTGATTTTAACGACCCTCCATTAGATAATAAAAGGACTTAAAAATTACATCTCAATATAACCATGACCTAGCCCCAGGTGTAAGGTCACACAGCTACCTAGGAACATATTTAGGATTCCCTTACCAACTTTGCTCAGACTGAAGAAGCTCCTTGGATAAGGAGCGAAACGTTTCCACTAAGAAAATAGAAATCCAGTTGACATGATTCAAGCTACAGACAATTCCACCTGGATGACTGAGAACCTTCATAGACATATTTAATCCAGTATAATTCATTGCAGTAGAATGAATATGGGCTAAACAGCCTTCTGCAATCTGATGCCTTTCAGTTCTGTAGGGATCAACTCCCAGAATTCCCAACCAGTAAGGACCATATTTGGAATTCGACAAAGCAGAGTAGAAAGAATATTGAAGCTTTTGAACTTTGGTGTTGGAGAAGACTCCTGAGAATACCACGATAGCCAAGAAAACATACAGATGGATCATTAAACAAATCAATCAGAGTTCTCACTCCAGGAACAAATGACCAGGCTCAAATTGTCATATTCTCTGGAGCAGTCTATAATGTTGGGAAAAGTGGATGGAAAGCGAAGAAGAGGACAATCAGCAGCAAGATGGGATGGAGGGATGCAATTACAGCAGTGATAGGTACACTGCTGGAAGACCTGAAGGACCAGGTTGGGGACAGATCATCCAGTAGAAAATCTATGTGGTCGCTCAGCGTTGACACCGTCTGGATGGCACATAATCAAACTCTGAGAATTGCAGTTCCCACATTTCTGGATGATTCAGAAGGACATGCTAAGACATATTGTGATGCCCTCGATCCATTGACTATTAAATCAGGGTTCCTGACACAAGCCCCTCAGGGATAAGGAATCTTTATTAAAGCCAGTGATCCATTGCATGTTAAAGACTTGAGTGAATAAAGCTCCTGCAACCAACAGTTTAAGAATCTCCAAGTGTCCCCCCCCCCCCATCGGGATTCATGGCTCGGTTGCCCTTCCCTTCGTCTCTGTTTTCAGGTCTTTCTGGGTCCGAATCAACTAACGTGGTGATATCACTTTGTCATTATGGGGTACTGAGTGTAGATTAATGTGACAAAACATGAATTTGACCTATTGTAGTATCAGGCTGAAACATAACAAAATTGAAAAAAGTGAAGGGGGTCTGAATAATTTCTGAATGCACTGTATATGAAAGCCTCAATTGACAAAAACACGATGATCAGTGGAGGTCAATATCCATGGACCCATCAGTTGATGGACCATGGCTTATGGAAGATTGTAACTTGAAATGTGAGAGTAATAAATGCTTGAGTTGGGTACAATGAATTGTGCAGTTAAAATTCTTCTTTTTTACATGGCCAAACATGTATATGTATACCATTGTCACTGTCTCTCACGTGAAGCAAAACAAATTAACTTCTGGTGGTCTTTTTGAAAGATGGAAGAAAAATATCAAATTTATTAACATACGTTGTTGGCCCACCATTGGAAATTATGCTCTAAAAAAGTAAAGGGCTGCAGTTATTTGCATCCAGACTTTGTAGTAAGCTGCTTTATAGAATTCAAAGAGATCTATTTTTGAGTAAACCTGCATTTAGGATTCTCTTATAAATGTACAGTATATATACAATTCAAAATATTTGGCTCAACTGCTTTGTGATTACCCATTTCTCGATTCTTGCTTTGTGGAAATCATCTACCATCTTTAAATGTTGGCCACTTAAGAAACAAGGGTAGGTAAAGGTAAAGGTTCCCCCCGCACATTTGTGCAGTCGTGTCCGACTCTAGGGGCCGGTGCTCATCTCCGTTTCTTAGCCGAAGAGCCAGCGTTGTCCGAAGACGCTTCTGTGGTCATGTGGCTGCATGACGCATGTGGAACGCTGTTACCTACCCACCGAAGTGGTACCTATTAATCTACTTGCATTTGCATGCTTTCGAATTGCTAGGTTGGCAAGAGCTGGGGCGAGTGCGGGAGCTCACTCCGCACGCAGGGCTAGGGATTCGAACCTCCGAACTAGCGATCTTCTGATCGACAAGCCTGGCGTCTTACCCGCTGAGCCACCTTTAATTCCTTTCATTTTCAGATTTCCAGAATCTATAAGAGAAGAAACACAGTGTTTCTGCTTTTCTTCTGTTTGTACTACTGATTTGCGCTGGATGGTAGACAGGAAGAATGGAATTTGAAGAATGTTACAAGTTTGTGGGGAGGTTTTGCACAATGGTTGATCCTACCAGCTTTGGAGCTGGACAAGCTAAGCTGCTGAGTTCCGAGTGGTTAAACCAATCCTATGCATGTAGTTTTATTACTACAGGTTTATTAGGTTTCTGTGAAGGAAGTTGAATTCTCCCCTTGCATTCCTGGAGTTGTTGGGGTTTCAGATAAGGAGGGTGTGTCCAAAAGGTTTCTTGAAGTCAGCAAGGTACAGTCATTATGTGAATGGGTGGGACCAAACTAGTGGAAAAGTATTTATCACACCATTTGCTTACATCACACAAATGAGGGAAAGGCAGGGAAATAAGACCAACAGTTCAGTTTCATATAGAAGAGAAATGGGCAAATGATCCTGGAGGGAGCACAGGCTTAGACAGCGATTACAGTCACAAGCTCTGAAAAATCCATGAGTCAGACTCAACGAAGATTTTTTGCACTGCCCCCAAAGAAAGGAATGTTCTATTTTCACCGAGCTGTTCAGACCCAGATGGGGAGGTTTGTTTTTTTTAATCCTAATGCCAAAATTTACCATGGTCAGCCTTTAAATCAGTCTGAAGTATTAAAAGGTGCCCAGATTTCTTTTTTAAAGAAGTTAGCTGTATTTTTCATTGTTTCATAAATGAGCATTTATGAAACAAGATTGCAGTCCTGTGCCAATTGCTTGGAGAACGTCTTGTTGAATTAACTGAGACTTGCTTTTGATTAGACATACATAGGACTAAATACTAAATATCAAATATGTGTAATAACTATGTTTTACACCACAATTCCTGGATATGTTTACCCAAACATCATCCCTATTAAGGCTGGTTGAAATACTCCCATATAAATCTGAATAAGAACTTAGAAATTATTTTTCTAGATCAGAGAAAATCTTTAGTACAGGGAATAGCTTGTTGCCCCTAGAAAATCATTTGGGTGAAGCCTTGAAATGCTTAGACATGGCACCTCACATTGTGATTTCCAAGCCAACTGAATCTAATACATGGTGGTGATTTCAGTTACTATTTCCCATTGCTGCAAATGTCATTTTTGAAGGATTCTGGTGATGAGTCAGAACTTATTCAGGTTGCAAGGAATGTGCAGGCAAATTGTAGATGAACTATTACATAAGTTTCTATAACCTATAGGCTACTTTAGAAGACCTGTCCATTGCTATTTTCTGACAGAATTCCAGAGGAGGGCTTCAACATGAAAAGCTGAATTGCAATTGAAGTTTGAGTCTGTCATTGGGTTCACATATCTTGCTATATCAGAAAGTGGTTTGTCTGGTTTTGACTTAGCATGTGTAAAACCCCAATTGTAGCTTTTATTAAACCATGGTTAATCAAAATATGGCTTAGTGCAATGTGTGAACCAATTTGATGGGTCGGATCTGATTTACAAGTTGGAACAGTGAACCATCTAGCTCAGTATCCACAGTATTCACACATTGTTTAAGCCCTAGTTTAATTGTTTATTCATTCAGTCGCTTCCGACTCTTCGTGACTTTATGGGCCAGCCCACGCCAGAGCTTCCTGTCAGCTGTCGCCACCCCCAGCTCCCCCAAGGTCGAGTTTGTCACCTCCAGAATATCATCCATCCATCTTGCCCTTGGACGGCCCCTCTTCCTTTTGCCTTCCACTTTCCCTGGCATCAGCTTCTTCTCCAGGGTATCCTGTCTTCTCATTATGTGGCCAAAGTACTTCAGTTTTGCCTTTAATATCATTCCCTCAAGTGAGCAGTCTGGCTTGATTTCCTGGAGGATGGACTGGTTTGATCTTCTTGCAGTCCAAGGCACTCTCAGAATTTTCCTCCAACACCACAGTTCAAAAGCATCTATCTTCCTTCGCTCAGCCTTCCTTATGGTCCAGCTCTCACAGCCATAGGTTACTACAGGGAATACCATTGCTTTAACTATGCGGACCTTTGTTCTCAGTGTGATGTCTCTGCTCTTAACTATTTTATCAAGATTTGCCATTGCTCTCCTCCCAAGAAGTAGACGTCTTCTGATTTCCTGGCTGCATTCAGCATCTGCAGTAATCTTTGCGCCTAGAAATGCAAAGTCTGTCACTGCCTCCACTTTTTCTCCCTCTATTTGCCAGTTATCAATCAAGCTGGTTGCCATAATCTTGGTTTTTTTGAGGTTTAACTGCAACCCAGCTTTTGCACTTTCTTCTTTCACCTTCGTCATAAGGCTCCTCAACTCCTCCTCGCTTTCAGCCATCAAAGTGGTATCATCTGCATATCTAAGATTGTTAATGTTTCTTCCAGCGATTTTAACTCCAGCCTCGCATTCCTCAAGCCCAGCACGTCGCATGATGTGTTCTGCGTACAGGTTGAATAGGTAGGGTGAGAGTATATGGCTGGGTTTTCATGAAATGTTAGACCATTAACTAATGTTTCAAAGTCAGTGTTAATGGGTTCACAAACACATTAGGCATAAAACAAACAAACTCTAATGTAACTTAACACTGTGTGAATCTAGACCAGTGTTTCTCAACCTTGGCAGCTTGAAGATTTTATTTATTTATTTATTTATTTATTTATTTATTTATTTATTTATTTATTTATTTATTTATTTGTCGTATTTTTCCACCTCCCATCTCGAAAACGACTCAGCCAGCCAGCCAGCCAGCCTTCAATTCTGGGAGTTGAAGTCCACACATCTTCAAGTTGCCAAGGTTGAGAAACACTGATCTAGACTGTACTGTACCTTTAGCATTTCTCAGATAAGTCTTGTTCAAAAGAAAAAAGCTCCTTGTGTAATTTCCTGATTTGAAGCAGATGACTTTTGATGTCCAGCTGGGCCAATATTATTAGCTAGTTTAGAATGTAACAGGCTTAATGTGATGTATGAATTGGCATCAGACAATTTGGTAACCAAAACAAACAGATTAGGCCTGAGTGTTTTGTTGGTGAAGTTAAACCAATCTATATCCATGACTTATTAATAGACTATGATTAAGCAAATCATGACATAACGATCTGCAAAACAGGTCTTTGGAATAATTCAATGTGTGAACTCAGCTTTAAAGTCAGCCAATTAAAGTAAATAGTTGTGATTAATTTAAGTCCTTTTGATTCCAACAAGACTACTAAATATATTTGGGCTGAATCTGATGAAAATTGTTCAAGTGGCTTCTAATCTCACAATTTGTTTTTCAATTGGCAATAGTACTAATTAATGTTATTGCATGTTTAAATAATACAAACAATAAGAGTTAAGCACGAATCTTGTAACTTTGATTGTAAAATATTAACATGAAAACTATATACTTGAAAAATGAAACAATATAAACTAAAAAGAAAAAAATGGAAAAAGTAAACAATGCAAAATGATATAAAAAGATAAAAACAACAAGTTTTTAAAAAGATAAAAAATACAATACAATTAAAATAACTGCTGAAATTGCAGCAGGATTATGTTTACAATTACAGTCTTTATTACTTTTCTACCTTTTCCTTTTTATTTAAAAGACTAGTATGACAAGGCAATCAAGAATGTTTAGTTAATCAGATTTTTAGTAATCTCTTATGAATATTACTCTGTGAGACATCTGTGAGACATCGGACAATTCATTTTACTACCATGTTCATAAATACAAAGAGTCTCTTACATAACTATAGCAATATTAATCAAAGAGAATATAGCAATAATGAATATAGAATATAGAATATAGCAATACTTTTCATTCTTTTGCAGTGAATGTTTCTAATATTTCAACATGAAGAGCTGTGAAACTAAATAGGTTATATGTCAGAAGAATTCCCCAGCCATCCAGGGAAACTAATGCATCAATTCTAGATTTAGATGGTCTTACAGGATGCGCTGTGGATAAGCTGTTTGAGAGTTGGCTGCTTTGTTGTACTTAAAGCAACAACTTACTCTCTGGATTGCCTTTTGAACCTGGTTCTTTCATACATTTTTCTTGCTTATTTCTGCTAGACACCAATGCTCTGAAAATAGCTCCGCCTTGGATTACTGCAAACTTAAAACATGGCTAGACTTTTGGATTCTGATGTTTTTTTTCTAGTTCTGCCAAAAAAAATCTGATTCTCTAAAGATCATATTTTTTGAAAGCCCAGCTCCTTCTGTCCAGTCCTATGTAGTATTTCTAGTTTTAAAATCAGAGGCATATTTTTACACGTCTCTGTTTCAAAGCCACAGATGTTTAGACATTGTGTACTGTCTGTTGAAGTGAACCTTGAGTATAAAATTTAGCTTTGGTACATGTAGTGATTATTGAATATATGTTTTAATAAAACGACTGACATCCCTGGATAGCTCTTCAAATGGAGAACAGCATCAGATTTTCATTAAGACAGGAAACATTTCAATCCTAATTATGCCACTAGGGCACTTTTGGTATTGTGACTTAAATTTAACTTAAATTTCCATTTCATTTCATTTAAAAGAAATAATGTTAGTGCAGGTTCCAGAACCAGTGCATGGTATGTTAGAATATTTGAGGGCTGTAGCATTGTTGGAACTAAGAGAATTTGCTTTTTCTTTCTATAGCTTGAATCATGTCAACTGGATTTCTATTTTCTTAGTAGAAACGTTTCGCTCCTTATCCAAGGAGCTTCTTCAGTCTGAGCAAAGTTGGTAAGGGAATCCTAAATATGTTCCTAGGTAGCTGTGTGACCTTACACCTGGGGCTAGGTCATGGTTATATTGGTGTATACAGGTGTAAGGTCACACAGCTACCTAGGAACATATTTAGGATTCCCTTACCAACTTTGCTCAGACTGAAGAAGCTCCTTGGATAAGGAGCGAAACGTTTCTACTAAGAAAATAGAAATCCAGTTGACATGATTCAAGCTACAGACAATTCCACCTGGATGACTGAGAACCTTCATAGACTTTTTCTTTCTACTTGCTTGTGGATCAGTTTTATTGACTTGTTTTAATACTCCTTGGTTTTTATAGTTTATTTATTTGGATTGTCTGTTTGGATTTTGTAAAATGCCTTGGGGGCCATTTGAAGCTTGGATGGCAGAATATAATTTAGTTTATAAATGAACATCTTTAAAAGTGGGACTTCTAAGTCCTAAGACAGTGTGCATTTAAATATAACATACAATATGTTATGATGTAAAATAAATGTATATAATGGTGCAGATGAAACACTGGATTAATTATTTTATTAAACAGTATTGCCCCAATCAAAATAATATTCTCAGTTATAGTTCAATCTATATTCAGAGCATAGGGGCATGGGGTGTGTACATGTGTCAAAATATACCAGATGGCGTGGGTATTATTACAATTACCATTAAAATGTTGAAACCCTTCCCCCCAACAACCTGCCTATATTATCTATCTATCTATCTATCTATCTATCTATCTATCTATCTATCTATCTATCATCTATCATCTACCTACCTACCTATTATATATATGTATTGTATTGTATTGTATTGTATTGTATTGTACTGTACTGTACTGTACTGTACTGTACTGTACTGTACTGTATTATTGTTATCTATATGAGAGCCAGTCTGGTGTAGTGGTTAAGGCACCAGGCTAGAAACCAGGACTCTGAGACTTGTAGTCCCACCTTAGGCACAAAGCCAGCTGGGTGACCTTGGGCCACTTTCTCTCAGCCCTGAGAAGGAGACAATGGCAAACCACTTCTGAAAAACCTTGCCAAGGAAACTGCAGGGCCTTGTCCAGGCAGTCTCTGAGAATCGGACACGATTGAATAGAAAGTCTCTCTCTATATTATTATTCTATCAAACCAAAGTTGATATTTGTAAATGCTCTGGTATTGAAGGAACTTATAAAATGAGGAAATAGATTTTAGTTTCTTTTCCCTGATGCACCTGTTTGAGAAGAGGAGAAAACATACACTATCTGTGTTTGCATGATACAAGGAATCACCACCAGCCAACCACTGGTGAGAACCCAGACATTGTAGTTAGCTTAGGGTTCAGTGTGTTATGTAAGCCCAGAAAATTGGGTTTGTTGATTGGGTTTGTTTTATTTTACAGGTAGTCTTCACTTAAGGATGGTAACTGAGCCCAGAATTTCCATCACTAAACCATGCGGTTGTAAATCAAGATGGCGTCGCTTAGCGATGGCAATCCTAGCAATTCCCCTTGCCATCATTAAGTGAATTTTACCCGCTGTTAGCCTGAGCACCCATCCCAATCCAAGCCATTCCGGGCTTGGTTCCTTCCAGCCCCGAAAACTGCCTTCAACTCCCCCCTGCCTATCTCCCCCCACCTATCTCCCCCCATCTCTGCCCTTTTGGAAGCCCTGCAACCTGCCTTGTGGGGCAGGAAGCCCACCCGCGTGGCGCAAGGTGTCCTGTCCCATCCTGTCTCACCGGCGCAGGCGTGAGGCTGCCAATAGCAAGCCCCGCTCTCCCCAGCCTGCATTCCTTCACCCAGCTGCCTCCTCTCCCAGTTCCCCGCACCTACCTTTTGCCTTTTTCACTCAGCCCCTGCATGAGAAGCAGAAGCAGCTGCCTGCCTTTGTGAGTTCTTTTCGGACCCAGCTTCCCCGGCAAATGTTGTTTCTTCCACCACGTGGCTCCCTTCGGAACGCTATCTTCTCAGCTTATGCTATTTTCTCAGCACCTCAGTCGTAAATGCGGGCGGGGTGCCAAGTGCCCAAATTTTGATCACGTGACTGTGGGGGTGCTGCAACAGTTGTAATTTCGGGCACAGATCGTAAGGCCATTTTTTCAGCACTGTCGTAATTTTGAACGGTCGCTGAACAAATGGTCGTTAACTGAAGACTACCTGTATGTCTGCAAATATGCACAAGTTTGAATTATCACTCCTATGCATTTGTTGAAGAGGGTTTTTTTAATACCTATAATTCTTGCTAATACCTTGGGGAAAACAGAGATTGGAAATCCTTTCCATCCCTCCCTTGGCTAATACTAGACAGTAGTCAATGACATGACCTGATTCTTTCAGAGAATCCTATTTACTCAGTTTCACAATGCAAATAGAAAGCTTCCCAGCCTGATTTTCCCTGTTTGTAATGTGACTTCGCAGCCCATAGAAGTTGTCCCCCCACCAAAAAAAACACCATCTTAAAAGCATAAAGAAGAAAACATCAAGAGTTCTTGAGGAAAAATAGCATGAGAAGAATGAGTTGGAACATGTGTTGTATGCCATGTAAAAGAGGTAGTTGTCACAATTATGAGATAAAACATTTGTATAAATCTGCCTCCTGTCTGCTACTGTACTTCATTTTTTTATTTATTTAGACCAGTGTTTCTCAACCTTGGCAACTTTAAGATGTGTGGACTTCAACTCCCAGAATTCCCCAGCCAGCCATGCTGGCTGGGGAATTCTGGGAGTTGAAGTCCACTCATTTTAAAGTTGCCAAGGTTGAGAAACACTGATTTAGACACTCAAAGTGCAGTGGTCCTCAAAGCTCAACAGATGGTCCACTACAGCTCTCCATAGTTATTGTCTCAGCCCTGCCTTCCTGTATGTATGTATGTATGTATGTATGTATGTTATTTATTTATTTATTTATTTATTTATTATTTAAATTTATATGACCGCCCATCTCCCCCAAACGGGGGACTCTGGGCGGCTTACAATAAAAATTAGGATTAAAATACGAATATAAAATTACAATTATCAATATGACATAAATAAGTATAAAATCCAATCTGGTGAATCAATCTCAAACAATGGGGAGGGCATTGTGATACTAACCACCCCAGGAGGAGCTATTACCTTTCCCCTCCCATGCTAGGCGGCAGAACCAGGTTTTCAGATTTTCCGGAAGGCCGGGAGGGAGGAAACCCGCCTCAACTCTGGGGGCAAGATATTCCAAAGGGCGGGTGCCACTGCAGAGAAGGCCCACCTCCTGGACCCCGTTAGATGAAGTTCTTTTATTGATGGGGTCCGTAGCAAGCAAGTTCTTTTATTGATGGGGTCCGTAGCCAGCCCCCTTTGCATGATCGGGTGGGGCGGGTCAATGTTATTTGGATAAGACGGTCCCTCAGGTAGCCTGGCCCCATGCCATGTAGGGCTTTAAAGGTAATAACCAACACCTTGAATTGGACCCGGAAGCAAACCGGCACCCAGTGCAGCTCGTGGAGCAAAGGTGTTATGTGTGCTGATCTTGGTGCACCTAAAATTGTCTGCGCGGCTGCATTCTGTACCAGCTGTAGCTTCCGGATATTCTTCAAGGGTAGCCCCATGTAGATGCATTGCAATAGTCGATATGGGAGATGACAAGGGCATGAGTGACCGTTCGGAGGGCATCGCGTTGATACTCAGCTGGTAAGACTTCCACTGCCACAGTCCCTGCCTTCCTGAGTCCCCCAACAATCAGCTGGTTCACAACAATGGATTGGTGGCAGAAAACTGGCCCACTGACATGTACAAGGGATAAAACAAATAGCAATGTGAGTACTAAAATTCAGAAAGCTGACAAGGGTGAACAGGTCTCAGGTGCAAATACTGATTGCGAGTCTGCATAATCTAAGTGCTAAGTAGAACTGTGATCTCACATAAGTAATCCAGAAGAAAAGTGCAAATAGGAAATGGGATGATGAATAGATAATCATGGGGTTTCATTAAACCGGAGATTCACTCACCCTCATCTCTTGGCATTCAAGAAGCTTATATGGAAGAATATTCCTGACCTGTGAGGTTGTGCTGAGAGATATTATGACATAGGGTACATAAAATAATTCAAGTGATAAATAAATACCTAATTTTGAATATTTTGGGAGGCAAAAGTTTAATTAAAAAGGTCTTTAAAAATCAAGGAGATGAGAAGGCATTCACAAATGCAACCATAATCATTATCCTATTCACCAAAAAAGGTGAACTCCCATGCTCTTAAAGATGAAAATGTGGGAAAGTTGTATGTGTTTAATTGGGTGGTCCCCACATTTTATAAATATTTATTTAGTGGTCCATAACAGCAGGAACTTTGAGAAACACTACACTAAGCCATAATTTTATTTATTTAGTTTGATGCGTTAATCCACTAGATTCCATTCATTCAACAAAGCATAAACAAATTATAATTTAATGTACTTTGGAAACTCAGCTATGTTCTTTCCAACTTATCTTCACAGCATTGCTACGGGACTGAAATTGCTGCTGTGAATTCTTTAGGAAGGATGTGTACAAATATCATTAACAATGATGCCTAACAATTTCTGGAAGAGCAAAGGCAAATATAATAAAACCAAATTGTATTTGGCATCAGTAGCTGGCCATGCATTAAATTTGTTTGAAGAAAAACGGTGCTTTGAACAGTGTGTTGTATGAATTCAGCCTTTATCTCCCTTGAATGGCAACTAAGTTATATTCTTTGCTGACTGATCTCTTCCAAATTTTCCTTTGTGCCCTATGAATATATACCCTGACAGCTGTTCCAGTTCCAACAGCGATTTCCTTAATTCCTTAATGTTTATATTTCCTTTGGTCATGGAAGAGCAAAGACTGATATTACCCAAGATTCATTCAGAATTCTCCCAGATGAGTTCCAGCCCACCATTTAGATGCCACTGGGCATGGGGTGGAGGGGATTTTCCATTATATTTATTGCAAAATGCCTGGGTGTTGCCTCTGTATATTTCAGGTTGAGCTTTTTAAAATAGCCCTCTTTAGTGTGCTAGTGCAGGCCCACCCTTATTTACATTAAGACAACTCCAAATCAGCTTCGAAATGGATGCAATCAAATTCTCAAAGTTTTACTTATCGTACCCCTGTCTCTCACAGCTCCTGTTTATGTTTCAACCAACCTTATCTTTTTCAGGCACTGTTTCAATGCTGTATGAGTTTGAAGAAATAACATAGCAGGATTATAGTCAACAGAGAGTGCATTTAACAGTTGCCATTCTCTAGATGCTTCTGAGCCACTGTTGAATTAAACTTCTCTGCCTTAATATCCAAATTTTTAGAGAAACAGGAAGTTTATGAAGCAATTTGTCACTAAGCTCTTTTCTTCCTGGTGCAGGCACTCAATTTACAGGGTGTAGATTAGCTGCAGTTTGCTGGCTCTTATTCTTGTCTCAGTCAAGACTTTGTCCTCATTTACACCTAATGATAGCAGAAGTATGTATTGGCAACAGCATTTTTCTGCTATGCCTCTATGATGCTGCTTATGCAGCCCATGAGTGAGATAGGCTAAAGTCATCCCTACCTGTGTTGGTGTTAAAATAATATTTCACCCCTTATTTTGAGGGCAGCTTCAAGGTGTAGAAAATGTGTTAGGCTTTGTCAACTATTATTTTGGAAGGAGGCAGGATGACTAGCAGTAGCTGGGAACAGAAGCATGGTTAGTGGACCAGCCTAGTAGGAATAGCCAATTGCATACAGGCATAGTTTTCCACTAAGTGAAGGATTCATGGATAATGCTATAATTTGGTAGTATGGAAAAGCCCATTGTTTATTATGACTAAGCTGAGTGATCAAATGTAAAGCCTGAGTCGCTGTAGAGAGATGGTTAGTTTTGATGGCAGCATCTTAATCTTCATCTCAGGGTTCCCATATTTATTACAATTGTCTTCTAACCACTTTTGGCTAATAGTAACTGAATTATGGGCATGCATTAAAGAGCAATTGCAATGAGCATATATTAAACTCGACATAGAATCCATTCTAACATTCTCTGTACAACATTTAGCAGCAACAATTCCCAAATGGGTGAGAAACTGGCATATATTTTGGCTATAATGGATGGAAGAAGCTGTTGGCCCTTCGAGGTAGACCAGACAAGAAGCATCAACCACGAGTACTAACACTACCTTTATTGTAAGGTTACAGTAACAGAATCTTGCAAGTCTGAAAGTACCTCTCCCCTCCCTTACTTTTACTCTCCTGAAAACTAGGGAGGGTCCCTTCTGAGATGCTTTTTCCACACACACACCCTTCCTTCGGACTCAGATTTCATTTATCATACTGTTGTCTAGGTTGCGGCTCTTCCTGCTGTCTCCCCAGGCCAGTCCCACATACCATTACAGAAGTCCCTGGGGACATAAAAAACAATTTGGGGACAGCATGTATTCCTGAGACTGCAGATTGCCCATCCCAAGTAATTTATGTGAACCCAGGCAATTATTATTTATTTACAGAATCACTGAATTGGAAGAGGCCAGTGGCTGTCAAGATCAACTTCCTGCTTGGTGTATCCTTGACAGATGACTCTCCAATCTGAAGACACCCAGTGAAGGAGAACCCACCACCTCCTTGGTAAATTGTCCTACTGTCAAACTGTACATGCTATGAGTTACTCAACTAGAATCTACCTTCCTATAATTTAAAACAATTATTCCATGTCTAGCGAACAGGTCTTCCAGGTGACATCCCTTCACAGATGGATGGGCAGCCTGTGATACCCCTGAACTTCAGTCGTCTACTCCTGAAGTATTATCTTGCCTATCTGCCCATAAAAATCTGTTTTATAAAATTAAAATTTCCATTGCTAAAATATTCAACTGAAGCCCTGATTCTGGACATCTTTAGTCTTTTATTATAGTAATACATACAGGTCTTAATGTTATAAAACCATCTCAAACTATCTTTGGATTTAGTTTTTTTTCTGTGTTAATTTTAGACGTCATGAGAAACTGGCACACCACTAGTATTGTAACATATTGCTGTATTTTTACCTCCCATGAGGGAGATAGAAAATCCAGAAATGCCTTCCCTTCTTCAAGTGACAAATTCACACGATCAGAAATATCCTTATTGGATATTTCTGCTTCAGGTAGTAGAATACCCCAGGCCAATTCTCTTGATAATCCTGTCCAAATTGGCTTCCGGCCTTTTGCCAGCCACTGTTGGCGTGTACAGATAAATTGCCAGAAAGGGAGCTCACTTGCAGTACGAAATATGTGTGCATGTGTGCAGGAAAGAAACTGGCATGCACAGATTTTTCTCATATTATCCTCTCCCCAGCTGTGACATAAATTGTTTTTTGGTGCCTATCTTAGATCACAAGAATAATCAGACCCCATGTTTTCCTTCCTAATGTGCGCCAACTACTAAAAAGGTGAATTATTATCTAAATTCCTTACAAAAAGTTCATTATGCTTGAAGAAAAAAACTGTTGATGGAAAATGGCTTCTGGTCCATTTGCTTGAACGGGTTAGAAGTGCTGATAACCTTTTTGTTTTATCCATGTCGTGATTAAAGGCATACTGTTAGAATTTGTTAGCAATAAAAGGGAGATTAGACAAAATCGCCCAGAGTCGCTCTTGAGGGGGGAGATGGGCGGTGACAACTCACTCGCTGGATCGTCACCTTGTTGTGGTGAGTGGGCTTGTGTGTTCCCAAGGAACCCTGTGAGCGAAGCCGTCGGGAGCCATGTACTCCTGGCAGGGTCACCCATGGCGGTAAGGTCCAGGGGGAGGAACCAGACAAAGAACGATCCAAGAAAGTCCTCAATGGCAGAACAGGCGGAAGATAACAAGGTGTATTGTTACAACGGCTGTGAAGGCGGATGAAGGCTGCAGCAGACAAAAGGTCACCAATCGTCATGGTACCCATGCCATTGGATTAGAGCCTTTTTCTGTGAAGGTTGTGTGCTGATCGTTGTGCACCGATCTCCACACATAAAACAAATTCACACACAGGCGTCTTCCAACCACACCAAACCCAAAACAACCAAAAGTCCCATGGCGACTGACGAATGGCAACGGGGGCAGGACTGTGAAATCCAGAAGCTCCTAGTCATGGACCAGCACATGGGTGGTGGAAACGGATTCAGTCGCCCTGACTCAAGGATCGAGGCAGTTGAGTAGTTCGGCAGCTGTATCCACGACTGAGCAGCCCTATTTAGGATCCACTCTGCTCACCCCATATGGGGAGGGGGCTAGAAAAGATGCCCTAAACATAGTCTGCCTCATTTTCTCCCTGACTGGATTACTGCGACCAGTGGGGTCACCATCTAGCGGTCGTAAAAAACACATGAATTTTGGAACATGGAATATATGGACACTGCAAGACAATATGGATAGTGAACAACCTGAACGTAGGACTGCCATTATTGCAAGGGAGCTGAGACGTTTTAATATTGATATAGCAGCACTCCAAGAAACTCGAAGAGCAGGAGAAGGACAGTTGAAGGAAGAAAAAGGAGGTTATACTTTCTTTTGGAAAGGACTGCCTGAACAAGAACGACGAATACATGGGGTAGGCTTTGCTATCAAAAATGACATTGTGAAGCTCTTGTCAGAAGTTCCCACTGGGATTAACGAACGACTCTCAACTCTGCAAATAAAACTCGCCAAAAACCAACAGGCAACTATCCTAAGTGCTTACGCACCAACACTAGATGCAGATGAGGATATCAAGGAAAAATTTTATACCCAGCTGGACACAATCTTATCAGAGATACCAAAGGAGGATAAAATTATCCTCCTGGGCGATTTCAATGCAAGAGTTGGGCGTGATTTTGATTTGTGGCCAGGGATCATTGGGAAAGAAGGAGTTGACAACAGCAACACGAATGGAATCTTACTTCTGACTAAATGTGCAGAGCATAAACTTGTCATTACTAACACACTCTTTCGCCAGAAAAATAAATTTAAAACATCATGGAAGCACCCACGGTCGAAGCACTGGCATCTTTTAGATTATGTAATTGTCCGTGCTAGAGATCGCCGTGATGTACTTCTCACCAGAGCCATGACGAGCGCCGATGACTGCTGGACAGACCATCGATTAATTCGATCCACGATGGCCATAAAGATTGTCCCTCATCGTAGGCTCCAAAGAAGAAAACCAAGGCGTAAAATGAGTACACTGGCCCTTCAAGATCCTATTAAACGAGCTTGCTTTCAATCAACTCTCAAGGAACATCTGCCTATGGAACTTCCTGAAAATGTTGAGGAACACTGGACTAAATTGAAGACTTCTATTATTTCAGCCTGTGAACAAACTATCGGATACCAGACTAAGAGACATCAAGACTGGTTTGATGAGAACGATAGTGAGATTGAACATATTATTGACAAGAAAAGGAAAGCCTTCCAGATATGGCAAAAAGATATTAACTGTGCCGTTAAGAAAAAAATCTACGCCAGTGCAACGGCAGAAGTCCAAAGAAGAATTAGAGAACTTAAGAACATATGGTGGATAAAAAAAGCCCAAGAAACCCAACATTTTGCAGATGCTCATGATGCACGGGGCTTTTTTAATGCCATAAAGACCATCTATGGACCAACAAACCATGGTACAAATCCCTTACGCTCAGTAGATGGTGCTAAACTTCTAAAGGACAAAGAGTCTATTGCACTGCGCTGGAAAGAGCATTACTACAATCTCCTTAATCGTCACTCTACTGTGGCTGATGAAGTCTTCTTGCAAATCCCGCAAAAACAAATAAGAAATGAGCTTGCAGTACCCCCTAGTTTGGAGGAAGTCAGCAAAGCCACTAAACAAATGAAAAATAACAAAGCTAGTGGACCTGATGGGATTCCTGCTGAAGTCTTTAAAGAAGGCGGGCCTGAACTTACACAACAACTTCATAAGCTCATTGAAAAAATCTGGATGAGGGAGGAGATTCCAGCAGACTTTAGGGATGCCATAATTATCACTTTCTTTAAAAAGGGTGATAGAATAGACTGTGGAAACTATCGAGGCATCTCCCTTCTAGCCACAGCAGGCAAAATCCTGGCAAAGATCATCGCAAATCGTCTCCTATCTGTATCAGAAGACATCCTCCCTGAAACGCAAAATGGCTTCCGCCCTTCCAGGGGAACAGTGGATATGATCTTCACTGCACGACAGCTTCAAGAAAAATGCAAGGAGCAAAACCGCCCTCTGTACATGGCGTTTATTGATCTGACTAAAGCTTTTGATACTGTAAATCGTACTGCTCTCTGGACCATCCTTCTGAAAATCGGATGCCCTGATAAATTTGTGAACATCCTGCGGTTACTCCATGACGACATGATGGCAACAATTCTGAATAACAATGGCTCTCAAAGCGATCCATTTAAAGTTGAATCCGGCGTTAAACAGGGATGTGTTATTGCTCCAACCTTATTCGCTATCTTCATCACTATGATTATGCACCTTGTTGAAGAGAAACTTCCTACTGGTGTAGAAATTATATATCGAACAGATGGAAAGCTTTTTAATCTTAGTAGGCTGAAAGCAAAAAATAAGGTAATTGCAACTTCTGTTATAGAACTTCAATATGCTGATGATAACGTAGTCTGTGCACACTCCGAGGAAGATCTTCAAACTATCCTAAACATCTTTGCAGAAGCATATGAAAAGCTCGGCCTCTCGATTAACATTAAAAAAACCAAAGTACCAATCCCTCTGCAGCGCCATCAATCCAGCTTAAAGGTGTGTCACTAGAAAATGTCGATCACTTTTCTTATCTTGGCAGCCATCTATCTACAAAAGCCGACATTGACGCTGAAATTCAGCATCGCCTGAGCTCTGCGAGTGTAGCTTTCTCCCGAATGAAGCGTAGAGTGTTTGAGGATCGGGACATTCGCAGGGAGACCAAAATGCTTGTTTACAAAGCCATTGTACTACCAACCCTTCTGTACGCCTGTGAAACATGGACCCTCTACAAACGCCACCTCCAACTTCTTGAAAGATTCCATCAACGCTGCCTCCGAAAAATTCTGCAAATTACTTGGGAAGATAGGCGGACTAATGTTAGCGTATTAGAAGAAGCGAAAACCACCAGCATTGAAACAATGATCATCCAACATCAACTTCGCTGGACCGGTCATGTTGTTCGAATGCCTGACCATCGTCTTCCAAAGCAGCTACTTTACTCCCAATTTAAGAATGGAAAACGGAATATTGGTGGACAGCAAAAGAGATTCAAAGATACTCTCAAAGCTAATTTAAAAAAATGTAATATCAGCATTGAGAACTGGGAAGCCCTAACTCATGAGCGTTTCAATTGGAGGTCATCCTTTATTAATGGCGCTATGGACTTTGAAGAAGCACGAGTACAGGGCGAAAAGGAGAAAAGAGCTAAAAGGAAGGCACATCAGGCAAACCCTCATCATGACCATCTCCCACCCGGAAACCTATGCCCTCATTGTGGGAGGTTGTGTGGATCCAGAATTGGCCTTTATAGCCACTTACGGATCCACCGTTAAAATTTTACCTTTGGAAGACAATCTTACTCGGCTACGAGTGATCGCCAATGATGATGATGGGAGGTGACAAAAATTGATAAATAAATAAAATCATCGAGGACAAGGAAATCAATAACAACTAGTCATATTACCTCTAGGTTTAGGGTTTTCAGTTCCTAGGACACCCTAATGGGAGAGTTTTATTTACTGTGTCCTCCTACTTCGGCTAGTAGGAAGGCTAAACAAGGAATATTAATAATAAATAATTTTATTTATTTATTTATTTATTTATTTATTTATTTATTTATTTATTGCTGGACCTGATCAACCTTTGGTCTGATGCAACAGTTTCTTATTTTAGTATGTATGTATGTATGTATGTATGTATGTATGTATGTATGTTATGTATGTTATGTATGTAATGTATGTAATGTATGTAATGTATGTATGTATGTATGTATTTATTTATTTATTTATTTATTTATTATTCGAATTTATCACCACCCATCTCTGGGCGGTTTAAAACATTAATATTAATATTAAAAACCTATACATTTAATCCTATACAAGGTTCCACTCTCTGATTTGTTGCATCAGATTTCATGCCCCCGCTGCAGTATTAGTTTTTGTTTGCTCCTGAACTTAGTCTGTGACCCATGCTTTTTGAATAAACCCCAAATTATTTCTTTCTAAGGGTATCTCCTGAGGTTACAAAGTGTCAAATCAAAAATAAGAGATATTACTCCTCCCTTCCTCCCTTCCTCCTCCAGCAGCTTTTCTAGCCTAGCAGGCTATCAATCTCCTTTCAGCCTCTGTTGCATGATCTTTTCAGCAGTTTTAATGTCTAGTTTTACCAGGATGGTTCTGAATCACTGCTGGGGAATTTCAAGCATTTCAGATAGCATTCATGGCATTTGATAGCAACATGAATATAATTTAATATGAATATAATTTGGCTTCTTCAAGAGCCAGGACAATAATCTCTGTGTATAATTGTAGGTTTGAGGACCATGGACTTCAGTCCTGAACCTTTCAGAAATATAGAGTTACTCATTAAATAGGAATGAGGTATGATTAAACTTCATGCTTCAATGAGATAAATCATAAGTTGAAAACAATGTAGATACTGACATATAGGCCATTTGCAGGATATGGCAAACTATTGCCCTAATAAATATTTTACTCTTTTTTTTACAGCCAGCATGACTGTCTTTATCTTATGAATGGTTGGAATAGTTACATAGTACAAAACCAATTGCTGGTATACTGAAAGAAATCCATGGGGGGGAAATGCAAATATATTAGTTCTGGCTGTATTTCTAGTCTTATTTGTTCTCATCACTAATGGAAAATTGATCCATGTTTTTATAGTTTTTTCCTGAAATAAGCAGAAAAAAACTCAAGCTAACTGAGGGACATCACAGCTGTGTCTGAGTAAATGCCATCTATTCAGTTGCACTGTTGCAACTTACATCTTCAAAACTTCATGGGATTATTATAAGATTTTTTGTATGTATGTATGTATGTATGTATGTATGTATGTATGTGTATGTATGTATGTATGTGTATGTATGTATGTATGTATGTATGTATGTATGTCAAGGTAGTGAACATACCTAATACTCCTGCCTCCTATTTCTCCACAATAACAACCCTGTGAGGTGGGCTGAGCTGAGATAGAGTGACTGGCTCGAAGTCACCCAGCCGGCTTTCATGCCTCAGGCAGGCCTACAACTCAGTGTTTCCTGGTTTCTAGGCCAGCACCTTAACCCCTACACCAAACAGGATGCTGGTAATTTTGCTGCACAAAATAACAATGAAGTATTTTGTTTTTGTTCCCATCTAAAGTGAGCAGAGAGCCAGTTTGGTGTAGTGGTTAAGACATCACGCTAGAAACCGGGAGACCATGAGTTCTAGTCCTGCCTTAGGCGCAAAGCCAGCTGGGTAACCTTGAGCCAGTCATTCTCTCTCAGCCCTAGGTAGAAGGCAATGGCAAACCACTTCTGAAAAACCTTTCCAAGAAAACTGCAGGGACTTGTCCAGGCAGTCTCCAAGAATCGGACACAATTGAACGGATAAAAAAAAGTGTGTAGGAAAACCTTTGCTCAGTTCTACTCTTGAAACGTGTAATGGAACGTGTGCCTTTTTAGTGCAAGGCAGGAGAAGCTGAAAATAAAGTTTTCAGTTCTGATGGTGTAACTGGCACAGTTTATGGGCCTTTCCCCAACTTGAAACTAAAATGGTAGAAACACATTGGCAACATCTTTCCCCCGCCACCCCATGCTAAATTCCCAGAGTGTTGCCCTCTTCTCCATCCTAGCCCATGAGTGAGGCAGGCTTATATCATCCTTAGATGTACTGGTGTTGAAGTAGCATTTATCTCCTTCTTCCAACACTAGCCAAGGGCAGTCTCAAGGTGTCTAAAATCTCTTAGGTTTAATCACCTTGGAAGGAAGTTAGACGACTGCAGTGTCTTGAAACAGCTGCAATTAGAGGCCGGATAGGGATTGACAACAGGGACAGCAAATTTCAAGAATTTAAGGGTGTTATCTAGTCAGTTCAGTCTGATTCATGAGGACTGGTTGTAAAATTGCCTATGCCAAAAACTCACATTTTTTCTGTTCTGCCTGGAGAATCTTCCTGGAGAAGCAGGAAGGAACATTTGGAGTGTGTCTAACAGGGACTGGACTTTGCATGTGCAGGCAAATTCAGAGCCTCAACAGGATCAAACTTCAGGCTTTGCAAACAGTCAGATCACCCAGACAGAGTAGGAGATGGATATCTTAGCTACATCTTTTTTTTTTTTAGTGACTTAAGTACCTAATGAAGAATTTAGCTTCTCTTGATTCCTTTTTAATAGATCTTGACATGCATAATTGTGGTTTATGGATGAAATTTTCTCCTAAATAAGTGTGTGTGTGTGTGTGTGTGTATGCATATAGTTCTGTAGCACTTTGAGCACAAAATTATATTACATTAACCCAATTCTAAAAAGAAGTGTGGGCAGTGTGTTTAGGATTGCAGATGATACCTTTTAATTAGTAAAGCCTTTAAAATTGTTTTAATTATCTAATTGTATACTATATCAACAATATTAAAAGGGTTAAAGAAAAAAAATCTCTTTAAGTATTCCTATTCTCAGCACCTACACTCAAGACGGATATTAAGCTATTTCTCTCAGTAAAGCAACCAGGACTAAATTTTCTAATCTTCTAATATCAAGAAATGCCATCCAGTTCAAAAAGAATTATTTACATGGAAGATTCTTTCTGCCTGTCTTAATTTATTGGTCAAATTTCTCTGCCGCCCGTCTCGTATACCACAACTCTGGGAGGCTAATTCCAAATCTTCTGCATTTCTCAGGGGTATTATTTAGAGCAGATTCCTGGATTTGTGATATCAAGGTGATGAGAAAGGTCAGACCTATTTCAAATTTTGAAATAATGGTTCATGGCACTGCCAAATTTGAGAACCTCATCTTATTGGTAGTGGTGTGACTCACTGTGCTTTGGTATCTTTGTTGAAATAATGCAGCCTTTTTAAAGATGGGTTGGTATGTTCTGATTATTAACTACTGTGATATTTCTTATTTTGAAGTGCTAACTTGATTCATTATTGACAGAACTGGTTGTGGCCCAATTTAGGAAACATCCCTTGTGGATAGCTGGACAGATGAATGGATAGCACTTCAACTCTGCAGTGTGGAAAGACCCCAAAATGAGCCAACAGCCAGGAGACACAGGATGATACCATTAATCAGGAAAAAAACAGTGAGCCAAGAGGCACAATTGAGGAGCAAACTAAAGGTCAGGATTAAAATGTACATTCAGATGACGGAACAAGCCAGGAATCAGAGCCAGCAGAAAAATGAAGAACTCTGCAGAACCCAGAAGGACCAAGCTTCTCTGGAACAGAAAGCCCTGTTACAGTACTTCCTGCCCAGGAAACTCCAGTTGGATGGCTGGAGCCAAATATTGACTCAGGAATACACAACTTATGACCCTCCAGATATTACTGAAGCTCAAACTCCAGTCCCTACCAGGAGTGCGCTTGGTGAGCAATCTGGGAGTTCTAGTTTAGCAACATATGAAGAATCATATGCTAGCAAATGCAATTCATCCCCCAAGTTCACAGAACCCAGTTATTTGTGCTAACCTATCCGTGGGTCTAACAGAGGTGAAGGGGGGAATTAGGGTAGAGGCCACCAGCATTCTCCTCACTGGGTAGTCCCAGGAATAGCATGAACACGCATCCATTGGTTTCAGAGCTGAGACCAAATGCTTAGGAGAGGGCTAGCAATGAGTTTATGGGCCTGATATTCTTCACTTGGAATCCACTCAACTGATGCATGGATCCAGGGATAAAATGCTCACTTCTGTGAGGCGAGTGGGGCTGAGGCCCATAGATGCTGTTGTTCAGTGGGTGTATTTGCTCTGTAGATCAGCCTCCCTCTGGAGATCAAACTTAATCCCATGTTATCCTTTTGGAAGTTATTGAAAATGGAGCTCTTCCAGGGAGCATATGGAGACTGAGGTGATGCCATCTATGTTTCTCCTTGATTATTAATATTGTGCTGATATTGTTGCTCTGTGATATGTTACTTATTGTTGAATACTTGCAGATTACTTACAAGATCGCCTCTCCCTCTTCTACCCATCCTGTTAGATCTGGCAGGAGAGTTATGATCTGGGTTCTGTCCGCTAGAGAGTTCCATCTGGCAGGGCCCAGGAAGAGGGCCTTTTCTGCCATGACACCCGCCCTCTGAAATGTCATCCCCCCTTTCTGGATGTTCTCAGCAGCTATTTTCATGCTATCGAAGTTGTTTTTAAATGTTGACCGTTTTATCTTGTTTTTATTTTAATTGTTAGACCCCCATATATATCTCATATATATCAAATGTATGAGAGATGGCTTGCATACATTTATTAAATAAATAATAAATACATTCTTATTGTGGACATCTAAGAAATTATTATTCATTTTATTTATATTTTAATGGCTTATGTTTTTGTTATCATTAACTGCCAGGAGTCTGATTTGATTGCAATAGTGCATGAATTGATTGGATTGATGGATAGATAAATAAGTTTTTTCCTGTCTTACTGGGTAACAACAACAACATCATTTATTTATTCGGTCAATGACCAGCAACATACACTTAATAAAAATTACGGATACAGGCGACTGGATCTTATAAATACGTCTATATATAAAAAGCAATATGTTAGGACTATTATACTATAACGTATAAAATCCTATACTATAATATTTTAATTTAATTAATCATTAAATGAACATTCAATTAATACTATATTATAAAATATTGTAAAATGAGTATCCACAAAGATTATTAAAATAATTAAACAGAATATTAGTAAAAATATAAGCGCAAATAAAAATCCCTATTTCTTTATCTGGTTTTGTCTCATCGTTATTGCGGCAGCACAAAATTTAGCTACTAGGCGGGTAATACTTGGATTTGTGTCTTGTAAAAGATGGTTCTCATAGAAACTATCTGGTCTCCCTGGAAATCTTTCTATTAGAGGATAGATGTATTTTGATCTAATATCCCTATAATATTTACAGCGTAATAAAACATGAGCGATATTTTCAACTTCCTCTATACCGCATATGCAGGTTCTGTCTGCTAGTGGGGTTTTATTATATCTACCTTGCAGGAGTGCTGATGGAAGGATATTAAATCTAGCTTTAAAAATGCTATTCTAATCTTAGGAAAGGTTAGGTCTTTCAAATCCTAACATATTGCTTTTTATATATAGACGTATTTATAAGATCCAGTCGCCTGTATCCGTAATTTTTATTAAGTGTATGTTGCTGGTCATTGACCGAATAAATAAATGTTGTCTTACTGGGTAGGATTAGCATCATATTTAATCAATCCATATTCCTAGTGTGACAAGTCTATGAAGGTTCTCAGTCATCCAGGTGGAATTGTCTGTAGCTTGAATCATGTCAACTGGATTTCTATTTTCTCAGTGGAAACGTTTCGCTCCTTATTAAGCTCCTTGGATAAGGAGCGAAACGTTTCCACTGAGAAAATAGAAATCCAGTTGACATGATTCAAGCTACAGATAGTGTGACAAGTGGTATCATTATGATTTGAACTAACAAAATCACAGACACAGACACAGATACATACATACATATACAGTATATATAGGCACCAAGTTGTGTGGGGCTGTGCTAAACCCTGTGCAGGGTTTACATACTGTATGTAGTAATGAATTTCTTTGCTTCAGCAAGCATCAAGATAGGAGGAAAACTTCTTTTCCAGCTTCAAGGATGTGATTGGTGTTAGATTCCCCCCCCTCTTTTTTTTTTAATCTGTTCAATCGTGTCCAAATCTCAGAGACTGTTTGGACAAGTCCCTGCAGTTTTCTTGGCAACGTTTTTCAGAAGTGGTTTGCCATTGCCTCCTTCCTAGGGCTGAGAGAACGTGACTGGCCCAAGGTCACCCAGCTGGCTTTGTGCCTAAAGCAGGAGTAGAACTCAGTGTCTCCTGTACTCTAGCCTGGTACCTTAACCACTACACCAAACTGGCTCTCTTAGATCCCCTTACTTCAGTGAATTCCTGATGGATGCATCTAGTGACAGTTACAGATTTAGGTAGCAACTAGCAATGTGATAGGGCCACCATTTTAATTTTCTACATTGCACTGGAACAACTCAACCTTGGAACACTGTAGGAAATGTAAATGGTTTTATTCAGGCATGCAATGTCCTATGCACATGGAATGGAGAACACATAATTTTTAAAACTATTTAATTGTCAAAACTAAATGAATAATGGAAGGTTCTGCTGAGGTGTGGAGACCCAGTGATTGATTCCAGTTCTGCATCCAGTTCACAGTGACGCCTGAATCTTGGAAATTCCCACCTGCATGTTATGAGCTCATGCTCCAGTTCTGTAGTGGGTAGTGCAGATGAAAAGAGGCTGCTTCTTTTAACTGAGCCTCCTTGTGCCCGAGTTGAAGTATACCTGATAAGAGCTTCAGCAGGCGATTAAAGATGGAATGTACTTTGTTTTTCATCAGCCACAGGCTTGCAGCTTTAATCACCTCCCAATGCTGCAAAGCCAAAATTGCATGGAAAGAAGAATTCTCCTTCAAAAGCTATCTTGAAAGCCAATGCAAAGTTCGGAAGCCCACACAACATATAAAATAAAATAAATGGCAGGCATTTATTTAATAATTGTAGAAATTAGAACAAAAACACAGCAGAGGGTACTATGCATTTTTTAAATACAGGCTGATGGGATATTCAAATGATTTACCAGGCTGAAATCTTTATTTTATTTATTTATTTATTTATTATTTAAATTTGTACCACCACCCATCTCCCCCACTCGGGTGACTCTGGGCGGTTCACAAATCTTTATTTTAAAAAGGTACTACTTAAAAATTGGAATGATGTGAGTGATATAATTGTGACACATGGAGAATGTCACCCATTTTCTCTGCAATAATGGTGTTTATCTACAACAAAGGAACAGCTTCAATTATTCTATAGTGCTGGCTGCTGTTTGAAGTAGCAGGTAAGGTAAAACAATCATGCAAGTTAAATTCTTTAACAGCACAAGTGTACAGCTTTAGTTTACATTTACTTTTTGCTGCTTTTTAGAAAGAGTCAGCAATGGGTTACTCTCACAAGGAATGCCAAACTAAGGCATGAAATTAAGCATTATTGCAACAGCCTTTTAAAAAAATATATATAAAAATGTTAGCCATTGTCTAGCATAATAACCAAAATTCCAAGTCATTCCATTCCGCATACATGTATTATCACTATTTATTATTTTAATATTATACTGTCATGAAAATAATGAGGATGTTTTGCTTGGTTCACTGACCTTGGCTGGGATTTAAATTCCAAGATCCAAATGCTGAGCATTTGTTATGAATTTAACCATACAGTCTTTGTTTGGATGCCACAGATTTTTGGAAACGGCTTTTTTTCAAGAAGATCACTTTAGTGGCACCAGAGTTCTTGAGTGGAACCAGATGAACAATGCCTTGCTCCTTGTGTGTAATTAGTTATGTGGGGAGGAAAAACACCCCACATTTTGGTGGGAAAAGCTCACCAAATTATGTTTATTACAATACAAACAGGACTGTCGTTATTGTTTCACATCTTTGAGATGCAATGGTGCCCTCAACTGGTGACTGAGGTGTAGGTTGCTCATCAATCCTTGGTTTATTTCAGAGGTGGGCAGTCTTAAGCTCCTAGACTCCATATGGCCCTGAACCTTTGCTTTTATGCCTCCCGGAATCCAAACATAATTTCTGGAAATCTGTAAAATTGCTTTCTGCCATGTTGAGACATGGAACCCACAAAATCTGTAGTATCAGCATTGAAGTAGTTGAGGAAAAGATAATGGAAATATGGCAGTTATCCATGTGAATGGCCAGGGATGGAACTAGGGTCTGTGTCACCTGGGGAAAACATGGATTCTGTGGATTCTGTGCCCCCCCATGGGTTATTTTGTCATTTTGGCGCACCCCGGGCATCATTTTGGCGCACCCCCCCAGCGTGGCACCCAGAGCACATGCCCTGCTTGCCCCCCCCCCAGTTGCGGCCCTGTGAATGGCATAGCCCCACCCCCTCTAAGTATGCAAGACCCAAACATCCAAAATTTGTCTGATCCTGATTTACCTGATTCTCTACCACAGGGCTACACACTTTTTGTGACCCAAAGGCCACTTGAGATGCTGGATCAGACCTCCACAGAGGCCTGTACCCTTCCTCCCGCTTAAATCCTCCTTTCACACAATCCTTTGTTGGAAGGAAAGAAAAAGCAAGGAGGCGTTTTTTAAAAATCTTCTCAGCAAAAGAGCTGAACTTTGGTGCGAAAAAGGTGTAAGCACAGTCTCCCCCATCCATGGGCCATGAAGGAGGCTAGGTTCCTGCTGTCATTAACTACAGAAATGTGACGAGTTTTTCCAGTGCTTTATCGTGGGAGAAAAGGGGATCGGTCTGCAGATCTTCTGATTTGATAATTAGTCGGCTGCCTGGGATCTTGGAACTCTGTATGTGTCAGGCCACAGCAGCATCCCTTGAGTGGGCTACAACCTGGTGCCAGGTATTTTGGAATATTTACTATAACTGGGTTGAAAAAAACTTGAAACTACTAGGATGTAGCAAAGAAATACAGGAGCACACTCTCTTTGCTGCTATCTAGTGGTTGTGCCGAAAATATTTTTGCAGTCTAGATATGACATCCGTAGGAACGTTGGACTTCAATCCTCATGAATTGGAGTTCACCTTGTCATTGAACAGGCAACATGGTCAAGCCCACTGTTGTCTGAGGGATCATGTAAACTGAAGTCCAGGACATGTGAAGAACACAGATTGATGAAGGCTAGCCCACTGTATTAGCCATTTAAATGTTTTTACAAAAGCTACTTTTTGTACTGCAGACACTGCTGGAGTCTGGAAATTGAGGAATACTATGCTCTTTCCCTCCTCCAGAAGCTTGCTTCAGGTCCATAGCTGCCATCATCAGGGTCTTTGCACTGATGATGCTACCTAGTTGGGTAACAAAATGTCTGCAAGCAAACAACCAAGCTCAGAGAGCACCAAGGACTCCACTACAACTCTTACCAGCTCCAGGTAGTGAGGACTGATGAAAGCTGTAGCTCAAGATCAGCTGGAAGCTATGTTTTTTTTCACAGCTGGTTCAGATTTGGCACTGAATGGTTGAATGTTAGAATAATAGTTCCCAAATATCCTGGTATTGTTTATTGCTTTCAGGGCATGCCTTCTGAAATGTAGTGCTGACTTGTACACAGTTGCTAAGGGTTAGGGTTAACCCTATTTTAAATAGCCAATAACCTATTAGTGACCTGTGTTGTCTTGTAAAGCTTGGTAAAACTTGCCAAACATTTAAGCTTTATCTGTAGATTGCTCAAACACGCCCTGAAATATGTTCTGATTAAGGTTTTTAAAGCACCCTAGTGAAGAAGTGTTCAGAGCTTGCTCAGAACCCACAACTGAACACATGCAGCTTTTAAAAAGCAGATTCCAAAGGTGGAAAAATCAGCCAGGAACAATAAAATGTAGCTTCATACTATTTTGTTTTCCAAAATATTCAATGCATTATGGAATTCTGCTTGCTTGTTTTCTAAATTAATAAGTAATTGATTGATCTAATACCAGCTTGTATCTGAAAATTGTATAGCTGAACTCTGTAGCGAGAGGGGCTGAGCTGCCCTTCCCTTCCCAAGAATACATAACCATTAAAATAATGAAAACCATAAAACAGTCATTCAGAACTATGCCAAAGGAAGATACAGTTCCAAGTTATAGATCATAAAGAGAGATGTTGTGATGAGTGCAAGAACACCAACAAGGCCAGATTCTCACCAGGAAATCGTACATTCTGAGAATCCAGGCATGTATTGTGGAAAAAAGGCAAGACTATCCACTTGACACAAGAAGCGTGCATGGAGAAAAATAAACCGAGACCTCTCATCTAACCCCACCATCTTGGTTGAATAAAATAGAAAAGAGCTAGATGAAGAGATGGTAGCTTAAACCAGCCTTTGCCACCTCAAACCCTCCACATGGTTGTGTTTGCACAACATGCAAAGACAAGTTTGCTGCACTATGCAAGTTTTTTTTTTCAGTGTCTCATTTTGGTCATCTGGATTTTTGGAGCTCAGATCTGGTAGATCCCCAAATTAACCACATGGTTGTGTTTGAATGGCAGCCTGATTATGTTCACATGATATACTTAGCCAACTCAGGTAGAGACCTAGTACACACATTTGCATTAAGCTTGGTTACTGTTAGAATTAGGATTTGAGCTTGGATATTTTATGGTTAAACGTATTGTGTGAGCTCAGAACATAATCAGCCCATTTAGTTCAATTTAAAATTTAGTGGGACAGTGCCTGAATCATTAAACACAGTGCTGTGGGTTAACATCTGGCTGGGTAGTTTGTATAAACCCAACCTGTATTTTGGGACTAGAACCTCTAGTGCAGGGCTTTCCAAACAAGCGTGTCGCGCGACAACCTGGAAACGCTGATGGTGCACTGCTGCCGTGGCGGGCCATCAGCCCTTCCAGGTTGTCGCGTGACACACCAGGACGCCGCTGCTGCTGCCGCCACCACAGCGCACAAAAACCTGAAAGCGCACCGGCGGCAACCCAGAAGCGCCGCCGCCAGCACTTCCGGGATTTTGCGCGCTGGGCCGTTGGTGTGTTGCCAACGGCAAAAGTTTGGAAATCCCTGCTTTAGTGATCCAAGTAAGGATGGCTATGCTGGTGACACATTCTGGGAAAAGCAATTTGAGGGCATCTGTTCTCCTTGTGGCACCTTAAAGACAAGTCAATGTACTGTATTATAGCAGAAGCTTGTTATAGATTGTAAGCCACTTCATAACATGTACATTGCTTCCCTGCTGTTCACTATGCAGAGAAAGTATGTATTTTGCACAGTTGGTAAATAACTTTACATAAGAGAGCCAGTTTGGCCTAGTGGTTAAGGCAACGGGCTAGAAACCAGGAGACTGAGTTCTAGTCCCGCCTTAGGCATGAAAGCCAGCTGGGTGACCTTGGGCCAGTCACTCTCAATCAGCCCAACTCTGTGGGATGATGCTGGCTATTGGGGTTCCAGGCATAGAGTAATCCAAACAACGTGTTTTAAGGCTAACAATATCTTTACTGATAGCATAAGGCAATAATGGATGTATGGTGCATTATTGCGAAAAGGAAAAAACAAAGCATACGCAGAGTTCCATCACCAGAAGTGAGGAAAGAAAACATAATGGTCTGTGCAAAGACCAGGCATAGTTACAGTTCAGATACAAAGTACATGTAGATAGCAGTCAAAAGAAGCATAGAAAATGCATGAGTGAGATGAGTACCCATAGTTCATAGTTGAATTATACCCATGGTTCAACATTCTGATTGGCTAATATGAGCTAGGCCACTTTTCAGCTTAACATTTTAGTAACAGTTGTACTTACTATAAACCGCCATGGGATGGCGGTGTTGCATATTGGCTTTTTTACTAGATGCTGTTCTCGTGGGAAAAGAACTGCTATTATCAATGTTTTGACTAGAGAGACAAGCACACCTGTTGTTTACTGCTTTTACTGCTTTTTTGTTATGGGAAACGCTTACAGCAGAGGAACTTGGAAAATTCCACTTTCCAGGCTAGAGATTCATAGTGAAGAAACTCCATTCGTTTGAATCTTACTTAGAATAACTTTAACAAAAACTTTAACAAACTCACCTCACAGGGTTGTTGTTGTGGGGAAGAGAGGAGGAGGAAGGTGTATTAGGTATGTTCACTGCCTTGAGTTATTTATAAAAAAAATAAAGGCGGGATATAAAATAAATAAAAATGAATAAGAAAGAACTCCATCTTTTGATAGAGGAAGAGCTTTCCAGAAAGGTATTGGAGGGAAAGGTGGAAGAAAATAGAAGAAGAGGATGACTAGCAGCAAGGTGGATGGACTCAGTTGCAGTGGTGATGGGTGCATCGTTGGAAATCCTGAAGGACCAGGTTAGGGACAGATCGTCATGGAGAAAATCCATCTACATCACTGACTTTATGGTACAAATCAATAATTGCCCTCTATAAACAAATTATCTTAGACTTAATCAGTGTCAGAAGTCTGTAAGTCAGACACAGTGGTGATGATAGGTTGCCAGAATGCAGTTGCTGCTTAAGAGGAACATGGCAAACAATGCTGTTTAATTGTGGTGGATTTCAGAGCTGCTGCTCTTTCCCCAGAGGGAGGGGGCGCATTCCAGGGAGATAAATGATTTCACAGTCCGGATTCCGCTGGTGGGAAAGTCAAGAGGTTCAAGGTGACTCCGCCTTAGAGCCCTCGCTGAGTATTTTACCCATAGGTTAGTTAGAGTGCTTTTAGTCTGGCTAGGTTCTGTCTTATATGGCAAGAACCATAAATAACTAGAGCTGGAATTGAGGCTCAGTGTGGTTCTTCGTCTGCTTTTCCTGACATCAATATCCACCATGTTTAGAACACATTGGTTGCATTCACACAATATAGTTAACCAGGTCAGTTAAAGACCTGGTGGCAGTATTCACACAACATAAGTCTGCCATGGCAGAGATGGGCGGGGATAAATTCAAATAATAAATAAATAAATAATAAACATGCCAGGCTTGGTTAGTGTTAACCATAGTTATTTTTTGTGTCTTCCTGTCTGGTATGAACATAACTCTATTTGATTTGTTTATAGTCTACTGGATTATGCAAACCCAGAAAATGTCTTAATTCAGTAATCAGGTTGTATGAATGAAGCTGTTGAAACTGGTGGCAATGTAGGAGATGCTAGAAAGACCCCATATTCTTAGTAACTAGGGCTCCTGTTGCTGCTATATATGGGTTTTTATAGCTACAACTTCCTGCTTGTGAAGACATGCAGATTCAAGTAATGGCTGTTCCATTCCTGTACATTTAATACAGGTGATTTTCTTGTTTTAAAGAAATTATTTACATCTATTTCTTGAGGAAACAGAAATCAGAAGCTCTCCTCCCTCCCATTGTTCCCTTGATGTTTTGTCTGTTCTCCAGCCGATTACACAATCTTCTTTTATCACCATCTGCACAATGTGATAATACTTTCTGATCAGTTTCACAGTGCCTGTAGAAAAGTTCCCAGCTCAATTTCCCTTTATATAAGTCACATGCACCTTCCCCAGCAGCATCCCACAAGTGAAACTGATAGTACCACAACTGTGAAACACACTGTACTTGGCAGCACATGGAAGCCAGAAGTGCTTGAATGGGTTGACATAAAAGCACAGGGGAAAAAAGTGGATTTTTGAGGGAAATGAGCATCTAGGATGTGTTCCCTGCATACTGCAATCATCACAGCTGGGGATCACTTTCTTATATTTATCAACAGTCTTTTCAACACCTTTTTTGAAAGTTTAAAGAGATGACCCCCTCCCCCCAATAATTCATCTTTTCCTCTTTGGGTTGGGCCAAAATGTTTTTGCTACTGAAGCGGAAGAGCAAATAAGCCTCTGCTCCAAATCCATTTCCAAGGAAAGATACATTAATACTGAAAGCCAATCAAGTTATTAATGCACTGCTCTATTCTGCCTAATGATAGGGCTGGCCCATTCCTCTGTATTTCAGATGGTGATAATGATTACATTCATTGTCAGAGTGCATGGCTGGAGCGGCCTGATCCGTCTTCCTAGACACCAGTGATCCACGTACTGTGCAGTAAATAGACACTCAAACAGAGATTATATCAAATATCCTATTTACTTTATATACATACGTATTACAGATCACTTCCACACGGGTAACAAATGATACAGCGATGAGTTTACAGCAAACGAGAAGAAACGATACCAGGATTCTTCTGCTTATACAGTATATACAAACTGACCAATCACACTATAGGTCACTCTCATTATCTACCACACCCAACTAAACTCTTAGCACCTGTGGTATGAGTCACACACTGACACATCATCCCTACAACAATGGCTGCTAATTGGGTGACTTGCAGAATAATTCCCCTCTCACCTAGATATCAAACCTCTGCAGTATAATTTATCTAACTGTAAATTCCTGGGTATATACAAACCCCAACATTCATGTATAAGTGAAACCTAATTAGTTTTAATTAGAAGCCAGTTTGGTCTAGTGGTTAAGGCACCAGGCTAGAAACCAGGATATCGTGATTACTAGTCCTGCCTTAGGCACAAAGCCGGCTGGGTGACCTTGGGCCAGTCACTCTCTCTCAGCCCAACTCACCTCACAGGGTTGTTGTTGTGGGGAAAATAGGAGGAGGAAGGAGTATTAGCTATGTTCACCACCTTGAGTTATTTATAAAAATAATAAAGGCGGGATATGTAGGATATAAATGGGGATGAAGGGAGAAGAAGACAGATTAGTTATGCATATGTGCATAATCAAAGTCTCACAGCATTTTAGAACATAATAGAATAACTGGAACATAAACTGTTATTGGGTAGAATCTGTGGTTCATGAAATGCACCTGCCAGATAGACTAAAGCCGGCTGGGTGACCTTGGGCCAGTCATTCTCTCTCAGCCCAACTCACCTCACAGGGTTGTTGTGGGGAAAAGAGGAGGAGGAAGGAGTATTAGGTGTGTCCCCCCCCCCTTCAGTTATTTATAAAAATAATAAAGACAGGATAAAAAATATTTTAAAAAAATTAATCTCCCTGAGGCTTCCTCCATCATTGAATAATCTCAAGACAGAAGCAAACTGCAGTGAGGTTTATCACCGATTCTTAAAAACGTATTTGTATTTCCACCTTTTAAATTTTAAATTTTATATTCATATGCACCCCATGGAAGAAATTGGTGTAACTTGAAAACAGAAGTGAATGAACCTAAATATTGTGTGAGCATTCCCACTAAGAAAATGTAATTTATTTTATTTATTATTTAAATTTATATTAGTAATGGTAAGTTGTTGCCAGTGGGTGGCAGCAATAGGTTCTGTTGAATTTAAAAAATTGTTGCTATGGCTCACTCGAGCTCTTCCCCCCAAATTAAGAAGTTTAAATAGTAGTGATATAAAAGTTGCTTAGAAAGAGAACGGAGGGGGGATGAATTATGAATGGGGAGCAAATGCATAAAGAATAGGATTTTTGCAAAAAGGGAAAAAAGGGAAGGAAAACTGGAGGCGCAGTCAGTTTGTTTATAGTTAAGATGCACCAGAAAATTCATATGTTAAACTATTATTATTATTATCTACAGTTATTATCTACAGGGTAATCTACAGTTAGATTCACAGTCTAAGACTGGTGGAAACTTGATAATTCAAGTCCTAACCAAGGACTTAAGAATTATTAAGGTAGCATCTAAGAATATAGGCAGTTCCAAGCAGGGTGCTTTTTTTGGAAAATTTGGGTGTTCAGGTCTGATAAATTCAATATTTCCAGATATCGAGGGAGTCCTTTAGGTATTGCTCTGAGGGCTCCAGTCATGATTAGTATAACAACAGATTTCTTTTTCCATAAGTAGTATTATATTTATATACTTTTTATATTTCAAATTTCGTCACTGCCCATCTCACTCAAGAGTGACTCTGGGCAGTTTACAATAAAATGAAAATAAATACAGGTTAAAATACAATAAAAACAGTATTCTTAAATAGCAATATAAATATAAAATCCAGGATGGGGATGTTAAAAAGTTCTTAATTAAATTAAATTATTATTATTATTATTATTATTATTGATTTTTACAGATCAGACATTCTAAGGCAGACTTTCATATCCTATATCCTTCCAATGTTTAGACTATAATCACCATAAACTCCACAATGGTGCAATGGGCCATGATGGTTCCTGGTCACGTAAGTTGTATTCCAATACAAGACCAGTTGGGGATGGCTGCTTTGACACCTGTTGCATTGAGCACTTAAAATGCTGCAGTTATAGAGCGGCAATCACAAGAGTTATTGTCAACCCTCAATAACTCTGGTGAAAATTTATGGAATCCTACATTCAATTAGTGATAGTAAAGATTACAGGAAGGGCAGGTGACTATTTAGATGTTGTGTGAAATGACTTGAGCTGACTTTGTTGGGGAAACTTGGCGGTGGGGGGGGGGAACAACAGGAATTTTTGAATTCCTTTGGCCCACCAAATTATGAGAGAGTGCAACAAAGGTCACTTCTTAGCTCAGTGGAATCTACTTTTCTATTCAAAACTCCACTCAAATTGAGACTATTACTCAGATGCAGTTCTTTCTGGATGAAGTCTTAGAGATGCAAAAGTTTCAAAGATTAACACCAAGATTAGCAGCAGAGGAGCAATCAAGCAACACAATAGACCCTAATCAAGGAACTCATATCATTCATTGGCGATCACTTGTAGCCGAGTAAGATTGTCTTCCAAAGGTAAAATTTTAACAGTGGATCCGTAAGTGGCTATAAAGGCCAATTCTGGATCCGCACAACCTCCCACAATGAGGGCATAGGTTTCCGGGTGGGAGACGGTCATGATGAGGGTTTGCCTGACGTGCCTTCCTTTTAGCTCTTTTCTCCCTTTCGCCCTGTACTCGTGCTTCTTCAAAGTCCATAGCGCCATTAATAAAGGCTGACCTCCAATTGAAACGCTCATGAGTTAGGGCTTCCCAGTTCTCAATGCTGATATTACATTTTTTTAAATTAGCTTTGAGAGTATCTTTGAATCTCTTTTGCTGTCCACCAATATTCCGTTTTCCATTCTTAAGTTGGGAGTAAAGTAGCTGCTTTGGAAGACGATGGTCAGGCATTCGAACAACATGACCGGTCCAGCGAAGTTGATGTTGGATGATCATTGTTTCATTGCTGGTGGTTTTCGCTTCTTCTAATACGCTAACATTAGTCCGCCTATCTTCCCAAGTAATTTGCAGAATTTTTCGGAGGCAGCGTTGATGGAATCTTTGAAGAAGTTGGAGGTGGCGTTTGTAGAGGGTCCATGTTTCACAGGCGTACAGAAGGGTTGGTAGTACAATGGCTTTGTAAACAAGCATTTTGGTCTCCCTGCGAATGTCCCGATCCTCAAACACTCTACGCTTCATTCGGGAGAAAGCTACACTCGCAGAGCTCAGGCGATGCTGAATTTCAGCGTCAATGTCAGATTTTGTAGATAGATGGCTGCCGAGATAAGAAAAGTGGTCGACATTTTCTAGTGACACACCTTTAAGCTGGATTGATGGTGCTGAAGAGGGATTGGTTCGAACTTGCTGGTAAAGCACTTTGGGTTTTTTAATGTTAATCGAGAGGCCGAGCTTTTCATATGCTTCTGCAAACATGTTTAGGATAGTTTGAAGATCTTCTTTGGAGTGTGCACAGACTACGTTATCATCAGCATATTGAAGTTCTATAACAGAAGTTGTAGTTACCTTATTTTTTGCTTTCAGCCTACTAAGATTAAAAAGCTTTCCATCTGTTCGATATATAATTTCTACACCAGTAGGAAGTTTCTCTTCAACAAGGTGTATAATCATAGCGATGAAGATAGCGAATAAGGTTGGAGCAATAACACATCCCTGTTTAACGCCGGATTCCACTTTAAATGGATCGCTTTGAGAGCCATTGTTATTCAAGATTTTTGCCATCATGTCGTCATGGAGTAGCCGCAAGATGTTCACGAATTTATCAGGGCATCCGATTTTCAGAAGGATGGTCCAGAGAGCAGTATGATTTACAGTATCAAAAGCTTTAGTCAGATCAATAAACGCCATGTACAGAGGGCGGTTTTGCTCCTTGCATTTTTCTTGAAGCTGTCGTGCAATGAAGATCATATCCACTGTTCCCCTGGAAGGGCGGAAGCCATTTTGCGTTTCAGGGAGGATGTCTTCTGATACAGATAGGAGACGGTTTGCAATGATCTTTGCCAGGATTTTGCCTGCTGTGGCTAGAAGGGAGATGCCTCGATAGTTTCCACAGTCTGTTCTATCACCCTTTTTAAAGAGAGTGATAATTATGGCATCCCTAAAGTCTGCTGGAATCTCCTCCCTCATCCAGATTTTTTCGATGAGCTTATGAAGTTGTTGTGTAAGTTCAGGCCCGCCTTCTTTAAAGACTTCAGCAGGAATCCCATCAGGTCCACTAGTTTTTGTTATTTATCATTTGTTTAGTGGCTTTGCTGACTTCCTCCAAACTAGGGGGTACTGCAAGCTCATCTCTTATTTGTTTTTGCGGGATTTGCAAGAAGACTTCATCAGCCACAGTAGAGTGACGATTAAGGAGATTGTAGTAATGCTCTTTCCAGCGCAGTGCAATAGACTCTTTGTCCTTTAGAAGTTTAGCACCATCTACTGAGCGTAAGGGATTTGTACCATGGTTTGTTGGTCCATAGATGGTCTTTATGGCATTAAAAAAGCCCCATGCATCATGAGCATCTGCAAAATGTTGGGTTTCTTGGGCTTTTTTTATCCACCATATGTTCTTAAGTTCTCTAGTTCTTCTTTGGACTTCTGCCTTTGCACTGGCGTAGATTTTTTTCTTAACGGCACAGTTAATATCTTTTTGCCATATCTGGAAGGCTTTCCTTTTCTTGTCAATAATATGTTCAATCTCACTATCGTTCTCATCAAACCAGTCTTGATGTCTCTTAGTCTGGTATCCGATAGTTTGTTCACAGGCTGAAATAATAGAAGTCTTCAATTTAGTCCAGTGTTCCTCAACATTTTCAGGAAGTTCCATAGGCAGATGTTCCTTGAGAGTTGATTGAAAGCAAGCTCGTTTAATAGGATCTTGAAGGGCCAGTGTATTCATTTTACGCCTTGGTTTTCTTCCTTGGAGCCTACGATGAGGGACAATCTTTATGGCCATCGTGGATTGAATTAATCGATGGTCTGTCCAGCAGTCATCGGCGCTCGTCATGGCTCTGGTGAGAAGTACATCACGGCGATCTCTAGCACGGACAATTACATAATCTAAAAGATGCCAGTGCTTCGACCGTGGGTGCTTCCATGATGTTTTAAATTTATTTTTCTGGCGAAAGTGTGTGTTAGTAATGACAAGTTTATGCTCTGCACATTTAGTCAGAAGTAAGATTCCATTCGTGTTGCTGTTGTCAACTCCTCATTTCCCAATGACCCCTGGCCATAAATCAAAATCACGCCCAACTCTTGCATTGAAATCGCCCAGGAGGATAATTTTATCCTCCTTTGGTATCTCTGATAAGATGGTGTCCAGCTGGGTATAAAAATTTTCCTTGATATCCTCATCTGCATCTAGTGTTGGTGCATAAGCACTTAGGATAGTTGCCTGTTGGTTTTTGGCGAGTTTTATTTGCAGAGTTGAGAGTCGTTCATTAATCCCAGTGGGAACTTCTGACAAGAGCTTCACAATGTCGTTTTTGATAGCAAAGCCTACCCCATGTATTCGTCGTTCTTGTTCAGGCAGTCCTTTCCAAAAGAAGGTATAACCTCCTTTTTCTTCCTTCAACTGTCCTTCTCCTGCTCTTCGAGTTTCTTGGAGTGCTGCTATATCAATATTAAAACGTCTCAGCTCCCTTGCAATAATGGCAGTCCTACGTTCAGGTCGTTCACTATCCATATTGTCTTGCAGTGTCCGTATATTCCATGTTCCAAAATTCATGTGTTTTTTACGACCGCTAGATGGTGACCCCACTGGTCGCGGTAATCCAGTCAGGGAGAAAATGAGGCAGACTATGTTTAGGGCACCTTTTCTAGCCCCCTCCCCATATGGGGTGAGCAGAGTGGATCCTAAATAGGGCTGCTCAGTCATGGATACAGCTGCTGAACTACTCAACTGCCTCGATCCTTGAGTCAGGGCGACTGAATCCGTATCCACCGCCCATGTGCTGGTCCATGACTAGGAGCTTCCGGATTTCACAGTCCTGCCCCCATTGCCATTCGTCAGTCACCATGGGACTTTTGGTTGTTTTGGGTTTGGTGTGGTTGGAAGACACCTGTGCGTGAATTTGTTTTATGTGTGGAGATCGGTGCACAACGATCAGCACACAACCTTCACAGAAAAAGGCTCTAATCCAATGGCATGGGTACCATGACGATTGGTGACCTTTTGTCTGCTGCAGCCTTCATCCGCCTTCGCACCCGTTGTAACAATACACCTTGTTATCTTCCGCCTGTTCTGCCGTTGAGGACTTTCTTGGATCGTTCTTTGTCTGGTTCCTCCGCCTGGACCTTACCGCCATGGGTGACCCTGCCAGGAGTACATGACTCCTGACGGCTTCGCTCACAGGGTTCATTGGGAACACACAAGCCCACTCACCACAACAAGGTGACGATCCAGCGAGTGAGTCAAGGAACTATTAACTCGGTGAATCAACCAGGCAGCAAACAACAACCCAATTAAGGTACTACCAAGGAGAGTACAACACCCCCACCAACACAGGCAGGACAAGCCAGGGTATATAAACAGAGAGCAAGTCCCACTCCCTTTTTGCACTGAAGATGTTGCCTAGCCTGGCAATGAAACGTCTGCAAGAAAACAACAAGGCTCAGAGAGCACCAAGGACTCCACAATGCAAAAGTTTGCATACTGTTCTGTATACCTCCAATTGGCCTAATAAAATGATATGGTTAGTTGAACCAAGTGATCCTCTTGATTTTATGAACAAGGCAGCCCTTATGCTTTGAAAACGGTAGAGCAAATCAAATTTTTCCAAGCAGCGATCAGTGTCAGAACCAAGGGAAAATCAGCGTCCCCCAATAGTGGTCTCTGCAGGGTGTGATGTAAAAAACAGGCAGAGCTTCGACTGCACCATCAGTTACCACCTTGCCGTTTTTGTCCATACCCTGCCCCAACTGTGTCTCTTCCCTCTAGGTCTGTGATGCGGAAGGCTTTGGTCAGTGTTTCTCAACGGTGGCAACTTTTAAGATGTGTGGGCTTCAACTCCCAGAAGGCTGGCTGGGGAATTCTGGGAGTTGAAGTCCACACATCTCAAAGTTGCCAAGGTTGAGAAACCCTGGCTTAGATATACTAAGAACTACAGCAGCCAGCATCCCTTACCTCGGCAGGAGGCTTCCAGTGGATGCTGGAATTTACACTTCAAGGACTGGGGAGTCGCCTCCCCCTCCAATAATTGGAAGGAGTGTGGTAGGCTTTGCACTAGACCCAGAGAACAGGCAAGTGAATGGGCAAGAAGCAACAATGATGAGAAGACAGTGCAACAGAGGGTGGTTTGCTCTTTTGCCCTCTCCTCCAAATTGGAGCTGACGCTGGAGCAGCAGGAGGCTGAGATCACACGTGTGCCGCCAAATTGACACCTCTGCTGGCTGGACAAAACTCTCGATAAGATAAGATAAGATGATAAGATAAGATAAGATAAGATAAGGGCAGATAAGAGATAACTTTTCCAATCACCCTCTCCCGCACTAAATGGAACCAAGGTTTCCCCAGGGAACGGACTTCCGATAGTCACCCTCCCCGATGTGCGTGCTCGAACGTGGGAACCCACCCAGTGTGCAAACTGCCCGTTTCGACAAGCTTCTGTCCCTTGTCAGTCTTGTCTTGCCTTCCTCCCCCCGCCGCCGCCCTGCAAGGGTGCGCTGGCCGGTGGGGATGGCTGGCCGGCAGCGTTGGGGAGCGGATGGCGCTGCTAAAGGGAAGGCTGGAGATGCTCGCCGGGCCCCCGGCCGCCCAAAGCGGGTCATATGCGAGGGAGCCTCCATGTTTTCCCAGCCCCCCCTGCGGGCCGGGGAGGGGGGTCGAGGAGGGAGGGAGGGAAGGAGGAGAAGGAGCAACCGGCAAGGAGCGCGAGGAGGAGACGGGCCGGCGGCGGCGGCGGCGGCGGGCAGATGCTTCTTCTCCCCGGCAATCGCCGCCGCACGCGTCTTCCAGGAAGAGGCGCCCCATTCGGGCGAGAAGCTGCGCGGGCTTGATAAGCTGGCCCCTATCGGAACGTCGCAGGCAGCAGAGCCCAGCGAGGAGGAGCTGCGGGGGGAGCGAGCGAGCGAGCGAGCGAGCCGCGGGCACGTCTCCAAGCCCAGCAGGGAAGGAGGGACGGAGACAACCAGAGGGCGTGGAGACCTGGGCTCCCCTCCAGCCGTGCTGGAAGCCGCCTATGCGCTCGGTGGCGTCCCTGTCCAGGAGGACGGAAGAGCGGCTCGCCCCCCAGTTGCCGCTCCGGAGATGTAGCAAAGGTAGGAGGGGGAGGGGAGGGGAGGGGAGGGGAGGGGGGAAGGTGAAGCGGGATATCTGGGGAGGAGACGGGAGGGCGGAGTTAAAGCCTGCCGGAACCGGTGCCTTACCTGGACGTGGTGGTGGGGGGCGAATTGACCCAGGTCAGGAGAAAGCGGTTTTGGATCCTAGCCCTTTAGATTTAGGAACGTGCTTAGAGGAGAAAGGGAAAGAGCCAGCCTGGCTTTTGGGGTCATCCCAACTGTGCTTGTAAGGCTGTTTTCTCCCCTGGAAAAGTGATGGAGGCTGGCTGTAGAAACCCACATTTCAGCACCTTAATGGGACCGTCTGAGCTGGTGGTGGTGACGAACCGGGAAAGAGATTCTGTAAATCAGGGTCGCTTGCTGAATGAAAATCCAACGAGAGACTGGCGTAAAGCCGGGTGGGAAATTCAGTGTTTCATTGGAAACATCAAACTGCCAACCTAGAAATGCTGTTATGTAAATCTATAGTGAGGCCACACTTGGAAACTATATACAGTTCTGGTCACCACATGCCAGACATGATACTACAGACGTGGAAGGGTGCCAACACAGCCAATTAAAAGGATGGTGGGTGATTAGAGTGGTTCCCCTTCAAAAAGATTACAGGGATTGGCTTTTTAGCTTAGCTTAGATGGAAGACGATGAAGGGGAGCTATTTAGCAGCATATAAAAGGATGCATGATATGGAAAATGTAGCTAGAGCCAAGTTCTTCCTCCCAGTGTGAGAACACGGAGCATCACTGGAAACTCAGGACTGAAAGCAAAAAAGAAGGAATTCTTTGCACAACCTAAATTAAACTCTTCCATAAACTAATTTCCAAGTAAATATGCCTGAGAGAACATATCCTTCCACTTTGTACTAAGCTGAAGGTGTACTGGCCTGAGGAAATGCAGAGGAATATCCTGGAAATCACACAAAAATCATTATTATTAGTATGCTTAAAATAGACGGTTGGGTCATGTTAGGAATCCTTATTATTTACCCCTTTAAAAGGTGAAAAACCAAAGGTAATTGCAAATGCAATCCAGTGGCAATCCAGTGTATTTCTATGCAAAAGTATCTTCTACTGAGTTCAGTAGCATTTGCTGTTATGTAAATGGGTATAAGATTGCAGCAGAAATGCAGAATAAGGATATGTAGTGTCTGGTACACACATATTTAGTCACGATTTTGCAAAACTATGATTTGCTGAAGAAACTACAGTTGCTTAGCTTCATGCAATATGCTAAGCCAAAACAACATGAGATTCACCTGGACTGGGTTAACACAAACCCAGACTAGGCTAAATTGGGGTTTAAAGGTTTGAGCTTTAGCATTGTCTTAATGTGTTGTGTGAGATAGGCTATTTATTTGTTTGGGTATTGCATTTTATATAAAGATCAGCATCTGCAGGGCAAATCATGATAGGGTTAGACGTGTCATTGATTGTTATCAAAGCTCTGCCCCTTTGTGTGCAGGGCTTGGACTGCAACGTTATGTTTGCCATCTTGCCATGTTTTGATTCCCCTCTGCAGTCACCACTGTATGTAAACACAGCAGTTGTGGTCTGGGGTTGGGGGAGGGGTGCTGTTGTTATGGCCTAGTGATGCTGAATGGACTTAGCTAATGCGTCTATGGAAATGTGCAGAGATTTCAATCAAGGAACCAGTCCAACATAGGCAGACCAGGGATATACCATTCTGTTATTTTTAGTTAATATACCCGATGGAAATTGTCAGTCTCACAGGCAAAACTTGGTAGAATTTCCCAGACAGACAGCTCAGCTCAGCATGGCTTGACTACACTCTAGGCCTGAATTCAGCTTAAGGCTCTTTGACATACAACATGGTTTAGCTAGATAAAAGTATTGATTATGGATCAGGAAGACCTCCAAAAACAGTTGATTGATCTCTGTCAACACAAAACTGTAATTCCCTCTTTATACTTATCGTAGTTTAATTCCAACACTTCTTTTTTTCCACCGTTCCCTTAGTTTAATGGACTTTTGCCCTGTCCTTCTTTGCCTTGTTGGTTGTTGACATAACGGACAACTCTGCCCTGAGAAACTCTAGCTCTCAACTCCCATAGAAATCTAGTTCAGTTTCCTCCTAGAATGTAGAACTGTTTAATGTAATGAAACATCTGCGGATGAAACAAAATGCATGACACTCTAATAAAGAAACTATAGACTGTATGTGTGTGTGTATCAGATTTCCTCAACTTAGTGCTGTCCAGATGTGTAAGGCTAATTGCCAAAATTTCCCCACCAGCAGCTGGCTGGGGGATTATGACAATTGAAATCCAGCACAATGGCTGGGTTTGCACAAAGCATTAGAGCTAAAAGACTGGGAAATCTGTTTTTCAGCATGTTGTGGAAACTCAATCATTGTCTTAGCCTGTTGAATGAACCAAGCCATGACTTTAAGCCTTAAGATGATTTTTTTCACTTGGGTATAGCATCTTTTTAGTATTGTGTGAACCTAGTCACTTGGAGAACAACAGGCTGCACAAAGCTGAAATATAAATTCCATACCTTTCCACACTCTTTCCCCCGGAATGATTGCCATAACGGCAGTGTGGTTGGTGGAGCGGCAATGGGCGGCCCTGGTAGGCCCCACAGACGGTTTCTGGACATCGTATGCCATGGACTGCAGCAAGATGGAAACCAGCACAGAGCAGAGCATAAGTAAATATGGAGATACCTCCATCGCAGTGTTTTAGAATGATTTTCTGAGGGAAAAACGACTCCTAGAGGAGGAGAGGTAAACTTTCAGGGGAGAAGGACACCTTGAAGAGGCAGATGCTTATCCTGGGGTGGGGGCAGAAGAGATTTAGCCCTGAACCCACCCCTTCTGCTAAACAGGGAAGCTGCAGAGAGGGGAAAAAGAATAGATTGTCTCAGCACAGCAGCAGTGCCTGGCTGGTTCTGCATGTTACAATAGGAACAGGTCATTCCATGAGTGAAGCTGCCTTTGCGTGGGAGGCCCAAGGGCTTAGCCTTGCCACCTGCTTCTTATTTAAGGAGAGAGTCCCTTATTTAGTATTAATTATAGTGTTCCTTTTTTCTCTGCATGGCAAGGACAGTTTATTCAGATAAATGAAGTGGGTAGTAATCCCCAAATGCTTATCCATCCTAAATGTGTTAGTCTTTAGAGTGTCATATGACTCTTTGTTGTTAAAAAATTGACACAACTCATCTATCATTTCCTTGCCTGGTCTTACATTTAGCTTGGAGTTCTTCAGGTGATGACTGTAGCAAGCTTCAGCCTTTTAGCCTAATTTTCTTCCAGCTGCAATAGAGAAAGAGTCTAGCACCTGGGTCTCCAACATGACACCTGCTAACACAGAGCTTTCCAAACTTTTCATGTCGGTGACACACTTTTTAGACATGCATCATTTCACGACATACTCTTACAGCAGGGCATAAGGCAGGCACTAGGACCTGCGCGGAATCACAGCAGGTTTGGAGGCAGCAAGGCACAAGGCAGGCACTAGGACCTGCGCGGAATCCTGGCAGGGCTTGGAGGCAGCAGCAGCCCTGACATACCCAGACACTGCAGCCGACACACTAACGTGTCCCGACACACAGTTTGGAAAGCTCTGTGCTAACATGTTCCTTGTCCCCTGCCGGTTCCCTGCCCTGCTTAATTTTATTTTTGTTTAATTCTTAGAAGTACAAATGGGAAGCTAACATGTTGCAAAGTAAAGCACCTGTGAGAGTTAGTTCTTACACTGTCAGTGAAAAAGACAGTGAATCTCATGCGTATGGAAACAAGGACACGTGCAGACAGGTGTCCAAAGGATGGGGCCAAGTAATCTGTGACATATGGCAGGAAGGAAAATGAATTGCAAGTGAGTTTAGACTGTCTCTTTCTATAGGACTTTCTTTGAATCACAGAAGTTGCTGAAATTCTTTCGGTTATGGCTTTGTGTTTTCTTCATCAACTATTACTTATCAACAGTTCGCGGATTTCTTGCAAGTTTGACTAAGTGGCTCATTCCTGTCTGTGGGATGAAGCTGACTGTTCCACCCTCGAGATACATTTTCAAGAATGGGCCCCCACATATATAGGCATCTGCAGGGTTGCTGTGGGGGGGGGAGCAGTAAGGTAATGTGCATTGTTACGTTAAGATGCAAACCAAGATACTTTTGCACGTGCATCTGAGGTTGACATGCTGGTAGGTAAAGGCAGGGTTTGCACTGTAACATCGCTGCATTTAGGGAGTAATTTTTCCATCACAGCTGCCACCTAAAATCCAAAAGGCATTATTTGAAAAGAAAAGGGTGAGTGGCTGAAGGCCAGTGCTTTGCTTGCCTTCTTGTACATGACTGTTTTGTGGTTGGCCATACCTAGCATGGCAACCACTTTGTGAGAATACTTATAACTCTCAAAAGTTCAGAAGCATCCACTGCTCCAGAAACATTGGGGAACCTTAGTGTAATAGTTAGAACTACTATCTCATACTTTACCTCTATTCCTGATCCAGATCTTTGCCATGTCCAGTTTTGGGCACCACATTTTAAGAAGGATGCAGAGAACTTGGAACAGGCCCAGGGGAGGGGAATGAGGATGATCTGGGGGCCAGAAGTTAAGTCCTATCAAGAGAGATGGAAGCAGCTGGATATGCTTAGCCCTGGGAAAGGATGGCTGAGAAGGGATACAACAGAACTCCTTCAGGTACCTGAAAGGATGCCATGTAGAAGAAGGTCAAGCTATGTTCTCCATCATTACAGGGAACAGAATACAAAATAATGGATTCAAGTTGAAATAGTGGTCCAGAGGCTAAATTATCCAACTGCATCTTTAGTTTGGATTTCTTCACTGAGTGGAGCGTTGGACTTGGGGGCGTGAATAGCCCTTTCCAACTCTGTGATTCTATGCCATCTGTGGAGTCCTTGGTGCTCTCTGAGCCTTGTTGTTTGCTTGCAGACATTTCATTGCCAGACTAGGCAACATCTTCAGTGCGAAAAGGCTGTGGGACTTGCTCTCTGTTTATATACCATGGCTTGTCCTGCTTGTGCTGGTGGAGGGGTTGTTCTCCCCCTAGGACAGAGCTTTCCAAACTGTGTGTCGCGACACAAAAGTGTGTCGCCACACACAGTCTGGTGTGTCGCCACACAACCCGGAAGCGCTGATCATCATCAGCGCTTCCGGGTTTTCCCGCGGCGACACACCAACGGCGGCTTGTGAAAATCTGAAAGCGCCGCAGTCACGGCGGCGCTTCCGGGTTTTCCTGCGGCGACACATGAAAATCCGAAAGCGCTGCAGCCACGGTGGCGCACAAAAACTGAAAGCGGCAGCAGTGCTTCCGGGTTTTTGCGCGCTGCCGCAACGGCAGCACTTCCAGGTTTTCCCGCGGCGACACACCAACGGCGGTTGGTGTGTCGCCGCGGGAAAACTTTGGAAAGCCCTGCCCTAGGAGTTCCTTGATTGGGCTGTTGTTTGCTGCTTAGTTGTTTGACTGAGTTAATAGTTCCTTGATTAAGGTATATTGTGCTGTTTGATTGTTCCTCTGGTGCTAATCCTGGTGTTAATCTTTGCATATCTGGGTGTTGATTGCTGGCAAGGAGGTGTTCTGGTCTTCTGGCTTTTCTATTGTCTGTGGAGTCCTTGGTGCTCTCTGAGCCTTGTTGTTTTCTTGCAGACGTTTCATTGCCAGGCTAGGCAACTTCTTCAGTGCGAAAAGGGAGTGGGACTATTTTCTATTGTCTCTTATGAATGGTATGTAAATGTTGTTTACCTCTATGTGTCTGTTGATGGCTGCTTTGTCTGAGTGCCAAGCTTCCAGGAATTCTCTAGCATTTTTGGATTTGGCTTGGTTTAAGTTGCTCACAGTTTCCCAGTTGAAAGTATGGTTGAGTCTGTCCATGTGTTGTGAGATTAAGGAGTTTTCATCGTGTCTTCTGACTGCTAGTTGGTGTTTGTGGATGCACTCTGCTAGTCTTCTGCCAGTCTGTCCTACATAGTGGCTGCTACAGTCCTTACACTGTATGTTGTAGATAACTCCTGTTTTCTTCTTCTTCTTCTTGGGCTACTGGGTCTTTTGGGTTACTTAAGATGTTCTGAAGGGTTTTGGTTGGTTTATGTGCTATGGTGATGCCATGTGGTTGTAAATGCCATCTGTTTCTGTTTTAGTGACATAGCAGTAAACAGAGAAAACAAAAAAGATTAGCCCCAAGAACCACAGGTAGAATGACAGACTAGGATTCTGTGGCTCTGTGATTTTCTCTCTCCTACCAGCTCCCGTTTGTTGCAGAGAGGAAACCATAGAGGCAAAATATAGCAATACAGGTTCTTGTAAGTTTGCTCTTCCGAGGTGCAGAGCAGCTTGGGAGAGTAGTGGGTTTAGATCAGCCATCCTTTGGCATGGGAGAAAAACAGAACCTCTGCTGTGGATCCTGATGCTTCCTCAGATACCCTGAGCATCTCTGTTTTCATTCTCTTACATTGCCAGATTAGGGAGCACCTTAACATCAGAGGTTGCATATATCCCAATGATTAAGGAAAGGATGGCTGCCAGTGAGTTGCAGTGATGTTTGGATGACAAAATGAATTCAGAATGGAGACTGAATTCAAGCAGGGAGGCCCGAGAAGCTGTTAATGCCTGCCATCATTGGCCTGTTGCTAGAAAGTTTCTTATTCTTATTAGTGGCACAGCAGCTGAGGAAATGCCATGTGACCTCATGTTGTTCTGGGGGAAAGTTGGAAATTCAAAGCGTAGCTAGACTTAGCCACCCATTATTACTTGGAGCGTTTTCTTCATAGCTACCTGGGCCCGCCCCTACCATTCATAAAGTGCAACTGACTAGATTGGTTTTTGAATCTTGCCTTGGTGACAGAACAGAGCCCCCTAGGGCAGGAGGCTCTGGGCAAGGAGCTTGGCTGACACAGTTCTAATGGAGAATATCTATGTAGCTGCTGAGGGCTGAATTGTTGGGGTCTTGGTGTTCTCTCAGCTGTTTTTTCTCAGCCGGCAAAGTTCATTCCTCCCTGCACTGATGATGTTACACAGCCTGGTAAAGAAACGTCTGCAAGAAAACAACCAAGCGCAGAGAACATCAAGAGCCCAATAGTACACAGCGCTGTCATGGTGCACACAACCATCTTCCAGCACCTTGCTGCTGCTTCTTGCCCTTCTGGCATTTGCTGTCTAATGTGAATACCAGATTCTGTGTTTATTTTTTAAAAATAGTTGAATATACCACCACCACCACAGACACAATACAGTTGTGGTTGTACAATGAAAAAACCTTACATACATTACAGTGATGAAGATAAACTAAATGTAACTGAGAAGGAAGGGAGGGAGGGAGGGAGGGAGGGAGGGAGGGAAAGCCCATATAGTGGCCATTTAGTATCAATATGGGATTAACAACCCAGAAGCTTGTTACCAAGACTACCCCATATAGAAACACAGGGGTTCCTAACAGTGGTGCTGAGAAAGGAAAGATGCCTACCAGGAGATATATCTGATAGAAGTAATTAGGAGACTTGCCCAAATAATTCAGGAATGTACCAGTAAATCCTGATCTCTTTCTGCCAACGTAGTATTTCTCTCAAACAGAAATTTTGCAGTGCGGGGGTACCCTTATAATCATTAATTACATACTGTTTATATTACAGTTACTTTTTAGTATTATCTAATTATTTACTCTAAAATATTTATGAGGTCTTGGATCAGAGCTCAGCTATGTTTTATTGGGGAGGGTTTTTCCCCCCTTAAAGTCTGTCTTAAAATAGCACTTTTGATAAGCCTGCGTATGTAAACATTGAATTAGCCACATAAAATTCTAGGAAAAATAAAGCATAACTGAATGCTTTAGTGAGATGTGTGAACTTAGCTTCAGTGTGTTGCAAACAGGTTATTCATGTGCTGTTAATTGCCCTTGTTGTTTTCCTACAATATGTTTTTATCTATATAAACTGGACCTGGAGGGGTAGCCTTCAAAGAAACGTTTAGAAAAGTCATCTTTCTAAAGAAGAACAGAGGGGAGCAAATAATGAAAACATAATTTATAACAAACCATCCAAAGGAAATGTATTAAAACTTTAAAACTGTGAATCTTGAATAAGTATTGGGATGGAAAGTAAAAACCTATAAACACTGTTCAACATATTAGAAACCAAATATATACCAAACCTATTCAACCTGTACACAGAACACATCATGCAACGTGCTGGGCTTGATGAATCCAAGGCTGGAGTTAAAATCGCTGGAAGAAACATTAACAATCTCACATATGCAGATGATTCCACTTTGATGGCTGAAAGCGAGGAGCCTTATGAGGACGGTGAAAGAAGAAAGTGCAAAAGCTGGGTTGCAGTTAAACCTCAAAAGAACCAAGATTATGGCAACCAGCTTGATTGATAACTGGCAAATAGAGGGAGAAAAAGTGGAGGCAGTGACAGACTTTGTATTTCTAGGTGCAAAGATTACTGCAGATGCTGACTGCAGCCAGGAAATCAGAAGAAGTTTACTTCTTGGGAGGAGAGCAGTGACAAATCTTGATAAAACAGCTAAGAGCAGAGATATCACACTGATGACAAAGGTCCACATAGTTAAAGCTCAAGAAGATCAAACCAGTCCATACTCCAGGAAATAAAGCCAGACTGCTCACTTGAGGGAATGATATGAAAAGCAAAACTGAAGTACTTTGGCCACATAATGAGAAGACAGGATACCCTGGAGAAGATGCTGATGCTAGGGAAAGTGGAAGGCAAAAGGAAGAGGGGCCGACCAAGGGCAAGATGGATGGATGATATTCTGGAGGTGACGGACTTGACCATGGGGGAGCTGGGGATGATGACGGCCGACAGGAAGCTGTGGTGTGGGCTGGTCCATGAAGTCACGAAGAGTTGGAAGTGACTGAACGAATAAACAACAACTCAGGGGTACACGTGGGGGAAAAAGTGGTTTGGACTTCAGTTATACAGTTGTGGCCACCATCTTGACCTTTTTTTTTTTTCCAATAAATTTTATTATTTAAAATTTTTACACATCACATCAATAGTTACATTTACAAAGATTTACAACACATACATAACATACTTACACAAAACACAAAATACAAAACTATAAGAACATTCAAAGTTACATACAAAATAAAATGACTTCCTGTTTCTTTTAAGAAGAAACTTTTATAACTTTTATTCAATAATACTATTTTCTTTATATCTTTTCTTCCTTTTTAATGTTATGTCTTTATATTTGTAATTTATCTCATTTATTAATTTCATTTTCAACTTTTTCTTTTATCATTGTTTTTATCTATCTTACAAAAATAATTTTATATTGTAATCCTTTTGTATGAAATTTAAAAAGGGTTTCCATGTTGATTCATAATTTCCAATTTCTTTATCTTTTACTAAGTTCGTTAATCTGTCCACTTGTGCTAATTCCATTGTTTTGAAAATCCATTCTTCTATTGGTGGAGTCTGTTCTTCTTTCCAATGTTTCGCTAAGGTTATCCTTGCTGCAGTGATCAGATGTAGTAGTAAATTTTTACAGTCTTTAGTCCAGTTTGTGTTCATAAGTCCCAATAAGTAGAATTCTGGTTTCTTTTCTATATTAATTCCAATAATTTTACAAATACACTTATGAATTTTTTCCCAAATTTTTTTAGTTTTTTTGCAGGACCACCATAAATGATAATAAGATCCAACTTTTATTTTACACTTCCAACAAATGTTTGATCCTAAACATTTCATTCTATATAATTTCTCAGGAGTCATATACCATCTGAAAATCATCTTGTAACTGTTTTCTTTTAAATTATTGCTTAGAGTAAATTTAGTGTTTTTAATCCAAATGGTTTGCCAATCTTCATAACTGATCTCTCTATTCAAATTCTCTTCCCATTTTATCATATAATTTTTGGTTATTATATCATTAGTTTTTAGATCTATTAATTTTTTATATAATTTTGAAATTAAGTGGTCATTTTCTTTCCATAATATATTATCCCAATTTTCTGTTGATTTCAGAAATTTGAATGTTTTTTGATCCAATTTGAATTGTTCTTTTAATTGTAAATATATGAACCACTGACATTTGTACCCCTCTTTTTCTAATTCTTCTCTTGTTTTAAATTCATAATTATTTCCCCTAAATTTAAGCAAAGCTTTATATCTTAACCATTTTTTATCATTTGAGCTTTCTTTTCTGGCATATGCCTCCTGAGATGATGTCCACAATGGAAGTGAAGGTAGTAGAGAGTTTTTGTATCTGTTCCATACTCTTAATAGTGATTTCCTAATTATATGATTATTAAATGCTTTGTTAACTTTACTTTTATTGTACCACATATAACCGTGCCAACCGAATCTATTATCATGTCCTTCTAAATTTAGTATATTTATATTTTCCAATATTATCCATTCTTTCAGCCAGATCAAGCAACAAGTTTCATAATATAATTTTAAATTTGGTAATCCCAATCCTCCTCTTTCTTTAATATCTTGTAAGTATTTTAAATTTATTCTGGGCTTTTTTCCTTGCCATATAAATTGTGTTATATCTTTTTGCCATTTTATGAAAGTCTGGTCTGTTATTGTTATAGGGATCGTTTGGAACAGATACAAAATTCTAGGTAATACATTCATCTTTATTGTCGCTATTCTACCCAATAGCGACAATTGTAAAGATTCCCATTTTTCTAAATCATTTTTAATTTCTTTCCATATTTTAACATAATTATTTTTAAATAAATCTATATTTTTAGCAGTTATCTGTATTCCTAAATATTTAATTTGTTTAACATTTTGGAATCCTGATTTTTGTTCCAATTCTTCTCGCTCTTCTTTTGTCATATTCAAATTTATCATTTTGGTTTTTTGGTTATTTATTTTAAAGCCTGCTACATCTCCAAATTCTTGCAACTTTTTATTTAAATTTTCTATTGAATCTAGTGGGTTTTGTAATATTATCACCATCTTGACCTTTTTGATCCCACCCCGTAGATCAGTGTTTCTCAGCCTTGGCAACTTTAAGATGTGTGGACTCCAACTCCCAGAATTCCCCAGCCAGCATGGCTGGCTGGGGAATTCTGGGAGTTGAAGTCCACGCATCTTAAAGTTGCTAAGGTTGAGAAACATTGCCATAGATGCTTGCTTCCATTTCGATGACAGGAATCATGGAGAGTGAAAAACATAGTTTCTGAACCAGTTCCAAAATAAGACAGATGGCAATATAATATCATTACAATGGCCCAATAAGTCCTTTGTTCATTTCTTTTAATGAAGTTAAAACAAAACAAGAATTTAAACTACCAGGATCTGTTGGGGATTCTGTAGTAATGGAGTCCTGCGCTGGGCAGTTGGTTGGAGTAGATGATCTCCAGGATCCATTCCATTCTCTTATGAGAAATATTTGGACAATCTCCTCTGCAATGCTCTGTCTGGGAAGTTTGCCTGAAAGGATTGGCAACATTTCTGGTGGAAATCAAGATTTATTTGCCAGTTGGCAACTAACATCCAGTTTTATTATCTGGCCAATTTTAATTAAGCCACTGTCTGAATCTTGCCCTCAGTTTTATTCACAAGAGAAACAACACTGCCTACTTTTGCTTCCCATTTCTCTTTTAGTTTTATTTATGATCCTGCTGCTGTTTGATATATGTTGCAGAAAAGCAGAGGAGAATTGCTTCATTTGCTTACTGTGTGACTCTTTTGGAAAACTTCCATTCCTCGATCTTACCAATAGAAAAAGTCTATTTCTAAGTAGGCAGTGAGTAAAAATACTTGTGGCCATGATGATAATAATATATAGTTAAACAGACCATGGTTCAGTGCAATATGTGAACAGCTCAATGTGTGAACCCAGTAACAGGTCATTGTGGGGGGAATTTTCCTTATGTTGCAACAGGAATTTGCTGTGCATCTGTAGGATAGTTTTAATGCACCTGGGGAACATGACTGGCATTCCTCTTTCTTTTTATAGGATTTTGATGGATGGATGTGCTAGGAGTAGAGTGTGAGATGTGAGCTTTGGGCATAGTAAACTCTGCTTCTTACAATCTCCTCCCAGAATGTTTGACATTTGTTTAGCCAGTTCTCCAAAGGCTTGTATTGAGCAAAGGATCAGGGCAGGAAAACGACATCTTTGAATGTAATTAGTCAGGTGTTTGCTGGGTAAATTACATATAGGAAGGCTGCAAAAAGATCTGCATACAGCGTCATGCATGGCTGCAGTGTCTGCTTAATGCAATGTTTCTCAACCTTGACAACTTAAAGATGTCTGGACTTCAACTCCCAGAATTCCCCAGCCAGCATGGACTCCCAGGGAATTCTGGGAGTTGAAGTCCACACATCTTCAAGATGCCAAGGTTGAGAAACACTGGCTTACTGTATTACAGACGTGACTTTAGCAAAAATTTGAGAGGAAGTAGACTGGCAGAACGTCCGGCTGTAATTTGGCCTAACCTGAACTTTGGAATGAAAAGTAGATGATAATGATAGCCAAATATTTCACTGAGAATGAACCTTGAAATAAGGATCAGTATGAGGTACAAAGCTCTTCCTTTTAATCTGTGTCTAGGGATAGTGGACAGTGCTCATTGGACATGTCTGCTACCTTGACCTATTGGAATATCTAAACCCAGGCACTGAGATAACACGCAAGATGGCAGTTTGCTGATCTTTTCAAGAAGATAGGGTTCTACTTGGAGACTTTACTACCAAAATTAGGAAGATCCATTTTCTGATATGCTGTTTATTCCAAATGCATGCCCTTTGTCAACTAGCTTTCCACAAGCAGGTTTTCTATTTTGGAAATTCTCAGTGTGGCTTTAAAGACAGAAGGCCTACAGTCATAATTTCTATGGCAACAATGGAAAAGTAGTAACAGAAATTTATTTCCATCAGCCATTGAGACACGAGTTTGGCAAGGGTTATAAATCAGAGGTAATTTAGATTTTTGCTTTTCTAATGGAAATATTGAAGAAGGATAGGAAGAGTATTGATGCCTTTGAACTTTGCTGTTGGAGAAGACTCCTGAGAATACCGTGGACAGCCAAGAAAACAAACTGATGGATCATTGAACAAATCAACCCAGAGTTCTCATTCAGGGCAGAAATGATCAGGCTCAAATTATCCTACTTCAGACACATTATGCGAAGACCCAGCTCTCTGGAGAAGGCTCTAATGCTGGGAAAGGAAAGAGAAGAAGAGGACGACCAGCAGCAAGGTGGATGGACTCAGTTACAGTGATGATGAGTGCACCATTAGGAGATTTGAAAGAAGGTTAGGGATAGATCGTCATGGAGAAAATTTATCTATGTGGTCACTAGGAGTTGAAGACAACTTGAAGGCACATAATCAATCAATCAATCAATCAATCAATCAATCAATGGAAATATTACCAAAAAAAAGCCCAGTGGCCTTAGAGGGAGAGAGACAGACAGACAGAGAGAGAGACAGAGAGAGACGGACACCCCATTGCAATGTGAAACAAAGATTGTTCTCCATCACTCTAAGTCCTTTCAAATCATTTCATCTACATGCATTTGAGTTATTAATATGTGTGTTTTATCCTGGAGGAGCAAGGACAAACTGTACAAGACTCTTCTTGAAAGAGGAAACTGGATTTCAGTTTGTCCACCTAAGATAGTCACTTAGGACCTGCCATGTCCTCTTTGCAAGATGCCTCAATAGTTTGGATGGCAGGTCCCTGGACTCCAGAACAGTATCCTTAGTAAAGTCTACCTGGAGATGATTGAGCCAAGGAGGTGTGGCTTCTTGTACAAATTAGTGTCTCTATGGGTCTGAAACAAGGCAGAGGGTGAGAATCAGAGCTATGCATAATGGTTTGAATCTGTACCACAGCTGGTTCCAGTGGGAAATGGGTTGCTTCAAACTTAAAATAATTCAAATTGGAAGTGTTTTACCCACACAGTGTAAGAATTCTGTGCTTGTCCCGATTCTTGTAAAACTGGAGATAACCCGCATCAGGAATCACTGCAGAACAAATTGCTGTCCCTGAAGGACGTTAATGCATTACAAGATTGCTTTACGTTGAGAGGCAGGGAGAGATTGCAGCTGTGGCTCTTTACTTGTGGGTTCAACACTCTAACCCCTCCTGTTTAACATCTACATGAAACTGCTTGGTGAGATCATCCATCAGTTCAGATTTCAGTAACATCAGTATGTGGATGATACCTAATTATACATCTCTACCCTGGGTTGCGTAAGTGACACTGTGTATGTACTGACCCAGTATCTGGAGACTATTCAGGTGTGGATGGGAAGGAACAGACTTCAGCTCAATCCTGACAAGACTGAGTGGCTGTGGCTGTTTGCTCCCCCCCGCCCCTGGGGTTAGGGACGTTTCCACCATTGATCTCAGATGGGATTGCACTCACAGCTACTGTTACTGCTTGATGAACAAGTGGCAGCTGTGGCCAGGAGGGCCTTTGCACAGGTTCATCTTGTGCACCAGTTGTGCCCTTTCCTTGACCAGGAGGCCCTTCAGATGGTCACTGACACCCTACACATCTCACGATTGGACTTTTGCAATGGGGCTACCCTTGAAGACCATCTGGAAGCTACAGCTGGTTCAGTATGCAACAGTTGTGATTGCTCAACAAGAGGCTGTGCATCAAGGGTGTCTACTAAGTATAGTAAAAAAAATTAGGATGGCTGCCACAGTGGTGTGATTGAGGCTCTGCCCATTTTTCATGCACGTTGCACATAAAGAGAAGGATTTTTAAATTGGCTCCTTGAAAGAGGAAACATGCCAAGGAGAGTATACTGGCAGTCAGTACATTTTGCATTTAGCAAACCAACCAACCAACCAACCAACCAACCAACCAACCAACCAACCTACCTCATTGTATAGGTGCAGTATAAATATTTATGCAGACTTTCGGAAAGATGGGTGATTGCTTGCTATGTGAGAGTGGCTTTAATTTGGTTTGGTTTTTTGGCTCAGTGTGTCATGTGGTCAGGAAAAAGTCCAGGTTCTTCTTGTTCATTTCACAATCTAAGCCCTTCTGTCATTGTTTTACGCTCAAATGGTAACAATCACAACTGAGTTGCTATGTTTGCAAATGCAGCAGCATTAACATGTACTGTACGTCTAAATATCTGAAACATTTTTGAAATTTAAACATCCCCAAAGCTTACTTTTTAAAAGTACAAGAGACTCAGAAGAAACATTCATACTGTGGTGAAGATAGTAATGGTGGATAAACCTCTTCCTGATCAGACACATCTGGGAGTGAACCTCCTTTCTGTAGTTCACTTTCTCTTTTCACAGACAACAATATGATTTGCAGTCTTCCATAATGTTTGGCATCCTGGCTGGGAATTACATGGCCAGATGTGTTACTACAGAAACAATCTAAATAGAAAAACACGTTTTCCAATTCTCTGCTCCCCCCTCCCCAATAATGGTAATTAGAAAGATTGCATTTGTGTTTCAGAATTTTCTCTATTTATGTGTGTGTGAAAGTGAATAAGTAATGTGTGAGAGAATAGGTGGACTGTATTGTCCTACATCTGTTAACATTTTAGGTTTCTCATGCAACAATTAAAATATGCTGTACTGGGTACATGATTTATGTCCCTGTGAGACAGTTTTATTCACTCCTGGAATGATTTTTGAAACACGCAGCTTTGTAGGAGCAGCTTTATTCTGGACACACACACGCACCACAGGCTGAGGGGCAAAGGGACAAAAAACAAGAAAATACTTGTGAAATAGTCTGATGATGACGAAATCTTAACATATTGATTTTTAAAAGTTATTGGAGATGGAGGAGAAGGCAACTTTACATTTTTTTTAAATGGAGGCATTCCCATTCTTGGACATTCTTGCTGTGGGAGAAGAAGTAAATATAAATATGCTACATTCTGAAAATCCTTTCTAGGGCATATTTGTTACATTTATTCAGTACACGTTACCCTTTTCTTCTGTCAAAGAACTAAAAGAGGTGTGTCAAACAGTCTCTCACACAAGTCCTGACCAACCCCAGACTTGCTTAGCTGTAGCAAATATCACATGTGTTCTGTGGCCCAAAGACCCCTTTGCGAGTCCCCAGGACCCCAAGATTTCAGTGGCAAAGTGGACAGATTGCTGCAGTGTCATTTTGGCCCATGGGCGGGCGGTACTGGGAGGTTAAACATGGGAAGGTGAGTAATGTGCCTCCAAGATGCCTCTTGCTCCCATTCCTAGCCACAGTAGTTTCCCCTGTGCAATATAAATTCCTCAACAAAAATGAAATACAATTAGCTACTCTTGATAACAGCATGGACATCTTGTTGCCCCTCCAAATCCTTTTCTTTGGGTCCTGGAGCCCCCTCAGATTGCACTGCTGAATATCAGGTTGAGGTTGAAAATATTTGAAAATTGTAGGGCATCTTTAAAATAGGCATGAAGAAAAAGCCCAGAGTAGTGTAGTGGTTAGGTTGGCGACAGAGCATCCGGAGAAAATCTATCTGTGTGGTCACTGACGTAATGGCAGATAATCAATCAATCATCAGTCAATCAATCAATCAATCAATCAATCAATCTAGTGGTTAAGGTGCTGGAATTGGACTGGGTAGCCTCGGTTTCCCCTTGGCTGTGAAGCTCACGAGATGACTATGGACTAGTTGCTCCATTTTAGCAAAACCTACTTCTCAAGATTGTTACTGAAGGGGTAAATGGGAGGACCTCTATGTAAAAACTTGAGCTCTCAGACCATACAGTAGGTGGAATATAAATTGCATATAAACGCAATGACATAATCATCCAGCTTCATAAAAAAGTAAAAAACATAGAAAGCGCTGCCTCTCTCTCCATGTGGCCCCATCTGTTTTGCACCATCACGCCACCCACCCAAGGGCTGCTCCATTCACTGAAAGATGGTTTATGGAAATGGGTTCTTTGATTATCATTTTGGCTGCCTTTATTTTTCACCAACATGATTTTTGACTTAATTAGTCAAGAGTATGCATAGATGGATGGTGGACTCCCCCTTGACAGAGGTTTTCAATAGGGGCTGGATCATTAGCACATATGACAATTTTAGGTGAATGGTGTAACACGCTGAGCAAGGGGTTGAGCTAATACTGTAGATTCTATGATTCTGTGATTCTAATCCTAGCTGTTTTTTTTTCCATTTCCCATCTAATGAACTTGATCATGGAGATTTTTCCTCATTCCCCCATTTTTTCTCTTCTAGCTTCTTCTGTTGGGTCCTTATCTCTGATTTGAGATGGCTTCTTATGTAGGAGGTGGACTTGGCTGGAAAACAGCTGTAGATTATTGGTTATTTTGAGATTGTCATAGTTATTAAACAGTTCCTCCCTTCAAATCTTTCTTTCAAATATTCCCCCTAAATCTTGATTTATTTTACTTTTTCATTTGCTGTTGAGCAGTAGAAAGCCTTTAATTTCTAATTTAAAAATTAACAGATTTTCCTAGGTGAAACTCAGCAAATAATGCCTGTTATAAATTAGAAAGGAGGTGGAACTTCCTGGAAAGGTTGCGCAGGAGAAGGCCATAGCTTTATGTCTGCAAAGACTGCATTTTGCCTTACTGAAGAGGTTGTGCTGCACATACCTTTGGAGTGATCAAATGACCTCATATACAAAGATGTAGAATAGAGCTTAATTTGTTTTTCTCATGAAAGTCAACAGGTAAAATGAACAACAAATTGTGCTCCAGTCAGATGCAATGGGAGCAAAACTTCCATTCCATTTGTGGCAGATAGTTTAGGTCAGGATGTTCAATCTGGGGCCTAATGATAGCATGTAGCCCCCATTTTTTGCCTACCCCCATAACACTCCTAGATCTTATTATTAAAAATTCAACAGCAAACCTACTGATTTTTCTTGGTTTGGGAGAAAAGTGAGGAGTAAAACGAATGTGTCAAGCATAAGACTTAAGACACCCAAACTCTAGTCCCCACCACAAAAGGCCAAAAAAAGAAAAAAAATCATTCCTGTCCCTCTGGTGACATAATTGCATCATCTGCCACACCTACAATGGTTCCTTGGAGGCTCCCTCCAAAGAAAATATCCCATAAACCCCAAGAAGCTACCGATTGCTGCTGTAGCTAAATTTCACCTAAACAAGGTGCAAACAACTTCTGTGGGCTTGAGGAACACACTCCATAAGCATGCTCGAGCAGGACCCAAAATGGAACAGATTTGGGATCAGTGTTATTTTTAATGGTGAAATGTCTGTTTTGAGCCTCTTAAAAATGTCAGGTGCTCTTTCCCCCCTTTAAAAAATGTGGAGAATTGCAACTGACAGCAAGTCATGTGGACTCTAGTCTTTTTATCTTCCTCCTTTCCCATATGCAGCTTCATTTTCAGTTTGCATTTTGGCACAAATAATTACATCTAGACTGGCAATCTAAACGTTCTTGTTCTTGTTTGGAGGACAAGTGATACTTTGTCTGTGGTCTGGAGAATGCTTGCATGGAAAGAATAACTTTCTGCTTAAAAAGGTAAAGGTTAAAGGTTCCCCCCGCACATTTGTGCAGTCGTGTCTGACTCTAGGGGCTGGTGCTCATCTCCGTTTGTTAGCCGAAGAGCCAGCGTTGTCCAAAGACACTTCCACGGTCATGTGGCCGGCATGACGCATGCAGAACGCTGTTACCTACCCACTGAAGTGGTACCTATTCATCTACTTGCATTTGCATGCTTTCGAATTGCTAGGTTGGCAAGAACTGGGGTGAGTGCGGGAGCTCACTCCATCACGCGGGGCTAGGGATTTGAACCTCTGAACTTGCAACCTTCCGATCGACAAGCCTGCCGTCTTACCCGCTGAGCCACCACGCCCCTCAACTTTCTGCTTACAGCTGGCTAATTTGTTGTGTGAACTCATTTGGAGTAATTTGTCACCCAGTATTGTATAGGTGTCTAGTAGAAACCATGAGGATGTCACAGATATCATGACATCATCATGCAAATGATGTGAATTAGGTAACTTGCATGAGTTGAATCACTGACATCATGATGGAAAGGACAGACAATATTGCATGACGATGTCATGGTGCATGTAACATCACTTGCCTACCTGTGGATACCCATGTAAACCAGGGTTTGTGTTTTAGTGCTTAATTATGTGATCCCAGCCAGCTGTGGTTTATGCAACAAATAATGGCTTAAAAGAGTGGCTTAGTACTGTATGTGATCTTAGCCAGTACTCTATTTTGCCCCATATAACTGAATGGCTGCCCCTTATTTCAATCAAATTAATTCAAGTGTTTGTCCTCAAGAATGCAGGGTTTTTTTGTGTCAGAAGCACCAAAGGGCTTCTGCAGTGAAAAGATTTACCCCCACTCCTGGGGGACGCCCATGGAGGCTCCTTTCATGTCCCTGTGATTTTTCCCACCGGAGTGGTACCTAATTTATCCAATCGCATTTCCATGCTTTTGAACTGCTAGGTTGGCAGGAGCTGGGACTGATTTTTTTTACTGATTACCGGTAGCTCACTCCGGCACGCAGCTCACGCTCTCGGTCTATGAAGGTTCTCAGTCATCCAGGTGGAATTGTCTGTAGCTTGAATCATGTCAACTGGATTTCTATTTTCTCAGTGGAAACGTTTCACTCCTTATCCAAGGAGCTTCTTCAGTCTGAGCAAAGTTGGTAAGGGAATCCTAAATATGTTTCTAGGTAGCTGTGTGACCTTACACCTGGGGTCATGGTTATATTGAGATGTATTTTAAGTCCTTTTATTATCTAAAGGAGGATCGTTAAGATCACCATGCTGCTGTTGAGCTTGTGAAATGGTCTTAATCTTCCTAGGCACAGAAGACAATGCGGGGAGAAAGATGGGAGAAAGATTGTGCCTGAGGCCCCCACCTCTATTCAAGGAAGGATTTTCCAAGTTGGCATAAATGGATTCCTTGACCCCTCTCTCAAACCACCTATCTTCTCTGTCTAAAATGTGAACATTAATGTCCTCAAATGAGTGTCCTTTTTCCTTTAAATGAAGATAAACTGCTGACTCTGGTCCTGTGGTGTTACTTCTCCTGTGTTGGGCCATCCTCCTGTACATAGGTTATAGAGGGTGTAGTCAGTAAAGTAGTGATATAACTGGAATCCCCTCTGGGAGAACTCTTTTTGCAGAATAAGCATATAGAGCAGAGCTTTCCAAACTGTGTGTTGGGACACGTTAGTGTGTCGGCTGCAGTGTCTGGGTGTGTCGCGACTGCTGCCGTCTCCAAGCCATGCCAGGATTCCGCGCAGGTCCTAGTGCTTGCCTCGTGCCTTGCTGCCTCCAAACCTGCTGTGATTCCACGCATGTCCTAGTACCTGCCTTGTGCCCTGCTATAAGAGAGTGTTGCGAAATGATGCCCTGCTGTAAGTGTGTGTCACGAAATGATGCATGTCTAAAAAGTGTGTCACCAACATGAAAAGTTTGGAAAGCTCTGATATAGAGGCTTAGAGAGCTTATCATGCTTAATTTACCCCATCTATTTGACGTCTTCAGCTCAAACCCAGGAAATGGTGATGTTGAAATTAGGCAATTTCTACCAAATTTTTGAAATGCAATCTGGGTGGGTGTTCTGGGAACTGCAAAATGGGCTTCAGGGGCTATATGCTACTACTGCTGGTTTAGAAGATAATTCAAATTTTAAGGGCTTGAAAAAAGCCATGGATTAGACTGCTTTTGTTCGAGCACAGAAAATAGGACGTGAAACACTTGGCAAACTAAAACTGGAACTCATCTGAAGGTCCTATTTACATTTTCCAAACCTGCTATCTGCCTGGGATGTACACAACAGACTGGCATTTTGTGGCAAGTTGCTGGAATAGAAGCTGATTGTAGCCTTCGCCTCATTGAATCGCCCAGATGTTCCTCCAGGATGAGGAAATGTTTTCATTCTTAAATTGTCCTGTGCAAACTCCATGTCCCCATCATTTTATTGCTAAAAATGTCTTGGGCTTGGTGTCAGCTGAGAAGTTAAATATTTTTGGAAAGTTTAAATAGCCTGCTGTACTATTTTGGGATTATTCGAGTGCATTAGGATGGATGCCTTCCATGAACAGTTTTTTTCCCCTCCTAAAACATATTTTTTCATTGTACTCACATAACCTCTTTGATTTACTGTTGGAATCATCCTACACTTCACAGTCTCACACAGACTCCTTCCAGCCTGGACAGATGGAACCAAGAAGTGTGGAGCTGGGAAGTCCTGTTGTGCTAAACGATTTATGCTTATAACTTTGGTGTTCACAAGATATGGTTTGCATTTTCAGCCCTGCAGGTGAAACACCATATAAATCATCTTTAGCTGGTTGTATAACAGGTTCCTGCAGCAGCATTCTCTGTAGACATTTCTGTCTTTTTGAAAATAGCATCCACCATTGCAAAGGTCCCTCCTGTGATCTATTTTGGGCCGCTGTGAAGTGCCTAAGGGTTTTGCTCAATGAGGCGCTTTGCGCAATGGAGGTGAACCAGTGGGCCATGTTAGGGCAAAGAGGCGATGTGTTCCACCTGGCTGACTTGCATCACACTGCTCCAGATGTAATAACTGGAAGAGGCTTCTGGACATCTGCTATATCTTTGCAAAAGCCTCTCCTGATATTTGGAAGAATTGGAAGACTGGGGCAAGACAAGGGCTTGGAGTGACACAGAGCAACAAGATTGCTTCATTGTTAGAAGGAAAGGGGGGTAATATTTTTCATGAACCCATCACAGTGAATCACCTCTTGAAAGCTTTGTGTAGTTCTGATCTTTTACACACAGATACAGCCCAGTGCAAAGGCTCATAATAATGTTAAATATGTTAAGGCAGGGGTCCCCAATCCCCGGGCCACGGACCGGTCCCGGTCCGTGGCCTGTTAGGAACCTGGCCGCACAGCAGGAGGTGAGCGGTGGGCGAGCAAGCGAAGCTTCATCTGTATTTACAGCCACTCCCCATTGCTTGCATTACCGCCTGAGCTCCGCCTCCTGTCAGATAAGCGGCGGTATTAGATTCTCATAGGAGCGCGAACCCTACTTGAAACTGCGCATGCGAGGGATCTAGGTTGTGTGCTCCTTATGAGAAGTCAGAATCCAATACTTATTTTAGTCCGCGCGTGGCCCACCCATTATTTTATTTACCACTTCCGATGGTTTCATCCCGAAACCATCCCTCCCCCCCCGGTCCGTGGAAAAATTGTCTTCCACAAAACCAGTCCCTGGTGCCCAAAAAGGTTGGGGACCGCTGTAAGGGACTGAGTTACTAAGTGTCCTCAGTTCAAATGTTACATTGGTATGAATATGTCAGAAACTTTGCTTAGCTAAATCCAAGTCATTTTCCTGATGATGTATTTAATTTACATTGGGAGATATATTAAAGCATTAAAACAAGGAGGATATGTTTCTCTGTAGTGGCTCCCATTTTGTGGAATAGTCTTCCACAGGAAGTTCAGCTTGTCCCAACTCTCCCAGTCTTCCAGATGTTGGTCAAAAGAGAGTTCTTCCAGAGGACTAACTTTTAATTATTAACCTGGAGCTCTGTTAATCCAGAGTCAAAGATGACATATCACCGTACTCTGGGGGGCCAAAAACCCAAATCCACTCCATCTTGCCATGGTTGAGTTGAAGTCAGTTCTTCCCCATCCAGACCATCACAGCCTCCAGGCACTAGGTCAGCACCGGAAGAGGTGGAGATGTATAAATGGGTATCATGAGCCTACTGATGATACTGCACCCCATGCTGGCGAATGACCTCACCCCACGGTTTCATGTAAATGTTAAAGAGGAGAGGGGAGAGCCCCAAGTCTTTTTTTTTAATAGCAAATTTTTATTAGGTTTCAAGAGAAGAATAAAAACTACAAAAAAACAAGAAACAAAAAACTACAAAGAAAAAAAAAAACGAAGTGCGGAAACAAGAGAAAAATCTTTTAAATTTACAAAAAGATGTGGCTTCTGACTTTTAACAGCAAAGATATACAAAAATTTCCATAATCAACCTCTTATTCTATATTAAACCAAAACACCACATTATTTCTATAAGTCATTCCACTTTAACACATAATAAAAATCACTAAGTACAGTTACTCCTCCCCCTTATATTCAAATAAAGAAAAAAAGTTCATATAAACCTCCTAAACATCTTTCTCCCCTCCAAAAGATAAAAATATTTAATTGTTCCCTTCCTACCACTATTCTATACATTTCTGTCTACTATAATAAGAATCAAATTAAAAAGTGCATAAGTTGTCTGCTATTATACTTAATAATACAATTTTAATAATCCTAATCTTAATAAACCCAAAAAACAAAGACAATTCAAAACAGTAATTCCATATCTTTAAAAGGGAATAACATCAATCAAATCCTTAAAGCAAACCAGATGAACATTCTTCAACCCTTATCCCACTTCAAAATAAAAATAAACCAAAGCAGTTACATATCCCCACAATGTGCACAGAGCTTTCCTCTTGAAAGAATCAAACAGCCCAACTGCCCCCTCAAAGATTCCAGGTTCTTTTCATGGCATTCCATTTGGAGATCGATTTTACTTATGGCTTGCAGATCACTCTCTCCCTGAGCTTTCTCCAACTACATTATCCAATCTTCATCCAGTATCTCAATAAAAATCCCAATCTCAGTCTTAAAAAAGTCCTTTCTATCACTCTTAAATTCCTCAATTTCATCCACCACATCACCAACCTGATGGCACATTTTACATCTCATATTTCCCACAATGTCCTGGATATCTTTCATAAAAGTTTGATAGAAGTCCTGGTGAAAGAATCTGTTTGAAATCCTCTTCTCACACAGTAGATTATGGCGCCCCCTAGGAGCTTAACCAGCGAAAGTTGAAGATAAGAGTTCCAAAGTGTGTTTACATAAAGTGAGAGTGAGATATGCAGACAGTTCCCCAGGGAAAGTAGAAGCAGAAAACTGAAATGTATTGTCGAAGGCTTTCAGAGACAGAGATTTTGCTTCTATCTGTGCTCCTGCCCTCTGAAGATGCTGGCCACAGATGCTGGCGAAACGTTAGGAACCACAACTTCCAGAACACGGCCACACAGCCCGGAAGACCCACAACAGCCACAGAAAACTGAAAGTTGAAAACAGCCGATTCAACGTGTACGAAAATGCTAATATCTTCAAATTTAATACAAAAATTAACAGGAAGACAATTGCTTACTCTCAATCTTTGGAATCCCAAAAATAATGTTAAGCATCAAGAGAACCAGCTTCTCCTTCCTGTAGAAAGCCTCTCTTTGGGTACATATACTTAAAAAAAAATACAAATCAGTGATTTAGAAATGGGGTGGCCGGTCTTAGTGTCCCTTTAAGGCTACAGGGCAGCTTGGAAAGTGATGAAATCCCTGCCTCCCAGCTGGCTCTCACCAGTCGAAAGCAAAACGCTGTTTGAGATCTTCTGGCTGCAAGCAGCCATCCGGAGGACAGATGGGATGATTCCGGGTATTCTCCTTTATCCGGAGAACGTTTCTGGGCTTCAGGAAAACCTCCCTGAGCCGGAAAAAAATTACCGCGTTTTCAGCTCCGCCCGCTGAACCAGCGGGCACAGCCGTTCAGTCCGCCATTCCCACCAGAAGCCCTGGAGAGCCCCAAGTCTTGAGGGACCACACATTGCAGGCACCTAGGGCTCGACCTGTTCCCCCACCCCAACATTGACTGAAACTGGCTGTAGAGAAAGGAGGAGAACCACCGCAAAACAGTGCTTCCCACTCCCAGTCCCTGAAGCCAACTTAGAAGGATACCACGGTCGATGGTACTGAAAGCTGTTGAGAGATCCAGGAGGGCCAGGATAGGTGTACAACCTCCGCCTCAAGCCCTCCAGAGGTCATCTGCAAGTGCGACCAATGCAGTCTAGGTACTGTACCCCGGCCTGAATCCAGACTGAAAAAGGTTCAAACAATCTGCTTCATCCAGGGCCCTCTGCTGCTGAAAGCCAACTCCCTCCCCCCCAACAACCTTCCCCAAAAAGGGAAGGTTGGAGACTGGATGAAAGTCGTTTAACATGGTTGGATCCAAGTATGGCCTCTTGAGAAGGGGGCACACCACTGCCTCCTTCAAGGCAGGTGGTACCACCTCTAAAGAGGCATTTACCACTGCTTGGACCCAGCCACTTGCCACATCCTGGGAGGCCTTGACCAACCAGGAGGGGCATGGGTTCAGAACATAGGTGGCCAAACTCACAGCCATGAGGTCCCTGTCCACTTCCTCAGAATTAATTGGCTTGAACTCCTCCCAGACAACAGGGCTCAGATGTGCCTCAGTCACTTCCAAAGGATCTGCCTAGCCAGAGTCCAGGTCAGAGTGAAGCCGAGCAACTTTGTCCAGCAGATGCTGACAGTCTTCCTCACAGCAAACCTGCAAGAACCCCCCAGCTCCTCCTTACCTAGGAGGGTCCTGGTCATCCAAAACAGGGTCGCTGGCTGGCTTTTTTAAGGGGTGAAGTCTCCACAAGGCTCAAGGAACCCATCTTGTCCGTTGACATTCCCCGTGCCCCCTCACACATCTTTCTGGGGGCTGCATTCCTGGTGCAGCCAATAAACAGGGCTTAATATGTAGAAAGGGAGGACATAGAGCTGAAAGTTGCTCAGTCTGGGAGTCCTATTAAGTTACACAGAGTCACAGAGTCACAGTGTTTTCCTTGTAGACAAACGCTACAATCACTTCATAGTGACTGCATTTACACCATATATTTAACTTGGTTACTGAACTAACTCTGTTTTGGGGTTTGCATAATACATTGAATCATAAACTAACCAAGCTACCTGGATTTATTTATTTATTTCTCACATTTCTTCACCACCCATCTCGCCAAGCAACTCTGGGTGGTTTACAAGTCAATTAAAATAACAAGAGTTTAAAATCATAAAAACAAGTGCATCATAAAAATATACATATAAATCTAAAATATAAAATCCCAGATGGACAAACAAACAATCTCGATAAAATTCCTCGGGGCTGCATCATGGTGCCAACCACCCCCACAATTGACTATCCCAGTTTGATCCAGTTTGGCCTAGTGGTTAAAGCAACGGGCTAGAAACCAGGAGACTTCCACAAGTATTTGGAAGCTGATAGGTGGCTCAGCGGTTAAGACGTCAGGCTTGTCAATCGGAAGATCGCAAGTTCGGAGGTTCGAATCCCTAGCCCTGCGTGCGGAGTGAGCTCCCGCACTCGCCCCAGCTCTTGCCAACCTAGCAATTCGAAAGCATGCAAATGCAGGTAGATTAATAGGTACCACTTTGGTGGGTAGGTAACAGCGTTCCACATGCGTCATGCGGCCACATGACCACAGAAGCGTCTTCGGACAATGCTGGCTCTTCGGCTAACAAACGGAGATGAGCACCGGCCCCTAGAGTCGGACACGACTGCACAACTGTGCGGGGGGAACCTTTACCTTTACCTTAGTTAGACTGAAAGAGCCTTTCTCAACCTGGTGATGTTCAAATGTGCAGGACTGGCTAGGAATAATGGAAACTGAAGACCACAGTTTGGAGGCCTCAGGCTGAAGAAGGCTGGGTAAGAAACGGGTTTAGTTTAGGTTGGCCGTCTGGTTTAGCATGTCAGTCTTACATTTGTAAAAACAACTTACAGGCTGCAAAATTGCTGAAAATGGCTGTTCGATAGGCTCACCTGACCCAGTCAGATGCTTCCCTGGGAAAATACTAACACTTTTACAAGCCGTGCATGATTACATGTGTCTGCTAAGACAGGGAGCCATTACTAAAGTGGCTGGGAATGCCACTATTTCTTTTTTAACATTGTGAGGAAAGTGTTGCTTTAATCAGAGTCAGTGCCATGATGGACAGAGGCAGGGGAGACTTATAATCTCCAATCCTTTCCCCATTCCACCCTGCACCCCCTGGAGTTGCTAGAATAGGGGCAAAAAAGTAAGCTACACAGTGAGATGGAATCCCTAGAGCAGCTCCATTTTTTCAAGGCTGATCTAGGACTTCATGCTGGTAGCCTTCTTGATCTTCTCTGCACAACATGGGTAGTGGGGGAGGGAAATTTAGCTCTAAATAACCCTGGGGCTGAGTTAGAGCCAACCCCCTCTAGCCTAAATGCTGATTGGCTAATACAAAAAGCCAGTCAGCATTTAAGTTAGAAGGGGTTGGTTTTAGCTTAAAACAGCTCCAGGGTTATGTACTGTATTATGCAAACACAACCAGTGAGTTTTAAATGTTGTTGAGGTTCCAACCATTACATCTAAGATTCTGTTTTCAGTTTTGGAATCCAAGCAGGTAACATCATTAACAGTTACATGCCTTCCTCAAAAATAGAATGAGATTTCCAGATTAGAAGCCGCAAGGCAGTCAATGACTGATGGTCCTCCAAGCTGCTGTCCTTAAGGATGTGGCAAGATCTAGCTTGTAGCCTTTCCTCCAAACCAAAAATCAACGTGACTCTTCAGTAACGCTTGTTCTGCAAAGCTTCCTTCCAATGGCTTTCAAATACACAGTTTCAAAACAGTCATGCTAGTTAACCTGATTGTGGCAGTGATCAAATAGCAAGCCAGACTTGACAGAGCTGCGTGATAAATAGAGCAGTAATTCATTTTGTTTTTGTTTGTTTTCGGAGATGCACACAGAGGATGGTTTTCAGGATTAATTTGGCAGATGCAACACACCTCATTTCACTCTTCCCACTGGTTTGGATCACACCCTTAACAATAACATATCTTTTAAAGAGCTGAAACAAACAAAATACCAAGCAGATTACTCTTTTGTGAATACATTTAAATGCAACATGAAACTTTTAAACTTAAAAGGACTCCCAGACTGAGCAACTTTCAGTGTTATGTCCTCCCTTTGTACATATTAAGACCTGTTTATTGGCTGCATCAGGAATGCAGCCCCCGGAATGATGTGTGAGGGGGCACGGGGAATGTCAATGGACAAGATGGGTTCCTTGAGCCTTGTGGAGACTTCACCCCTTAAAAAATCCTCAACCTCTTCTCCTACAACAGCTCCCCCCTGCCCCAATTCCTTGGGCCTGGTTCCATCCATTTCTGGAGTGTGCTCCTAACATGTCATATAAAACATTGTGCAGCTGCCAAACCAGGAGAACTTACTCACTCCTGCATTGCATCTCTTGATTTAAAATGAATGGGGCTTATTTTGGTATTATCATTTCAGGTGTTTAGATACAAATGAGTTGGGGGGGCATGGAGGGAGGGGGAGAGGTAAATACCTTTTTCCTTTAGGAAAGAGCTGAAGACCTGGTTCTGCCGCCTGGCGTGGGAAGGAGGAAGGGATAGTTCCTCATGGGGGTGGCTAATTCCCTAATTTTATAATGTCCTTCTTTTAATCATTCCATTGCCATCTGGATTTCATAATTATTTACTGTACTGTATATTGAGGTTTTATATATTTTAGATTTTATTTTAACTTATTTATTGTGAACCGCCCAGAGTTCCCCATGTGGGGAGATGGGCGGTCATATAAAATAAATAAATAAATAAATAAATAAATGAATGAATAAATAAATAAACAAACAAATACATACATACATACATACATACATACATACTGTGGGAGAAGACATTTAAAAACCAAGGAACAATGCCATGTTTCCAATTGGTCCTAAAGGATAACTGTGTTTTCCTATGGAATGAAAAGTCATGAGAAGCATCACATGTTTTCATTTAAAATCTTCCTCACATGTGATGTTCCTTGTCTTCAAAGAGAATTCACTTGAGACCCCCACTTCCATGGGAATCAACTTGGTCTCTTTCCATAAGAATAAACTTTCCAATTCAGTACCAGCTTGAGGCTGTTTTTGTGTTTATTTTTTGCAGACATGGTGATTCTGGCAGACTCTTCCCCAACAAATTACTGCACACTATTAGTAACACATGCATTTGGGGGTGTTAAAGAAATCTGCTGAAGATTTCTTTTACCACAAAATATCATGATCCCCTAAAATAACCCATTCTATCTTTGCTAGAAAAGTATACAAGACATGTTTGAGAAAGTTGTATGAAAATCTGAGTATATTTGAGAAAGTTTTTAATGTTAGGGCTAAATAGCGTTGAAATACAGCCAATAGTAGTAGAAGTCCCACAGAACAAAGCATTTATTAGGAACAGTTGTGTAGAAAGTGGCTGTTTCAGGCAGGACATGTTGAGTGCCAGCATTCAACAACAATGAAGCATGATGGTGCTGGCCCAGCCTGGCTGTCTCAGTTACCTTTTCCTGTGACATAATCCTGCCAGGACTTTTTAAAAAGGTATTGCTAATTCCTACATTGGTAGAATTATATAACAAAGAGCATAATTACATTCTCTTAATAGACTTTCCATTTGAAGTAAGGAAAGCCCTGTGGAATGTAATATCTTGTTAATTTATTAGCACTAGATTAAATAATATTCATTTGCCATTTATTAGATAAATCATCTACTAACAACCAAGCCAGCCAGCTGAGGAATCTACCATCTTCCTTCTGGATTTATGCTTTAAATCTCCTAGAAACTCTGCACATTAAGCATTTTAGTGGATTATCTGGAACTCAAATGACTGATTATATTGGCAAACTGCAAAATCTTAGTGAGGGTAGATAATGTTTCCTTTTATATTAATATTTAGGTATGCAGGATATATCACAGTAAGGTAGATGACTGGAGCCAAATGTCTTTCAAAGAAAACAAATACAAGGCCCTTCAATATCTTTCCATAGCTTGAAGGAGTCCCTCACAAAGTCCAAATCTTTGCTGTTAGGTTCACCAATAAATCAAGGAAAATGCAGTCAGTCTTGAGACTGTGGTTAAGAAATGAAACCTGATGGCTGTTTTCTAATATGATTTCTTTTCCATCTCCATGGCTTGTTTCTCTTTTTCTTCTGCTAGGCAGAAACAGACAATATTTCAGCATACTCTTAACACCATACTCTTAACACCAGAGTAGAAAAGAAAGGTAACTGAAGCTGAAACCTTGGAAGCAGGACAAATTATGGCATAAAGATGATAATAATAAATACTTTTCCCAAATGGAGAAGGAGAAGGAGAAGGAGAAGGAGAAGGAACTCTTCCTTCTCATTTTTTCTAACATTATGGCAAAACTCCTTGTATATTTTCTAGGATGAAGATCAAATTAGAAACAGGAATGCTGGCAGCAGCTGTTTTGCCCCCAAATGAGTCAAAGTTCAAAGCAGTCAGATTAATGCATGAATTGTGCTCCTGGATGAACATAAAGCATGTCCCATAGTTGGCAAGAGATATTGGCCCAGGTGAAGTTGACCCAATTTGAAAAGAATGCATGTGCACACAACCACATTTATCTGTCTGCTGGGAATTATATACATTTTATCATAGAGAAGGGACTTTTATCCTAGATCAGAGGCATATAATTTGGGGCCCTGGGGCTGTTTCTGACCCCTGAAAATATCCCAGAAATCTCCAAAAATTCTTACCAAATTGTAGCTTTTACTTGATAAAAGGGGGATATTTTTAACTACGTGACTCTGCAGTTTAGTTGGGTCCTTACAGGTCATTCCTTCCCCCTGAAAGGATATGTTCCCAATTTTTAAAGTCCATCTTTCTGCTGTGTTCCTGATGTGGTGCTGAGCCATGAAACTGGTTTACTTAAAATAGAAACATCTGCCTGGATTCATATATTTTCTTACTGTCTTAAGTACTTTTTCCCCTGACTGGTCTGGCTCCTCTAAACTTGATTGACAATGTTAATTCTTCTACAACCAGGTACTTCATGAGAATTTTTTTTTGGGGGGGGGGGCTTTTCATGGGCTACAATCTCCCAGATGGGTTATGAACATGCTTTAGCCATTTTTAACCAACATGGATGGACAGGGAGATAAAATGGATCTGTCAGTTTTGCCCAGAAACGTGTTTTTCAGTTGCTCTGCTCATCTACTCCATCCAGCTAGGTACCTTAGTTTCATAACAGTCCCCAAATTCAGAAGGGCTTTCTCTTTGCCCAGATTTATTGCCCTCACAATAACTGTTACTCAGGGGGGATAATGGAAACATCCCATTTGAGCAGAGACTGTGACCCTGTGATGGAGGAGCAATTGAAAAGCTAGAACATGTTGTACTGTACTGCTCATACTATGCTAATGCTCAGCAGGAACTGTTATCTCAATTTTTAGTTAAATACCCTGGTCACTCTGACTCCAGCTGTTATTATCAGATGAATCTGACTCTATTCTGCCGAATGTCACTAAATATTGCTCCACTATCAGTACCATATGCCACAATATTTCCTTGTAGCTCATAGATACTTCTCATCTGGCTTTGTTGATCACCCATTTCAGTTGTAGTTGTTTATCCAGTTGACTATGCATTAAGTTTATATGTATTTTTACTCATTTTCATTAACATATTTCTATCTGAGAATTGTATTTCTATTTGGAATTTGCTTTTGCTGGTCCATGACATTAATAAACCATTCATTCATTCATTCATTCATTCATTCATTCATTCATTCATTCATTCATTCATTCATTGCATGACTCAAGAATAATTTTCTTAAATATATTGGATTTTAATTATACGTAGTTGTGAATGAAGTCAGATCAAATAAAGCATGTTCCTGATGTGAGAAAAAAGGTGCTAAGAGACTAAAGATGCTTTGAAAATGTATCTGGCATTTTAGGCTGAAATACCTTATGGGATGTCTAGGTTTTACGTGTAAACTTTTGCTGGCTGCACAACATTCAGTGCGCTTTGTGGGGCTGTAACTAGTTGGTTATGTCCTGGGCAAGCACTTCTTAGGGCTGAATGCTGCTCAAATCCCTGCACATTCTCTTGCTGCGTTTACTCAACATGCCTAAACTGATTACTAAATTACACCATTTCCTGGGTTTGCATATTATATGGAACCATGAATGGGTTAGGTTCACACAACCAGATAAGCTACCTCCTGGGGAAAAAAAAATCCTAACCATGGCTAAAACTAACTTTTCTCAGCACCCTGTATAAATATAGCCACTTTAAGTGACCTGGTGAAATACCATGTTGTGTGCCCAACTTATGTTTTGAGCTGAGAGGAGTGATGACAGACAAGAGGCCTTTTCAGTGATGGCACCCTTCATGTAGAATTGTCTTCTCTCTGAGACCCACTTGAAACGTATTTAGTGCCAAAGACATTCTCCTTCTTGCAGGCATCTTCAGTTGAGTGTCTGCATGTATTTTAACTGCTACTGCATTTGTGACTGCTTTCTTTTCTTTTGTATTGATTTTGCAACAGTTTTTAAAATTGCGCTTTATGATAAAACACCCTGGGAGCTATAGTAAGCGAAATGAATAAATAAACAAAATAAATTCTTCCTTGAGTGATGTGTGTGTCTATCAACAAGAGCTGCTGTGGTCTTGCAAGCTATATATTGTGGGGGAGACACCCTGTTAGGAATTACAACCCAATGCGCCTGGGACTACCATGTTGTAGAAGGCTGATAAAGACAATAATGAATTAAGTAGGCCAATGGGTTAAATTTAGTACAAGGTATAATTTTAGGGACGTGGTGGCTCAGTGGGTAAGACGCCAGGCTTGTCAATTGGAAGATCGCAAGTTCGGAGGTTCGAATCCCTAGCCCTGCGTGTGGAGTGAGCTCCTGCACTAGCTCCAGCTCTTGCCAACCTAGCAATTCGAAAGCATGCAAGTAGATGAATAGGTACCACTTCAGTGGGTAGGTAACAGTGTTCTGCGCGCATCATGCGGCTACATGACCGCGGAAGTGTCTTCGGACAACGCTGGCTCTTCGGCTAACAAACGGAGATGAGCACCGGCCCCTAGAGTCGGACACGACTGCACAAATGTGCGGGGGGAACCTTTACCTTTACCTATAATTTTATAGGGGTGTGGAAATAAGCAAAATAAAATTCAAATCATTGATTTAGTTTGGACTTTGATTTGGAAAATCTGTCCAATTTTATTCAGATGTCCAAATTGATTTGTGAAACAAAGTTTATTGAAACTAAATAAACTTCTGAATCGGTTTAGAAATAGAAAATCTGTGTGGGCAGAAATTGTCCAAAGTGTATCTTAGATGTTGTCCAAATAATCCAAATCTATCCAGAAGCACTCAGTTGGATTCAATTACTTGAATCAGCTTTTTCATTCAGTTCAGTTCAGAAATCCAATATGATTCAGAGTATCTGAATCTCTGAACTGAATATTTTTGTACCCTTACCATCTTATGGTCTTATGAAGGAAAAAAAATAAAGGATTTGGAATGAACTCTTCTTGATATCAGTTTTTTAAGGAAACTAGACTCCAACTTGTCTAATGTATTTGTCACATTTCTAGAGTTATGGTACTTAAATGGATATGACTTGATTTCATTATACAGAAGCATATACAAGAATGAGTAAGAGGTTGAAAAAGTGATGCCACTATGTTGTTGAGGCAAAATCTAAATCTTGGTCATTACAGATGTGCATTTTTCATTATTAAAACATGTTGCTGCTTACTTGAAAGTCTAAACATGATCTCACATTTCTACACTGACTCACACAGACTAATTCAACTTGGTGCCTTCCAGACTTGTTGGACTATAACTCCTGCTTGGAGTCTTTGGTGCTTGGAGTCTTAACTTCAAAGTTAAAGAGGGGTAGAAAGAAGGTATCCCAGATCCACCAGTAATACAGACATTAATTAAACAGTACTGCAGCTTTCCCCAATCCAATACTCTTTAGATGTATTGGAGATACAATTTCCAGAATTCTGGACACTTTAGAAAGGGACAAGTTGGGACCCATGTACATTTGCATATTCAGAGATACATATACAAAGATATCCCTGGAATTCTTGAACATGAGAAATCTATGCATATCAATTTGCAACTGCAAGGATTGAAATTTACGCTATGTTACAATCTTAAAGAGAACTTTTATAAAATGAAGTACTGTTGGTATATGACACCAGAAAAATTATCTAGAATGTATAAAGATACTTCAAATCTATGTTGGAAATGTGAACAACATGAAGGGTTGGTTTTTTTTTATTATGCTTGGTGGACGTGCAAAAAAGCTAGAATAATTTGGGTTCAAATGCATACACTGATTCAGAGGATTTTAAAGATTAATATACAACTGAAACCAGAATTTTTCCTCTTGGGACTGACGGATAAACAGTTGGAGAAAAGTCATGGAACTTTATTTTTATATATAATAACTGCAGCGAGATTATTGTACGCACAAAAATGGAAAGATTTTGTGTACAATGGAGGAATGGTTGGTGAACTTGATATAACTTGCTGAGATAGCCAAATTGACCTATTTGACCAGAGAAAAGTCTGTATCTACATTTATTGCTGACTGGAAACCCCTTATGGACTTTTTGTGTAAAACAGAAAAAAATGAATTTATGATCTATGGTTTTGGAAATTAGACAGGAGAGATTATAGAAAGAAGAGAGTCATGATGTAACTTTAGAGAAAGAGGTAAATTAACAATTGTACTTATAACTGCTGTAAAGAAGATCAGGAGCAGCTACTTTATATATTTTTTCCTTTTCTATTTTTCTTCTACCTTTTTTCTTTTTGCACTTTAGCTGTCTCTTTTATTTCTTCCTTTTTCTTTTTTCTTTCTTATTCTATTTTAGTTTGTATTAATTTTTACTCTTGTTTTCAAAACTTTCAATAAAATTATATTAAAATTGCAACTGAAAATATGTGTTCAATCTTCATAAATATGAACCTATGGCAAATCTTCCCAAATTTTATAATAGTAGTTTCCTAGTACAAATTTCTTTGCAATGTATGGGTTCAGGTTTTCTTGACAAAGAATGCACATTAAATAAGACTGAATGATTTTTTGTTGTTTTATAAAATTTGTGATCAGAGTTATGGAAAAACCAAGAGATAAGTTTGTAGTAAAAATGTTGCTTTATTTAAAACAAAAAAACAAGAACAAACCTTGAATCTTCTTTAGCCAAAGAAGGCATGGTTGATTAACATAGCTATTTACATTTAGATAGCAGAGTGCAGAGGTAAAGAGAACAAAAGGCATTTACATTTTAAACCTTAACTTGACCAGCATCTGAATGGACAGGATTTAGCATGTGACCAAAACACCTAGGCAAGATTCCCAATATGGGCAAAGCTCTAACAGCTAATTCTGATTGGTCAGAACTCTCAGTCTGGCTGGCTCCTAAAGGCAAATTAACATTCCTGAGGAAAGGGGGGTGAACATGTGCTCCGAGCCCAAACAGGAAAAAAGTTTGAGGCCTGGTTTTTTAAAAAACTCAGCCACATATTCTACAGACATAAAAAATATATGCAACACTCCCCTTTTTTTATGACTAGAAAGAATATGGAAACAAACCCAGCTTGGTAATTAACTCATTGTGCCTACTGGCAACTAGAGGCTTGGTGAAAATATCAGCCAACATTAATTTAGTATCACAGTATTTCAAAATAACCTTTTTCTTGGCTAGAAAATTTTTAACAAGATGAAAACGCACATCAATGTGCTTAGTGCGATTTCTGGAACTTTCAGATAAAGCCAAATGGATACAGGCTTGGTTGTCTTCATGAATTGTTACAGGCTGGCTTAAAATGACTCCAATGTCTTGCAACAATTGTGTAAACCAAATTACCTCATTGCACAGTTGTGCTAAAGCATAAAATTCGGCTTCAGCTGTGCTAATGGCTACTACAGTCTGCTTTCTGGAAAACCATGCAATAGTGGACTTTGCAAATTGAATTACACTTCCAGAAGTAGACTTTCTATCACTGAGATCTCCAGCCCAATCTGAATCACACCAGCATTCTAACTTTTCTTCTGTGTCTGTAGCAGACAACCTTAAGCAAAAATCTTTGGTGCCTTGTAAATAACGAAACAGCCTTTTTAAACCAGACTTTGCAGCAGATGTGGGATTTTCCACAAAGCTGCTCAAAATGGACACACTGTTAGAAATGTCCGGACGGCTATTGTTTGCAATGTAAAGAAGACTGCCAATGGCTGATCTGAAACTATCTCCTTCAGATAACTCACCATCCCCCTTCTCCCCCTCCTCTTTTAGAAACTCGGGAAGCATGGGGGAGGAGACAGACTTGCAGTCTTGCATTTTAAAATCCTCCAGCAGTTTCTTAATTTTACTACTCTGGCTTATGAGAAAACTGCCATCTTTTTCCCTCTGAATTTCCAATCCTAGGTAATTGTTGACTGCTCCAAGACATTTCAATGTGAAATTGTTTTTCATACAAACCTCAAAGGAATGCTTCTGTTCATCAGATGAAGTGAGCAGCAACAAATCATCAACATACAAGCACAAGTACATTACACCTTGCTTATCATTTTTTACATACACACAAGGATCAGCAATTCCCTTCTGAAACCCAAATTTTTGCAAAATATTATCCATCTTAATATTCCAACAACGCGTGGCCTGCTTCAATCCATAGATTGCTATTTAGCTATTTCACTTAGCTATTTCAGCAGGCATTTCTTTAATTTCTTCCAGAGACTCAGGCTCTGTGTGAATGAGAAAAGCTTTCACAACATCTACTTGATAACGATCAGGTGGAACTCCCTTATTAATCCTTTCAGACCTGCGAGGTAGGACAGGACTTACACTCTGATTCCCGCCATTGTCCTCAGAAAACTCTGACTTTTCAGACAAGTCAGCTTCCTGCTCATTGACTTCACTAGGTGATTCCTGCAAATCACCATCAGCAAGACTTTGCTGCTCCCCCATGGATAAATCAACTGAAGAACTAGAGTTTATTTTATCCCAATTCTGCTCAGCAAAAGAAGCACTTTTACTAATTATCAATTGATTATCCAGTATGAACCTGTAGCTCCTCTGACTTTGTTCATACCCTACAAAGATTGCTTTCTTTGTTCTGGAAGCCCCCTTGCGCCTCAGCTGTTTTGGAATGTGGACCCAAGCTGTGCTTCCAAACACGCGGAGGTGGCTTACTTTAGGCTTGACACCATAGAACAAATGAAAAGGCACATCCTGAATTGCACTGTTAAACAGCCTGTTCTGAACATAACATGCTGTAGTAACAGCTTCTCCCCAATACCAAAAAGGCAAACTAGCATCCTTCAGCAAACACATCATTACTTCCTGCAATGTTCTTCCTTTTCTCTCTGCAACAGAATTCTGTTCTGGAGTGTAAGGGTTAGCTAAAATGTGTTCTATCCCTTTTTCTAACAAAAAGTTTTTAAACTTTGAGGATAGATACTCTCCACCTCGATCTGATTGCAAAGCAGACACTGGCCTTGGGAATTTTCCATTCGCCCAAGCCACAAAAGCCTTAAATTTATCAAAGACCTCATCATTGTGTTTCAACAAATAAATGAATGTGTACCTGGAAAAATCATCTATGAAGGTCAAAATGTACCTTGCTCCCCCAAGACTAGGAGAAAAGGGGCCTATAACATCAGAATGAATGATCTTTAGAGGCCTAGAGGTGGATCTATCAGAAAACTTCTTCACAGGAGCTCTTGTGGTTTTATTCTCCTTGCAAACTGAGCAATCTAGATACGTAGCACAAGGTTTCAATTTTAAATCAGCAGAATAACTAGGCATTTGAGAAATGTACTTAAAATTAGCATGAGCAAATCTCCTATGCATTAAATGGATGCATTGATCGTGTACGGGCTTATTTTCAAAAACAGCTTTAGCAGTTTGTTTTTCAGCATTTTGTACAATGTACAGAGAATCTTTCTGCAAACACTTTGCAACCACTTTGCCACCCTTCCTAATTTCACAACCCTCTTTCTTAACAGTTATAACATAACCTGAGGCAACTAACTGCCCCACAGACAAGAGATTGCTTTGAAAATTAGGCACAAACAAAACATTTTGAACAGTTTCCCCCAAACATGGAAGATTAATCTCACCTTCACCCACGATCTTGGATACAGATCCATCTGCTAAGGAAACTTTTTGTTTGTTAGTTTTAGACAAAGACAGAAAGGAATCTTTATTGTGACATATATGAGAATTGGCTCCGCTGTCAAGAACCCACAAATCTTTATTATCAGAGTTCTCCACAACTTTTGCGTGAAGAATCTTCTTTCTAGAAGTTTCTTCTTTCTTAGAAATCTTCTTCTTTTTAAACTTGACACAGTCCTTCTGGAGATGAGCAGAGGATCCACAGGTAAAGCACCTCCGGCTGGATAATGCAGAAGCTTGGAATTCAAAGCTCTTCCGCTCCCTCTGCTGGCCACGAGAAGACTTTATTGTAGAAATGGAGGCAGCTTTATTTTGTCTTTTATCCCACTCAGCAAGCAGCCGGGTAGTCACAAACGATGGAGTTAGATCAGCTTCTGGGATTCCCTCCATGGAGCAAATTAAAGTGTCCCAGGACTCATTCAACGAAGAAAGCATAATGTAGGCTTTCATCAGGGGGGTAAATTCCATCCCACGCTCTTGTAATTCCACAAAATAGGTTTGCAGCTTATTAAGATGCTCTGGCAAATTTCCATTCTCAGGCAAGTGAGCCTTGTACAGTTTTTTGGTTAAAATAATCTTGCTGCCTGGACTAGTTTTCACATATAAATCACGCAAATAGTCCCATAAGTCTTTGGAAGTTTCTTTGCCTCTCACGTGAATAAGCTGATCATCCTGAACAGCCAAAATAATGGAGGCTTTGCATTTCTCATCTTTCCTCAACCAGGCTTGATCTGGATTCTGAGGAATTTGTTCAGAAATTGCAGACCATAAATTTTCTCTCCTCAAGAAACTTTCCATTTTCAAAGACCAGTTCAAATAATTAGTATTAGAAAGCTTTTCCAGGGGCATACCTTGAAAACTTGAAGCTGCAGCAGCCGCCATTGCTTCTTCTCTCCCCTGTTGTAGTAATCCAAACACAAGGAGGCTAGAAACTCCGCCTCCAATTGAAACTTCTTGCAACTGCCAGCAAGTTTCAAAAAACAAAAGAAGCCTCTTCAAATGCAGATTAAAACAGGTCAGCTTTCCTCTCTCATGTTTCCATAAGTTTTGTCTCTGATACAGAAGCAGTTCCTGGGCACAGAACCTTTTGTTGTTTTATAAAATTTGTGATCAGAGTTATGGAAAAACCAAGAGATAAGTTTGTAGTAAAAATGTTGCTTTATTTAAAACAAAAAAACAAGAACAAACCTTGAATCTTCTTTAGCCAAAGAAGGCATGGTTGATTAACATAGCTATTTACATTTAGATAGCAGAGTGCAGAGGTAAAGAGAACAAAAGGCATTTACATTTTAAACCTTAACTTGACCAGCATCTGAATGGACAGGATTTAGCATGTGACCAAAACACCTAGGCAACAGATTCCCAATATGGGCAAAGCTCTAACAGCTAATTCTGATTGGTCAGAACTCTCAGTCTGGCTGGCTCCTAAAGGCAAATTAACATTCCTGAGGAAAGGGGGGTGAACATGTGCTCTGAGCCCAAACAGGAAAAAAGTTTGAGGCCTGGTTTTTTAAAAAACTCAGCCACATATTCTACAGACATAAAAAATATATGCAGCATGATTAAACTTTATTCATTGTCTGAGACCAAATAAGAATATTGGTGCAAGTTCCCAAGTAAGTTCCAGCAAAAAGAAAGGGAAAAAATAAAAAAATATGGTAAAATGAAGTAAGATATATAACACAGTAATAAATTATCAAGATCCATAGATAGAAGGTAAAAGAATATGGCTAATTTCAGATTCTGTTTTAAAAGCCTAGTCCATGATGTACAAAGGATAAACATAACAGCATTAGATGCATTCTAACAAAGGTTCTACAGGCTCTATTAAGTTAATCTCCTAATAGAAATAGCAATTGCACTAAACGTGGCTTTGTTCTTGGATACTGCAGGAACTATTTCAGACAAGAGAAACAAAATTTACTCCTGCTAAATACCGAATTAAAACTCAAATCTGTACTTTATTTATTTATTTATTTATTTATTTATTTATTTATTTACTGGATTTATCACCGCCCAACTCCCCCAAGGGAGTTGTAGGCATACAACTCAGAGTACAAAAAAGTTGGTGGCTTTGTTGCAACCTACATTGGCGTGTGCTTGATGTGTGAAGTCATTGCTACATTTTGTGGTGAATCATGGACTTTGGGGGTGGATTTTTTTGGGGGGGTCTTTTTTGAAAGTATCCTTTTGATTTTGCTAATTAGTTTTTGCTGTGCATTTTCTATTATTTGTCTCCTTTTTTTCTGCAGCAATGATGGCACTATAATTCCCTGGCTGAAAACCTGGATAAATTGTTTAGCTTGTCAAGTGGGTGGGCTAACAGATCCATGCCAAAAGAGTTTTCTGCTGACAAGCAATATGGGTGAGCGGGTGGAGGGAGGGGGAGAGAGGGAAAGAGTGATGACACTCAGAATAGCCATAATTGGGCAACTTTTGGGGGTGGTTACCCCCTTGGTTTTTAAAAACTTTTTTCTACTTTTTTACTTTTGCAAGTTTTGATAATTTGCCAAGCTCTCCATAGTTCCATTTGGGCAACGCAGCAGCTGCCATAACTCAGTACCACAGTTTATCATTTTCCCTTTAATGTGAATAAATAGTACTACTTAGTACCACTCTAGTACAGTGGATGTATGTGATATGTATTTATTCAACAGTTTGCAGAGATATAATCAAAAGTCTGTCTGTTTTCAAGACAAAATAGGCTGTTATCTCTATTTCCTCCATGTTGAGACTGTGACAGTGGAATTTGGCCATGATGGCTGAAAATATTGGTAGCTGTAGTCTGAACATATCTGGTTGGGGGCAGGCACACCCTACTGAAGAAGAATTAAAGTGATGCATATTCTAACATCATTGCATCATTTAGTTCCAGAGCTGTAGAATATAAACATATGTCCTCCAAATATGTTGGATTGTATCTCTCCTAAGTCTGTTACAGATGAAGAGAGTTCTAGACCAGCACAGCCAGAGAGGGTTTGGGAAAATTTTCTGCTGGGTTATAGCTTTAGCTTGCATAAAGATGGTTGTCTAGGAGACGGGTCAAAACAGGCAAGATGGTGGACATGGTGTCCAGTTCCAAGCCCCACCCCTTGTATATATGCACCCTGCAGATGCCGATGCACTTGAAATTGTATCACTGGGACAGATGTGTGCCCTAGTGCTGGAGACAGAACATACAACCTAAAGCTAGAACTAAAGAAAGGCTCCTAAATGGCAAGCACTACAACAGGCAATCTGGGGATGGTTTTCCAGTGTTTGCCAAGCTGTTGTTCTTTTCTTAATTTTGAAAAAGTTTCCATTTGGATTCTCTCATGCTTGATCTCTGCAGTGATGAAGATTCATGTTTCTAAAGCTTCATGTTTCTACTTCATCACCCAAAAGTGATGAAGTAAAAAATAAGGAAGTTTGTGTAAATAGTCAATTTTTTGGTGATACAGAATGTTTCTTGGGATGCTATATAGACCAGGGGTCGGCAAACTTTTTTTGCCGGGAGCCATTTTGACACGCTCGTGCACATTTTGAAGTGCTCGAGAGCCAGGGGGCGGGGTTTGCGGGCGGGGGCCAATCGCGTGGAAGGGGGCGGGGGGCTCACGGAGGGAGGGGGTGCAGCCAGCAGCTCCGCGAACCCGGCCCGGCCGCCCCACCGGGAGTGGTGGGGAAACAGCTGCCACCCTCCGCTACCCAGAATATCGTGGGGCAAAGGGAAACCTGCCCGGAGGGGTCATCAGGAGCACAGGATCCGGCCCCAGCCCGGCCCGCAGCTTCGGCGCCCTCCCCTCGCCATCGCGAAAGTCCCAGGCGACTGCGGCCCGGGGATCCTGCCGCAGATGGGAAACCCCAGGCCGCACACCCTCTGCCACCGCCGTGGCCAGCGAGGAGGAGGGAGAAGGAAGAGGAGACAGAAGGGGAAACGGAGAAGGAATTTTTAGGAAAAGAGAGAAACGCAGGAGCGGCTGCTGGGGCAACGAGACCTTGCAAGCGTGGCGGGGAGAGGGGAGCCCTTCTCAGCCCTTTTGCACGCGCACGCACACCTCTACACCTCCTCAACCCTTTTGCACACGCACACACGCCCGCTCCCAGGTGGCTGCCCAACATTTGCTAAAACGCCTCCAGCGAAGAAGACCTCCTCCCGCGCGCCTGCAGCAACGCGGGCAAAAGGGGAGCGGGCGTGTGTGCGTGTGCAAAAGGGTTGAGGTGTAGAGGTATGCGTGCGCGTGCAAAAGGGCTGAGAAGGGCTCCCCTCTCCCCGCCACGCTTGCAAGGTCTCGTTGCCCCAGCAGCCGCTCCTGCGTTTCTCTCTTTTCCCTTTTCCTAAAAATTCCTTCTCCGTTTCCCCTTCTGTCTCCTCTTCCTTCTCCCTCCTCCTCGCTGGCCGCGGCGGTGGCGGAGGGTGTGCGGCCTGGGGTTTCCCATCTGTGGCAGGATCCCTGGGCCGCACACCCTCCGCCACCGCCGCGGCCAGCGAGGAGGAGGGAGAAGGAAGAGGAGACAGAAGGGGAAACGGAGAAGGAATTTTTAGGAAAAGGGAAAAGAGAGAAACGCAGGAGCGGCTGCTGGGGCAACGAGACCTTGCAAGCGTGGCGGGGAGAGGGGAGCCCTTCTCAGCCCTTTTGCACGCGCACGCACACCTCTACACCTCCTCAACCCTTTTGCACACGCACACACGCCCGCTCCCAGGTGGCTGCCCACCATTTGCTAAAACGCCTCCAGCGAAGAAGACCTCCTCCCGCGCGCCTGCAGCAACGCGGGCAAAAGGGGAGCGGGCGTGTGTGCGTGTGCAAAAGGGTTGAGGAGGTGTAGAGGTGTGCGTGCCCGTGCAAAAGGGCTGAAAAGGGCTCCCCTCTCCCCGCCACGCTTGCAAGGTCTCGCCTACCGCTTCTCCCCGGGGCGTCTGCAAAGGGGCGCGCCACTCGCCCCGCGCCCGTCACTGCAAAGGGCATCTCCCCCGCCGTTTACCCGGATGTTCAGGCGCCACAGCAAGAGCGGTGGAGGGGCTCTGCATCCGGAGGCCAGGCTGAACGCTCACCACCGGAGAGGAAGAGGAAACGCGGCCTCTCCCCAGTGACAGGCGCACGCCCTCTTCAAATGGTTTCTCTCCTCCCTTCTGGGAAGCGGATCTCGGTCAGTAAGCCTTAAGCCTCAGTACCTCCGCCGGGAAGAAAGAGCGGCAGGCAGAAATCTCTCTGTTTCTCTCAGAATGAACCAGGCTTGCGGCCGATGGAGCAACAGAAGAAGTTGATATTGCTCCTCCGCTTACCAGTGCCTGAATTTTGCTCCATCGGCCGCAAGCCTGGTTCATTCTGCGGCTTGGGGCCAAGAGATGCCTGGGGGCGACCACCTCCCCGGTGAGAGATTTCTGCCTGCCTGCCGTGCGCTGATTGGTGGAGGCGTCCTTCCTTCTGAGCCTCCACCAATCAGCGTCTGTTTCTTCCCCAGGGTTCGCTCTGCTTCCGGAGACCGGCTTTCCGGATGTCGGGTGGCAGACAGAGAGAGAGAGCCAGAGCCGAGGGGCCAAAGAGCCAGATCTGGCTCGCGAGCCGCCATTTCTGACCCTTGATATAGACTATCCAGACAAGTACTGATGACACTTAAAAAATTAGGTGGGATTGCTTCACCATTAACACACCAGGTGAAAGACCATAAACCATCCAAATGACAGCAGGCACATAAAGCCCTGGGCTGCAGTGCGGCCACCAACTATTTTATTATTTAAGAATGGCTCTGGAGTGCGCCCACTCCAGAGGCATGATTGGAAAGGCATGTTATGCTTGAATCTGGTGCTTAGCTTTGCACATGATAATTTCCAACTGAGGTTTTTGTTTTTTAATTAAACAAATTAATGGTGACCAAAGGAATTTGTAGCATTTGTCATAATGATGAAAGTGATGTTACAATGTGTGCTGCAAATTCTGTCCTCTTTGAGTGTGTGTGATGTTCTGCAAAGTTACGGGACTTGCATCCTAAAGCTATGATACTATTAACATTAGTCTGAACCTCTTGCTGCCTTCCTGTGGATACTGCTGATTTAAAGAATCTCAATTAATAAAATTAGGTAGAGAAGGAAGCTTGGCAGAAGCCAAGGAATATATTGCTATATTGGAGACCCAGGTTCTGGTCTTCAGGATTATAAGATAAAATTTTAAAAGTGGATAACAGATACCCAATACTCAGAACTGGTGTATAGCTTTATATTGGTAAACTGGATTGTATAATGCATTAAGGCCAGCTCTGGCTTGTTTAACCAGAATTAGTTGAATGAATTATAGTTAGCAGGGTACTTTCAGTATGTTATGCTTTAAACCATCATTTGCAACCATGGTGACTTGTTTTTTACACTGGGCTAAAGCAGACTAGGGGGCGTGGTGGCTCAGCGGGTAAGATGCCAGGCTTGTCGATCGGAAGGTCGCAAGTTCGGAGGTTTGAATCCCTAGCCCCGCGTGACGGAGTGAGCTCCCTTACTAGTCCCAGCTCTTGCCAACCTAGCAATTCGAAAGCATGCAAATGCAAGTAGATGAATAGGTACCACTTCGGTGGGTAGGTAACAGCGTTCTGCGTGTGTCATGCCGGCCACATGACCGTGGAAGTGTCTTTGGAAAACGCTGGCTCTTCGGCTAAGAAACGGAGATGAGCACCAGCCCCTAGAGTCGGACACGATTGCACAAATGTGTGGGGGGAACCTTTACCTTAAACCAGACTATGATCCATTTGATTTTGACTTAATGTCATGTGTGAACCTACCCTACATATGTTTGACTAGTCTCCCAGTTTGTGACTAGATTTTTATGCACTGTAAAAGTTACAGAAGTTCTTTTCTTATATTTTTATGAATCCCCCTATCTTTGAGTCAAAATCATGTCATTTCACAGAAATGTGCTTGCTTTAAATTGCACAGACACCCATCATGCAAGGATGATAACAGGATTCCATGAACAAGGCTGTGAATTTGGAAACCCACAGTAGAACAAACTCTGATACCACAAAGCAGGTTGATGCAGAGAAAAAGTGACAATGTTTAAATTTAAAATGAAATGTACAGTCATGCACTCACATTTTCAGTGTCTGGCAAATAGTAACTGATCATACTTAAGTTGTCTGTTGCTGAAGCTTGGTTATTTGTAACAGAAAGAGAGGCACATCTTTCTTAATGGATGTGTAGTAGTTTCCAAGATGTTAAATTGTTGAATAGAGTTCCCTGGATTCCATATGGCTTCAGGGCCAACCTACATATTATTTGCAGACATTTCTGAATCATCTGCGATGGCTCTTTTCCCACCAGAAGATGAAAATTTGAGACAGGAGTGATATAAAATACAAAAGCAATGGGAGAGAGATTCTTAACTGCACATTCCCCACCACCCACAAGTCACTTTCCTTCTGGGATTCTAATTGTGGTTTGGGATCCCATTCCCCCCCTCCTGTGGCTATTGCTTTAACTATACAGTCATTTCTATCCTGTCTTTTGAATCCCAGAATGCTCCTCTCCCCTGCTCCAAATGGCTTTTAATATTCCATTATTACTGCATCAGTATGATGTAAAAAAGGACACAGATATTCTTAGGAGGATTACTAGTTTAAAAAAAAACCTATTTCTGATGATTATTGTACCTCTTGTAAATTGTACCACAGATGTTCACAATTTTCAGTGCTGGGGTTTTAAGGAAAAAGGCTAGTAATGTTGGCAGCCTTTAAGATGTAAAGTAAGGATTATGGATAGGATTTTTCAGAGTTCTCGACACTTGACCTTGGCACAGAGTGCTTTGGAAAAATCCTATCCTGGCATATATCAGTTCTTAAATCAGCCAAATAAAAGTAAAAAAATTAAAATATCTGTTGCAAACTTTGAGCAGTTTTGCTTTAAATAATTTTACAAAACAGATACGCAGTTCTCTAGTAAGAACTGGAGCACTGACTTAGATCACTATAATATACTGATTGGCTTGCCTTGAACTCAAACTAAGATAATTCAGTCATTTTGGATTGTATCCATGTACCAAGGTTGGCTAGATAGCGTCACCGATGTAATGAACATGAATCTGAGTGAACTCCGGGAGACAGTGGAGGACAGGAAGGCCTGGCGTGCTACGGTCCTTGAGGTCACGAAGAGTCGGACACGACTAAACGACTGAACAACAAAAAACCAACGTTTATACCTTTTTGTTTATAATGATGGCAACTGATGGCCTCTTGATGTGAAATGACTCATTCCAGTCCATTTTCATTTTGCTGATTCCCAGAATGTTAGTGTTCATTCTTTGACATTTCTGCTCTGACAACCTTAAATTTGCCTTGGACCATGATTCTGACATTCCATATACCAATGTTTACAAACCTTTTCAGCACTGAAGGTTCCTCTTGCCTCTAGCCACAATAGCAGCTAAATGCCATTTCCCAGTAAATTGTTACAAATAGCTCATTGGATATATTCTTATTTGGGAGGCTCATCTTCCAGTATATTAACATTATCTTGGTTGTGAACATCCATTGGGTTTTCTTGGCAGAATACTGGAGTGGGTTGGTATTTTATTCCCCAGTGGATTGTATTTTCTCTAATCTCTGGTTTATGATCATGGTCAGTACACACTTCCAACAGTATATCTTATAGTATTATTGGGATGTGCAAGCTCCTTCACCACTATAAGGCAACATTCATAAAAAGTTCCTTTGTATCTCCCTGTAATCTCTGCTTTCTTGGACCATTTTAGCAGTTTAATTTCATCTTCATCTATTTTTAGGTCTTTGATTTTCTGGAGGCATTGTAGTGGAAAGTTGATAGAGTATTCACTCTCCTCTGTGAGATGCCCAAGTTTTCTTGTAAGTTCTTTAGCTATGTTGTATGTGGGGGTCCCTGGTAATGATACAATTGGACGGAGCAGTATGTCGGGCTTGTGTATTTTGGGGCGTCCGTAGAAGCGTGGGATGATGGGTCTGCTGCTTTTCATCCACCTCTGTTCTTCTTTTGTGATTTGACCTTTCTTGGTTAGGTCGTTGAGGATTCTTTTGACCTGGTTGTCCAGTTTCTGTATGGGATTGGTGTTTACTGGGGTATAGGTTTCTTTGTCCTCAAGTAAGTCTTTGGCTTTTTGTATATATTGCGATCTGTCCATAATGACGGTGGTGTGGCCTTTGTCTGCTGGGAGGATGCTGATAGCATGATGATGATAGCATGATAATGAAAGCAGCCATCAACAGACACATAAAGGTAAACAACATTTACATACCATTCATAAGAGACAATAGAAAAGCCAGAAGACCAGAACACCTCCTTGCCAGCAATCAATACCCAGATATGCAAAGATTAACACCAGGATTAGCACCAGAGGAACAATCAAACAGCACAATATACCCTAATCAAGGAACTATTAACTCAGTTAAGCAACCAAGCAGCAAACAACAGCCCAATCAAGGAACTACTAAGGAGAGAACAACACCCCCACCAACAGAAACAGGACAAGCCATGGCATATAAACAGAGAGCAAGTCCCACTCCCTTTTCGCACTGAAGATGTTGCCTAGTCTGGCAATGAAACGTCTGCAAGAAAACAACAAGGCTCAGAGAGCACCAAGGACTCCACAGTTCAACCCTGAGCTACAAATATTCTCTTCGATTGGTTCTGTTATCTATATACATTACCCTGTCAACTACATCTCATTGCCTAGAAGTTGTGGAAACCACATTAACCTGGTTCATGTACCGTAGTCATCCATGGTTTGCTTACCCACAGTTTGCTGAATGAGCCATAATTGACTGGATTCACTGTGGTAGAAACACTGTCCTCTAAAGAAAGCTGATGACTGGAGACATCCAAAAACTGGTTTCCTTTATTAAGCTAGCAAAGAAATACAGTGATTACCAGGCTCCCAGCAAGCAAAGCCAAGAGCCCTGATATTAGGTCAATGTAGATCTTACATAAGTTACATTCTAAGGGATACAGGCTAATTGAATAATTGTTTGACAATCATCTAATAAGGAAACAGAGGGTGCCTGCTTATTCAGGGAAGAGAAATTGCAACACGTTGGTAATAGCTTATCAAAGGCACAGATACCAAGTAAATTACCATTCCAGGTTATTGGAACAATGTTCCTCTTATTTTCTAAACATAGGAGATCCTGAATGAGTTTATCTTTATCCTTGAGTAAATCAGCATAATCGGAGGATGGCTGACCCACATATCAAAGCTCCCTTTAGACACAGAAAGGATGTTACATAATAAAGAATGTGGGTCTTGCTAGTGTCATGAAGATTTGCTACTTGCATGAGAGTTTGACCTTCCTTGCGTATGAGGCAAGAAGAATAGTGCATTGCAAAACAAGCAGTTTTATATAGGGTTGCAAAGTACTACAGCCTTCTAAGTTCTATGCAGTTCACAGTGTTTATTGGGGATACCCTCTAATACTACAATACTAAGCCATAAAACATGGTTCTACAAACTACAATAGCTGAATTCATACAGTACATTAAACCATTAGCAAACCAAATATCTTAGTATAGTATGAGAGCTAGAAATGGTAGAGGAATTCTCTTGCATTTTCTACTTGTTCTCTTTCAAATCTGATACAAAAGAATTTGCTTTCAAAATATCTATCAATGGAGAAGGGATTGTTGGTGAAATTCTCCAAGGTGGTGTTCTAGCGTTTGTTTCATTATGAAGTGGCCAAAAGGTTTGTGTGGATGTTTTTCTTTCATTGTGCAATGTATTCTTCAGAGATCTACAGCCTTCCTGACGTCCCCTCTTTCAACTGAATCGCAAGGGAAGGCCCTTGGTCACTAATGGTGTTGCTGTTACCCCAAAGAGAGAATCCTGCCCTTAAGAAACAGGAGGAATTTTGGAGTGACCCAGTTTTTCTCCCCATGAATTTGGTACAGCATTTTGAAAGACCATTTACACCCAGCTCTAGGCTAGACCCAATCACAGCTTATTTATGTACCTGCCTACAAGTAGGAAGAGACAAGAGTGTAGTCTTTTCTCACTCAAATAAAAAAGGGAAAGGTCAACTGAGCTCTTCCTTCCTTGTCGTTGGGTTCATCTCCATAGCTCAGTGGCTTAGAACCAACTTGGCATGCAGAAGACCTCCAGTTCTCTTTCTGCTGCCTGCAGTTAAAAGGATCAGGTGAATATTTTGGGTGGAGATTTTGAAGGACCTCTCCCAATCAGAACAGAGATCAGTGGCGGCAGCAGCAGCAGGAGAACTCATGGATTACATACAGCTTCATGTGTTGTTCCTGGCCTAGTTTAATTGTTGAATATTATTGGAAGGAAAAAAATGCTTGAAACAGATGGAGATAAGTCAAGAGATAGAAGTAAGTTCCATTTCCCTCACTTCTACATTCCTTTTATCTAAAGATGCTTAGATGAATGATATTAAAACATTAGACTGGAGTTTATTTTAAAATACATATTACAGTGATTGATAGAAATCTGTTGACTACTTACATTTGCCTGGGAATGCTAGCAATCCTGGTTTAGTCATTATAAAATTCAATGGTAGCATTCATACCTAAGAGAGCTAGTTTGGTAGCATCATATACTAAGAGAGCTAGTTTGGTATAATGGTTAAGATGCTGGACTAGAAATTGAGAGACCCTGCTTACATTCACAAACTTTATGTGATTTTGCAGAAGAAGTTGACACTATACGCAGTTATTTATTTTGTTTTTTTTACAATACTTATAACGTGTCTGAATTGTGAAGGATTTTGGGTGGCATACAGCATCAAAATAAAGAGAAAAAATGATAATAACAACTTTATCAATAAAAAAACCAATCAAAATCAAAACCCAAGAGAGATACCTGCAAATCAATCATATTTACTTGTGAATGGGGCCTTTCATTCAGTGTGGGACATTTGCCTTAACATGGGGGTTTCAATATGCAGTTGAAGAAAAAAGAATCAAGAAACGTCAAGCATTTAACGAGTAACTAGGTAACTCCAGTTTAATGTTAGTGCATGTAGCATCACAAGAATGCCAGCAGTAAACAAAGAATGTTGATTCCAAATATCATAGTTTTGGAATGTTTATGTAACAAAATCTCTTGTTAGGGTGACTTTGCCATGGAAGTTGACAGTCTTTCTAAAGAATGCCTAAGGGCAGAGGTTAAATGCAGAGTTTATTTTCCCAGTAGATTTAACCCTGCAGTGAAAGTTAAGGACTGGAACTTAATTAGCCCTGGCATTAGGTATTTTGATCACCACAGTGACTCAGTTCTGAATTTTTTCATACAACAGTGACATGGTTGTCATTTTTATTCCATTCCACATTGCTGTGGAAAATCTGTGAGGAGAATCGGGAAACTCTCCCACAGAACCTGCATTCAAATTGGTGGGAACGTCTACAAATAAATATGTGTTTATTAAAGGGATGGAAAGAAGAGGAAAGGGTATCTACTCCCTCAGGGAAAGGGCGAGTTGAAGGTAACATTTGATCCTAATAGAACTTTGGATACTCTGCAGTCAATCAGCAAGAACCTTCCGATGCCTAGTTATTTATCATTAGTAGCAGACAAATGACTCCCATCTTCTAGTTATGGGTTTGGGAATAACCAGAAGAATTCTAATCTCCTGACCTGTGCTCAGAATTTATTCTTTCTAAGTGTAACAATGGATTCCCACATCACATGGAACCATAGTTTAATAATTGACTATTGAATAAATCATAGCTGTCTAAATTCATACAACAGAGTAAGCCCATAAACCAACAGTTGGATTCACACAATATGCGAAGCCAAAATCAAACTAAATTAGTTTGTGATTGTGGAGCCAGGCTCTCAGGTTTAACACCTAATGTGATGGATATTAGTGTTCTAGCAATGCAAGTCTGAGGTCTGCCCACTTCTGCCATGTGACAATTCCCAAGGCTCCATTTGCTGGTGGCAATCTAGGGAGATCTCATAAGACTTAAATCCTAATGAAACCAGTTATAATCAAGGACTACCTTCAGCTCCAGAATAGGACTGTCGTCCTCTCTGGGCAAACTCAGTCCTGTTTTACCCAGGTCTGCCCTGGATGCCTGACAATCCTAGTGCCTTTGGGGAATAAGTTGATATTTTTTACACACAGAGGTAGTTAACTGAATTTAAGCCAATATTAAAGGAAGGAAGGAAGGAAGGAAGGAAGGAAGGAAGGAAGGAAAAGAAAGAAGAGAGAGAGAGAGAGAGAGAGAGAGAGAGAGAGAGAGAGAGAGAGAAAGAAAGAAAGAAAGAAAGAAAGAAAGAAAGAAAGAAAGAAAGAAAGAAAGCTAGCTAGCTAGCTAGCTAGCTAGCTAGCTAGCTAGCTAGCTGCAGTGATTGAAGGCCAGGCTATACACCATCTTTTCCTCATAAAAAAGTTTAACTTGTTGAGCCCAGAAAATAAACAGTTAAAAAACAAATGCAAAGGGAAAATGGTAAACTGTTACTAGAGAGAAGGGTAGATGATTTGGTGGATAATTTGTAGTTAAAGCAATAATTAAAGCAATAAAAAGAAAGGAGGGCACTGGGTTGGAGAAGGCTGTTTTATCGGCTGGAGCAGAGGCATATTCTCAGAGAAGTTAGTAGAACAAACCTCTTCTCCAGCAGAGATCCAGGGAACATATTTCAGGAAGTCAACACGCTGGTTAAGGCTGCTACATGTAGATGTATTAAGGTTGCTGTGGAGTGCTTTGAAATCCACAGGCTGGGTCACGTGACCTGAGGATAGCTGTGGGCCATGTTATTTCTGAAAGAAGCATTTGTTGGGGGCTCAGCAGAATACTTACTTTATCATCCAGCTTGCCTTTGCTAAATATGGGACACTGGAAGGTTTGTTTCTGGTGCTGGAAGCAAATAGAAAATTCATTGCAAGGCCCATTCATACATTCACTCTCCAGTCTACAGTAAAGAAATGTCTTGTGGTATCTTTATTAGCTGTTTGGAATAAGCGGGGATAGGAAAAGTACAGGCAGCTCTCAACAGCATGGAACTCCTGTTTCCCCGAAAGAAAAAGAAATGCCAACCAGGCAGAAAAAAAGGAGAACCCTGGCTGAGCTGGTTCCTCCCATGTGAGTGAGATCATAGAATCAGCAGGTGAAGCTCTTTGAGATACACAGTATTATGTACTTGTTTGTGGCAAATCAAAACATTCCAAAAACACCTAGCGGGCTGATGTAGAAAAGATAATGGAGGTTCAAGCTGCTGTTACCTACTCTTCAAGGACAGAGCAAGAATTGAAATAAGTGGAGCAGGCTAAGGAGGCAGCAATGTGACATTTGCTGTCTTCTGGCCTAGATTACCTGCATGCTCTAATGCAGTGTTTTTCACACTTGGCAACTTTAAGATGTGTGGACTTCAACTCCCAGAATTCCCCAGCCAGCATGCTGGCTGGGGAATTCTGGGAGTTGAAGTCCACACATCTTAAAGTTGCCAAGTGTGAAAAACACTGCTCTAATGTATAATGAAGGTGGGGCATGTAATACAACCTGGGTGCTCCACAACTTAGCAAGAGTGACTGTAGGTGTCCTGACATGTTCTTTGGTTCATTTCAAGATTGCTAATTTTATTTTTTAAATATTATTTTATTTAAAATGCACTTGGGAAGCTAGTATGCTACAAAGCAAAATACCAGCCAAAAGCAAATGAAATGATGGGTGACTGCAGCCCAGCACTTTGACTTTTAACATATGGATATTTATGATTAGGCACACCTACCATGCAGTTACTTTCTGAGAGTGCCTATAACATGCTTTCAAAATTCCAGATACACTCACTGGCTCCCAAAGGTCGAAGACCACTGATCTACTAGTTTGCAGGATGGCATTTTTACTGATTGATAGAATGAATGGATGGTGGATATTGTAAACCAGAGAAGCCAATCTTCATCATCATTAAACATGGGACACTTGTACAGCAGATATGGTGATAATTGCACCAAACTAATATTAATTATTTAAAAATATTTCTATGCCAGTTGTCACCAAGAGTGGTTCCAAAGCAATGGACTGGGTGAATAATACCCTTGAATTCTCAGGTAATCTCTTGTTTTTTTAAAAAATATTGTTTATTTATTTATTTATACATATCTTTCTTCTAAGGAACTCAAAGTGAGTCTTATGATTCTCTCCCAACCTTATTATATTGTGACATCAAACCTGTAAGGTAGGTTAGATAATATAATATCTGGCTGTGCTGTAAGTTGAACCAATGTGCTTCAGGTTCAGAGTGGTTTTGAACCTGTGCCTTTCCAGTCCTGTTCCAAAACTCTTATTCTAGCTACTCTGCCACACTGGCTCTTCTGCTTCCAAGTTTGTGTAGCACATTAAATTGATCCCAGAAGGTGTTCTGAAGAGCGTTGCCAGAGATTCTGTCCCTGTGCCCAGATTTTCTTTGTAGGACAGGCTATAAAACCAGACACGTATGTGTTTTTATTGTGTACCTTTGCTATCCCTAGAGGGGGAAGAAGTACTCTGCATCTTCCAGCCTGTGATTTTAAGTCCATTGCAATCAGTGTGGCTTGTCTTCTAATGTTGCATTGGGCATGGTTAGCGTGGAAGGATATGGGATCTGAACTTCTAAAAAATTATCTCCTCCAGCTCAGTGAAGAGCCACGTGCCAAAACAGCTAAAGTGGACATTGTCCATGCCCATGTGTAGACAGATGGTTTGAAAGCTCTGTTTATCCATTCTCTTAGGGGATTTAAATAAGTTCCAGGAAATTTGCTCCACTTATATACTTTGCATTCTGTATTTGCAAAATACTATTTTTATCTCTCTTATGCTTCTACTGTGTACATTTTTTTAAAAAAAATCCATTTTTGTTAAATGCTTCATTTTCCCCCAATACCTTTCTATAAAATAATTTTATTTATCATTATGGATTACTGTAATTTGTTTTACATGGGGCTGCCCTAGAAGACCATCCAGAAACTTCAGCTGGTGCAAAATGTAGCGTCTGTATGCTTATGCGGCAGTCTCCTTATTGCCATGTAAGACCAAAAAAGGAGGAGCCACAATAGGTAGTCGTCGGGTTACAACCATATTCATTTCTTGGCAAACATGCAAAGTTGTGTGTTTCTCCCTTTAACTGCTATTTGCTCACTGCCTGCAGGGGTGACACCACCAGGAGAGCTATTTTTGGAGCATGCTTGTAGGGGCCACTATGTTACTTATTGATAGTGCCCCAGTTGTAACATTGTTCTGGGGTATTGTGGGGAAAAATGGGTGGATAGCAATTGTTTCCACATGACACCTTGAAATGCTGCAGAAGTGGGCGCACACTTGCCCAAAATAGCTCTACGGCTACTGCTTGATCCCCAGTGGAGGCCGTAATTAAGCCAGAGATGATAAATGTTTTTGAGAGTTGAGCTCGGCATATACCCAGCCTAACTGCAGATAGATTTCAGCCACACATCCTTAGAGGTCTTTGAAACTCCCTGAGAGAGAAATGCATTTGAATAGAAGCCAGAGTCTGATTTAATTGGGAGCAGGTGTCATACGTTTCTGCATCAGTTTAAAGAAGGGAATCAGAACCCACCCCCTTACCACTGTGTAAGCCTGAATTAAAACATCATGGTAAATGCTCCCTTCCTTCAACAGCGTGTGTACAGAACGCCAAAAGTAGCCCCCAGTTAGGGCCTTAAAGACTATATGTGCAGCTCCAATTTTCTCTCTGCATTAGCTTAATTATTTTGTGCCAGCACCAAAGGAACAGGGCAGCGGAAGGAAGAGGTGGCAGATGAGTCAACAATGCGCGGGATCTTTTTATATTTAAAAATGGGAGCTTTGGCCATAGTGGACCAGTGACAGAGTGATTGCTACCCTTTGGCAGCGGGTGCTTCTTATCTTTCCTCTGTGAAAACATTGGGGGCAGGAGGAGAGGAGAAGAAATGGCCAGAGCTTTTGGTGTATGATTGGCGTGTTGCTGGCCACTTTCTCCATATGGCATTACTGCTAGAAGGCACTCATGTTAGGCAGTAGAAAATGAGGCTCTCAGTTTTCTACCATATACTAACCTACCAGTGGTTCTGAACCTTTTCCTGTATATAGACCATTACACTGTGATTGAAAGGTTCTGCAGCAGGCCATCACATAAGCACAGAATTTGAAGCATGCTTGTTTTTTTTTTTTTTTGCATGTACCAAGTAAAATCTGTCAAGCCATTTTTGGATTCTCATGTCCTAACTGCTGGATTTGCATAGAGCAGTGTTTCTCAACCTTGGCCACTTTAAGATGTGTGGACTTCAACTCCCAGAATTCTCCAGCCATTCCATACTGGCTGGGGAATTCAGGGAGTTGAGGTCCACACATCTTAAAGTGGCCAAGGTTGAGAAACACTGGCATAGAGTATCAGCTGGCGAGGCTGTCAAGCAAAACCTCCAGGTCTGTGTCAGGATGGAGGCTGAGTCAGAGGAGTCTGATCTAGAAATAGAGGGGCCGATAACAATAGAAACAGAAAAGAACGGAGTTGGCGTGAAATTTGAATTAGATTCAGAGCAGCTGATTGGAGGCAGCCCAGAAGGAGACCCACCTCCACCTATTAGCACGCGAGAACGGCGGTGGGAAAGGCGGGCAGAGCAATGCGAGGCACGATTGGCTCCCGCTCACAAATGGCGCGAAAATCAGAGATAAAAGGCGAGCGCAGTGTGCACCAATTGCTGGAGACAACCGTTCACATTCCGTACAGCTTCCTGGAGTGAATCGCGATCCAGTTGCCACGCCAGAATCCCCGTTTGGACCTCACCTCACTTCCACACCAGAGCCTTGCCGTGCAGTCCAGCCAAGCCTCGGGACGGAGCCTTGCCTTGTAGCCCCACCACGTGCCCCGCCGGAGCCCTGCCTCGCAGCACAGCCGCGCCTCGGGCCAGAACCTAGCCTTGCCGCTGCGCCCCGTTCCGCGCTGGAATCCTGCCCAGCCTCTGTGTCCAGCCTCGAGCCGGAACCTCGCCTTGCAGCTGCCGCGCCCAGTCTCGTACCGGAATCGTACCTCGCAGTCGCGTCAAGCCTCGTGCCGGAATCTTGCCTTGCCTTCGCACCAAGCCCCAAGCCGGAACCTCGCTCAGCAGCCGCTGTGCCCAGTCTCTTGTTGGAATCGTCCTTTGCAGTCGTATCAAGCCTCGTGCTGGAATCTTGCCTTGCCTTGCCTTGCCTTCGCACCAAGCCTCGAGCCGGAACCTCGTCCTGCAGTTGCCACGTCAAGCCTTGTACCAGAGCCGTTCCTCGCCGCAGCGCCATGCCCAGTGTTGGGACCTTGCATAACAGCCACGTGGTGGTTGCCTGCGTGCACGCCAACCGGGAATGGATCACCGCAGGCCACCCGAACTCTGTGAGCACCTCGCATCGCCTTTGTTTCTCTAGATTTATTGTGTGTGTTTTAATTGTAAATAAAGGACTTTATCCACACCTTCCTGCTTCGGGTCTTAGTCGGGACAGGACAGTCTGGGAATTGTATACAGTATTATACATGGATGTTTCTGAAACGAATTACATTGCAAATAATAATGGTACATGATACTTAACAGGTATCATGTACACAGGATTGTATTTTTATTCAGTGATCTCCCCTCCACCCCTGGCTTAGTCATGGGGTACCAGTGGTGTATGGACCACAATTTGGGAGTCACTAAGACAAGCCCTACTGTAGGTTGTTTAGTACTGGTGTAGCGTGATACATGAACCCAGCCATTATGATTCGTAAGGTATAATTTATGGTTGGTATGATGAGTCAGACAGGATATTATGGCTTGTTCAATTAACCATGACTGAGCTAAACTGTGGCTTAGTGCAATGTGTGAATCAGCCACTGCTCGGCTGCAAACAGGCAACCTCTCTAAAAGCATTCAATATGAGATTACATATATTTTTTCCCACCCTTGCTCTGTTCAAGCAGGTTTTGTAAGTTTTGGAAACAATACAAACCCCATGAAACCAATTGACCAGAGGTGACACTTGGGTGAATGTACAATTGCAAGCAACGATCCTTACTGGGAACCACTTTAAAGATGGTGAAGAAATAAAACAGAAGTTCACAAGCATATGTCTGTCAGACCTCCTTCTCTCGGCTACTTTTGCTTGGAAGTATGGATTAGCAGAGCCCAGTGATCTTGCGTGGACCTGAGCTAATCTTTTGGGTATGTCAGGAGGGGTGGTAAAAACAGAAGTTGATTTAGAAGTTCATTCAGTGGAGAAGAGAAGGACAGAGATTCTCATGGGTAGAGTGTTGAATTTCCTTTGTTCAGTTACAAAGCAGCCAAGGAATGTGTCCTGTTCCCCCATTGTTTTCACAATCTATCCAGCAGACTACAGCCGTCTTGGCATCATCTCGTGCTGCAGTGTATTCCCAAGGGAGAAGATTCTTTCCAGGGGCTTTTTCAATAGTGATGCTGCTGTTGCCACTCGGAGAGTCATCCTCTTGAAAAGTCACTGGAGAATTTCCCCATCCCTGAAAAAATGCAGAGAAATGGTCTCTCCAAGCTTTCTTCCCACAAATTGGATAGAAGATTTCAAAGGGTCTTCACATCCAGCACTTCTGAGAATGTTTGGGCATTTGCAAGAGGACAGTGCCCTCCTCTTCCTCTGCATGTTTATAGAAGCAGAGCTCACACCATGATCATTTTCTAATGTTGCTAATGCAAAGACTTCCAGTTCCCCACATCTGCAGCCGTGGGGGCAAAAACCGCAAGGCCAAACCTTGTACCATGTCTTAATTTAATTGCTTGTTACGCAAGCAGTCACCCCCACCCACCCCCATTAAGTGGTTTGTTTACTTCAGCTGCAATGATTACAATAGTGGAATGTTTTTTCCCCCCCAACCATGTTGCATCAAGAGGATTCACAGGGCCTTGAGGAATGTCCTGTGTGCTGGTTCAGATGGTTGGGCTGTCAGTTCCACAATCTGTTGATCTCGCTGAACTATGGACATCCTTGCAATGTTTTCATTATCTTTGTCAAGCAAAGTTGGCTTTGGGGGAAGATCTACCTTATATGCAAACTGTATGTCAAAACATCCATTTCTTTTAAATTTAAAATAAAATGAAAAGCAGCCTCTGGAGACTGTGATTTGGAAAAGGCAGCAGATGGGAAGAAATCATTAGCTCTTTCCCTACTCTTTAAAATTGCCTTCCCCCTTTCCCCTGGAAAGAGTTTAATGCACCTTCCCACTGTCCATCTTTTAATTACATCTACAACTGTCCAAGGTTGCTTTTCATGATAGAACAAAGAGCATATACAGGGTGAATTGCTCCCTACACTGATTGTCTGCATCAGAGATGGACAAATCTGTGGACTTCATGTGCCCTTCAAATTCTCTTTTGCAGCTTTAAAGACTCCTCAGATATGCCAACCTTTTCAGCACATTTGGTTTGCTTGGGGGGCATGTTAGGGATGGAGTAGGGGCTAAAGGCACCCATTTCAAAATTGTGGTCCTCTCAATTCTGGTAACAAAATTATAGCACCAGTCATGCTACCAAAAGTTGTTGGGCCTATTTTTTGTTTGTTTTTAAGAACATTCCCTAGCTGCAAAAAAAGTTGCCCATCCCTAGACTACCAGAATTTTTTGTTTTTCCTATTTATTGCTATGTTACTAAAAGAGGTACAGAAGGAAGAGAATCCCAGCATTGGAAGGGGACATTTAGCTCATCAAATCCAAATCCCTGTTCAGTGCAGGAATCAAAATTAAAGGTGCAGTTTAACTTCAGTAATTAACTTTCAGAAAGTAATTTAACTTTCGGACCACCACCTCTCTGGATAGTGTCAAGCTGTTTTTACTGTTGCAAAGTTTTTTTTGTGTGGAGTCCTTGGTGCTCTCTGAGCCTTGTTGTTTTCTTACAGACGTTTCATTGCCAGGCTAGGCAACATCTTCAGTGCGACAAGGGAGTGGGACTTGCTCTCTGTTTAAGTCCTACTCCCTTTTAGCACTGAAGATGTTGCCTAGCCTGGCAATGAAACGTCTGCAAGAAAACAACAAGGCTCAGAGAGCACCAAGGACTCCACAGTTCAACCCTGAGCTACAAATATTCTCTTCAAATGTTTTTTTCCCCCCTAAAAAGTCAGGATCTGCCTTCTTGTAACTTATGTCCATTATTTTTGCATTCTGGAATGAGAAGAAGAGGTCTTGACCTTCTCCATGACATATTTTCAGATATTTGAAGACTGCTAATATATGCCTTATATTAGTAGGGGCGTGGTGGCTCAGCGGGTAAGACGCCAGTCTTGTCGATCGGAAGATCGCAAGTTTGGAAGTTCAAATCCCTAGCCCTGCATGCGGAGTGAGCTCCCGCACTAGCTCCAGCTCTTGCCAACCTAGCAATTCGAAAGCATGCAAATGCAAGTAGATGAATAGGTACCACTTTGGTGGGTAGGTAACAGCGTTACGCGTGTGTCATGCGGCCACATGACCGTGGAAGCATCTTCGGACAATGCTGGTGCTTCGGCTAACAAACGGAGATGAGCACCGGCCCCTAGAGTCGGACACGACTGCACAAATGTGCGGGGGGAAACTTTACTTTAATATATGCCTTGCCTCCGCCTTTGTCTTTTCTGAAGGCTAAACATATCCAGCAATCTCTCTTCATAAGACTGAGTTTCTAATCCCCCAATTACCCTTGAACCTGTTCCATTTTCTCTTTTTCAAGAGTGGTATCCAGAACTGGGGGCGTGGTGGCTCAGCCAGGCTTGTCGATTGGAAGATCGCAAGTTCAGAGGTTCGAATCCCTAGTCCCGCATGACAGAGTGAGCTCCCGCACTAGCCCCAGCTCTTGCCAACCGAGCAATTCGAAAGCATGCAAATGCAAGTAGATGAATAGGTACCACTTCGGTGGGTAGGTAACAGCGTTCCGTGAGCGTCATGCAGCCACATGACCGTGGAAGCGTCTTCGGACAACGCTGGCTCTTCAGCTAACAAACGGAGATGAGCACTGGCCCCTAGAGTTGGACACGGCTGCACAAATGTGTGGGGGGAACCTTTACCTTTACCTTTATCCAGAACTGGATACAATACTTGAGTGGGGTCTGACCAAAGCAGAATAAAGTGGAACCGTTACTTCCCATGATCAGGAAATTTAATTTTGTTGATGCATCCTAAATTTCCATCTGCCTTTTTTTGTGACCACATCACGCTCCTGGCTCAAACTCATTTTCCAATCAACTGCTATTCCAAAATCTTTTTCATGTGAACCATTACCAAGCCAGGTGTCAAGCTGGGGAGCTCTTGCCTAAAGTGAAAGTGAATCTCTTCCAAGCACAATTTTCACAGAGTTCACTTTAGGAAGATCTATTAGGAGAGATGGGATGGGGTCACAAGAATTCCAGCAACTATTTTCATTTTAGAACCACTATATCCCCTTGCATTGAGATGTTGGAATTCTCTACCAACTTTCTGACAAACCAATGAGAAGGTAGATCTCTTTCTTGGTAATAGGGAAACGAATCTCTGTCCATCTAGGAACCAACTCCTACACCAGGTATCCTCCATACTGTATCTATGCATTTGATTTTTGTTATCTATGAGAAGAACTTTGCACATATTTCTCTTAGATTTCATTTTGTTACTTTCAGCCTAATTTCTCTAACTTATCAAGATTGTTTTGAATTTCATTTCTGTCTTCTTGGGTATTTGCTATCCTAATGTTGTGTCATCTACAAATTTGATAAGCATTCCTGCCACCTTTTCTTCAAGACATTAATTTAAAAATGAATGCCAAAAGAAGTATTATTCTAATTTCAAATAGATTTGAATTAAAGTGGGATTAGGTCTGAAATGGATTTCTTGCACCTGTACTTTCCTTTCCCTTTCCCTTTCCCTTTCCCTTTCCCTTTCCCTTTCCCTTTCCCTTTCCCTTTCCCTTTTCCCTTTTCCCTTTTCCCTCCATCCATCTATCCATCTATCTATCACATGATAGCAAATTAATTTCTCTGCTATGAACTGCTGTAAGGAAAGTAGCTGTATGTTGCCTTTTACATGGAATTTAGTGAAATGTTTTTATGAGTACAATTGAGAATTTATTCCAAATTAGATAATTTAGACTGGCAGGATTGGTCTATGTTATCTTCAGAACTATTATTATTATTTTTATTTTAAAAAGGCAAATATTTAAAACTGGGGTTTGCATTTCATCAGCTTGCCTGTACTTGTATGTGTGGGAGGATTTTCAACTGCTTTCTGTCCACCGCTCAGATTTATTGGCTTGCTGCATCGTGTGAGGTGGTCGGCCTGTGACCTCCATTCTACGCAGATGCAGCACTGGGGACTTGAATTCCCCCAAGGCACACAAGGGGTTGAGTGGTAATGGGAAGCCGGAAAGAAAGCCAAAGGGAACCCAGCACTCGGTTGGGGGTGGCAACATGGCCAGACTGGGAGCCATGGAAGCCACAGCCAGTCTTGCATTTGGGAGTAAATGCTCTCAGTACTCAAGACCTTGGGCCTGGCATGATAAAGCTAAATTGAACCGTCTTTGGGAAACATAAACCAGAGTCCTGTATCACTTTAGTGGCAGTCCGTGCAAGCTAGTTTGAGTGGATCCTGGTACTGAATCATACAAAGAACTGCCAGGCGGGGTAGCTGCTGGTAGAGAGAAATGAATAGGCTGACTTCATCTTTTTCTTCCCATGAAAACTGGACCATTGATTGTGAAGTATAAGAGGGCAGGCACATCTGTTACACAACAGATACTAGCATGTAATGGCTGAACCTTTGCCCAGAACTGAGTCTTACCCCAGGACAGATATGGGTGCTTGTATTCTAATAGTAGCAGCTGAGTGTCATGTACTGTAACAAGAAGGACAACCGAGTGCCATGGCAACCGTTGCAGTTTAGACCTATCTCTACAGTATAATGGCTCCATTGCTTTCACAACATGGCTTAGCTTGGAGGGGAGAGATGCAACCTGAGGATGGAGCATGTGCTTCGGAGGCAGAGAGTCCTAGTACAATCTTCAGCCCCTCCTGTTTAAAGGGTCAGGTATGAATAGAGAGCCAGTTTGGTGTAGTAGTTAAGGCACCAGGCTAGAAAGTGGGAGACTGTGAGTTCTAGTCCCACCTTAGGCACAAAGCCAGCTGGGTGACCTTGGGCCATTCCCTCTCTCTGAGCCCTAGGAAGTAGCCAATGGCAAACCACTTTGGAAAAAACCTTGCCAAGAAAACTGCAGAGACTTGTTCCGGCAGTTGCCAGGAGTCAACACTGACTCGAAGGCATGGATGGATGGGAAGGACCTCTGCCTGGGGTCTGAAAACTTTTTGTGAGTCAAACTAAAAATAGACTGGACAAGACGCAGAGTCTCATTCAGTGAACTGGATGGTCATACAGAGGATTATAAAGAGGATGTCCATACCTATTCTCATTCATCCAGAGACTCAGGACATAGAGAAATAAATGCAACTTTACAGCTTTTATTCACTTTTTGAATTAAAAGCTTAATTCACACATATAGTTTGGTCTAGTGGTTAAGGCAACAGGCTAGAAACCAGGAGTCTGTGAGTTCTAGTCCCGCCTTAGGCATGAAAGCCAGCTGGGTGACCTTGGGCCAGTCTCTCTCTCTCAGCCCAACTCACCTCACAGGGTTGTTGTTGTGGGGAAAAGAGGAGGAGGAAGGAGTATTCGGTATGTTCGCCGCCTTGAGTTATTTATAAAAATAATAAAGGTGGGATAAAAATTAAATAAATAAATAAATAATAAATATACACATATACCTGTCATACTTACCTGACTCAAAGTCTAGCTGGTCCAGCTAGGTTTGAATTCCAGAAGAATTGTGATGGGATGCCCAACATGCACAGAACTACATACATGAAAGTGAAAGTGAAAGGTCCTCTGTGCAAGCACCGAGTCATTATTGACCCTTTGGAGGGACGCCGCTTTCACTGACGTTTTCTAGGCAGACTTATGGTGGTATGCCTTTCCCTTCCCCAGTCGTGATTCCCTTTCCCCCAGCAAGCTGGGTGCTCATTTTACCGACCTCGGAAGGATGGAAGGCTGAGTCGACCTGAGAAACCAACTTCCGCTGGGATCGAACTCAGGTCGTGGGGAGAGTTTTGGTTGCAGTACTGCAGTACTGCCGCCTACCACTCTGCGCCACACGAGGCTCCACTACATACATACTATGCAGTATATACATTCAGCCAGAGAGCATCAGTTATTGTCTAGTATTTTCTAATTTGACTGGCCATAATTTACAAATTGCAGGGCACTAAGCCATAACACCAGGCTTGTCGATCGGAAGATCGCAAGTTCGGAGGTTCAAATCCCTAGCCCCGCGTGACGGAGTGAGCTCCCGCACTAGCCCCAGCTCTTGCCAACCTAGCAATTCGAAAGCATGCAAATGCAAGTAGATGAATAGGTACCACTTCGGTGGGTAGGTAACAGCGTTCTGCGTGCGTCATGCCAGCCACATGACTGTGGAAGCGTCTTCGGACAGCACTGGCTCTTCGGCTAACAAACGGAGACAAGCACCGGCCCCTAGAGTCGGACACGACTGCACAAATGTGCGGGGGGAACCTTTACCTTTACTTTAAGCCATAATGTGGTTTTCTTTGTTTTGCCTTACAGTGTTGTGTGAATACAAGCAATGTGGTTTGTAAACTATGGTTTATGGTTCAGTAATAGTAGTAAATTTCAGTACAACTATTTTAGTAGTATTACTTACTACTGCTGTTTATCCAGTACTGCATTGTGTGATTCCAGCCTGTTTTCATTTATTCAATAAATCAGAATTTAAGAAGGCATAGGTTAGCGTGATGTGTTCCTTTTCTCCCATGATGAGTTATAATAATAAACAGGCAGAGGGAAGAGGGGTATGTGTGTAAAAATGTAATAAATAAATGCATCCCTTGGTCTATGATTGTTGGATTCATTACATTTCTGTTTATAGAACCTGAGTTTTCCTCTAAGCAGAGTAAGAAAAATTCAATTACAGCTTGCAAAACACTGTAATTAATATAGGTAAAGGTAAAGGTTCCCCCCGCACATTTGTGCAGTCGTGTCCGACTCTAGGGGCCAGTGCTCATCTCCGTTTGTTAGCAGAAGAGCCAGCATTGTCCGAAGACGCTTCCACGGTCATGTGGCTGCATTACATGTGCGGAACGCTGTTACCTTCCCACCGAAGTGGTACCTATTAATCTACTTGCATTTGCATGCTTTCGAATTGCTAGGTTGGCAAGAGCTGGAGCTAGTGCGGGAGCTCACTCCGCACGCGGGGCTAGAGATTCGAACTTCTGAACTTGCGATCTTCCGATCAACAAGCCTGGTGTCTTACCCACTGAGCCACCACGCCCCTATAATATATAATTAATATAAGGTAAAGGTTAAAGGTTCCCCCCGCACATTTGTGCAGTCGTGTCCGACTCTAGGGGCTGGTGTTCATCTCCGTTTGTTAGCCGAAGAGCCAGCGTTGTCCAAAGACGCTTCCACGGTCGTGTGGCCGCATGACGCGCACGGAACACTGTTACCATCCCACCGAAGTGGTACCTATTAATCTACTTGCATTTGCATGCTTTCGAATTGCTAGGTTGGCAAAAGCTGGAGCTAGTGCGGGAGCTCACTCCGCACTCAGGGCTAGGGATTTGAACCTCCGAACTTGCGATCTTCCGATCGACAAGCCTGGTGTCTTACCCGCTAACCCATTGATAAAATAGAGGTGATGATGTGATGGGAGAAATATTGATGGGATTGTGAGAAGGTCAGTACCTTGATGTCTGCCATTGACACATATGGCTAGGTGATTCTGTGAGTGATCACAATTTGGAGAAGTACTGCAAATCTGAGTCTATGCCTTCCACTGAGGCATAATGTTGCTTGATTGCTTACTGCCATGTGTGGGGTGTATCTGCAGTTTGCAAACAATGCTTTTTGGCAGAAGTACACAGCCTGAGGGTCTGCCCTGTGGAAGCATTGGGAGCAGCCCCCAAAGATATGGTGTCTGCACTGGGGGTAAGGGAGGGCAGAGGGCATTGTGTGCATCATGACATCATGCAGTTGACTTGAATGATGGACTTTGTATTGGTCATGTCAGTGTGTGATGTCATGGTGACATTGACCAGATGTCTCTGCTCAGAAACCTTAAAAATAGGTTTCCAAATTGTAATGTTTAATATGACCCCCCCCTATCCAAAATACATGATGGGGGAATAGCCGCATTAATTATATTTAATTATAATTAAATATAACATGGAGATGAAATGGAATTTAATTTTGCTTGGTGTCAACCACTAGTTTTTGGAGTGTAGTCTTTGGTACATCACTCAAGGATGATATGTAGCCTTTGGTCCAGGAAAAGTGCACTCCGATTTCCAGTGTTGCATAGTGTGAGGATGCAGTCTGCTGTGACTTCTTTAGCCAACTACAATTAAGAGAACAATAGCTATGTATTGCAATGTATTCAATCTGATGTGTTGAATTTTTTAAATAACTCCTTTACAAGTCTGCAGAATGGTGGCACAGGGTATTACACAGTCTGTGGCTTAATACAAAATATCCATTAGGAGCCTGAAATATTTGTTCAAATATTCCATAGCAGTCAGAATTAAAACAAGTCCTTTTTTTTTTTTGGAAAATGCAGCAATATGATGGCAAATTGGAAAAAATGTCTACGACAAAAAACAAAAAAATGTGATCATACAATGATTCTGCACCAGAGCTCTGTAGTGAAGTAAATTCTTTGCAGTCCTTTGCATTTCCCTTCCAAAGAATTTTCCCTAACTTACTTATTTATTATTTCAATTTATATATATTTAATATTGTAAACCGCCCAGAGTCTACTGTTGTAGAGATGGGCAGTGATATAAATTAAACAATAAATAAAATAAATAATAAATAAATTGTATATGTATATGTGTATGTGTATGTGTATGTGTATGTTTATATATGTATATAGTGTATATACTGTATGTATATAGTGTATATAGTATATATGTATATAGTGTATATATATGTATATAGTGTATATATATGTATATAGTGTATATATATGTATATAATGTATATAGTGTTTGTGTGTGTGTGTGTGTGTGTGTCTGTCTGTCTGTCTGTCTGTCTGTCTGTCTGTCTGTCTGTCTGTCTGGATAGATAGATAGATAGATAGATAGATAGATAGTTAGTTAGTTAGTTAGTTAGTTAGTTAGTTAGTTAGTGCTGGGAAGGTCCTTCCTGAAACCTTGAAGAGACCCAAAGCAATAACTGCTCTGATGAACCAAGAATCCAACTGGCAGCTTGACGTACTGTATTCAGATACCCTGATTCTGCAAACAGAGTTCAGTGTTTTCTCCATTTCCTGCCTAATCTTTTGATGCACTTTGTTTGTTTGTTTGCTTAATTTCTAGAGCCAGCAGGCCATTAACCACGAATCATGTCAGTGAAACTAACCTTTGTCTCCCCTGCTGATGGGGGAAGAATCAGCAGGAGCTGCTCCTTCGCTGGATTTAGCAACACACAGAACCGGAAGTTGGCGTAAGCTTTACAAGCAACAAGTCCCTTTCTAATCTCTGTTTCTCTTCTTTAGATACTTTGTGTTGTATGAGCAGGGCTGACTGCAAGAAGCGTGTGTATTTTACAAGATTAGTATGTAATGATGCATGGGACTAGTACGTTGAAATGAGCATTGTGTGGGAGTAGCCTCAGTGGTTGCACACCAGCAAGAGTAAATCTACACGCAGAGGTGGCTTGACTGACGGACGGACGGATGGATGGATGGATGGAGTTGTTGTTGTTTATGGAATTGTTGCCCTTCAGACATGGGTCTCAGGCTGGTTTACAAGCAAGGTAAGTAGAAGTGAAATCCATTCCAAAAATTACACGAAGCATTTGCAATACTCCAACAACCCAGTTCTAGATATAGACTTGGCTCCTAAGTCATGGATTGTTTAGACAGAGTATTAAATAAACAGTGGTGTTTATATAATACACTGAGCTGTAAATCGTGATTTATAAATTATAATGGCTGTGCTTACTTAACATACTAAGCCAAAGTCAAGCAAACCATGCTTGGTTTAGCATAACTGACATAGAACTCAAAAGTCCTGGGCAAAGTAAAGTGCTTTCACCTGGCATCTAAAATAAGATAAAGAAGCCACCATATAATCTGGAAGGAACAGCTACATAACAGGGTGGGGGAATACAATTGAAAAGACCCTGTCAGCTGTAATTTACTTCAGATGGATTAGGAAGGTCTCTAAAGCTATCCTTTGGGGCATCTGTAAGGGGGACTCAAAAAGGCCGAGATGGTGGCTACCATCATGCAACACAGATAAAAAAGAGATGAGACTTTGATTGTGTGGTCATGGCTGCCATTTTGACACCCCCTTATGGATGCCTCTACATGCCTGCTCGCTCATTCCTTCCGTCCGTCCGTCAAATTATATAGCCTCCCATCTCAAATATATGACTCTTGGTGGCTCACAACAGTTAAATACAAAACAAAAAGAATACAATATAAAACCATATAAAAATATTAAAAACCATATAACATAATCAGCAGCCGAGGTGTAAAAGCAATCAGTAACATTCAAGGTAGCCTCTGCACAGGTTCTGTTGCACACTCAGATCCCCAATGTGGGACCTATTTTAAACGCATTCATAACTGTACATGGATTTCCACTTTTATTATAAAACCTAGACAACATCAAAGAAATTAGTTGCCCGAAAGACATTTAAGTGAAGTCTGGTGTATTTTACTTGGTAAGGGGGAAACAAAAACCAAGCAGGCAATTGAATAAACAGGCTAGAGGCCGACATCCATAGTGGGAGTTCTGAGAATGAATGACTGAATGGGAAAGGAGTCAAACAGATGTTCTTCAGACTAAATCCCCTCCAACCGGGTAAGAATGCTTGCAGGGAAAGAAAAGAGTTTACTTTCCCCTGAAGGTTATTTAGTTACTTTCAGCTGTAAAGCATTAACAAAAACAACAATCAAGTCTTTATGCATTTTTTAGAGGGGTGGACAGAAAACAAATACCCAAGTACCAGTTAACTAGGAAAGCAGTTTGATTTGCACTACAATTATGTGTTAATATTTCCAGAAAACAGATGTGATAATTATTTGTCATCTCAGCATCCATTGTAAGAATGGGTTCTGAGCTTGCACTTCTTGCATGAGATAATCCCGACAATAACTAGAGCAGTGCTTTCCAAAGTGCCGCCATTGGCGACACACCAACGGCGGCAGTGGCGGCGGCGCGGGGGCGCCCGGGGGTGGGCGTGCATGCACGGCGGGGGGCATGTGGCGGCGGCGGCGTGCACGGTGAAAGTGGCAGCGGCGGCCTCGCTAAAACGCGGAAGCGCTGATGGCGCGCCACTGCCATTGTCACTGCCGCCGCCGCCATGCACACCACCGCCGCGCGCCCCCCAGCCATGCACACGCGCGCCCCCCGTGTGCCCCCACGCCGCCGCTTCGCGACACACTAAACTGTGTGTTGCAACACACTAAAGTGTCACGACACACAGTTTGGAAAGCTATGAACTAGAGGTTTACACCAAGGTAGCTCTTTGCTCTCATCTAGTGGTTGTCCAGATTTTTGTAGCCCTAATTTAAGCCACAATTTTTAAAGTTAAAAGGATCTCAGGTAGCAGATGTCATTTTTGTTTCTGTTCAAGGAAAATCTCTGCAAGAAAGATGTTACCCATCTCTTCATTTTTATTCATCTTCACAACACTAGACTGGTTTGCTTTGGTTTAGCTGTTCATTTGGTTTACTAACATGAGTAAGCTTAGAGTTTAGGATATTATGCATACCAGTCAGTTGTTGTTTGTTCAACCAACTTTGATTAAACTCAGTGTGTGAACTTAGCCATTATGTATATTTCAGTTGTTTGTCCTGTCCAAATGAAGTTGCAAAAGAAAACCTTCTTTTTTGGAAGTGAAATTTATTTTGAATAGGCATGGCTAGGATTGGGCTACCAAACTCTTCTTCTCTGTAGCCTCATAGTGCTTTCCAGGTGTGTCTATTCTAGCAGTTATGCTTTGGTTAATGAATAAGGATAAACTTGATTATAGTAAGAGAACCAATTGACTTCAAAGACAGAAGAATGATAAACTTTTGGACAAGTAAATATAGGGTTAAAGATGGAAGTTAGCCATACTCACAAGTAACTAAGGGACAACTTTTCTAGGAAATTTTAAACCGTCAGTGAATTATTTTTATTCAGGTGGGTGAAGAATATTCAGCTGTGCATTTTTTACTCTGTTTTATTCAGTAAGAACTGGGCTGTGGAGGAAGATAATTGGGATTTAAGTTGGTTTGTTTGCTTTCCCAAGTTGGATTTTAGCATAGCTTTTAAATCAGTGCAGCTTGTTCTGTGATATGTTTTAAAGGATAAAAAAGTAATTGGTTTATCAGAGAGGGCAAAAGCTTAGAGCCAGATACTCTGTAAGGGTTATAAATCAGAAGGAAGACGACAAAGCATTTAAATCAATTCTAGCTGACATTGTCTTCCTTAAAAAAAAAACTTTGAAAAAAGAGTGAAAGAGCTGCTCTTTTAAGCAAGAAGTTTATCTTTTAATTAAAAAGTGATTCACCTATTTAATATAATTCCAACCAGATATGACTATGCTTCATTGGAAGTATTTATTGTGATTTATTTATTTGTTAGGGTTATCACCCATCTTTAAATCAGGAGCGTAAGGCAGGTTACACAGGGCTCCTTCTCTCCTATTTCTCCACAACTAAAACCCTGTGAGATAGGTTGGGCCAAAGTTGCTCAGGGAGCTACCTGTGGCTGAAGAAACTTCGATCTCCCCAGTGCCAGCCCAACACCTTAAATACTACACCACACTGGCTCTCAAGTAAGCTGTACATTAGGGCTTATTCTCAAGAAAACATGTCTAATAGTGTTTTACATAGTACTTATCAACATAGGCCTTGCACCAACACCATGAAATAGATTTATGTTATTGGCCACATACTGTTGATGGCCAATAGCAATTTCTTGAGGAGCATTAAGTCTGCTCATGGCAAGTAGCAGATTTTGGACTAGGATTTAATCTCAGTCTCTTAATCACCATGCTAAGTTTGTGCCATAGTGATAAAACCTGAGGAAACAGGAATGCATGTTTTTGTGAGGAAGCCTAAGCCTATATGCCCAAGCAAATATATGTTGAAATGATCTCTTAATGTTTCGGTCCTAATCTTTTTCAGATGAGAGAACTAACAAAATTTTACAGAAAATTGAAATGGAAACCAAAAGAGAATAAATTACTCCACATCATCCACTACGTTCATGGCTTTGTAGAGAGTCTAGATTCCAGGTTTCCATAAAACAATGTTAGTTTTTAATTATGCTTTAATTAATATTTCCAAAAAAGCACACATGAATATTTATCACTTGTATACTGTTCAGTTACATATATGTTCATATCATACTATACAATTGATTTATTTACATTTAAGTCAGTTTGCCAAACTTTAGAAGAATAAAACAGGAAATTAAGCGTATCAAGAAGTTATCAGCAGACCAGTTCTAAATAGTCCTCTGGTTGGGACTCTTGGTGATAGATTGTCTTTTCAAATAAAGGGAGAGGTAAGTTCACGGGGCGTGGTGGCTCAGCGGGTAAGACGCCAGGCTTGTCGATCGGAAGATCGCAAGTTCGGAGGTTTGAATCCCTAGCCCTGCGTGCGGAATGAGCTCCCGCACTAGCTCCAGCTCTTGCCAACCTAGCAATCCGAAAGCATGCAAATGCAAGTAGATGAATAGGGACCACTTCGGTGGGTAGGTAACAGCGTTCCGCGTGCGTCATGTGGCCACATGACCGTGGAAGCGTCTTCGGACAACGCTGGCTCTTCGGCTAACAAACGGAGATGAGCACCAGCCCCTAGAGTCGGATACGACTGCACAAATGTGCGGGGGGAACCTTTACCTTTACTAAGTTCTTCAAGCACTGTATCACTGACAGTGAATGAATATAAATGAAAATGTAATTCAAAAAGGCATAAAGCCCTGCGTTCTGCTGTTTGGAGAATGAGAATTTTATGGTTGGCCACACCTGTTTTGCAAGAGCGCCCGTAATATGATCTCAAAATTCCAGATGTGACCACTCCCCCTAAAAGGTTAGAGACCCCAAACTGAGGCAGTGCTCTGGTATGAGGCAGATTAAAAAGTATTTTAAGAATATCAATAAATACTTTTTGCTTTTAAGGAACAATACTGAATATCCCCTTAAAAGAGAATAAGAAACAGTGAACTCAGTGGGACTTGTATCGAAGTAAATATACTGACAATGATCTTCCATAAATAAAAATAAAACTATTGTTAATTAATTTCAGAAACTGTTTTTTAAAAATAATGTTTCAGAAAACAAGAAGGGTAAAGTTATATACCCAAAACATTCAGGATAATCCAACAACATTTAATGGCTCCTGGTGTAACTAATTTGAAGATGACTAGTAATATTGTTGGAAATAAGCAATAGGCACAGATTCGTGTTATGGGTATCACATTGCCTGTAGCAGCAGAAGACTGTGGTTGAATAGTGGAATATTCAGTCTGTATGTAACTGCTTTTATCTTTCTTACCTGTTTATATGAGCTGATACAGTGTGCTGATAGAAGTGAAATACTGTATTTAAGACTTTTAAAAATGGTGTCATTACAGACAAATATTTCCCTTTGCCAAGTAAAATTTTAAAGTGTAAGCATACATCTGTTCACTAGAATCTGAAAAAAAACCCAACCTAGTGGCTTTGCAATAAATTGGCCTATTATTTCCACAGATACCAATTTATCGCTGCAAATTTGAAGAGATAGGCTATTTTTCATACGGCATGCAAAACCATGGTTGGCTAAATCTTGGTATACTGAAGATAGCTGAATTGGCTGGGTTTACACATGATAAGCCATAAACCATCAGGCCACATTACTACGTAGTGCAATGTGTGAATCCAGTCCTACTGTCTCTTTGTATAGATAGTACTGAACGAAATAGATCAATGGCCTGGCTTGTATAAGAATAAGCCAGTATGGTGAAGTGGTGGAGATGTTGGATGGTTACCAGAGACACCCAGGTTCAAGTCAGCTGTGGAAGCTCACTGGGCAATTTTGAGCCAGTCACTCTTAGCCCAAACTACCTCCAAGGGTTGTTGTTGTTGTGGGGGAAAATTGGAGGAAGAAGTCTTGTGCCTTGAGCTCCTGAAGAAAAAGCAGGATATAAACGAAAAAATTGAAGCTTTCTGTTGTGCAGAGTGCAAGAGCAGACCTGATTTCAGAGTCTGGCATGCCAAAAAGCTGTCAGCGAAATGGGTTCTCCAGAATGTTGATTAGAGCTGTCTGGGCCTGGTTGTACCCCCCATATTGGATGTTTCTTGGTGGTCCTTGGCCCAGCATTGAAAGCCTATTGTTTTCATTTATTCACAATCATTCTGGAACAGTAGGGTAGCAGGAGTCTGATTCCCCTTCCATCCTCTGGGTGCTTATTTGAGAATAATAAGAGAATCCTAAACGTATCCACTCAGAAATCCTACTGAATTAATTTTGGACTGTAAACAAGAGTGATCTAGACTGTGATATGAGTGTGACTTTATCTTGGCTGGAATCTGCTATGTGTAAGCTATGTCCTCAGCAGCTATGCTTAGCCGATATAAAATAAAGGCTCCCTCATGTTAAGCTCACAGGGGCGTGGTGGCTCAGTGGGTAAGACGCCAGGCTTGTCAATCGGAAGATCGCAAGTTCGGAGGTTCGAATCCCTAGCCTCACGTGACGGAGTGAGCTCCCGCACTAGCCCCAGCTCTTGCCAACCTAGCAATTCGAAAGCATGCAAATGCAAGTAGATTAATAGGTACCACTTCGGTGGGAAGGTAACAGCGTTCCACGTGCGTCATGCCGGCCACATGACCGTGGAAGCGTCTTCGGACAGCGCTGGCTCTTCGGCTAACAAACGGAGATGAGCACCGTCCCTAGAGTCGGACACGACTGCACAAATGTGCGGGGGGGAACCTTTACTTTTTTTTACATGTTAAGCTCAACTCTTGGATGCATCTATGATTGATTGATTTAAGAATGAATGAATGAATGAATGAACGAATTAAAAGTTTTAACCTGCCCAATAACCAAAACTGTCTGGGCAGTTTACCATGAAACACACCAAAAATATATATTTAGAATAAAAACATAGACAATAAAATCAAATAAAATGCAAAATGGAAACACCATATAGACTAGGAAATAGAAAGGCAAGATTCAGAATCTAAAACATGTGAATTAAGATACAATTAAACACCAGTTAAGAAGCCTGGGAAAATAGAAAGGTGGTCACCTGGCATCAAAGTGATGCTAATGTGGGGGCCACTCAAGCCTCTCTGGGGAGAGAATTCCATACACGGGGTGTCACCACAAAAACAGCTCTCCTTGTAGAGACTCGACTCACCTCTGTTGATGAGGATACCTGGAGGAGGATCTCTCTGAAAGATCTTAAAATCTAAATAGGTACATACAGGAGAAGGAGTTGTCTTCTTGGCAACAGAACCAATGTGGCTTGCCACTGCTTTCCTCCAGCATGTTCTCTTTTTCGACTTCCCATTTTAGTCCACAGCCGTATTATCTCCTGGCAATCTTCGGTCCAAGGATTCACCAGGTGTGAGCTTGCTTAACTGTTTAGAGCAGAGCTTTCCAAACTTTTCATGTTGGTGACACACTTTTTAGACACGCATCATTTCGCAACACACACTTACAGCAGGGCATCATTTCGCGACACACTCTTACAGCAGGGCACAAGGCAGGCACTAGGACCTGCGTGGAATCCTGGCAGGGCTCGGAGGCAGCAGCAGCTGCGACACACCCAGATGCTGCAGCCGACACACTAACATGTCCCGACACACAGTTTGGAAAGCTCTGGTTTAGAGATTAGTGAAGGTCAGCTAGTTGTGCACCTGCTTTGAACTTAGCTTGTCTAGTTACAGTAGACATAAATGCTAGTAAGTCTCCACTGACTTTTCATCTCTCACCATAGGATGGGTGTGAGAAGTGTTTGGATGGTAACAGTTAGGTTTCTGTTGCATGAATACTCATAAATGCATGAGTAAGCTCTACTGTATATGGGGAGAATCAGTTTCTGGGTCTGTGGAGAGGTCAACAAAGTCAAGATGATGGCTGGGACCATGTGATCAAAGCACCATCTCTATTTTATATGCATCACATGTGCAGAACATTAGAGAGGGACATGGCTTTGCTCACAGTTGTGGCCACTGTATTTCTCATGAACATTTATGGATTGGAATTTGGCTCATTTTACAACCTCTTATAAAGGAAACAAACATTGGTGGGTTATCTCTGATGTGATCCTTTCACTGCTCTTTTTACAGAAAGTCTCTCAGCAAAGGTTCCACAAGATCCAAAATGTCAGTAAAATCTGCCAAGATGTATTCCTCCCTCCAGAAAGGGGCCATCCTCTGCGATCCCAAGCCACAACAAGTGAAGAAGGTTTTTGAAGCTTTGAAGAAAGGGCTTAAGTAAGAACCATTCCCAAACCCAATTATGTGAATTTGGTGGAATTTGCAGTATTTTGTTATAGTTTAGTGTTTATTTAATTCCACCAGGAGTTGAGAATAAGTAAATTAATTTCAACAATTGGGTCACCTGTGGGTTTTTGCACTGTAGTCAGTGACGTCAATTGACATAACTTGATTCCCAGAAAATTCAAACATCCCAAAAGAGGGGGACCACCACAAAAAGAGATTGCTTTAATTGTTTCATGCCGGCAAAAAACAGGCTAGCAGCATTGATTGGCCTGTTTCTTTGCCAGCAAGCAGGGAACAAGATGCACTTTTGTGGCATCTGGCCATGTGCAGTAGGGTCAGGCTGGAATTTTTGCCACACAGCAGCATTACAATGCAGAGGTGTAAAGCAGGGCTTGAGCAGTGATATCACTGAGGGGCAGGGCTTACCATACTTTGTAAGGTCCTCTTTGATATGGACACCCTGATGAGATTGTCCAGGCATTAGTTTTTAATCCAACACACTCAATGTGTGTGCTTCTAACAACATGCCAAGTTTGGCTCAGCATGCTCATCCATGGGTGCTGCACTAAATGACATTGCACACTGTAATTTGCTGTGTTGCAGTGATTATTTATTTAGATTCAGACTTGGGGCTTCCCGTTTATGGTTTCCCTGCTTGTTTGTGGGGGAGGGGGGAAGAAAATGCACTGGTCTCATGCAAACTGGAGACTCTGATCTTTGGTGATGCAAGGCTGAGCTTCTTCTCATCTCTGTGGTGTCTTCATTTGCTATCCTATGCATCTACCAGAAAATTGAAATCAGTAGAGACACTGTGGTTGCAGTACCTCCATTTTGAGGGCAGTTCTATATTTCAGCTCTGTGTCCAGAGACTGGAAGGAAAGTAAACCAATGATTAACCTTTTCTGGTTTGGGCAACATGCTGCACCACGGTTAGGCTAAGTAAATTAAAAACAAACCATGGGTACTAATCATTATAAAACAATAATTTACAGTTAAATCTGCCATAATCATAGTTTAACCAATAAGATCAGTAAATCTAGTGTGCAGCTGTTGCAGAGAAGTCCCATTTCATATAGATGATCATTGACTGATTATGTGCCATCAATTTGTTGTCGACTCTTAGTGACCACATAGATTTTTTCCATGATGATCTGTCTCTAACCTGATCTTTCAGGTCTTCCAACTGTGCACTCATCACCACTTAACTGAGTCCATCCTCCTTGCTGCTAGTCATCTTCTTCTTCTTCTCTTTCCTTCCACCTTGTCGGGGTGGAGGTTGTTTCTGAGGGGGAGGAGGAAGAGGAGGCATTGGAACCGTTAGCTTCTGAGGGAGAGGAGAAAAACCTGATTGGTCACCGCTAGAAAATGGCGGGAAGCAAAAAGCATAAAGGGACAACAGTCAGAGGAATGGATTTCCTACCTGTCTTAGCACCTGCCTGTGTTCTTCTGTTTGAACACTGCTGTGACTCCGTGCTGGTTCCAGTGTTTGCACCTGGTGGCTGCCTTAAGGAATTTAAGTCTTGTTGTCAGTAAATAATTATTACCCACCTTCCTGTGTCTGTGTGTGTGAGCTCAACCACCTTTCCCAGAATTACAGCCTTTTCCAGAGAGCTAGGTCTTCACATAATGTGTCCGAAATAGCATAATTTGAGCCTGGAGTGAGAATTCTGGGTTGATTTGTTCAATGATCCATTGGTTTCTTTTCTTGGCTGTCCATGGTATTCTCAGGAGTCTTCTCCAACTCCAAAGTGTCAATACTGTTCCTATCCTGCTTTTTCAAAGTCCAATAAATGATAATTAGGAATGGAATTTTAACAAACACCTGTCAGTATCATAATCCCTTTATATCAGACCAGGGTGTAACCACACTTGATATACTGCATTTAATTCTACATAGAATACAAGCACATCCAGTAAATTGTAGCCACCAATAAACATTCAGTTGACGAAACGAGTGTTGCCAGTATGTAAAGGCCTCCATGTCTTCTTTTCCTACTGTACTGTATATCAAATACTGTAGATGTCAAGCTATCCTTCAGGCCTAAATAAATCACTAATAGAATGTTAACACATTTTGGACAAGTAATTCTTTAGATGCAGGTAGCTACTACTTTTTTACAGTATTAGCTGAGGGATTTATGGCAAGGAAATTTTTTGCTCAGTACAGTTTTAGACTCTGCATTTTAGACATCTGTGTACAGAAGTATTTAAATTAGCCTCAGAGATCACTGTACAGTCTTGGCAAAAGCTCAAGTGGCTGAATTTTAGAGGAGCAATGGGCCTCAGGTGGATGGGTGGGACTATCTTTGCAATGGTTAGGAGAAAAATCCCCCAAATAAGTTGGAAGAAGCATACGCTGCTTAATATAAACACAATGAACTCCTCAGGTTTTGCATCTTGTATAGTGCTGACTGCATCCTTTTTAAATACAAGAGGAGAAAATTAAGTTACTTGTGTCTGGTCTAAATTAATTCACAAAGTTACAGGAATGTAAGGCTATGAGGTTTATCCATGCAGGCTGCTTGGAGTCTGAGTCTGCAGCTATTGCACATATGTGTCTGCCTATGTATTTCTGGTGGTAGTTGGAATTCATCCAGACAAACACGGAGCTAAGGGGCCAGAATCAGGCAGGATAAGGCTCTACTGCAAAGCAGCAAATACACAGATTGTTGTCACCTCCACCCTTTTGAAAACTAAACTTCTCTTAAGCTAAGATGCCATTGTGTTTATTTATTTATTTATTCTTTCAATTTCTATTACTGCCCCATCTCCCCGGAAGGGGACTCTGGGCGGTTTACAAAAAGTGTTTAATGGAAGTGTGGTGAGAAACTTTTGTTGTTTATTCGTTCAGTCGCTTCCGACTCTTTGTGACTTCATGGACCAGCCCACACCAGAGCTTCCTGTCGGCCGTCGCCATCCCCAGCTCCCCCATGGTCGAGTCTGTCACCTCCAGAAGAGAGACTAGGGAATATCTTTTTTCTTTTACTGACCTCTGAAAATGGATCTATCTTTTCCTTTTAGTGAATATCTGGAAATGCATCAAACAGAGCTGGATTATCTGTCCGAGTGCCACCGAGACACAAGAAGGAATTCCAGGCTGGTAAGAAGCTTCTCTTTCTTGAATTTAATCTGAGGAGATAACTGAATAGGGTCACACATGTTGAGAAGCCATGGTTGGCTTAATCATGGCTTATTGTCTAATCCAGTCATCTGGGTTTTCACAATATGCTAAATCACTGGGTATTATGGGCATAATCCAGAACTAATCATTTTAAAAGCTTATTGAGTTCAGTGGAAAAGTGTGTCATGGTGAAATCATTAGGGCATCAGTATTCCATTTTAATCAAATGCACTTTATGCTGTTTTGGCCTTTTAGACATCAGTATGCACAATTGGGCTATTGATTTCCCAGCGGGCTGTTTTGAACAGTAGGGGAGGGCCTGGGTAGAACGTCCATTTGACCCTCTTCTCACTGCATTTGGTGTTATTATAATTTCTCTTTCGTCCATTGAAATCAATGGCCCTAAAAACAGGAACGTTCGGAGTGTGGGGGTAATTCCTTCCCGTGTCCACCTCTGGGGGAAAAAAATGCTTCCCCAAAAATGTTCTCACAGCAAAGAGGTAGTTAGAATTTAAGTTTCTCCTGTGTGTGGTTTTCTTTTATGATACCCTGAGACACAGGAATTGTAACCTGGTGTGAAATGCATACTTTTGGCCCTGAAGGCTTCCGAGTTCATGCATTCAAATAGAGGAATTAAATAAATAGGACTCTCGGTCCTTTTGCACAAAAAGTCTACTTCTGCTTTTCCAAAGCTTCCTTCATTTCACTCGGACAATTTAGGGTTGGGAGAAAGCTGTTTCATTGTTGCTGTTAGAATATTGAGAGAAGAAAATCCTTCCCAATGTATTGCAAATCACCTGAAAACTCCCAGTTGATTCCAAACCTTTCTTCTGTTCAGCCCTGTTGCAGTTTTCCTCCTGAATGGTAAAGAGCGGTGGACTTCAATTCTAATTACTTTTTTTTTTCAGATCAGATCCTCATTAGGTTGGCTTCAGGGAGGTGATGGATAGTATGACACAAAGTTTAAACTGCCACCAACATGTGGAGTAGAAAATTCATAACTGCCCTGTTGTGGATGATGCATCAACGCCGTTCCTCTATGATTTTGGGGCAAACCTGGACCAAATAAATGAACTGTTGAGTCTTAAAGCACAGGGCAAAATGTGTTGCTACGCAGCTCAGTCACATATCCAAATAACTTGATGAATTACAATGCATTCTTTATCAATGTGTTCTCTGGTCCCTGCAAAGAAGCTGAGCTCAGGCAGATAGGTAGTGACCAACTAGCACTGTCCTGGTTGAGCCTTATGGAACCTGGGTTCCTTCTTGCATAGGTGATTCATCCAGCAGTGAATGGGGATTGTTCTCATGAAACGAACAGTATCACCACTTACAAAAGTACAAGGGCTCTGAAACAATTGAGGTACAAATAACTGTAGTTTGCAAGTGCACTGAATATCTGTTTTTGGCTTTTTTTCTGTTCTTGCTTCTCACCCTGTCCCCAGCCTTAAACTTGGTATCTGAAGAAGAGAATATTGAATATGTAACAGCAAGTAATACAAAAAAATGGCATATAGCCAAAGAACAATATTTGGGTCATTACTGTTTATTTTTAGATAAGAACAGTAATACATGATTCTTTCTTTCATGGAAACAGCTTGAACAGTTTGTCTCCTGTGCATTAATTTGCTGCATTTCTGTTTCAGGCTTTCTACTATGATTTGGACAAGGTAAGAAATTGTCTTGGCAGTGACTGCAAAGCGATACGTAGCAAAGTAACTCTAGCACACTTAAAGACACTGATCTTTCTCTCCCCCCCTGGACTCTGGACTCTTTCCTATTACCTGTATTTCTTGAATACTCTGCTGTACATTGGATAATTCTTCTTGTAAGATGGTTGGTCTCTGGAGATACAGTATGCTATTCCCCCCCCCCCCAGCAATTACACCCTATGTATCTGGAATACATTATTCAGGTTTGCATATATTAGTTTAATACGTTTGATTCATGCAATTTGAGAAAACGTGTTAGAAATGGAAATTTTGCCTGAAAAAAAGGGAAATAGTGTTGTTAAAAGGTGGAAGGAAGCAACTAGGGGCTGAATGCAGTGAAGTCAAGAGAAGGAGCCTCACCTTATAAATACTGGAATATTGATCCACGCCTACCTGTGTGGCAATCTTTTTCTTTTTCTTTAGCTTTTCTCTGTGATCAAGAAAATTGAGATGTTCAGGATTCTATGCTCCACAACAAGAGCCCATAACAATAATATTGCATCAGATTTGAAACCTGAGTGTTAGGTATTATGTGAAATCCAATGGTTCCTTCCCTCCTCCAAACTCTTCTTCCAATTGTGTTTTGCGCCATCCCACTCCCCCCAGTCAGGGTTGGACCTTGTTTGGTACTTAGATGAGAGACCACCAGAACCACCTAGGGCTGAAAGTTAGATTGGGAAGTAAAAATACATCCCAGATGAAGGTAGTGACAAACTATTGCCAAGAAAACTGCACATGTCCATGTAGACCTCAGGATTCTAGTGTGACTTTAAGGACTGTTTTACCCCATCAAAGTTCCAATGTTATTGACTCTTATTGCTATTGATTCACAAACCTTTGAAGCATTTGTGGCTATTGGTTATCTCTAGGACAATTTTATGGCTCTGAGCATGCCAAGGACAATTTTTTTCATTTGAGTCTCTTGGACTTTTTGTCACTGCCTCCTGGGTCAATATAGTTTTTTTTCTCTATTGTTTATATCCATTGAAATAATGGTCCTGTAAATAACAGCAGTTATTTATTTATTTTCCAAATGTGCGTGCTACCGAGTCTTCATGACTCATGGGTTCTTCCAATGTACTTAAATACTGTTAAAACATCTAGAGAATTGATTGATTGATTATGTGCCATCAAGTTGGTGTTGACTCCTAGCAACTGCATAGATAGATTTTTCTCCATGATGATCTGTCCCTAACCTGGTCCTTCAGGATCTAGAGAATATCTAGAAAATAATAAAGCATCAAAATGTAACAATAATAAGAACTTCTGGGAAGTGCAGTGTGATGGAAGGGCCATAGTTTTTTTTTTAATCTCAGTTGGTATATGCCAGTGATAGTGATAATAAATGTAAGCAGATATGTCAATGCTAGATGATCAGGAACATCTGCATTGCCTAAACAAGGGTTTCTGCATCATGGAACTACATTCTATACTAAAAATCAATGCAGTACTTGGAATTGTATAAATAACAACTGGCTCATCTTTTTCTGTTCTTTCAAAGCAAATCCGTTCTGTTGAAAGATATATTAGGAAACTGGAATTTCATATAAGCAAGGTAAGGGTTTGGATTCTGTGCCTGCAAGTTTTATGCTGTACTATAAACAAATCTCAACAGAGAGTATTTTTTTCACCATAGGTTGTTTGTGAGGAAATGGCATTAGGTGTTTTCTGAAAATTTTAATAAGTTCCTTGATATAAGGAGAGGCCTTTTCCCCCAATGTCTGCATTCAGACTGATTATTGAACACAGCCCATGTTTAGCCTGTAGAACCAGTTTTCTGCCATGCCTGCAAAAATTTCTTGAGTAAGAAAAAAGAGAAGGAAGGAACCACAACTCATTGCGCTTTATAACTGTAAAAGGTGCAGACCACATACCCATCTCTTTCATGCTTGAAGGGTTCAACAATAATATAAGGCTGGGTCTGTGTTCATGAGAAATAATCTCATTCAAGGGATGGCATGATAGGATGTACGCTGGTTTAAAGGGAAAAATCAAGGCTTGAGAATAAACAGACAAGAGTGCAGCGTTTAGGGCTAAAAGTGTTTACTTGTAGCATAAGGCAATAAATGCATATATAATTAAGGCAATAAATGCAAATGTTACATTATTGCAATAAGGAAAAACAAAAACAAACTTATAAGCAGAGATCCGTGTATTGATCCCAGGGCCAGAGCTCATGCCACGGCCTATACCCAAAGCCAGGCATAACTACGCACTGCCCAGTCTGCAGAAGTAGAATACACGTGAAGAACTACATGGCTAAAGACACAAAAAGTCAAGAAGCATAGAACACCATTTTGCATGGTTAGATATTCAGTTCTTCCAGCTTTCTGATTGGCTGGAAGTTAGGTGTGACACACACCAGGCCTTTGTGTAGGCCATAGCACAAGGTGGCAGTGCTGCATCTAAGCAAGCACGTGATCTCCCCCTCCCTGTTCTCCCAGGGCTTCCCACGAAGGCTTCAGGGGGAATTGTTCTCATGGGAAGGTTTAGAAACTAGACGTAAACAATTCATATCTAATGGAGATGTAAGCAAAGCCATTCAAAGTTATGGGAAGGCTTTTTGTTATCTAGCCACCTGGCGTTACGTCATCATGAGACACTTTTCTCCGTACAGAAAATATTTGCCAATTTCATACGGGAAATCTGACATGGCACTCTTCCCAATCATGCTTAATTCAGAATAAACATTTACATCATATTTCACAATTCACTTAAATCAGAAATAGTTTCTTTGTAGAATCCTGGATTTATGTATTTCTACAATTTAAATCCTGTAATTGTAATGGTCCTTCCAAGGCACCTTTAAGCTTTATAAACAATTGTAAATAAAAATACCATAACTATTACTGAAAACCAAACAAGTTTCTAGGATCCTCCTCACAAGACAGTGATAATGTTGCAGCTCCAGAGGATTCTGGATGAAACGGATTATTTGGACCCCTTTCAGTCAGGTTTCAGGCCGGGTCATGGGACGGAAACTGCATTGGTCGCGCTTATGGATGATCTTTGGTGGGAGCGAGATGGAGGCAGTGCATCCATTCTCACTCTTCTTGACCTCTCAGCGGCGTTCGATACTGTCAACCACGGTATCCTTCTGGGACGGCTCAGGGAGTTGGGGGTGGGTGGCGTAGTTTTGCGCTGGTTCACCTCCTTCCTCCAGGGCCAATCCCAGTCAGTGTTAATAGGGAGCGAGAGATCCAACCCACAGGCCCTTCTTTGTGGGGTGCCACAGGGCTCGGTACTCTCGCCGCTCCTTTTTAACATCTACATGAAACCACTGGGTAAGATCATCCGTCACCACGGGCTGAAGTATCATCAATATGCAGATGATACCCAGTTATACATCTCCATCCTGGGTGAAGTAAGTGATGCAGTGACCACCCTGTCCAAGTGCCTGGGAGCTGTAAGGGTCTGGATGGGGAAAAACAGGCTTCAGCTGAACGCTGGTAAGACAGAGTGGCTGTGGATTAATGGCCCCTCAGTCTCTGGGAATTTGTCATCTTTAGTTCTGGATGGGGTTGCACTACCCCAGACAGACCTGGTGCATAACTTGGGGGTCCTCCTGGACTCACGACTCCTGTTCGAAGAGCAGGTGGCAGTGGTGGCCAGGAGGGCCTTTGCTCAACTTTGTGTTGTGCGCCAGTTATGCCCTTTCCTGGACCGAGAGGCCCTTCGAACGGTCACTCATGCCCTGGTTGTCTCCCATATAGATTACTGTAATGTACTCTACATGGGGCTACCCTTGAAGAATATCCGGAAGCTACAGCTGGTACAGAATGCGGCCGCACGGGCAGTTTTAAGTGCACCAAGATTGACACATATAACACCTCTGCTCCGTGAGCTGCATTGGGTGCCAGTTTGCTTCCGGGTCCAATTCAAGGTGTTGGTTATTACCTTTAAAGCCCTACATTGCATGGGCCCAGGTTATCTGAGGGACCGCCTCATCCCCATTACATCACCCTGTCCCACCCAATCTTGCAGAGAAAACATGCTGCGGACCCCCTCTATGAAAGAGCTCCATCTAGCGGGGTCTAGGAGGCGAGCCTTCTCTGAAGCGGCACCTGCCCTATGGAACATCCTTCCCCCAGAGATAAGACAGACCCCTTCACTCCTGGACTTCAGAAAAAAATTGAAAACCTGCCTCTGTTGATCTCGCCTGGGGCAAGAGGGAAAGTGGTCAAGCTTGGGGATGGCTGATTTTTTAGAGCTGCCCCAAATATTTTAAATATGTTCAGCGTCACTGCGAACCACCTGTCACTTGGTTTTAATTTTAATTTATATTTATTGTATTTGTATTTTATTGTGTTTTTATTGTATTTTACTGATATTGTTATAGCTGTGAACCGCCCAGAGTCCCTCCTTGAGGGGGAGATGGGCGGTCATAGAAAATAAAGAAGGAAGGAAGGAAGGAAGGAAGGAAGGAAGGAAGGAAGGAAGGAAGGAAGGAAGGAAGGAAGGTCCTCCAGGGAGCAAGAAGGAGGAACCCACCTGATGTGGCTTGTTGGCTGATAGAAATCCATACATGGGTCTACAAGGCTGAGTCTTACTGCCATTATGACCTGATTGAATCTGGTTTCCCAGATAGTTGTAGACGTAAAATTTCCATGATTTTTTCCATGATTTGGGATATGTACGTGGAACAACTTTTGGAAATAACATGACTGCTTTCCACAATAGTAGTTACATATGGCATAGTATACATCTGATACAGATACACACCAGTATACATTTTCCTGCTCTTTTCTTAAAAGGTAGAAGAATTATATGAAGCCTACAGCATCCAGTGTAGACTGCGAGATGGTGCTTCAAATATGAGACACGCTTTTTCCTTGTCTCCTTCCACTAAAGCATCAAGAGAAAGCCTGGTAGAACTCTACAAAAATCTCCAAGAATGTACAGAGGTACAGCTGGCTTTGCATTTGTTGCTTCTACTTTAGGTTAGATGTTAAAAGTCATTGTGGAATCTGGTTTGAGAATAGGTATTACATTTATATTCTACATCCCTAATGAGATTGCTTTGAACTTCATGCTACTCATATTGGTTTGATCCCAGAGAGTTTGCAGTGAGTTCAGCACTGAGCTGGGGTTCTTCCAGATGGACAGCTCTTGGTGCTACCAGTCAAAAACCATGGCATAACTATTCCTTTTTTCCTTTCTTAACCAATTTTTTTTTCTGTAAGAAAAGAGAATGGGAGAAGCGGAAGGAAAATTTGTAGGGGAAATGGGTTATTAATGAAAGGTGAAATATACTATATACTATATACTATATACATACTTTTTTTGTTGTTTATTCGTTCAGTCGCTTCCGACTCTTCGTGACTTCATGGACCAGCCCACGCCAGAGCTTCCTGTCGGCCGTCACCATCCCCAGCTCCCCCATGGTTGAGTCTGTCACCTCCAGAATATCATCCATCCATCTTGCCCTTGGTCGGCCCCTCTTCCTTTGGCCTTCCACTTTCCCTAGCATCGGCATCTTCTCCAGGGTATCCTGTCTTCTCATTATGTGGCCAAAGTACTTCAGTTTTGCCTTTAATATCATTCCCTCAAGTGAGCAGTCTGGCTTTATTTCCTGGAGTATGGACTGGTTTGATCTTCTTGCAGTCCAAGGCACTCTCAGAATTTTCCTCCAACACCACAGTTCAAAAGCATCTATCTTCCTTCACTCAGCCTTCCTTATGGTCCAGCTCTCACAGCCATAGGTTACTACATTGCTTTAACTATGCGGACCTTTGTTGTCAGTGTGATGTCTCTGCTCTTAACTATTTTATCAAGATTTGCCATTGCTCTCCTCCCAAGAAGTAGACATCTTCTGATTTCCTGGCTGCAGTCAGCGTCTGCAGTAATCTTTGCGCCTAGAAATACAAAGTCTGTCACTGCCTCCACTTTTTCTCCCTCTATTTGGCAGTCATCAATCAAGCTGGTTGCCATAATCTTGGTTTTTTTGAGGTTTAACTGCAACCCAGCTTTTGCACTTTCTTCTTTCACCTTCGTCATAAGGCTCCTCAACTCCTCCTCGCTTTCAGCCATCAAAGTGGTATCATCTGCATATCTAAGATTGTTAATGTTTCTTCCAGCGGTTTTAACTCCAGCCTTGGATTCCTCAAGCCCAGCACATCGCATGATGTGTTCTGCGTACAGGTTGAATAGGTAGGGTGAGAGTATACAGCCCTGCCGTACTCCTTTCCCAATCTTAAACCAGTCCGTTGTTCCGTGCTCTGTTCTTACCGTTGCTACTTGGTCGTTATACAGATTCCTCAAGAGGCAGACAAGATGACTTGGTATCCCCATACCACCAAGAACTTGCCACAATTTGTTATGATCCACACAGTCAAAGGCTTTAGAATAGTCAATAAAACAAAAATAGATGTTTTTCTGAAACTCCCTGGCTTTCTCCATTATCCAGCGGATATTGGCAATTTGGTCTCTAGTTCCTCTGCCTTTTCTAAACCCAGCTTGTACATCTGGCAATTCTCGCTCCATGAATTGCTGGAGTCTACCTTGCAAGATCTTGAGCATTACCTTACTGGCATGTGAAATAAGTGCCACTGTTTGATAGTTTGAACATTCTTTAGTGCTTCCCTTTTTTGGTATGGGGATATAAGTTGATTTTTTCCAATCTGATGGCCATTCTTGTGTTTTCCAAATTTGCTGGCATATGGCATGCATCACCTTGACAGCATCATCTTGCAAGATTTTAAACAGTTCAGCTGGGATACCGTCGTCTCCTGCTGCCTTGTTATTAGCAATGCTTCTTAAGGCCCATTCAACCTCACTCTTCAGGATGTCTGGCTCTAACTCACTGACCACACCGTCAAAGCTATCTCCAATATTATTATCCTTCCTATACAGATCTCCCGTATATTCTTGCCACCTTTTCTTGATCTCTTCTGCTTCTGTTAGGTCCTTACCATCTTTGTTTTTGATCATACCCATTTTTGCCTGGAATTTACCTCCGATGTTTCTAATTTTCTGGAAGATGTCTCTTGTCCTTCCTATTCTATTGTCTTCTTCCACTTCCACACATTGCTTGTTTAAAAATAATTCCTTATCTCTTCTGGCTAACCTCTGGAATTTTGCATTTAATTGGGCATATCTCCCCCTATCACTGTTGCCTTTTGCTTTCCTTCTTTCTTGGGCTACTTCCAGTGTCTCAGCAGACAGCCATCTTGCCTTCTTGGTTTTCTTTTTCTTTGGGACGTTTTTTGTTGCCGCCTCCTGAACAATGTTGCGAACTTCTGTCCATAGTTCTTCCGGGACCCTATCTACTAAATCTAGTCCCTTAAATCTATTCTTCACCTCCACTGCATGCATGCATGCATGCATGCATATATATATATATATATATATATATATATACACACACACACACACACACACACACACACACACACACACATACACTTCTGTGAATGAGACAGCAGTGATTGTCCAACAAAGCCTGATTTGGAAGTAACCTGTAGGTTTATATCCATCTAACTATTATAGTTATAAAGGTAAAGGTAAAGGTTCCCCCCGCACATTTTGTGCAGTCGTGTCCAACTCTAGGGGCCGGTGCTCATCTCCGTTTGTTAGCCGAAGAGCCAGCGCTGTCCGAAGACGCTTCCGCGGTCATGTGGCCGGCATGACGCGCATGGAACGCTGTTACCTACCCACTGAAGTGGTACGTATTCATCTACTTGCATTTGCATGCTTTCGAATTGCTAGGTTGGCAAGAGCTGGAGCTAGTGCGGGAGCTCACTCCGCACGCAGGGCTAGGGATTCGAACCTCCGAACTTGCGATCTTCCAATCGGCAAGCCTGGCGTCTTACCCCCAAATCTTGGGCACTGTGTTTTGATAATGTTGTTGAGAAATAGTGTTAGAGATAAAGTACTTTTCTGCTTACAGAATCATAATTACCCTACAAATAGATTTAATCAAGTTGACTCTGTGTTGTAGATGTACAGTACTCTTGACGTTGCATGGGAAAGATAAAACACAGGAAGCATCTCTGAAGCTGTTTAAGGGGCATGCCAGCAAAAAGAGTACAAGGCTACCTGAATAGCTTAAAAAAATTTCCAGGATATTTTTTTAAACAATTGTTTTACATAACTGCCAATATGATGTGCTAAATGATAATGAAATGGTTTACTGTACTTTCACAAAAGGGCATTTCTCTGTTTTTGGTTGTAGATCAGCCAGCTGTTCTCTTTTGTACCCTCATACCTACAGTGAGTCAAATCAAGTGACCAATAATCATGTTGAGAGATTGTACATCTCAGGTCCTTTTAATGCCAGAGTACGCTAAGTGTCACTGCTCTGTACTTATCTTTCAGGATATGTGTTTGATTGAGGGGACCCTTGAAGTACATTTGGGGGAGTTTCACTTGAAGATGAAAGGTGAGCTGAATTGTTGAAACACTTGGGAGGAGCTGATATATGACATTATTACTTTTGAAGAATAAATCATGGATTCAGAAAGAGTTGCTACACACATCTCTGCCCCAACATAATAAAAGGTGGTACTCAAACTGGAGTGCTTCCCAATTAGACTTTTATTATGGAATTGCCTTGGCTTCTTCATGGATTCCCGTTTATGCTGTCTTCCATTTGTTTTCTGAGAACTTCTTCCAAATTTTGTCTTACAAAAAAAAATTTGTTAAGGAGGAAAAATTGGAATACTTTCACAATAGTTAATAACTAGTGCTAGAAGCTGTTCATCTGGAAACATGCACAGTCTTCAGTTTTCTTTATGGCTGTGACTGAAGAATGCAATCTTCAGGCCCATTCTCCTTTCACCATCTGCCATGTATTCTCCTGATTTAAGATTCCTATCCTTTTTTTGCAGATCTCAGTTATCTTTCTCCATATATGAAATTGTTGAACTACCACCTGTGTCTTGAACTGAGAGACCCACACAAGATTATGTTGTCTAATGTGTTGGGCAAATCAAATCTGTGGGGGACTTCTTTAGTTCGGATTTGAATCCACTATGCAAAGACAAAGTAACAAGATCTGATATTGTGGTTTGTCAAAACCAGCCTTACTTATCCTAGGCTCCAACAGAATTTAAGCAGAGGGTCTGGGACTTAGATATTCAGTTGAACAGAGCTAAAATTTTCCGTTTTTATTATAATGGAATCACCCTCAGTCCCTGACTCTTCCTAACTATTTTTTCAGGATCATGCATGCTCTGTATAGGAAGCCTTTTTCTCTGGCCCATGTCAAAGCATTACCTATCAGGGTGACAAACAGACGATATTACAGTCTCTCATATGAAAATTGTACCTGTATATGTTTAAGCATAAATGTTGAATCATGACTTATTAAAATGTCCAGTATATTCATATTAGCAATCAGAATTCATAACCCTAATTATTAGGAATTTTAATTTCCCTCATGATGAGATCACTTTAAAAAAATGTCCAATTTTTGGATGTATCAAGTGTGGTGGTGAAATTTCTATCTGTAGCATTAAAAACCAACTGGCGCCTCCCTCACAGTTTTGATTGACTTGGTTTTATGTCATTTTTATGCATGCTTTTTCATTGTTCTGTATGTTGGTTTGATCTCAGACCATATGTTTAAGGTATGTTTAATGTATGTTGGTTTGATCTCAGACCATAAAGCAGAGCTTTCCAAACTGTGTGTCGCGACACGTTAGTGTGTCGGCTGCAGTGTCTGGGTGCGTCGCGGCTGCTGCTGCCTCCGAGCCCTGCCAGGATTCCGCACAGGTCCTAGTGCCTGCCTTGTGCCTTGCTGCCTCCAAACCTGCTGTGATTCCGCTCAGGTCCTAGTGCCTGCCTTGTGCCTTGCTGCCTCCAAACCAGCTGTGATTCCGCGCAGGTCCTAGTGCCTGCCTTGTGCCTTGCTGCCTCCAAACCTGCCCTGCTAGGATTCCACACAGGTCCTAGTGCCTGCCTTGTGCCTTGCTGCCTCCAAACCTGCTGTGATTCCGCGCAGGTCCTAGTGCCTGCCTTGTACCCTGCTGTAAGAGTGTGTCGCAAAATGATGCATGTCTAAAAAGTGTGTCACCAACATGAAAAGTTTGGAAAGCTCTGCCATAAAGCAATAAAATGAATAGTTGCTTAAATGTCATCATCTAAGCTTGCCTTGTGGCTGAGCGACCTTTACAGCCCTAATGGTTGCTCAAGTGTGTACTCATGAAGATGTGCACACCCATTCACACAACAAGACCATATGCAGGTTCACAGAATACCATGGGAGTTACTCACACAGCCACATATGGCATCCCCTTCATCCCATCAACCTTGAAGAGGGTCACTGAGAGAAAAGGGGACAGCAATGATGCTTCTGTTTTTCTCCCAGTAACCCACTGCAGATGACTGATTTTCTAATGAATTTAATGGCAGCAGGAAACCAGAAATCTATTGTTAGCTAGCCAACTTCTTGTGTCTGTCAACTAACATGTGAGAAAAATGGGTGGGGTTCTCTGCAGCTCTGTGGGGTACATTGTTTGTGGTTGATGAACACTTGCATCTCCATGTTGCTCATCTTTTTTTAAAAAAAAAACATAATTATTAAAATCTGTATTTCTTCAGTCTAGTTATTTTTCCCACCTTCCTTCTTTGTCCATGTGAGATTCTATGTGTCTAATGAAAATGGGCTCTGGTCCACTAAAGCTTATTGACTGGCTGACTGGATTTTTATCCCATCTTTATTTTTTTGGTCAGTTCAAGGCAATATACATACCTAATGCTCCTGCCTCATATTTTCCCCACAACAACAACCCTGTGAGGTAGGTTGGGCTGAGAGAGAATGATTGGCCCAAAGTCACCCAGCCGGCTTTCATGTGTAAATGGAAGAGCTCACAGCCTCCTGGTTTCTAGCCTGGCACCTTTGCCACTACACCAACCTGGCTCTCTTAGTGGGGGTGGAAGAAGGATGGGTCGAAAGATTGCATTCTTCAGTCACAGCCGTAATGAAAGCTGAAGTCTGTGGATGCTTCCAGATAAACAGCTTCTAGCACTAGTAATTAACAGACACTGTGGAGCTTATATAATTTTGTTACTCTTCAAGCTGCCACAGTAATCTTTGTGGTCTTCCAGTTATGTGAGTGCAACTTCTCTGTGGAAAATAGCACATTGATTGGCAGGCATTTGGTGCTCAAATTGTCTGCAGAGCTATCATTATCTCTCCTAGCTACTTTTGCTGGACCTTTGTGAGTAATTTCCCAGCATCAAACTAGTCCAGATGCAAACCTCAGTTTGATCATTCCAGCTTCAAACTATTTGTTCAAAATAGTGCTTCAGACGTGTATAGGTCTTTCTTCGAGTGTTCAAATAAACTTGTTATTTTCCTAGTGCAGATGGGAGCAGAGTGGCAGAAAAATGCAAAGGGGGTTGCTAAAACCAGTAGGTGAAGATCAAGCTACACATTATACAGGGATCCATCTAACTTCCTCTTGTCCTCCTTTTGGGTTTGTGTGTGAGAGAGAGAGAGAGAGAAAAAGGGAGAGGAGAAGAGATGGGCTGGGCTGGGCTAGAAGGGAGTGACAATGAATATCGCCCCCATGTTTATTTTCTCTTTATTAGGAAGCTGGGAAAATTGGGAGGAGGAAAGACTGCAGAGAAAAGGCTGAACATAATCTTCTCATCAGCCCTTTTCTGCTTCTGACTGCAACATGCAGTGGCTTCTTTTCATTAAAAATATTAATTAGGTAGGTACTATACTGCTGGACCCAAATTGTCCAAGCTGATGACTGTATGGACACATAATGACATCTCAACCTGTCCCCATCAACATTCCATAGCTCTTTCAGGGACATTCCAGTGATGATCCTGCCCATCCATCTTAACTGTTGTCTTCTCCTTCCCTTGCCTTGCCAAGCATTTTTTTCCTAGTCCATCATCCACAACATTCTTGCAATAGTTTCTACTGTCTGACTGTAATCTCAAAAGAGTAGTCAGTCCATATTTTCTCCAGGACTGATTGATTAGTTCTTGCAGTCCTTGATACTCTTAATAACCATTCCCAAATTCAAAGGCTTTCACATTTCCACTGGAAAGACCATTCCTTTAACTATTCTCATCTTGGTTATCATAGAAAGACCCTTAATTTTCATGATCTTTCTAACTTTACCATTGCCTTCCTCCATAGGGTTAATCTGTATTTCTCCAATATACTGTTCATCTTAATTTATAGAATAAGAAAACTATCTACCATCTTCACTTCTTCATCATTAACTGTGAGTTCATTAAGCATGCTAATTGACATTAGTTTTGTCTTCTTAATATATAACATTAACCCAGCTTTTTCACTTTCCATTTTTACTTTCCTAAGCCTTCATTATTTTCATCTAGGTAAACTGGTTTCATCAAAGATTAGAATTTCAATGTCCCATTTATTCCCACTGTCAAATCTTTCAATCCTGCCATTTAACAACACAAGTTAAATATATAAAGGGGCTATACAGGTAGTCCTCGCTTAACAGCAGTAATTGGGACCAGCAACATGGTTGTAAAGCACGACGTCATGTGACTGCACCGACTTACAATGGCAGTTGTGGCAGTTCTGGTTGCCATCGTTAAGTGAATCGTGCATGGTCGTTAGGCGTGACATCACGTGATCGCCATTTGCGACCTCCTCTCGGCTTCCTCATTGACTTTGCTTGTTGGAGGCCAGCTGTGAAGGTTGCAAATGGCTATCAGGTGACTATGGGACACAGCGACTCTGCCTTTTCTGAAACCTGCCTTTTCATTTGGCATTTACATGCCTCTTGTTTTTCATAAGACTTTCCTTGTGTGAGGAATTTGTATAATGGCTTGGTAATTTGCACATTTTTTGCATATTTCTTCTTCAATTTACTAATCTGCTCCAGTCCCTAGGCCAGGGCTTTCCAAAGTTTTCCCGCGGCGACACACCAACCGCTGTTGGTGTGTCGCCGCGGGAAAACCCGGAAGTGCCGCCGTTGCGGCAGCGCACAAAAACCCGGAAGCGCTGCTGCCGCTTTCGGGTTTTTGCGCGCCGCGGTTGGTGTGTCGCCGCGGGGAAACCCGGAAGCGCTGATGATGATCAGCGCTTCCGGGTTGTGTGGCGACACACCAGACTGTGTGTGGTGACACACTTTTGTGTCGTGACACAAAGTTTGGAAAGCTCTGCCCTAGGCCATATAATTTTATTCTATATACCTTTCATCAACCTTAAGACTTTAACTGCCTCTTCTTCTATAGCTTAAATAATTCATTTGTGTCCGGTGCTTTTCTATTGCCTTCCATACCTCACTTTTTAGTAAGTTACTTCTTGAATATATTCTCTGTCTTCAGATATTTCTGTCATTCCATTATTCCATTTATAAAGAATTTTAGTACAGTCTTACTTCTTTAATCTCCGTTGCCTCTGCTTGATCCCATTATTACTGTTGATCAAAAAAATAATAATCTTAGCTGTTGATTTTCCTGTGATTTCTCTGATCACCTTAAAAAAATCTCTGATTTTTCTTCCTGTGTTATTTTCAACTATTTTTGATAGTTGAAGGTGAAATAACACGAGATATGTGATGGACCGCTTATCTCTAATCATTTCTGCCCACCTGGTACATTCTGACAGAATGGGTGCACTCCAGGTCCCCTCTATTAAGTGTCATCTTGTGGGACTGAGGAAACGTGCCTTTTCTGTCATGGCCGCCACCCTCTGGAACAACTTCCCCAGAGATACATATGGCACCTACTCTCCTGGGGTTCCAGAAAGCTCTTAAAACCTGGCTTTGGTCCCAGGGCTGGGGTTAATGTATAGTTGCATTTTGGGGGAGGGCATTTTGTTTTGTTTGATTTGTTCCGTTTTTAGATCGTTTTAGCCAAGGATGTCTATATGGTTTTAGGTTTTATCTGTTTTTATGGATTGTTTTGGTTTTGTCGTCCCCCCCCCCACACGTATGTTAACTGTACTGGATGTGTATCATCTATTCTGCTTATGTGTCCTCCAGGTCAAATCTTGCTGACATATGTAGAAGCTTCAATTTTCAAAGCTTAACTTGTGTATTTGACACCAGTCATTCACATATTTCCCACAATTTGCACATGGAAGTATCCTGTTGAATTCTTTGTACTTCTCTATCTTTTGCTTCCTTTTATATAGTTGACTTCATTTCAGTTTAGGGTGTCTGCTTGAAGCAGATGTTGTCAATAAACCAGGAATTCTCTTTGTAAAACTCTATTAACTTATCTCCTGCATTAACCTATTTCCAGGGTTTACACAACTGAAACCTTCCTGTAATGCTAATTCTCCAACTTTTGCATTCCACTCACCCATCAGTGGAATGCAAACACTTTTTTAAATTTTGGGTTGGCACCTCTTGCAATTTGCCATGGAATTCCTCCCTGCCTTCCATCACTGCATGTGTAGTAGGTACATACACTTGCATGATATATATTAATTCTAATATTGTCTCATTTATTGGTTTATGCCCAAGCACATACTTAAGAATATTATTTAAAGTGGCCTGTTCCAGTTCACCTTAATTCACTTACGAATAGGCTGACCATGTGTCCCGTTTTGAACGGGACAGTCCTGTTTTTTAGCATTTTTCAACCGTCCCGTTGTTTTAATAAAAATCTCAGTTTTGTCCCGTTTTTCAAACCCGGTGGGAATGGCACAGAAGGAGGATCCAAGCTGGAGCGCGGACCGGGGGGTGGGGTTTGCAGGCGGGAGCCAATTGTGCGGACCGGGGGGGCGGGGTTTGCAGGCGGGAGCCAATTGTGCAGACCGGGGGGCGGGGTTTGCAGGCGGGAGCCAATTGTGCAGACCGGGGGGCGGGGTTTGCAGGCGGGAGCCAATCGCGTTGACCGGGGGGACCCCTGCCTTTTTAATGAATACGGAATATTACATAAGACTCCGTCCTGTTTTGCCATCCTGAAATATGGTCAGCCTACTTATGAATTAACATCCAATTTATGAAAAACATCCAATTTAGCATGCTTCAGAGCTCAATTTTTCCATGGTTAATACTCGTCACATTTCATGTTCCAGTTATACAGTGTATATCATTGTAAAAAGAGGAGTTCTTTTTCTTTTTCAAGTTCCTTCTAGCTTTGCTTTGGCCAGATCTACTTGTGAAAATTCAGTGTTCTTCAGGAACTAAAGGAATGCCTTCTGACCTTGGGAAGTTGTCATCTGGCATTTAGATTTCTGTATATGTGTGAGCCGTGTTGATACAGTTTTCTTGGCAACATTGTAGAACTGGTTTGCCATTGCCGCCTTCTGGGTTTGATTATAGAGTTCCTTCTGCTAGATGGATTGGCTTCCCTCATAACAGCAGAGCCTTAGCTGCCCTTACTTCCATTATAGATTACCCTTAAATTCATCCCCCTTCTTTCAACCTTACCAGCTAGGGTGATCCTACCTACAGCGTGTGCTCCTGTTGGCATTGTGGACAGGGTCACTGAAAGTATTAAGGCATTTTTCCACATCAAAAGGTTAATTATACAGAATGATGCTCACCAGGACTTCATTTGGTAAACTAAGGCAGATCTACCATAATGATGTGCTTGACCATGCAAATGTATTTTGTATGAGAATAAAGTTGGCATGGGCTATGTTCAGGAGGATTCCTTTACTGGAGGAGGTCTTTAAACACAAGCTTTGGTATCTCCATTTCATCCTATGTGATTTGCTGGCCCCCAAATAATTTTTGTGGCATTTATTAGTGGTTAAGGTGCTGGGCTAGAAACCAGGAGTCTCTGAGTTCTAGTCCCGCCTTAGGCATGAAAGCCGGCTGGGTGACCTTGGCCCAGTCCCTCACTCTCAGCCCAACTCACCTCACAGGGTGGTTGTTGTGGGGAAAATAGGAGGAGGAAGGAGTATTAGGTATGTTTGCCACCTTGAGTTATTTATAAAAATAATAAAGGCGGGATAAAAATTAAATAATAATAAAATAATAATAATAATAATAATAATAATAATAATAATAATTTAGTTGAAGGGATGGTTATGTATTTGGGGATCAACAACAATTTATGTTACTGGTTTCTTTTCTCAGAGTCTATGAATTTAGGCTCTTACTTGTTTTTCTTGTGTTTCTTTTTCTAGGATTGGTGGGTTATGCACGTCTCTGTCCAGGTGACCAATATGAGGTATAGTATTTGGCAAACTATTGAAAAAAGAAACTCTGTGTGTGAGTGTGTGTGTGGCTCAGAGGCCACTTGTTTTAATCCCAGGTTCAACCCTTGGCATCCCTAGGTAGACTGGGAAAATCTCCTGCCTGTAATTCTATATAGCTGCAGTTGGTCGATGCAGATATTTTTTCCCCAGATCCCTCCCGCATACCTGTGAACTATTAGGCTATTTTTGGACATGGATTTTTCCCTCTTCTAGAAGATCTCTCAACCCATGTTCAGAAATAACCTAGCTGACAAGTAACAAATAGGCAGTATTAATTTGCCATTGCCTCCCCTGCTGATGAGGAGATCCAGGAAGGGTAGTGCATTGTTTTCTTCTTCCCTTGTGTATTTTATTCCTTCAAGAGTTTTGTTGATTGTTTCATGTATCTTCTCTAGTTGTTCCTTTTTTATTATGATGAAGGTGTCATCTACATGCCAGATCCATATATTTGGTTGAATGTCTGGGGGTTCCATAGCTTCTAGATGCTGCATCATGGTCTCTGGTCTGAATCCTGAGAGTGGTGTTCCCATGGGTGTTCCTCTGATTTGTTGGTATATTTGTCAATTGAACGTAGATAGTGAAGCACAGGTTGATGAGTTCCATGAGCCTGGGTATTTCAATCATAGTGTATTTGGCTAGGTCAGGTGTGTTCTGCAGGTCGACCTACTGCAATAGATTCTTTCGCTAGTTCTGGATCTGGATGTGAAGAGTGCTGTGACATTGAATGAGACCATAATTTGATCTTCTTCTATTCTTAGATCTTTGATTTTCTAGAATTACTGTAGTGGAGGATTGATAGAATATCAACTCCTCTATGAGATGTACAAGTTTTTTGGGGAGTTCTTGGGCTGTGTTGTAAGCTAGGGTCCCTGGTAATGATACAATTGGATGAAGGGGTATATGTTCAGTGAATGAAAAGTCTGTAATTTGTGTAGCTTTTCCTTTTACAAATAGCCGTGAAGGGTAGCATCAATTCCATAGGATGCAGCAACCCACCCAACCAGGTTGTAATTTTAGTTCTCCCTACCTTCCCCTCATCACTTCCCTTCTCTATCAGCTCTTTCCCCCCAGGAGGGAAACTACCACTAGCACTCAATATGGAGTGCACTGTGCCTGTGAATTGGCTGAGGCTTTTAATGCGTTTTGCTAATCCAACAGAAATGAGGTTCCCATCAATTCCTGCATAAACCCCCAAATACATTTGTGATAGATTTTCCTGTCTCTTGTTTGTATCTTACTGTAGGTGTTTATACGGCTGGGGCGCCAGAAGTGGAAAATAAAAGGCAAGATTCTGACAGATGACAATCAAATGTGGGAGGAGGAAGAAAAAATTTTTATACCCAGCCTTCATGAGAATTTTGAAATCAAGGTAAGAATGTGTATGAATGGGAGGCTTCATTTGGTAGCAAGCAGGGGTATCTGCAGGGTATGGTCAAAAAAAGGCAAGATAATAGCCATAACGTTGTGATCAAAGCTCCACCCATTTTTCTATGTGCATCGCGCATACAATGCACATAAAAAAACAGGCAGAACTTTGATTGTACCATTGGGGCTGCCATCTTGACTTTTATGACCATACTCTGCAGATATCCTGGATAACAGGACTAAGTATTTGCTGCGTGTTTCTCTCTCAACAGAAATTTCACAGTTCTGTCCAAACAAGTTTAAGATCTGACACCTTGGATCAGCAGTTGACACTTGATTGACATTTATCTTTTTCAACATTGTATTTCTTTTTCTTCCTTTTGTGAGACAGTTTTGTTGCCCCAATATAATTGATGGAATAACCTTAATTGCGATGCTTTATGATCAAGTGTTGGTTAGAGAGGTTAAGTCACGAAAAATTGTCAGGCTTTTGACAGCTGAGAGCAAGATTTCCACTGAATCAAGATTTATTGAAGGCTAAGCGATAATGCCACAGAAATCTCAACAATGGATTACTTTCGTTTTAGAACCCAACCGGTCTTTCTGCTTGTTAGGGTGGAGTCTTCTTCATCTCCTTTTAACAGCCTCTTTGTTGAACTGGCAGGCTGCCTGCCTGTTTCCAGACAATTGAGAAATCTGTAGGTGCCTTTTTCAATTGTCTCTTGAATCCTTCTTGGTTGGGAACAAACCACTACTCAAATGAATCTTTTTTTATATATATAGATTTTATTAAGATTTTAAATATACAAAGTTAAAAGTTGAAAATGAAACAGAAATAGAAATACAAATTAAAGAAATAGGAAAAGAAAAGTGTAGTAAAGCAAAAGAAAGAAAAAGAAAACAAACATAGAAATTGGATAACTTCCGATCTATCTATGGTCATAGGAGTAAAGAAAAGTAATTTGTTCTTACATGCTGGCTATTCATATAACATTCATATACATTTCTTGTCTAATATATTCTATTTATATATAATCTAATCATCAAAACCCCATGCAAGCTTTGCTCCTCCTGCTTTTTGCAAATAGTCCATCAAAGGCTTCCACTCTTTAAGAAAATAACGATTTGAATTTTCTTTTAATAAACATGTCAATTTGTCATTTTCTGCCATATCCAATAATTTCAACATCCATTCCTGTATCGTTGGTACAATTAGGTTTTTCCAGTTTTGTGTATATAAAAGTCTTGCTGCTGTAATCATATATTGTATTATTCTAAAAAAATGTTTTTCTATTTGTACATCCAAAATTCCGAGTAAAAAAAATTCTGGTTTAAATGGTATTCGTATTTGTAGTATATTTTGCATCAGTGAATGTATCTCAATCCAAAATTTCTTTGCCATTTTACATGTCCACCACATATGGTAAAAAGACCCCTCTTGTTTTTTACATTTCCAACATAAGTTGGAAATATTCCCATACATTTTTGCAAGTTTTTGTGGGGTCGTATACCATCGGTACAATATAATATAATATAATCTTTTAGATTATAACACAAAGTAAATTTTAATCCTTTAGTCCACATATCTTCCCATTGTTGCAATTGTATATTGTGGCCAATATTTTTTGCCCATTGAATCATACAGTCTTTAACTTGTTCCTCCACCATTTCTCCTTTTAACAATAATTTATACATTTTAGCAATTAAGTGTTCATCAGTTTCACATAATTGTATCTCAAATTCTGATTTGGTTTGTTCAAATTCCAATTTTTTTTAATCTAATTTAAATTTCTCTATAAGTTGCATATAGGAAAGCCATTGAAAAGTATACCCTTCTTGAGCAAGTTTTTCTTTTGATTTTGTTACATAATGCCCTTGTTCCTTTTTTAAAAAATCCTTATAAGTCAACCACTTGTCCTTATTTCTTATTTCTGTTCTATAAAATGCTTCTTGCGTGGAAATCCATAAGGGTCTCTTATAACATAAAGTTGATTTATATCTATTCCAAATTCTCAACAAAGATCTTCTAATATAATGATTTTTAAAATCCACATTAACTGTAGCTTTGTCATACCATAAATATCCATGCCATCCAAATCTTAATTCATGACCCTCCAAATTCAATAATTTTTCATTTTTCAAAACAATCCATTCTTTAAGCCATACCAAACCACAGGCTGCATGATAAATTTTCAAATTTGGGAGACCTAAACCTCCTCTTTCTTTTGAATCTTGCAAGACTTTGTATTTTATTCTTGGTTTTTTCCCTTGCCAAATAAACTTAGAAATATCCCTCTGCCACTGTTTAAATGGTTCCTCTGATGTCAATATAGGTAGTGTTTGAAAGAGGTATAAAATTCGTGGTAATATATTCATTTTGATCGCTGATATTCTACCTAATAATGATAATTGCAACTTTCCCCATCGATCTAAATCTTTTTTAATGTCTGTCCAAAGTGGAACATAGTTATTTTGAAATAATTTGACATTCTTCGATGTTAAATAAACTCCCAAATATTTTACTTTTTTCTCCATAGAGCAGAGCTTTCCAAACTTTTCATGTTGGTGACACACTTTTTAGACATGCATCGTTTCGCGACACACTCTTACAGCAGGGCACAAGGCAGGCACTAGGACCTGCGCAGAATCACAGCAGGTTTGGAGGCAGCCAGGCACAAGGCGGGCACTAGGACCTGCGCGGAATCCTGGCAGGGCTCCGAGGCAGCAGCAGCCGCGACACACCCAGACACTGCAGCCTAACTAACTAACTAACTAACTAACTAACGTGTCCCGACACACAGTTTGGAAAGCTCTGCCATAGAGTATCCCGTCATTTCTCTCAATTTCTCTTGTTGATACTCCGATGAATCTTAACACTAACCAGGCTTAGCATGTTATGTGAATATAGCTTCTAGGTCTTTAATTGGCTTGCTTAAGTGTGTTTTGTGAACTTAAGTGTGCACCATTTAAACTGAGTAAATGATTCAGCCAAGCCAAATCCTTTGTAAACAGGTCTTTCCATATCCCAAAGAAAAGGTGGTATGAATTGGCTTTTGCAAAATTCTGTGGAATAATGGTCTGCTTGGAAGCTTTTACATTTTGTAAGCAACTGCTGCCACATTGCTTGTTTGCTGGCAACACTTCTTTCTTGTGCTGGCAGTGTGTGTGTTGGGGGTAGGCAGAGCTCTGCTGGAAGGAATTCTTGATTCTTCTCCAGCGGAGCTTATGGAAATGTGCTTAAAATGTTCCTTTCTTCACTACATGATGAGAGGTTAATTGAGATGCACTGTGCAAATGTTGTGAGAAAACATGCAGATCCTTCATTGTGCCAATGCAGATGAGTCATCTCCTCCAAATTCAAGGGAGAAGTAATAGAATTGGCTTTTGTACTGTTGGCTAATCAGAATTCCACATGTAGACACACTGTTTTAAACCATCTTTGGATGAATTGGCGTCAGCTTATGACTTGCATGTGTGAAATTACTGTCACAAAGAGTTTTCCTGTCATTTCAAAATGTAAGTTTCATTAGAAACAGACTGTATGTCAAAGCAGTAGAATGTCCTTGAGTAATGTAAATGCATGTGTGAAGATGGTTTATGGTTCATTTTACATGTTGGCTTATATATTGAGGAGGATAGTAAAATGAGAACACTTTTCTCACCATATTGTTTGGGTGATATATTTTCTGTGCTGGAGTAATCTATAGTTCTTGAGATGTTTCCGATCTACAACTCACAGTTTATTTACTTGGTGGCCCCAGACCCAACCAGTATGCCTAACAGCGAAGAGTGAGAGTTGTAGTGCAGAAACATATGGAAGGCTACAGGATTCCTTCCGGTATACACATCTATAGAGTAAGTCTAACTGAAATGAAAAGAAAAGTGTCAAGTGAAGTATTCAGATATAGTATCCTGGTTCACTCATTATGCAAAACCTAAGTACGATTTCTTTGGTTTGCCTTCATTGTGGTTTGTAAATCATGAGTTATGGTTTGGTGTCTTGTGTGAACCCAGCCAATAGTACCTAATTCAATGAATCATGATTAAGTTCATGCAATGTATCAGCCAGGTTAGGGTGTAAAGTCAAGTTCCAAATCCAGTTGGCCAAGTACTTGCTCCTTTGCCAACTTCTATGCTAGGTAGCATGATAGGAATATGACCCACAGCTGGTATTCAATGTGCTGTGAGGTGAAGATCCCCATCTGAGAGAACTATTGAGTTTTGTTTGGTTCTGCTTTCCACATCATGAAGTTGATTGTGGGTCAATGTGAATTAAGGTATCTGATTTTAGTGTTGCTTTCTGTATGGCTTGTATATATGACATAGTATTTTTTTCCCGTTCAATCATGTCCAATTCTCAGAGACTGCCTGGACAAGTCCTTGCAGTTTTCTTGGCAGGTTTTTCAGAAGTGGTTTGCCATTGCCTTCTTCCCAGGGCTGAGAGAAAGTGACTGGCCCAAGTCACCCAGCTGGTTTTGTGCCTAAAGTGGGACTAGAACTTACGGTCTCCCGGTTTCTAGCCTGGTGCCTTAACCACTACACCAAACTGGCTCTCTCAGCTACACTGTATGTAGAGTTAATCAAATCACCTCGCCCACTTTACCAGTTTATATTTTAGAAGCAACCGCTGAGTCCATTGGATTGTGGTCTATTTTCTGCAAAGGGAGGGAGCATGATGGTTAATTAGGGACCCTTTCTTAATTTGCTCTCCTCCTCCAGTTACAGAAGTAATTTATTTTTATTTATTTTTCGAATTTTGCCACCGCCCATCTCCCCCCAAAAGAGGGACTCTGGGCGTAATGCTGTATTGTTGACCCTATAAAGGAAGTGCTTAGATCAGAATAACACCTAGTTTTATAAGGAAGCACTTGCTCTTTAGGTAGTTTAGAAATCCTAGTTTATAATGTATTCCCTGTAGTTCTTCATCTCAGTTTTTTTGCTGAACCTTTTTTCCTCTGCTAAGTATTTGGTGAGGGGAAGGTATGTGAAAAGCTGTTTGGCTGATATTATCATATACTTTTGCAGGTGACAGAACTGCGAGGGCTCAGTACGGTCCTGGTTGGCATTGTAACGTGTGACAGCATCGACTTCTTTACGACTAGGCCTCAAGCCATCATTGTGGATATATCTGAACTAGGTACCATCAAACTACAACTGGAAGTCCTGTGGAAGTAAGAACACTGATCTGCATAGTGATTGTTATATCACAATGTATGTTGCATAACAAGCAAAATGGGCAGCAACAAAAATAATTGCCCTTGGTAACCCAACTAAAATTGAGTCCAAAAGTGGCAAAATCATCTCAGTTTCTTAAGGAAAATAATTCCTAAGGAGAAAGTATTTTCAAAGGGAGTAAATAGCTGTGAGAAAGCATCAGATCTCCATATGGTGTTTTGGGTGTAGTGTCCATGCACAACAGTGTGCATGTTAATTTTTTATTCCTAACAGGTGCCTATTGGATAATACTTTCTGGCTATTGTGTATGCATGTCTAAAAAGTAAGGGGTGTAAAATATTCCATCATGGAACATTTTATCCCCAAAACATACCTCTCTGACCTGAAGGCAGGGCATTCCAAGTCTTCTGAAAGAAGTCTGACCTCAAAATGGGCCATAGTGACTTCAGAACATGCCATATGCATTGCTTCTGGACCACTGGCCATAGCCCTCCCAGAATACTTTGAGCGGCCCATTCAGAGGTCCAATCACGTCTGGAATTGCCTGTTCTGGAGTTGGAACATTCAATTATGGAACATTTTGCACGCCCTTAATACAAAGCACACTTCCATCTGGCAGCATAATGAATAGAGAATAGAGTAGCCCTTAAATTGACCATTTATGTTGCATAGTGAATCTAGCTGTAGTATTCAGAAAGAAATGTTGGATTGTGGTTAATTTATATTGGCAATGCTCACTACCATAGTATTCTTTGCTTATCTACAGACCATACTCTGCTCTGGTAGTGACAGCCACAGTTGTCCTTCCAGCATCTTCTTAGCTCTATAAATGTTCCTCTGGAAAAATGGATGTTTGGGAGGGAGAATCTGATGCTCCTGCCATGTTGCAGTTTTCATTATTTTTTAAAAAAATAACTTCCAATCTTTCCTGTTGGTGATAATTCAGCCAGCTGCTCTGTCTGGCTCCATTTTAAAATTCACTTTTGGGGACTGGTTTGATGTTCAGTTCTCTAGCTCTCTGTACAAATAATGAAAAACGGTCTTTGAAGATGTGGTAGAGCTGTAAAGAAGAGTTTTTAAGACAACACAGTAGACGTTTGGCTGGTGCCGCAAATGAAGGAAAGGGAATAACTGTATGTATATTTTTTTGGCTTTTCTATATTGAAAACACAAAAACATTAAATATGCATTTAGTCATGGCATCTTTTTTAGCCAGGTCTCTCTTCAAAGATTCACTGACGGAGAATATGAATGGTTGCCATGCTTTTAACCTTTTTTAAAATGATATTTTCTTCAACATTTGTGGTCAGTGGTTTGTCATGAAAAGATGGACTTGAAATGCTAAAATCGTCCCAGTAATATTGTTGTCACAAGGCAACAATTTTCTTCCACGGTGGCACATTTTAAAAGGTCCTTCAGTAAAATGTGGGATTAATCTCACTCTCTTTTTAAAATTTATTTTAGAAAGAAACAGTTATTAGACTGTTCTGTGGCCTCCCTTTTTTTCTGCATTAATTTTTTTTTTAGAAATCTCTCTATATCATAGCTTTCCAAACTGTGTGTCGCGACACTTTAGTGTGTTGTGAAGCGGCGGTGGGGGTGTGTATGGCGGCGGTGGCGGCAACGACATCAGCGGTGCGCCATCAGCGCTTCCGCGTTTTAACAAGGCCGCTGCCGCCGTACACTCCACTGCCACCGCGTGCCCCCCCGCGCCACCGCCACGTGCGCCCCCGAGCCGCCACCACTGCCGGCATTGGTGTGTCACGAACGGCGGCAGTTTGGAAAGCACTGCTCTATATTATATCTTCAAAGGTTCTGGGTGTACCTATAACATTCTGGATGCTTACAGTAAATCTTTGTCTTTCCACAGTTCAAGTCAGATAAAAATCCAGGAAATACCTAGACACGTGCTTGGATCAGTATTTGATAGGAAAAAAGGAGGGTTTTTTTAAAAAAAATACAATAATAATTCTGCATTTTACATGTATTCTCATTAGTCACTTTGAACAGGCTTTTTTAGTTCAAAGATTTATGCTGGTCTATGACCGTAATAAAGATTTGTTTGTTTGTTTGTTTAGTACAAAGAGGGAAAGTAAATGGAGTAAATCAAAAGACAGTAGAATTCACCAGCTGTATATCCTGATACCTTCTAATTTAAGCTAAATCATATTCCCCTCCATGCAGCCATCTGAAAACAGGACCTGGAGAGTATCATGAAAAAGGGGGCTCAAGTCCCTCTCACTTTATAGTTCAAATGCCATCAGATATTTTCAGCAGTGCACCTCTCCGTTGTCTCCTGGCTGAATTAGCTTCAAATTGATAGAGGCTCTATTTGAAGCCTTTAGTGCAGACAAGCCTCTTGTCTGTTGGCAAGAGAAATATCCTGCGAGAGAGATGTGTGTAGCCAAGAGCAGAACAAGTTTGATTGTTTCTGATTCCTCCTTTTGGTGCCAGAAGGTTCCATAGTGTTCTTTTGCAGCCAATCCTGGTTCATTTGGCACTTACCAATCCTTCCCTGCTAATAGCTCTTTCGATTCCGAAGAGTTTCTGTCAGCTCTCCTAAAGTTCAAATGATGCTTTACTTATTTAGAAGGTCAGTTTCCACCCTGAACGTAAACAGGGACATCTTGTGGTGACTTTGGCATTCCCTGGCACAACTTTCTGAAGCTGCACATGAAGAATGTGCATATTTAGGAAGTCTCAGGGGGAAAATTAAGGTGGCCTTTGTAAAACTCTGTTTGTTCACCTGGGAGAAAGGTATTATCAGAAAGGTGAGTTGGGAGTGAAGACACCTAAGGGTTTGTGCCACATGCCCCCTCTCAAAGGCCTTTTCATCCTAGGATGTGGTGGGCAGCTTTCGGTGGGTCAGGGCAGACACTTCCTCCTCTGATCATCTGGAAGGTCACAGATGATGCCACAATATGAATATTGTCATCACAAAAAATTCAGGGCCATATTTTCCAGTCATTTTTGAATTTTGTAAAATTATTTTTTAAGGTTGGGAGTAGGAACATGAAAACTTTCGTTTCCACTCCTAGAAAAAAACCCAACATTACCTTTTCATCCCTAAAGGAGTTGCATTCACCTACTTTCAGGGCCAGAATAAGATTCCCCCCCCCCAAGCATTTGTTTGTGATTTGAGGAGCATGGGGATTTGGCAACTGTACATCTTTGGAAGTACATGCTTGCTTGCATCTTTCCCCACTTAGTGGCTTGTAGCATCTTCACAGTGTCATTTAGCCATTGGTGAAGCGATATAACCCCTGTCCTCATTACTCTTATTTTGGCACAGTGATGATTGGATGACTCTAGAAGATGCTCTAAGTTGCTAATCAGGAAATGGTTGTAGAGAGCATTCTGTGTTTGGCATCTATTAAATGTATTGACCGCATCTCCAGAATTCCTGGTCATGATGACCATAATTCAAGGGAAAGGCACTCTCAACAGGTCTGAGGAATGCAAGCTGGGAATAGCTGATCTAAGGTTACAACAAAATACCAACCTGTCAGATTGGGTAAATTATGTGTGTGAAAATACATTTAGATGATATATTGAATCTATAATAAATAAGAGCACCAGTAGGATTTCTGCCCTGTGATTTATGGTGGAAAAAATAACATGAAGATTTTAATTTTATCTTTTGTCTTCTGGAAAGAAACATTTTAAGGCTGAAATAGCTTTTCTGAGAAATCTTTTTCCTGAAGTTTTGTTGTGTGAGCTAATCCTCGGTTCATAGGAAAATTAAAGATATTTCTCTAATATTCAAACTTTACTCAATATGTTGGTCTTTTCCAAAGTGGATGCATCAGGGGTCTTGAATAATAACAACAACAACAGCAATCCCCAAATGTGTTGGCTTTTCTTGGCAGTTTGCTTGCTTGTTCTTACTCATGAAAATGTTTTTGTCTTTAAAAACTATGTATGTACAGTACATGCAGCCTCCTGCTTACAGATTTATAATAGCAATGTTTACATGAATGAGATTTCTTGTCACAAAAACTTGCCATGGTTCATCTGCTTTTTTTGCAGCATGTTCTCATGGGGGTATTTGCAGTAACAGACTGAAAGCTGAAGACAGATGTATTGTAATGACTGCAGTTGCTCACTACACTATTTAGAGCCCCATTGGAAAACCACAGTTTGCTGAATAATTCATAATTGGTTGGGATCGCACCACAACTCTTTAAGCCATAAACTATAGTTTACAAATCACAGAGGCTGGTTTACACATAATCACAACCCAAAAGCCAGTAAACAACATGGTGATTAGCACAGTGTATGCAACTGTTGCTCGGGGCTCTCTATCAGAATTTTGCTCCATCAGGGTTACCCTTCCAGAATTCCCTAAAATGCTAACTTTACTAGTGTCTCAGATTTTCTACTCTGAGTGAGAATTAGGAATTTCAGATGGCTCTAAGTGGCCTCTTGAGTTTTTATTGAATTCACAATATTTTTGGTTATCTGCTCAGGCAGTATGCTACAGAAGATAAATTAGGAAACAGTGCCTTGTTGAAAAATAAGATGGATCCCTGTGCAGGATTTCTAGCACTGAGTTATAAGCATAGATGTCTGAACCCATGCATTCATAGGCTGCTACTAGTGTTGACTTGCTTTGACAAGGCTGTAAACCAGTGTTTCTCAACCTTAGCCATTTTAAGATGTGTGGACTTCAACTCCCAGAATTCCCCAGCCAGCATTGGGGGGGGGGGGGAATGTCTGTATATCATAAAATGGCTACGGTTGAGAAACACTGCTGTAAACTATCCAGCTTTGCCAATTAACATGCAGAGGCATTGTCTTCAGTCCCACATAATGTAAAATATAACAGGTAAGTTCACACATCATATTAAGACGAAAATAGGCAATCACTTAATGATTTAGCATACTAGCAGGTTGCATCCTGCACTAAGCCATAATATTGTTTGATTGATTTTGACTTAATGTGTTGCATGAATCAAGCACTGTATTTTATTAACCCTGATTTATTGGTTAGAATGTATATGAACCCAGCCAATTGTGTCTTAGCCAATAAATCATTGTTAAAACAAACTATAGATTGGTACAATATGGGGATCACTGATATGTGAAAGAGTTGCTGGATTCACACCACACACATAATTTTGCTATTGATTTAATTCATTTAATCAAACTAACGAAACGGGATTGGTCCAACATGTTTGGCCACAAAAAAACCTCATGATGGTTAAAACTAAAACAGCTTCACAAATGCAAATGCAGCCACCAGGTTTTGAAGTGACCTGGTCAAGCTTGTTATTCAAATACTGCCATTGTGAGGAAGTAGGGCACAGTGTTTCAGCTTCACTTCCTTATCTTGATGTGAGAACAGAACAGAACCAAGTGTGCTGTTCTGAGCATGTTGGAGGAAGGTAGCATAAAAATGTAATAAATGCCAACATTTATTGGATGATGCTGATCATGGAGCAAAAATTAGTTGGGCTAGAAAAGCAAACAGCAGTAGTGAGTGACCCAGTTGTTTGAACTGCAAAGGTTGAGCTGTAAGCTTTAACACAATTAAGGCTAGCAAGCATAAAAATAGCAATATTTCCAGATTTTTGCGACGAGGCAATATAGCAGAGAATCCTTCCTGATACAGCTGTGACTCTGAAGTTCTCCTGGCTGCTTTCTGCTGGGACAGCTAAGAAGGTGATGGATGAGAACAAAGTCCAGCTACTGCCAAATCCATCAGCATAGATGGCTGTTTAATTGAGAGTATTAGTTTTTGTCACACTTGGATCTAAAGAAGAAAAAGATCTTTGGTCTTCTAGATGCTGCTGTACTCTATCAGCCCTTACCTAAGAGATAGGGACAATGAGAGACAGACTTTCAACTCCTGATATATAGGGAGGGTTTTAACTTCAGAACAAGCATCCAACCCATCTCTGTGCTTGACGATAGGAAAATACTCTCATACAAATGCACAGAATAGGGAAATATTTACAAAGGCTCTTCATGTGACTAATTCAGGCCATAGATTTTCTTGCTATCTGGTACTTTCAGCCATGGCTTTTGAAATTATGAGGGGGAAAAAGCATAAAATACAACGAAACCATTAAAAGAGATAAACTTCAGTAGGCAGTTTAGAAAAGTGAGCATAAAGAAAAAGCAATCTATATTTTTAGCATGAATGTATAAATTACATTGAAATGAATTAAAATTATTTTGGATAAAATGCAGTTCTGGATGTTGACAGTCTGTTGTTGTCAGCCCTCCCAAGTAAACCAGACAGGAAACATGACCAGATGACCTGCTTCTACTTTATTGTTAGGCTACATTAACAGAATCTTGCAAGTCTGAAAGTACAAATCTCCCGCCGTCCCTTTTTCCACCCGCCAAGCTAGGGCGGATCCTTTCCAAGTTTCTTTCTCTGCCCATTACTCAGTTGCGGGCTCCTCCCCCTTTTATCTGATCTTTCCCTAGGCAGCATCTCTTCCCCTTGCCTTCCAAGGTCATTTTCGCATTCCATTATAGTTGTCTATTTTGTGACCATAGGCTTAGTATCCAAGGTTGAATTTCCAGGGTAACCTGGAGCTACAGGGGAGCTCTAGATGTGTTGTGCTTCCTGCTCTCCTTGCAGACAGAAGAAAAGCTGTCAAAAACAAGCTTCTTCAACATGGTGCTTCCCGGATGGGTTGGACTTCAGCTCCCATAATTGCAGCCAACAGGGGAGTTGAATTGCCCCATATCTGACAGACACCAAAGTGGGAGAGACTGCTGTGACCAGAACATGGGGCTGATGCCATTTTTCAGAGCTTGATTGGCAAAGTGTTATTCAGACAGGGCCTTTCTATAGTTTTATCACTGCGGACAAGAACAGGGATGGCTCACAGTGCTTTAAAATAGTACCATTCTGGTCATCATCCAGTGTCCTTACAACTCAGTACTGAGAAAAAAGAAACTTGTTCCAGCCATCATACAGTATCTCTTACTTTTAATATCTCTGGGCTGTGCCTGATCATATACCACTTCACATTGTGGATTCTCTCTCTCGCTTTAACTGCAGTTCAGCTTTCTATCTTGTAGCTTTCAGCCTTGCCCATCTTGGTTACGCTGACTACGCACCTCCAAGAGAGACCAAGACATAAAAGGGTCCCTCATGAGGGAACATTTAAAAGCCATTGCCCTAAATCAGTGCTTATTACAAAGAGTGAGAAGACTCTGAAGAATTGAAATAAATTGTTAGTCCATATTAGACACAGCATTAGCAGAAGGGGGACTCATGACCATTATTCTTTTTCTTTTCCATCCTCCTCCTTTTATTAAAATCAAAAGTTGGCAAGAATTACTATAAGGGAAAAACAGATCAGCCCAAAATACATGTAAAAGCAGTTCCAAAGTAATTTATCTGTATTTTTGTCATATATTTTATTTCCCCATTTCATAGAATTATTTTCAAGATAATTTGTAAGTTAAAAGCTCTAGTAAAAAGGTAAAGGTCCCCCCCGCACATTTGTGCAGTTGTGTCCGACTCTAGAGGCCAGTGCTCATCTCCGTTTGTTAGCCGAAGAGCCAGTGCTGTCCGAAGACGCTTCCACAGTCATGTGGCCGGCATGACACGCGGAACGCTGTTACCATCCCACCGAAGTGGTACCTATTAATCTACTTGCATTTGCATGCTTTTGAATTGCTAGGTTGGCAAGAGCTGGGGCGAGTGCGGGAGCTCACTCCGCCACGCGGGGCTAGGGATTTGAACCTCTGAACTTGCGATCTTCTGATCGACAAGCCTGGCGTCTTACCCGCTGAGCCACCACGCCCCTAGATTGCTCTAGAATCTAGAAGCTCTAGATTGCACCTCAAATATTGTATGAGTGCAACAACATTATAAAACATGAAGAATCAAATAAAACATAACTAAAACCAGGAGGCAAATAAATAACATGAGAAATAGCTGGAAGAATAAAAAGAGCACATTCTGTATTAAAAGAGCTCAGACAAATAAATCAATTCTTATATGAAAGTCCCAAAATGTTGGTAGGTGCAATTAGAAGTCCCATCTAGCAAGTTGCTCAGCATATTATCATCATCCATAATCCATACTAATAGCTGCAACAGATGTCTCATTTGTGTAGGATATTTGCATCTTTCCAGTGGTGAAAAATGCACCCCTTGAAGGAGGATTCCTACAAAAGCATTGTTCCTTTGAAGCAAGTTCTTGTATGTCTTGCAAGAGTGGAATTGTATGTCTGTATGGGGAATTTGAGAAGGCCAGTTGGCAGAAATATATGAGATTTCCTCTGTGCTTTGGCAATCAGATAAGTATGTGTTGGCTTTCTAATACTTATTGTGTGCTTTTTTTTGTTTGTTTGTTTCAATCCATAGTCCTTTTGATTCTGAGGATTTAATTTTGTCCCCTGGGTCCACCACCAAGTTTTCTATGGGGAGTAGAAAAAACTCCATATACAGCTGGACTCCTCCAAACACTCCTAGCTTCCGAGAAAGATATTACCTTGTAAGTATCAATGAAGTAGGAGCTGTTTCTCTTCTAAACCCAAACCCTAACCCAGTGTTTCTCAACCTTAGCAACTTTAAGGTGTGTGGACTTCAACTCTCAGAATTCCCCAGCCAACTTTGCTGGCTGGGGAATTCTGGGAGTTGAAGTCTACACACCTTAAAGTTGCTAAGGTTGAGAAACACTGCCCTAACCTATAGCCTTTTCTATGGTCTCTTGTGAAATTAAGGCTGTTGAAACTTAAAGTATCCTGCCAGTTCCTGAAAGTTCTTCATTGCTGGATCAGAATGTTATAATAAAGGGAATCCAAGCAATATGGGGAATATTAAACAGCTGATCTATTAACAGAAAAGATCCACTTTTGGCAGGCTTTTGGGTGGGTAGAATTTCCCTGAGTTCTGATGGCTTTCCTGTTTCAAACGTTCTTGCAATTCCTGTTAAGAAAAATACCATTCTTTCTGCATCATTAATAAACAATCTCCCTTTTAAGAAAAGGAAAGTTGTCTCATGATGTTAATAATGTTGATGGTGGTGATGATGATGATGTAAGAGATATCTGGATTCTTCTGTTCAGGCTTTTTTCTCAACAGAAATAGTCTTGGTTGGTGCAGTGGACAGAACTTGACAAAGGGTGAGGAAGTGAAGAAAAGGAAGTATATTCTTGTTAGTTCTATTGGAAAAGATTCAGAAAAGAGCCATCAAATGATCAGGAAGCTGGAGCAACTGCTCCATGAAGAAAAAGTTACAGCATTGGGTACCAGCTTAGCTTTAATTGCTGGCCACCAACTTGGATGGATTTCAGAAGAGACTAGTTAAAATTATGTTTTGTAAAACTGTCCATGGTTACTAGACATGTTAGCTATATGTAACTGTCAGTAGTTGCAGCATAATGTCTGCAAAAACAGTTGTCCTGGAATATGAATATTAAGAGTGTTGGTATTCCATTGTGTTGGCATCCCTTAGGAATTTGGCTGACCACTGTGGGCAGCCTTTCTCAACCTTTTGACCCTGGAGGAACCCTTGACATATTTTTAAAGCCTCGGGGAACCCCTGCACATTCAGGCTCAAATATAGGCCAGAAGTTACAAAATTATTATATTTGTTTCATGTGTAGGCCTGCATATATTCATTAACAATGTTCGTAAACTAAAAATAAAGAATGAAACTTACCTCTTTAATGTGAAGTTGCCCGAATTTGAAATAATTTCTTAAATAAATTGTGATCTCCCAGGGAACCCCTAGTGACCTCTCGCGGAACCCTAGAGTTCCACGGAACCCTGGTTGAGAAACCCTGACTGTGGGGATTGAATTCTATGATAGATAGGGCTTTGGTTTGATCAACCAGTCTTCTTAACACCTCAAGAAGGTTGTCTTAAGATAAAAAGTCCAAAAAAAGTATTCTTGAGTGAAATTGAGTGTTACAGTGGAAAATTGTTCCCCTCTGCTGGGTTAAAACTAAACATGGATTAGAGGTCACAAATATCATGGTAGTTCATCATTCATGATACCTTGAAGAAAGGGCAATGAGAGAAAGAGAAGGCGTACCAGAGAATGATATACTGCTAACCTATATACAGTAAATGGGGAAAACAAACAAAGCATACAACTGAAAGAATTAGCATGTGTTGTATGTAAAATTAATATCTCTGAGAAGAGCTTGATTCCTTGTGATTTCATTAAATACCCATGAAGTTTTTTTGGCAGAATTATAATGTGGATTGTCACTGCCTTCTTCTGGGATATTTTGTTCTTGTTTTGACTTAGTTTTATCTCAGTATTATCTGGAGCCTTCTATCCAAGAACTAACCAGGTCCAACCTTATTTAGCTTCTGAACTCATTACAAAACTGGCCATGTGCTGCCACCTTCTGAGACATATTAATTTAGAAGTTGAGCCTAAATAGTATGAAGGTCATTACCCAAAAGAGCATTGTACTTTCCACCTGTTTCCCACAGTCTGTTTTGCAACAAGGAAAGAAACATGCAAATATTAGGGAAGAGACCCAAGATTCCTGCATCCTGAGCTACTTGGCGGACTGTGATTTTAACATGCGTCTGAGGAGTGTAAGTCACAGCCTTACGGAGACAACGGAAGGAAGTTCATTTAGTTCTGAAGATCAGAAAGGGGCAGAAAGCAGAAACATGACTCCACCATCAAATCACAGGAAGTTACCATTGGCTATACTACAGAATAATTGCGTGGAAGGAAAGCAACAGGATATTTCAATATGCCAGCCTCCTGGCAGAACTTTAGATATCCTACAAGAGACACCCTACGCTGAAACCTCTGTAATTATTCCATCACGTTCGCTGGAGCAAGACAAAGATGGCAGTAAATCCATCAGTCGGGACTGGAATCACTCTTCAGAGCAACAAAGAAAGATTCTCTCTGCTGAACAAAGGGACTGGAATGATGATGATGATGCCAAACCTAGTGGAAAGACCAAGTCAATTGAGAAGATCCTACAAGAAGTATTACATTTGCTGAAGTCACAGAATCCAAGTCCTGGCCCAATGGAGGAATTGGAATACCAGGTCTTCTGTATCCAGGACAAATTAAAGGTATAGTAATCTTCCAAGTATTTTGGATTTTGAAAAGGCTAGCTCAGTGCTTTCTAAACTGCCGCCGTTGGTGACACACCAACAGCGGCAGGGGCGGCGGCGCAAGGGCATGGGTGTGCACGGCGGTGGCGCGGGTGTGCCTGGTGGCGGCGGTGGCCTCGCTAAAACGTGGAAGCGCTGATGGCGCGCTGCTGCCGCCCACGCCATGCACACCACCGCCACACGCGCCCCCGCGCCGCCGCCGTGCACGCCCCTGCCGCCGCCACTTCGCGACACACTAAGCTGTGTGTTGCGACACACTAAAGTGTCGCGACACGCAGTTTGGAAAGCTATGGGCTAGCTAGTAGATTGCAAGCTCTGAAGTCCAAAACAAACCAACCAACCAACCCTAGAATGCACTACATTAGGGAAGTCTAATATATGCATACATTCTCCTACTTATATGCATAAATACAAAATAGGTCAAAACTTAAAATAGATTTAATTCACAAGTCAATGTAATTAACTTCAATTTAATTAATTCAACACTTTGGGAAGAGCTCTGGTGGCTGCACCCAAGGCTTTATTTTGCAACTGACATTTTTAATGACTTTAATTGGCAGTCTTTCTGTTGATTAAATATTTATTTTTAATGTGTTTTTGAACTATTGCTTTTGAACTGAATTGAATTAGTTACTTGTATTTCTCCTATGAAGAACTCTGCTGTCAAAGATATATATAATATGAATAATCAGAATTTTCAGGCTTACCTCAGTTTTACTGAGAAAGGTTAAATTGCAATGATTCTGAGGATCTGTATATTCATTAAATCCCCCTACTGTTGTGGCCGCATTTTTTTTAAAAAAATCTATTATTAAAATACAGGTAATCCTCGCTTAATGACCGGAATTGGGACCGGAATTTTGGTTGCTAAGTGAAGCAGTCATTAAGCGAATCTGACCCGATTTTATGACCTTTTTTGCAGCGATTGTTAAGTGAATCACTGCAGGTGTTAAGCAAACCACATGGTCATTAAGCAAATCACGTGGTTCCCCATTGATTTTGCCTGCCAGAAGCCGGCCGGGAAGGTTGAAAATGGCAATCATGTGACCATGGGATGCTGTGACGGTCATAAATGCAAACTGGTTGCCAAGTGCCCAAATTGTGATCACGTGACTGCGGGGCTGCTGCAATGGTCATAAGTGTGAGGACCGGTCATAAGTAGGTTTTTTCAGCACCGTTGTAAGTCCAAACTGTCACTAAACGAATGGTTGTTAAGCGAGGACTACCTGTAATGACTTTCTTATACTGTGTTATGGATGCTTTTGAGAACACTGTCTGTATGCATAGAAATGTAGCTTGCTTTGTCTCACAAACAGCCCAGAAAGTATCATCCAAAACACTCTTCCATGGAGAGTTTGATGGTGGAGACCGTGTTGGAAAGCTTTGACTTTCTCAATGCTGATTGCAGTGCTGATGAACTCTCATCCTTCGGAAGTGTTAGGACCTGCAGCACCAGGTAGATACTTCCATATAAGGTTACTAACTGCCGTAATAACATCACATTTTGTAGCCCTACACTGACTATAAACTGAGCCCTGAAAATAAAAAGCTAGAGAAAAAAAATGAAAAGATTGGCAGTTATGCTCAGTCTAGTACTGCGTGTCATCTTTACCTAACTGGAGCAAGCTCTCCATGGGGAAAGATGCAGTAGGACGGCTTAAGCTGACCGGTCTCTGGTGGGGTGGAGGAAAGAAAATGTTTTGGTGCAGATCCATGGGAAGGGAGGTTCATTCAAGATATCCTGAGTCAGATAGCTTGTTCTGACAGGCCAGATTAGGCTTGTGAGCTGAAGGTTTCTCATTCCCGTTGTAAGAGTTGTATAGATAAGTGAGCCTGACTGTTTTAGTGGCATATAAGACATATCACATGTCAAGGCTTTGAAATGGGGTTAGCCAAATTCACGAAGGATCAGGTTTTCAGTATCCATTAATCCCTGAACATAGTTGAATGTTCAGAGGCAGCATGCTGCCAAATACCAGTTGCTGGGGAGGACAGTTGGCCTTATGCTGCACTTACAAACTTATCAGAAGCATCTGGTTGGCCATGGTGACAATCAGAGCAACCATCCCTGATTTGAGGTTCTCGTGCTGTGTTGGGACTGAAGCTCCCAAGGGTGGCTAAGGGTGGCTGAGAGTTGCAGTCCACATGTAGAGGATACCAAGTTGGTGAAGGCTGAGATGGACCTCCCTGTCCAATGAAGCTCTTTTGAATTAGCTAGGCTCTTCTGGTGTTCTGTTCTTTTTGTGCCTTGCTGAGTTCTTTTAATTCTCACGTCCCAGAAATATTTAATCTGATCTTCATCACAATACAAAGGGAATAGTCACCATCTTCTCTACTGTAAATAAGAACAGGATGAGAGCTTAGTTCTCTCCACTCCTGATTTAGATTTACCGTTTATTACATGCTTCTTCTCTCCTCTTGTGCTTGGCACCAGCACCTACAATGATGCCACTCTTTCTTCCCTGTGCTGTGATGCCCACATGGAAAAGGAGTTAACCACAGGAAGTGATGACCTGGATAGACTTCTGGAAATCCACCTGCAACTCTGCGGAGTCCTTCTGCAGGTGGGCAATACTGTTTTAATTCAGTCAGCTGAAATCTTATTGCTGTTTTTATTCCCAAAGAATGGGAGGCATAAGATAATAACAGTAAGTTTCTAATCTGTGTTGGGGAGATTTCATGGTCTGCAAGCTGCTGAACCATTCAGAACTCATTGCCAAATGTAAACATGTACTGTATGAATGTGACAAAAATATTTGGTGGTATTAGATCAAAGAGCTGGCCAGTGCAGTATTTATTTCCCATGCAGTAGCCAAACAGTTGCATCTGGGAAAGGCCGAAGCAGGATGTGAAGTAATAACATTCCTGCACATTTAATGTATGCGTGTGTTGCTTCCCCTATATGTACATACTGCACGCCACGTGTTTACTCACTGAGCATTTCATGGCACACTTTGTAGATAAAGTTGTTTGAGTTCACTCTTAGCTGAAGGTAGATAGAGAATCGGTTGAGAGGGCAGAAGTGACATCTTGAAATATTACCTGGTTGTTTTTTGTTTTTTTTTTGTTTATTTGAGCCTGTGGGTCTCAAGGAAGAGCTCTGATCATAGCTCTGCCACTTGTTTTTTGGACCTCTGCCCAGCTAGGTTAATGAAAAGGCCAGGGAGAAGATGGGGAGCTGGATCCAGGCAACACTGCTTTTCTGAGGAAAGGACAGTTTTCAGGAGCCTTGAAAGAGACACTTCAAGGAGCCAGACCTGGACAGATAACTAATGTCTCATCTCCAACTTCCTTTTTTGAAGAAGGTTGCTGAGAAAGTGGTGGCCTTGCAATTACAGAGGGCTCTGGAGGATACAGATTATCTGGACCTGTGACAGTCTACAGTCAGGCCCAGATATATGCAATGGTCATTCTCATGAACCCTGGAGGGACTTGTTTGGAGGGAGAATGAATATCCTTGTCCTTCTAGACATCTCAGCAGCCTTTGATACTGTCGATCATCATTCTGGACCACCTGCAAGCGTTGGGAATTGAGTCTATGGATGGGGAGATAGAGACTCAGACTCAACACAAGCAAGATGGAGTGGCTGTTAGTTCAGAAGCCCTCTGCTTCCAGGACTGCACCAACTCTCAGTGGGGTTGTGCTCCATCAGCAGAGACCATTTGGACTCACAGCTCCAGCAAAAGGAGTGGTGAAACCTATGGCCAGGGAGGTCTTTGTCAGCTTTGGTTGGTGTACCAGGTGCACTGAGGGTGGTCACTCACGCCTGTCTCTAGGACAGATTACTGTAATTTGGGGATGTCTGCAGCTGGTCCAAAATCCAGTAGCCTACATGCTTTGTTGTTGTTGTTGTTCAGTCGTTTAGTCGTGTCCGACTCTTCATGACCTCATGGACCATAGCACGCCAGGCCTTCCTGTCCTCCACTGTCTCCCGGAGTTTACTCAAATTCATGTTCGTTACATCGGTGATGCTACCTAACCATCTCATCCTCTGCCGTCCCCTTCTCCTTTTGCCTTCGGTCTTTCCCAGCATCAGGGTCTTTTCCAGGGAGTCCTCTCTTCGCATTAGGTGGCCAAAGTATTTGAGCTTCAGCTTCAGCATCTGTCCTTCCAATGAGCATAACCAGTATTGCCATATTACACTACCGCTACCGTAATGTGATTCTGAGTGCAATTCAAGGCACTTAGTTGCTACCTCTAAAGCCAAATATGACTCAGGGTCTGGGTAGTAAGAGACTGCCTTTCCCAAATAGAATCTGCTGACCAGACCTGGATGGCCAGATAATACATAATAAGGCTCCTCACTTACCAGGAGGTGTGGTAGGAAGGGGGTCTGGCACTGGATGTTCTTTGTGGGGGATTCCCTCCTGTGGAACAACCTACACCAAGACATAACATCTCATGGACTTCCAGGAGCTCATAAAAACCCAACTCTTCCGGACAGCATTTGCGGGCGTTGACTGCAAAGTCATCAGTGCCAAGAATAGTGTTAATGAATTGTCATAATTCTATATTGTATTTTGTATTGTTTGTTTGTTTGTTTATTATTTCTGTATAGCCACCCATCTCAAATACATGACTCTGGGTGGCTTAGAACAATTAAAAGCAATACAAAAAACAGATTACAATATGAAAGCATATAAAAAGCATATAAAACCATAATTGTTTTAAGCTGCAGCTGAGGTATAACAACACTTAACTACTGTATAGGCTCTATTGCACACCCAGATCCCCAAGCCTAGTAGGAAAACCATATCTTTAAGGCCTTACAAAAGGCCAGCACGGTTGGGGCTAATCTGACCTCTGGGGGGATGATGTTCCAAAGGGCATACTACTTACTAGAGGCAGCATATCAATCAGGTAGGTACGTAGGTGGGAGGGTGATTGATTGATTAATTGATTGGTAGGCAGATAGATATGATTGTGGGAAAAAAAAGAATGACTGGAAAACATCACCTTCCTCATCTGTTAATAATGGGGTCAGACATGCCAATTGGCTAGACCAGTATTTTTCCAACTAATGAAATAATCTGAAAGATCAGGCTTGGAACTTTGAATGTGTGAAGCTGAGCTATTCTGCAGCACATTGTAGCTCCAGCTAGTCTGCTCCACTTGGCAACTGGAGAAGCTTGGAGTCAGAAAGGGAACCTTCAGAACCAATCCTGTATGATGGACCTATACTCCATTCCACAATTGTCAAAGGGCTATATACTTTAGGGGTATAATTGATGATATCCAATTCTGTAACTACTGTAAGGAGATTATAGAGTGCTACTACTTTCTCCGTATTTGCTTATGCTGTAGGAGCGAGTACAGCTCTTGCCCGGCCAGTGGGTGTCCAGAATGCTGAGTCTGCATGCTAGTTACCCGCAGGATCACCACAATCCCCAGAGGAGAGAGACCAATTTCTGGAAGAGCCATGATGCTTTGACGCCTGGAGGTCCTATTCATGCTGATTCACAAACAGATCCTCTGGCTAAAAGCCTGTTGCCATCAGCATATTTTCAATTATAGGAGTCAAAGGCTCCTAAGCAAATTTAACAGTCAAAAAGCAGGAATAAATGTTGAGTTCTTTCAATATAAACAGTAGGGTCTCCCAAGGATTTAAAAAGAGTTGAGTCCTCCAAAGATCTGTAAAGGGAGGCACCCCTTTTCTCTCCTTCATAAAGCATCTGGCGTTAACTATAAACATCATTTTGCTGTAGAAACGGATGATCAAAAGTGATTAAAACTATGGTTGTGAAAACAAAAAGGAATTCTAAAAGGATTTCTCTAAACTAATGCTGTGCCAAAATCCACCTTGTAATTTCTCAGAAGTTATCATCCCCTACATAAGAACCTTCTCTTTTTCTACCTTATGCTCAGGATGTTTGAGAATTCCTTCTGAATTTCTCTTCGAAGTTGCAGAGAGTATTACAGAGAGTATTGTGGTAACTTTCCTACACAGAAGCCTCCTAGGCAGCTGATACTTCCCAATCAGAAAAAGTCCCCTGAAAGGAGGTTAAATTAGGGTGACCATACGTCCCGTTTTGAATGGGACAGTCCCGTTATTTTAGCATTTTTCAACCGTCCTGTCATTTTGATCAAAATCTCAATTTTGTCCCTTTTTTAAACCCGGCGGGAAGGAGGACAGGAAGACAGGAAGGAGGACTGGAGCCGGACTTGCCATTGAAGGCAGCCTGGAAGAGGCCCTATCAGCGCGGCAACTGGAAGCCCAGTTGCCATGTATGAGCCCAGCAGCAGACACAGCACCACAGTCCAGGTTCCTGCCTCCTTACCTGATCCTGAGATTGCCCAGCAGTGGTGAGGCCAGGGAAAGCAGGAAGGTTGTGGAAAGGATGTGTGTGTGTGTGTGTGTGTGCGCGCGCGCAGATTACTTGCTCAGAGTAATCGCGCACACACACACACACACGCACCCCACACCCTCTTTCTCCAGCCTCCCTGCAACATGTGTGGGTGCATTTGGTCATGGGGAGGCTGGAGAAAGAGGGTGTGTGTGTGTGTGTGTGTGTGCGCATCTGATCAGGCTTGGCCAAGGGAGGAAAGTTGTCGGGCCGCCGAGCAGGAGAAGCAGGAGCCGGCCACCCTGGGGAGCTTCAGCGGGCAGCAAGGGGCGGAGTGGTGTGGCTGAAGCAGCCGAGCGCAGCCGGCTCCTCCTGCTTCTCCTGCTCTGTGGCGGTGGCAGCAGCAGCGACTCTCCTCCCTCCCTCGGCCAAGCCCGAGGGGGATGGGGCAGTGGTGGGCCTCCATCCCCTCCATCCCCGCCCCTTGTTCCCCGGCCGATGACGGTGCTGTGTGCACAGTGTGTATACTCCGGCCTCCCCCGAACACACCAGCTCTGCCGCACCATTTACTGCTAGAAGAAAGAAAAAACTTTTAAAAATCGAAAAAAATAAATAAAATCCGAGCCAATCACACTGATGGGGGCGGGGTTTGCAGGCGGGAGCCAATCGTGTGGGGCGGGGGCGGGGTTTGCAGGTGGGAGCCAATTGCGTGGACTGGGGGGCGGGGTTTGGAGGCCGGCATGGTGGCATAAGACCCAGTCCCGTTTTGCCATCCCAAAAGTCCCGTTTTTGTCTGAAGGAAATATGGTCAGCCTAGGTTAAATGAAAGTATGGGAAGCCATAGAAGCTGCAGAACATTGGACAGATGATTGTACAACGAAAAACAGAACATTTGCTCACCTTCCTCCCAGGAACGTTTCACCAAAATTCTATTCTTTGGGGGGGGGGGGGGAACTCTCAATTGAAATTGTTAGGAAAAAATGTATAACATTACTTGAAAGTGCACTGTATTACTCTGGACTGATTAAATGAGTGCTAAACTGACATGTGCAAAGTGATGCACATTGGAATAAAAAGTCAGAACTTCACATCTGCCTTGTGTATCTGAGCTGGCAGAGGATAAGCAGGAAAACAATTTCGGGGGTATGCTGGAGGAAAATATCCATAATTACTGTGGAAGAAAAAAAACATATTTGGTATTGATGTTCTAAAAAATGTAAAATAAAACTGTTGTTATCATATAAAGATAACATCTCCTTCAAGTAGAATTTGATTCCTGGTGATTGTATGAAGTGGTTTGTCATGGCCACCTTTCAGGGTGTTTCCCCAACTTCCCCAGCCTAACTACTTTCCTCAGATTTCCTGGTCATTTCCCATCCTAGAACTAACTAGTTGTCACCTTGCTTAGTTTTTTCAAGGTTAGACAAGATCAGCTAAGTGCTACCACCTACCGTAGCAAGTATCTTCTTACCTTTGTACAAAGATGTGGTGTGACTACACTTGGAATATTGCACACAGTTGTGGCCACCTAACCTCCAAAAAAGATGCTGGTAGAAGTGCATAATGGTGCAATTACCTCTGAGCACTTTTCTTTGGTCCCACATGTTGGCGACAGCATAGCAACTTCAAGAAGAAGGAAGTGATTGTAATTTCTGTCCAGGGTCAATAATGGTAGGCAGATTTTATCCCTGATGGCCTTGAAGAACATTTGGAGCAGGTTCAGCTGATTTTGGCTGGTTCTGTGCTTAATCTAAATCCCTGAGCATTCATATCTTTCTCTTTTGTTTTGTTCTCTTTTGTTTCCAGAAACTCATAAAGCCAAACTTAGCTCCAATTATCCAGGAGAACCTTTTGAAAGAGGTGTCACAACAGAAGCATGTCTTAGAAATAATTTCTGCTCTGGCTACTCCTGTGCCACGAAACGTTACTTCTGTTGAAGAGAGTAAGTTATGTGCATCCAGGATTTGAGAGCTGAAACAGACTGTAACAGGTTTCTGAACGTCTCTCTAGAACAGTGCTTTCTAAAGTGCTGCCGTTGGTGACACACCAACGGTGGCAGCAGTGGCAGCGCGGCGGCGCGCGGGGGGCGTGCATGGTGGCGGTGCGTGCGGGCGTGCGGGGGCGTGGACATGCATGGTGGCAGCGGTAGCAGCGGCGGCGGCCTCCGCTAAAATGCGGAAGCGCTGATGGCGCACCACTGCCACCACCGCCGCCGTGCACGCCCCCGCTGCCGCTTCCGGGTTGTGTGTCGACACACCAGACTCTGTGTTGCGACACACTAAAGTGTCGTGACACACAGTTTGGAAAGCTCTGCTCTAGAATCTTCAACCTCACTGGTTCCCAACTGGTTCCCTAATGCATCCATTAGATCAGGGCTTTCCAAAGTTTTCCCGCGGCAACACACCAAACGCCGTTGGTGTGTCGCTGCGGGAAATCCCGGAAGTGCCGCCATTGTGGCAGCGTGCAAAAACCCGGAAGCGCTGCTGCCGCTTTCAGTTTTTGCGTGCCGCCGTTGGTGTGTCGCCGCGGGAAAAGCCGGAAGCACCGCCGTTGCGGCAGCGCACAAAAACCCGGAAGCGCTGCTGCCGCTTTTGGTTTTTTGTGCTCCGCCGTGGCTGCGGCGCTTTCGGATTTTCATGCGCCGCTGTTGGTGTGTCGCCGCGGGGAAACCCGGAAGCGCTTATTTGACGCGACACATCTGGGCCCCGCAGGCGACACACTTTTGTGTCGCGACACACAGTTTGGAAAGCTCTGCATTGGATCATCATCAAAATGCTTTGTGGTCTACCATTCCTGTCAAGAATTTGGCCTGTGTGGGTGCCATGCTATGTGTGATTTCCCCCTCCCTGGCTGATAACATCTAAAAGACTCCAAAATTAAACAATACTTAAAAAAACTAAAAATAATTTAAAAGGCTGAAATCTTGTGAGATTCCAAATGTCATGAGAGCTTAATGTTCTCGCCTAAATTCTTTTATTTATTTATTTATTTATTTATTTGTGTGTGTGTGTGTGTGTGTGTGTGTGTGTGTGTGTGTGTGTAAATAAAATTTTATTTTGGTGCCTGCATATGGACCACCTGCAGGTTGATTTATTCATCGTGCAGTCTGGTTTATTTATCCAAGTTGTGGAGTGCCAGAAAAAGTCTTTGGATCAATCGCTGCTACTCAGAATTCAGGGCTAAGCAATCATATACATAGTAGAGCAACAGAATGAATGAAGTGCACCCTTGCTTTGGTGGTGGTGGTTGTTGTTGCACCAAAGTGATTGCTGGGAGGGCAGTAAAGATGGCAGATCTAACTGTGGGAGTCAGGTTGTGCTCTCTGGGATCACATCAACTGTCAGCATTGATCATCTCGACATTTATTATGACTTGCAGTTTGTATGACTGCATATGGAAAAAAACATTTGAAATCTGCAGTGTCTAAAGCTAGAATAAGGCTCAAGGGCTATGTGGTTTTTGCAATTACAGATGTCTTTGTAGTGAACAGATTTTTATTTATGTTTCTTTGCTGCTGGGTGGGTTGGTTTCCCAGTTGTCTGGCAAAACATTTGAGAAATGTCTCCCTTCTTTCCTTGTCATAAAACCACTCAAAATTCTGACTCATGGGGTGGGTAGGTGAGGTGAATATGTATTTATTTATTTTCTATCCCACCTTTATTATTTTTATAAATAACTAAAGGTGGCGAACGTAGCTAATACTCCTTCCTCCTCCTATTTCCCCCAAAACAACAACCCTGTGAGGTGAGTTGGGCTGAGAGAGAGCGACTGGCCCAAAGTCACCCAGCTGGCTTTCATGCCTAAGGCAGGACTAGAACTCACAGTCTCCTGGTTTCTAGCCCAGCACCTTAACCACTAGAACAAACTGAATAAAAGCCTAGTAGCATAATTTGGTAACATACTAGTGATAGGCAATCTGGTGCCTTGCAGATCTTTTGGGTTACAACTCCCACAGTCCCTTACCATTGATTATGTTGGCTAGAGCTAATGAGAGTTGAAGTCCAAAACATCTGGAGGGCATTAGGCTACTACCTATTCTTGATCCACGCATTCCTATTTTATGTATTTGCATGTTTGCATATATTCAAAATTGTAATGGTTCATCTTGGCATGATCTGGTATTCCATTTCCAGCTGAAAGAGAGTTCTGATTCCATTGCTAACTTCCAAAGCTATCTTTTGCAGTTATCCAAAAAACCAAAAAGCAGAAACACTGCTTGAAGATCTGGAGTGAGTGCACTGAACAGGGAAGCATATTATTCTGTCCAGTGGAAAGATTTTGGAATCCTTTGAAATATATATTGATGTTCAAAACAAAAGAGAAATATCGACATCATCTAGAAAAAGGTACTTTTTAATGTGTGGGTCATCTAATTGTTTTAGTAAATTGGACTGAAAATGTCTCTTGTTTATGTTTGGAGCTAATAAGGTTTATTAGCCAGGGGTCTCAAAATCACATTGTCAAGAGTTTTGCATGAGTCCAAGGGCTACAACACTGAAGCCTTTTCATACATCGATATAGAAGTCCCTAATGAAGAAAAAGAAGAATATCACAATCAATATAAATGTATTACAGGTAGTCCTTGCTTAGTGACCACAATTGGGACTGGCAAGTCCATCGCTAAGCGACACAGTCGCTAAGTGAAGCATCATGTGACTGCAATGGGCTTATGACCTCACTTCCCCTTTAGTCGTTAAGCGAAACGCCACGGTCTTTAAGCAAGACATCACATGACCGCAACTTGTGATTTTACTGCCAGCTTTCAATGACCAGGCTTGTCGGAAGCCAGTTGTGAAGTGCACAAACGGCGATCACATGACCGCAGGATGCTGTGACAGTTGTAAACGCCTGCCAGTTGCGAAGCTCCAATCACGTGACCGCGGGGACACTGCAACAGTTGTAAATGTGAGGACTGGTCATAAAGTTACTTTTTCAGTGCTGTCGTAACTTTGAACGGTCACTAAATGAGGTGGTTGGTAAGCAACGCCTACCTGTAAATATTTTGTAAAAAACTTTATTGCTATGCTTTTGCCATATCACTGTGGCCGCCTTATGGGTAAGAAAGATTGTTCGAGAGAATCCTGGGAAGGGTAAGGTGCTACATACCTGTCCAAAGGCATTCAGTGGGACGGAGGAGCCCGCATACAAAGCTGAAAGCCGCTCACTGAAGGAGCTCCTGTGCCTGCGTTTCGGCCTGTGTAACAAGGCAAGTGGCAGCCGGCAGATAGAGAGCAGTGGTCTTCCTGTGGTGCTTTGCTGCCAAGCAAAGAGGAGGCAGTGGTCAAAGCACTGAGCAGTGAGCTGCCTGCTTGCCGGACATGCAGCAGAAGGCCCATAACCCGCCGAGGGGTGGAGCAGATCAGCTGTGCTGAGCACCACGTACGCCAAGAAGCCCAACAGGGCCTGCTACGTCACAGTTGCGGGGCTGCCTTTAGCGCAGCACGGAGGCTCTGTTGGGGGCGGGGGCAGTGCGAGCGGTGGTGCCAGTGGTGGTGTGAGCGCAGGAAGGCAAGCAAGGGCTGCAGACCCATGCAGTGGTGCCCAGAGCAAGCCCTGTGGTCCCCACGCACAATAATGTAGCTGAGCCCTAATCCTGCAGGCAAGTTTGGACTCGCAGGAGTCATGGATCCCTCTGCATGAGGAGTGAGACATGCCTGCCCACCCCCACTGGGAATCTGCATACCAGTTCCTGGCTGGGAGTCAAGGCAGACTAGCCAGCTCTTTCAGGCCACCACACTTCATAGTTTGTTTTTTTTAAATCTGTTCAATTGTGTCTGATTCTTAGAGACTGCCTGGACAAGTCCCTGCTGTTTTCTTGGCAAGGTTTTTATTTATTTATTTATTTATTACATTTATATCCCGCCCATCTCCCCCACAAGGAGGGACCCTGGGCAGTTTTCAAATCATTTTCAGGAATGATTTGCCATTGTCTCCTTCCTAGGGCTGAGAGAGAGGGACTGGCCCAAGGTCCCCCAGCTGGCTTTGTGCCTAAGTGTGAGAGTCCCAGCATCAGAGTCCCAAACCAAGAAATCTTTCAGTCAGTTCATGCTAAAAAGATTCATTTATTAAGGACCAGAATCCATGAAGCAAATGCAAAGCTTTGAATGGCCAAATTGGCACGCGTAATTCAATATCAAGAACATCCCTCTGACATCATTTACTATCTAATTTAAAACAAACTAGTTCCCACTCCAGTTCGAAGCCCTCCCATCAGAATGCTCGTTAACAGTCCAGGTGTCTTATCGCAGTTCGTACAAAGAAAACGGCCGAGTCAGAATGTCAAGGGAGGCGAATGGCTTGTTCCAATTAGCAAGGCTTTTGGTGCAAAAGCAAACACGAGTCAAGTTCTACAATGCTTGACAGTGTACGTAGAAAAACATGACAGGCGAACGGAGCTAAAGTGGAAGGAGACTGACACTAAGGTGGGACTAGAACTCACAGTCTCCTGGTTTCTAGCCCAGCACCTTAACCACTGCACCAAACTGGCTCTCGCTTCATAGTCAATAGTATCTTATTCCAATAGAAGAGAATATGTATAGCTCAGGGTTGAACTGTGGAGTCTTATTATATACAATGGAGTGCTGTAACCTCCTATTCTGTTCCTTTAGCACAAGGATTGGCCTTGGAGAATGATTATATTTGAATGGCTTTTATTTCACATTTTTGACATTTGATTTTTTATAAAACTGCTAATGCTAGTTGGTAAGCAATTTGTTAATTTTGCCACACCAGAATTTAATGTCATTACATTGTTTTTTATTGAGTAAATAGCTGTTGATATTTATCTTTGTTGCTGCTATATAATTTATCAGTTGCAGCAATTTATATCAATGTGTTGTATAGTGCGTTTCAGCTCATGAATTGATAGCTTATAGTACGTTGCTATAGATTGTTTTGGCACCTTGTGAGTCAACTTGACAGATGGCCTGTAACCTTAGAAATAAGTAAATAAATCAATATATTATGGTTAAAACAGAATGCAGTCCACATCCATGAGACATGCCCACTTCTCAGTTCTTTACATTCCCCTTCAGTTTTGCAGGTATTCCTGGAACAGATAGTTGGAGGTGTTTTATTAGGTAACTCGACAGATGTCCCAGCTGAATCCGTGACGTTATTCCAGTTTTACAGCTACCTGGAGAAACACCATGTAAACAACTTGGAAAAATATTTGATCCGATTCGCTAAAGAAGGTAAATGGCTGGATGGAAATGGAGAAGCAAAATAAAGTTTGGTTGATTCCCAACCCTAAATGTTGAAATAAGAAAACCAATGGCAAATTTGTTGGTACAATTAATTTATTTCAGAGATTTGTATGCTGCCAATTCATCTTAGATTCTAGGCAGCTTCCAGGCAATAGCACAATCAAATACGAAGTAAAACATCGGTTCAGCCCTAGATGACCCATTCCAACTTAGCAGTTTCTTCCAGTTGGGTGGCAATCCTTGCCCTGAATGATCTAGAGAAAAGCACTATCTTAATGAACTTCTGAAATGATAATGGGAAAGGGGCTGTCCTGACCTCAGGGGCAAACTGCTCTAGAGAGAAAGGCAATGACCAAGAGGGTCTGCTTCCAAGACCATACTTCCTTCACATCTCAAGAGAAAGGGAATCCACAGCATGCCCTCCCACCAGCACAGGTTGGATGGATAGATTCTAGATCACAGCTTTCCAAACTGTGTGTCGGGACACATTAGTGTGTCGGCTGCAGTGTCTGGGTGTGTTGCGGCTGCTGCTGCCTCCAAGCCCTGCCAGGATTCCGCGCAGGTCCTAGTGCCTGCCTTGTGCTTTGCTGCCTCCAAACCTTTTGTGATTCCACGCAGGTCCTAGTGCCTGCCTTGTGCCTTGCTGCCTCCAAACCTTTTGTGATTCCACGCAGGTCCTAGTGCCTGCCTTGTGCCTTGCTGCCTCCAAACCTGCTGTGATTCCACGCAGGTCCTAGTGCCTGCCTTGTGCCTTGCTGCCTCCAAACCTGCTGTGATTCCATGCCGGTCCTAGTGCCTGCCTTGTGCTCTGCTGTAAGAGTGTGTCACGAAATGATGCATGTCTAAAAAGTGTGTCACCAACATGAAAAGTTTGGAAAGCTCTGTTCTAGATGGAGAAGACGGTTTCAGAAATAATGAGGCCCAGAACTATCATGAGTTTTAAAGGTGATAATGATCTAGGTTGCAGAGGATAACAATGGCATGTCTGCTCCTAATGTTGCTAGTAGCTTGAGCTTTTCTACGGAAAAGAAATGCAATCAAGGCCACTGAGCTAGTAATTAGCAAATATCATTGTTTGATCTTTGTGACAGCAGCTGTTGAAAAGCTTCCCATTTGGCCTTAAATGCTATCCTTAATTTTTTTCTCATCCATATTTTTTTTCTGATCAGCATCAGTGGCCCACCATTTGATTTCTCCCAAAGGCCAAGACTGAATAATTTAGGAACATTGTGAATAACACCCACTGCTTGGGCCTGAGCATCACTACTGCCTCTTAGCTCTGCTGCTCTTGGCAACTGAGTGTGTTAGGTTAGGGTTTCCCAATCTTAGCAACTTCCAGACGTGTGAGCTTCAACCTCCAGAATGTTGGCCATGTTGGCTAGGGAACTCTGGGAGTTGAAGTCCACAAATCTGGACATTGTCAAAGTTGAGAAACACTGCTTTAGAGCCATGAGGACAACTCCTAAGAATGGAAAGTTTTAAGAGTTTTAAGCAAAGCCAGTGTATCAACATATTTTGGGACATATCTGTCTTAGTATCTAGATTACTAAGGCTTCTTACAGAAGGGCATGTTAAAATTGTTTAGTACATTTACATCCCATTTTTCTCCCATTGTGGAACTCAAGGAGGCATATATAAATTTCCTAGATTATTTTCAAGTGGCTGGACCCATCCCTGTTTAACTTGTTGACAAGTTGTTTTGGTGGCATCTGGTCCTCCCCCTGTGTTTTTGGCATTCAGTATGTTACTACTCTTTCACTTCCATCTTGAGGCTCAAAGTAATGTCAGGACTTTAGGTTGCACTGCACTGGGCCACTGACTTCAGTAGGGGACATCGACAGCTACTTGTCATATTGGGTGCGCACTGTTCCGATTGTAGAGGGAATTTGTCACCACAAGTTTGCTTTATTTTTGGTGCCTTTGTGTCAGCATTGACTCCTGGCGACTGCCCAAGGTCACCCAGCTGGCTTTGTGCCTCAGGCGGGACTAGAACTCACGGTCTCCCGATTTCCAGCCTGGTGCCTTAATCACTACACCAAACTGCCTCTATGCAAGTTTGCTGCTGGAGAATAAAACCAGAAGAGGAGAAATAGTCTTAAGGACATACTTCTGGAATCCTCAGAGGCATCTGACAGGGAAAGAAGAAGCAGGAGCAGGTTGGCTTTCATCCTACAGAGATGTTCTAACATTCATTCAGCTCCCGATATTCCAGTTCAAAGGTTTGGAAGTAGTGTTTTAACATTGCTTGGAAAGACCCCTTTGTGCCTGTGTCCTGGAGAGGATACTTCTAGTCACAGTAGTTAGCACAATGGACTAATGGCTTGACCAGAAATGGTAACTCAAGACCACCTATGGCTTCCAATTTGAGATTGGACCTCTAATTTTTAAAAAAGCAATCCTTTAGCCTTTGCCTTTGCCTTCTTCACCACAGCACCAAAGGATGGGAGACAGCAACAGTAATAGTTTTTCTGAGCCTCTCTATTAATGGCTGAATTCCTTTCCCCCAGTAATATTGACAGAGGACCTGCAACGTCCTGGGAGAATGAAGAAAATAAAGAAGCTAAAAGGGAAGCAGCTGAATCAGCTGGAACCTCTGCCTCAGACCTTACGGCTCCTTGCGGTCCTGCAGCTTGATGAGAATCACCGTATAGGCAAAGCGGCCACATCGTGCCTTTCTCGTGCAGCAGCCAACAGGAATTTCAGGGGAAAAGTATGAGCTTTCCCCTTTCCCCAGAATGTCCTACAAGCTGCACCCTGGGAATATAGGCTTCTCCATGCATTTCAGTAGCCATAGACCTGCTTTGCATGCAGAAGTTCTGCCTTCTGTCCATGGCAGGGGCTCCAAATTCAGTGCCATGCAAATCCCACCCAATAGAGGTATTCTTTATGCACCTGGAATAAGCATCCTTGATGTAGTGGTTTATTCTTTTGATCTTCCATAGATCTCCTGCTGACATGCATCACTTCCCTCCTCCATGTATAATTTTCATAGTAATCTAGCTCAGGTAAACCAAACTGAGGAAGTGTGTTTTGTTCAGATTAGGATGTGAACTACATGACCAAGCAGAGATTTGATCTTGTATCTCCTTTCTCCAAGTCCAACACTTTGAACCAGCTTTCCTTAACCCAGATGCAGTGAATTACATTCCTATAATTCCCCGCTTGCACTAAGGATGTGCCGAGCAGGGAATTAAGAGGTTTGTAGCTCAACTCTAAGGGGCGTGGTGGCTCAGTGGGTAAGATGCCAGGCTTGTCGATCAGAAGATCGCAAGTTCGGAGGTTCGAATCCCTAGCCCTGTGTGACGGAGTGAGCTCCCGCACTCACCCCAGCTCTTGCCAACTTAGCAATTCGAAAGCATGCAAATGCAAGTAGATGAATAGGTACCACTTCGGTGGGTAGGTAACAGCGTTCCGCGTGCGTCATGCCGGCCACATGACCGTGGAAGCGTCTTCAGACAACGCTGGCTCTTCGGCTAAGAAACGGAGATGAGCACCGGCCCCTAGAGTCGGACACGACTGCACAAATGTGCGGGGGGAACCTTTACCTTTACCTTTTTAGCTCAACTCTTCCAGGGCAGAGCCAGATTGAAGGAAAAGTGGCTCTAACCCAGGGTTTATTGACCTTAGCAACTTTCAGATGTGTGGACTTCATCTCCCAGAATTCCCCAGCCAGCATGCTGGCTAGGGAATTCTGGGAATTGAAGTCCACACATCTGAAAGTTTCCAAGTTTGAGAAACACTGCTCTAACCAGCAGATTGCACTTCTTTGCCTAAGTTGGGGTGAAGTGGCAAGAAGTGGACCTCATTGGCTTTTTGTAATTGAATAGTGAGTTATCCGTAAAAATAAGAACTGGATGGCAGCACTGTGTAAGGGAGGAATGGTGCTAGGCCTTGACAGATTTATTGGCAAGGGAACCCTTTTGAGTGAACAGCATACGAAAGAAAGAAAGAAAGAAAGAAAGAAAGAAAGAAAGAAAGAAAGAAAGAAAGAAAGAAAGAAAGAAAGCCAGCCAGCCAGCCAGATGGCTTTAGCTATCTGCATCAATATAATGGTGATGGTCTGAAATGTATCTTTGTTTGCAAAGGAAGGAGAGAGAGCAGGATCACATACAGGGCTAAAGTTCCCTTTAGGATTGTTAAATTCCAACAGCCTTTTCCAGCTTGGTGCCTTCCAGATGTGTAGGGATTACAACTGGGAGGGAATTCTGGGAGTGATGGCTCCTACCCAACTAGAGGGTGCTAGGCCAGGTTTATGGCATTTATGCTAAAGTATTTTTAAAGAAGAAACATTAACAGCCTTGTTACATTCTTTTGCTGCAGGCTCTTCCTTTTTACACAGATCTCTTAAGCAACGATGATGGTAAACTACAACAAGCTGCGTGTCTAGCCCTCAAAAACCTCAGGGTGAGTGCTTTTAAAGACATCTTTAGAGCAGTGGTTCTCGAAGTGTGGCCTTTTGGGGGGTCCGTGAAGTCAAATAAGTATTTTAAAATTTCTCAGTTTTCATTTCTAATACAGTAAATACTGGTAGATATAACTCACATAAACCAAAGCTCTTTGGGGTCCTCAATCATTTTTAAGACTGTAAAGGGGTCCTGAGACCAAAATGTTTGAGAACCGCTGCTTTAGAGCAGTGTTGTTCAAACTTGGCAACTTTATGATGTGTGGAGTTCAACTCCCAGAATTCCCCAGTTGACGTTGAAATTGAAGTCCACACATCTTAAAGTTGCCAAGTTTGAAAAACACTGCTTTAGAACATCCTTGGTGAGAGGGACCATTTGGACAAGTTTCATCAACAGCCAGAAGAGGGTGCAAAAGTCCCTCCCCAAGAGAATTTAGGACATGTTATCTGTCCTTGGAATTCTCCTAAGGCTCCACTACTGCACTGTAGCACAGGGGACATTGGTCAAAGAAGGAGCCCTCCAAGTTGCTCCTGTTTGGGGAACAAAGTCTGGGGCCTTAAGGAGATCCTGGGATCAGGTTGTGCATTGGCATGGACACCAGAACATTCACTCCTGTGCCTGGCTGTGCCCTCAGGGGCAGACTTTGGACTCTGTGGCAGCCTTAAGCTGTGGAAATTGGTGACCTCCTTTCAGGGAACAAGTTCATTGCATATATTTGTGAAAGCATTTTGCAGACTGTGTACCTTTCACTGGAGTTACAGCTCCTGATAAACAAGCATTGCAACATGGGCAAATGATCCCTGTTGGCTTGCTTAGAAAACAAGCCTAACTGTTGCATTCCAATGTTTTGTTTCAAAGAGTGCCAAACCCAGAAAAAGGACAAAAAGTAAGCAGGGAGAATAGAAGGAGGACTAGAGGTAGTGGTGGGAGTAAAATGAGTAACTTTCTGGAAAGTTAGAGCTATTTTGTGAACGAGAATGCTTCCATCCGCTCTTCCTGCAAGCATTTTGCAAGAGAGGATGCAGAATGTTCTCAAAATTCCAAATGTACCCATTTCCCCTGCCAACCCCCAATAAACTTGGAGAGCCCTTTAAGTAATAACATTGTATTGAGAGCCAGTTTGGTGTACAGGTGCTGGTGCTGGCCTGGAAGCCAGGAGACCATAAGTTTTAGGCCTCCCTTAGGCATGAAAGCCCGCTGGGTGACTTTGGGCCAGTCACTCTCTCTCAGCCCAACCTACCTCACAGGGCTGTTGTTGTGGGGAAAATAGGAGGAGGAAGGAGTAATAGGTATGTTCACCGCCTTGAGTTGTATATAAAAAAGGAAGGATAAAAAAATGTATGGGGTAAATCATGATAGACAAAGAACACGTGATTGGCTTATGCTTCTGGCTGTTACTGGCTTGCACTCATGCAGTGGAGATTTGCTTGTCTGGCTGGTGTGTTACAAATGTACTTCCAGATCAGTGATTGTATTGCTCTAGCCTTCCGAGCTGGAGAATGGGCAGAAGCAGAGCATTAAGGAAACAAAGATGCAGGTAAAATTCTCCATCGCAATACACTGGTCTGTCCTTTCTCTACCGGAATGCCATAAATTTTGGTTTACTGAAGCCAAATCTCAAAGAGATGTGTTTTGGTTAAGAATGGGGAAGCAACCACTTAGACACTTAAGGCACTGTTATTGAAATGTTTCTTTTACCAAACAGGGCATTGAAAGTATAGAGCAAATTGCCAGACTGTGCCAGTCAGAAACGGAGGAAGTGCGGAACGCTGCCAGAGAAACAACACTTTCATTTGGTAAATACTTTCATGATCCTCTGCTTAGGGGTTCTAAGTGAGAGTGAATAGCAACTACAGGTAGTACAGGTAGTCCTCGTTTAGTGACCACAATTGGGACCAGCAACTTGGTTGTTAAGCGAAGCAGTCACTAAGTGAAACCACAACTGTGCTTATGATCTTACTTCAGCTTTCCTTTGCTTTACAGACCTGAAAAGGTTGTAAATGCGAAGATTGGTTTTAAAGTTACTTTTTCATCACCATCCTAACTGTGAATGGTCACTAAATGAGGCAGTCGCTAAACGTGGGTTACCTGTAAAATAGTATGTAAAAAAACTCTGGAACTTGTAGAGTTGATGCTCTTAGAAGGGGTGGGTGTTGCACCAAGATGTAAATACTGCTTGCCCTAAAGAACTGGTTTCCCTCCCACCGTTGGATCACATCTTCTAGGTATCATGAGATTTTTTTCTTATGCCAAATCTAAAACTCTCTTTGACATCTCCCTTGCTGCCCATAATGCTCCAAGTTCCAGCTGATTTTTAAAATTCTTTTTAAAATATATATAAAAAGGAAATGGGAAGCAAGCATGCAGTGAAACAACATTGTTGTTATCTCTAATCCCAATTATTGTTCTGGGCCTTATAAATACCCTGAAGACATTTAGAAAACCAAAATGCAGTCCAGTGCTTTGATGGAAGTGTATTCATTTGCCCAGGAAAAAAGTCAGAAGGAAGCTGTAATGGTGGAGACCATCCAACAAAGCTAGAGGACACAGCAGGGAGCAACCTCCTTAGTTTGTCTGTAGCTTGAATCATGTCAACTGGATTTCTATTTTCTCAGTGGAAACGTTTTGCTCCTTATCCAAGGAGCTTCTCCAGTCTGAGCAAAGTTGGTAAGGGAATCCTAAATATGTTTCTAGGTAGCTGTGTGACCTTACACCTGGGGCTAGGTCATGGTTATATTGAGATATTATTTTTAAGTCCTTTTATCATCTAAAGGAGGATCGTTAAGATGATAAAATGATCGTTTAGATCCTCCCTCCTAACTCAATGTGTGAAAGAGATAAGCATCTCACAACCTATGCTGCTTTTCTGTCAATTAAAAGTAAAAATGCATAAGCTAGATAAGTTTAGTAGTGTAGCCTCCTAGCTGCCTAGAGGCATGATTCCTTCCTTCCTTCCTTCCACCCTTAGGACATAGACCAGTCTCACTAGAGATAAAGAAAATTAAACTTTATTTAAAAAGAAAAGATAAAAAGGTACCCCCCCTTTGAAGTTCAAACAGTTAACACAAATAGTGTTGGTAAAAATAAATTATAGAGATGTTTGGATCATGATGATACAGCTTGCAAGAATATTGAGACATTTTGATATCTTCATATATAACCTGATGGATGGATGGATGGATGGATGGATGCAAGTCTTAGGTTATACACTCCATTTCATAATTTGTACAGAGAAGTAAGAACATTAAACTTGTGCAATACTGAAAGAGATGACACAACTATTCAACAGTTATAGGAAATATTTGGTTGCAGTTATTGCTGCCCAAGGGAGGGGGAGGACGCCAGTTACTGAAAGCAAAGGTTCACATACTTTTGCCATGCACAAATATGTAGCTTTGGATCATTTTCCTCAATAAATGAACAAGTATGATGTTTGTGACTCATTTGTTTAATTGGGTTCTCTTTATCTAGTTTTAGGACTTGTGTGGAGAACAGATCACATTTTAGGTCATATTTATTCAGAAATATTGAAAATGCAAAAGGGTTCACAAACTTTTAAGCACTACTGTATTTGTCTTGTTCTTCTGTTTCAACTATTGTGGATTTCCCATTTCCCTGGGATTCCAAACTTGGTTGTTTGCTTGCAGATGATTTGTTGCCCAACTAGGCACCATCTTCAGTGCTAGAATTGAGGATGTTGTCTTGTCCGGCAACAAAATGACTGCAAGCCAACAACCAAGCTCAGAGAGCACTAAGGACTCCACAGTTCAACCCTGAGCTGCAGATATTCTCTTCTGTTGGTACAAGTATTGACAGTCTGGAAGGAGGAGGACCATCTGTGCCTCATGAAAATGCGGACTGCCATTCCCAACACAGCTATATTATTCATGGTTGCTTTCTGCTTTTCTTTGCAGGAGAAAAGGGAAGATTGGCTTTTGAAAAAATGGACAAAATATGCTGTGAACTAAGAGAGGCTATGTATCAGGAGGCTGAAATTGAAATTACAGTATTTTGAACAATAGCTTCAAAGGAGATACCAAAGGTTAGATGCTACAGTAGAAAGTAATTGTCCAAGAGGAAGGAAGGATAACACCATTGGCCAATGTAACAACAAATCATAACTAGCAAATCTTTTAAGCATCCGCATTCTACAGTCTTCAGTATAACTAATATTACGCTTGCACTATATCTGGATGCTGAAGATGTATAGTGAAACCCAACACTCCATTTTTGGATTTGAGGAATGAGATTGAAGAAGCTTCCTTTTTAAACTGTTGGACGTCCCTCTTTGGTTTCCATTCAAGACAAATATTTATCTTCTCTGGGCAAAAGAGGAGGCAGACTATTTTATATATTTATTCATTTAATTCTTGTAGACCAAGATTTTCAAATGTAAAGTTCTAGAATTATTAGCTCATTGCAGCAAATTAACCTGTGGTCGTCTTCTAGTTGCCTTTTCCCTCAAAGCAGCAAATCTTGCAGGGGCCTTAGTTTACACAAAGGGCAAAAGTTGAGGAGGGCACTAGGATGATCATTTCAAATTTTGGTCACTTTTTTCCTTTTGACATAGAACATCCTGGGGCAAACCCATCACTGCTGCCCTCCGTCAACTCTCGTTCTTTGATTTGGGGAGAGGGGCATCTGCAATGGTGGCTGCAACTGGGTTATTGAAGCCTTGCCCTGTTTTTTTATTTGTATCATGTGTACAACGCATGTGAAAAAGCGGGCAGAACTTTGATTGCACATAGAGTAAAACTCAAAACGCAAAATTCTTGAATTTGAAGACTGAGATTGGAGCTTTTCAAAGAGTTGTTGGACATCCCTATTTGGCTTCCATTTAAGACGAATATTGTCATCTTGACTTTTTGACAGCCCCTCCCTTCCTCCCCATGGCTGCACCTATTTGGAGATATTTTCACTCAACTAATAGAACACATTGGAGTAAAATTTTACTAACAAAAAGAAAGGAAAAATGATCCAGACAACATTAAGTGGAGGGAAGGTTTGGAGAGTGGGGAAAAAAAGTTTTCCCTCTGGGAAAAATATATCCCAAGAAATAGTTTTGGAAACATTATATTGTCCCCCAAAGATTTGAATAGATAAATTGAAATTATGAGATTTTTTTGCTTGTCAATGAAGTTTAAAATGGCTGTATGCAATAAGTAGTACCATGTGATACAAAAGAAAAACCATCTCCTCCCATTCTGTTTCCAAGGCTCCTTTTTAAGTAATAACAAAGAACTATTTTTAAATGGCCTCTAGAGGTAACCTTAAGTATATTTTTATAATGTTTTTATTGATCTTGGCAACACCTGGTTCTGAGTAAACAGGTATTAGGGCTTTGAATGCACAGTATGGTTTTCCTTTGGCTGATAATGGTGACCATGCCGAATTTACAAGTAGGTTTTCATCACCTAATCAATATCCTTTTATACAGTATATTTTGCTCTGTATTTTTCAGTATTTATTGCTAAGACTAGTTTGAATATTCAGTATTTTTAAAAATATTCTATTAAAACATCTGAAAAGGATTTTCATTTTTCAAGGGATCATTTAAATTTAAAAACAAAATGAAGTAAGAGTTTATAGGCAAGAGTCAACTTCATTTGGGTAAATTTGTTTGACTTTGAGGTGCTGGGGAAGAGACAGAACTTAGCAGGGAAGGTTGCAATGAGTAGTAGTTATTACATGAACTGGGCAGGCCATAATATGCTCATATGCAGCCCAATTTTACAAGATTGGATTTTGGTGGAATAAGGGTCCTTTGTTTTTATTTTTATTGAGTTAAACCTATTTCTATGTATTACAGAGCAGTTTTTTAATGTTTTTCTGCTTCAGAACAGTAAGAGGTTTGGTGGTTGCTCTGCAGTAGAATCAGAGGGGCTTATATATAATAGAATGTCTATGCACATGAATTTGAGTAAACTCCGGGAGACAGTGGAGGACAGGAAGGCCTGGCGTGCTATGGTCCATGAGGTCACGAAGAGTCGGACATGACTAAACGACTGAACAACAACAACAAAAAAGTAGTTTTGACTCTTGATGACTGCATGGACAAGTCCATGAAGTTTTGTTGGCCACACTTTCAGAAGTGGGTTGCCATTACTTTCTTCCTAATGCTGAGAGGGAGGGACTGTCTCAAAGTCACCCAGCTGATTTCATGCTGACTTCATGCCTAAAGGCAGGACCAGAACTCACGATCTCTTGGCTGTTAGTTCAGTGCCTAACTACCACACCAAACTGGCTATTTACAAGGAAAAAAAAGTCTTCCACAAATAAAATGTAGACTCACCAAATTATAGAAGACAAGTATGGACCCTCAATTTGATTTTCAACCTTATTGTCTACTTTTCTCTATAATAGTCTTCTAGGAGTGATTTTGGCATCACTTGAAGGGCAATTCCATGAATGATTATGTGAAATTACCAATGCAAATACTGTTGAATACCTTGCTCTGACATATTGTTTCTTCAACAAGAGCCACCTTTGCGAAAAGCTACAGGCCTTTACAAATGATAAGTCTTTCCTAGACTCTGACTCTCATAAAGCAAGCGTTATGTGCCCCCTCCCCCATGTCTTTCCTTTGTGCTATAAAAAGGCTGAATGTAAAATTTAAAACATTTTTTTCACCAATTAAAGTATTAGTGTATGAAATTAGGAGGATTGCAATCCCTCACCACAGCAAAGGAGTAGGGATAAAAACCCAGCCTAATCTAGCGTGGAATCTTTCCCCACAACGGCCAATTTATGAGAAATGGCTAGCCTGCAATTTCAAAGTAAAAGTACATGACTAAAATTTCCCATGAAGACCAAGACATAGTCTGAATGCCTCGATGTGAAGCCTTTGCTGCTGCAACTGAAGCAAAAAAGGAAGCGGAGAAAAATCAGACATGTGTTTCTTTACAAAAGAATTTTATTGTTGCAGCTAAAATGAGAACTGAAAATTTGTATGGGAAGTTGAAAAACTGTACAGTTTTACTGAAACTGTAAGGTCATTGCAGTGCCTTACATACTGTAAGAGACAATATACCTGAAAACGTATTATACCAAAACATTTAGCTTGTTTTTATTTTATTTTATTTCTTTTCTTAAAAAAGTTTTCTATGGCAATCGGTAAAAAAGAAAGACCTGATGAGTAAATATTTGCTTAAGGCATATAGCAGAGCAGCTCACTAACTTTCTAACAAGTTTAAACATGGATATTTTCTTTTCCTTTCCCCCCAACCCCGCCCAAGAATAGGTTAACCAATACATCCACTTTGAAATGCTACTGTATATACACACCCCAAACTACTACATACATGTACAGGACATCAAAACAAAATGCTTACGGTTCAGTATGACAAGCCGTATCCACACCTCGCTGAGCGTTACTGGGGCTTTCTACTGTAGCTCTTACAACACTTCTTGTGTCCAAATTGATCAAGGCAAATAGTGATGCTGGCGGGCTTGAGTGGAACACTGTAACCAGGAAGGGTTCCTTGGCCATCTTGGGACAGTGAGAAAGAAATTTATTTCTCCCCAACAGATCAAGTATAGTACAATCACACTGCTGTGGAGATACATTCTGAAGTTGACCATGTCACTGGGGGAGAGGAAGAGCAATACAATTCTATCATCAAGAGTTTTAATTTTTTTAACCAAAATCCCTTCGTTTTTCTAATGAAATGAAAAGCACAGATTTTCAGTCCCAGTTTCATTCTGGGGGCCTTTTTAAATAACTGTTTCCTTCAGACTATCAGAACACAATTTAATGTATCTTGGCATGGGGGCATCTCTGGGGAGTAAAAAAAAAGTTAAGATGGCACTGGTACCCATATGGTTGAACCCAGCCCCTTTTTTACATGTGTCGCACATGTAAAAAGGGGGTGGGCCTTCAATTGAGTGGTTGTGGCTGCCATCTTGACTTTTTTTTTGACCTGTCGCTGATGCCCTTGTCTTGGCACCTCATGTTTCAGCCATTTGCCATAGAAAACTAGGGTGTGTGAGAGAGGTGTGAATATGGCTTTGTACACACTCTGGAATGTTTGTACTATATTTAGTTGATTGAAACGAGTGCTATACAACTGGTTTAGATGGTGTACATAGAAAAACTGCCAAATAATAGGCAAGATACAGGCAACCTGGCTTTTTTTTTTCTTTTTAAAGAGAACATACACACCTACCAATCTATGAGCTGAATGAAGACACTTCAGCGACACCCTTGGAATCACAGCCATTTAAATAATCAGATCATGCAAGTATAATTGGGCACATCAGAAAGCAGAAATATAAAAATTATGTTCACCTTTCAAGCACATGGATTTCAATCAGGACACTTTTAGGAGACTTTATACATGCATTTGAATAAAAATGTGATACAAATGCGTCTGAATAATATTCTACTGGATGACAGAACGTGAAAGGGACAAAGCAATCACATACTGAGTAGCAAAATACATAGATGAGCCATTATATATTATGCCATTTTCTATAGTCATGTCAATATTTTCATGTTTCCAATATTATTACTAAGTATTGACTACTTAACAAAATTCCTCTTTCTCATAGGTAAGGCTGAAAGTTTCCCAGGACTACCTATGAATTTATTATTGTACTTTTGAAAAGACCTTGATACTAGCCTCATTTTGAAATTGTTCTTTTAACTCAACCTTTTCTTCCTTCCCCCTCTCCGAGACCTTCCTTTAAAATTTCATTTGTTTAAAGAAGAAAAAGCAAACTTTGGTCATAACTGAGAAGTATAATAAATATGGAGTGAGGACCCTGATATATCACAGATTTTTAAAAAGGGATGATACTTAAGTGCTATATAGGTAGAATATAGAATTTCCAAATAACGTGCACTGTAGATTGGGTGTCATTTTCTTAATGAAACAGCTGCAACTTCAGTACTCTTTTTCTTCTGTAACAAGGATCCCTTTTGTTATTATTTATATTGCTTATAAAGGGGGGAGGGGGTTATCAACATCAGCATACTTCCCCAGTCATAATATTTATGAACAACAAAGCACGTGATTGGTCAATTTTTACTCTTTTCTTAGCAGCTACAGTCAGTCAAGCTAAGCTGTACCTAAAATAATATAATAAAATAAAATAAAATACAAATTCTCTCTTCAACTTCATACGGAACAAAAGATTTGTTCTGAGTTAGGGTGCAAACTTCCTCTTCAGCAGTGGTAGAAGGCTCATGGATAAAGCAATCAATCTTACACATCTGAATTAACAGTCAGGACTATGAAGTTCAATAGGGCTTAATCTCAAGGATGCATAAGATTGTAGCCTTAAACCTGGCTCCTAAACAGCATGATCTTTAAGCCAAATAAAAGCTAATCTTGGAATCTTTGTTCTAAAAAATAAAGACAACAACACTGAAAATCACCAACGCAGTGGCTTGTAACTTGAAAAGATCTAGAGAACAGCTGGCCCAGCGCTGAAGGATTTGGGCTTTACTCAGAAACAGTCCACTGGATCTTTACAATAAGGAGGGTTGCGTGTGTGTTGAAATAGTGATGATGATTTTAAAATTATTCCTCTTCTATTTTGAATACACATAGGACATTCTTCAAATGATAAGTCTAGAATGAAATTGCATTTTACATTCCATGGGATGATGAAGCTTACATACTGGTCCTTTCTAAAGCAAATATCTGATATAAATGCTGGTGGACATTCTGGTTGCATTTCCCTTCCCCTTCTCCATAAGGATAGGAAACTATATACAAAGTTAAATATTTTTTAGAAAGTTGATCGTGCAATGCAACGGGCATGTACACAGAAATAAGAGTGCAACAGATGATTAGCAATATAGCAATGAGCATTGACAGTGAGTGGGGAGAGAAATAACTCATTTTGTCCAAAAAGGAGGGAGAACATTGTAGCATTGACCTGTTGGGATGCCCTGAGAAAAAGCGGTGCCCATTTATAGCATGTTACTGAAGTAAGAATCTATTTGAGAAAAATAAAATACATCCCATATTATTTGCACTGCCAAAAACTCAGGGTGCAATCCAATTGAGAGTGGAGGGAATGCTACTATCTAGTCTCCATTCATTCACTGGAGCTCCTGAGTAACATCCTAATTTATTAGAGGCTATGCAGAAGTGGTTCTTTAGAGACTGAGCCATCAGTCTTTAAAAAGGCAAAGAGTAAAAAGCTCCCTCTCCAAAAACTGTACATTCTTCAGGGGTGTGTATGGGAGGGCATACAGTGGTCTTTTAAAGGAATCTTATCATGTATTTGGTTACAAATGCTTGGAGAATATAGGCAATTTTCACTTATGCCTAGTTCCTTTTTTTGAAAAACCACCAAAAGAACAACAACAAAAAACCCCTGGCTTTAAAATATTTTAAAAAAACCAGCAATGCGTTGTAAACTCTTATTATTCCATTTTAAAAAAAATAAGGAAAAAATGAAAAACACAAGACTTATTTGGCATATTCTCTGCTTACTCCTGAATATCTTAAGGCCCTGAGATTAGAATATTATGTTCTTGGGACCCTAGGGCTAAATATTAAACCCTAGTGCATCAACCTTCTCTTTAAACCCTAACCAAAGTTCCAGCTTCTCTAACATACCATACATTTCCACTTGGATAAGGCTTAGTTGCCCCTTTAGCTTTCTTATATAGAAACAAATGAAACACCACTGATGTTACTGGTATTCTTATACCACCAATGGGATGTCCATCAATGAAAATATACTCTGTAACAGAGGTATGCGCCCGCTGTCAAGACAGTGAACATGCAGATGTTGACAAGAAATGGTTTCCAAGTTGTCATAATGTTCTCTTCATCCTCTTCTTCTGGCTTCAACATTTCATCATTGCATGGTGAAGCATCAACAGTTCTCTTCCTAAGATTACTATCTGGATTAGAGCTGCAGGACAACAACAAACATACCGAGATTAGAAGATCTCAGTGGTGATTGGTGAGGCTTACTTTGAAAAGCAGATCAACTTTCCCCAACATGATTGTAATATTTTAGTTCTGTCATGGAAGTCATTCTGACTCACTTCTAAATAAGAACAGCTAAATTAAAACAGGAATAAACAGGAAAAGGATCCTGTTGATATAACCATTTATAAAGCAATAGTGACATCTAGTGTTAAAAATGCACTTCATTTCTCCTTTATGCTTCTGATCTCACTCAATTTCTGGGAATTTTAAAGCTTCTACAAATAGAGCTGTAAAACTTGTCATCGCCTCTAAACTTCCTTTGAAGAGGTAAGATGTTTCTCTGAAATTTTGCAACAGACTTTAAGGGAACCAAAGTGGAACTACATAGGACCATTAGTTCCATAATTATTTTTTTAGATATCCCCCTTCCCCCAAGAGTAATATAAACGTACATGAAATTTTTAGTTTCACCCTGACACCGTTTCAGTTCCATTAAAAACGTTTCTTTCCATTGAGAAATGATGACTGCTAAATAAAATGCCCCCCCCCCATTTTCAACTGTTGCAAAAAGTAAATAACTTAAAATACTTTCAAACTGTAAGACAAGTAATCCATCCTTCAAACTCATTTGTTAACATGGTCACCGTGGAATTTTTTTAGTAGTTTTCATTTTCAGAAGGCATGTAAGAAAAAAAAACCTTCTTTCAGAGCTACTCTTTTACTTGTAAGAATGATAAATTAACACCATTTATTAAATTACTAAAGTAGCTTGGGTTTAGGATGGCTTACAGCTTAGAAATGGCAATATTATGTTATCCACACTGAATTCGATTTAAACAATTTAAATTGAAAGCATTTAAAGCAGAGCTTTCCAAACTGTGTGTCGCGACACGTTGGTGTGTCGGCTGCAGTGTCTGGGTGTGTCGCGGCTGCTGCTGCCTCCGAGCCCTGCCAGGATTCCACACAGGTCCTAGTGCCTGCCTTGTGCCCTGCTGCCTCCAAACCTGCCCTGCCCGGATTCTGCGAAGGTCCTAGTGCCTGCCTTGTGCCCTGCTGCCTCCAAACCTGCCCTGCCCGGATTCCGCGAAGGTCCTAGTGCCTGCCTTGTGCCTTGCTGCCTCCAAACCTGCCCTGCCCGGATTCCGCGAAGGTCCTAGTGCCTGCCTTGTGCCTTGCTGCCTCCAAACCTGCCCTGCCCGGGTTCCGCGCAGGTCCTAGTGCCTGCCTTGTGCCCTGCTGCCTCCAAACCTGCCCTGCCCGGGTTCCGCGCAGGTCCTAGTGCCTGCCTTGTGCCCTGCTGTAAGAGTGTGTCGCGAAATGATGCATGTCTAAAAAGTGTGTCACCAACATGAAAAGTTTGGAAAGTTCTGATTCTTTTTCCGGAAGAGAATGCAATTCACAGCAAAAATGTCACAACCTTCCAAGGTCTAATTTTATTTCATACACTGACATATGCATGATATGAAAGAGCATTATATTTTCAGTGTATTTACTGAATGCATTGGAAAAGAAAGCAGAGGCACCAAACTGGTGGGAACATGCTTTAAGTTGAGACAATTTGCTGAGAATCTGCAAGAAGTATTCCAAGGCATTCCTTGGTAACATTACCTCTCCATGCCCTGCTTCTCAGAGGAACAAGCCCTGCCATCTAGAACTCTGGTTTCTAAAGTGCTGGCAGCATACTTGATGTCTTCCTCAGCCCTTGGATGCTTTGAAAGAACTTCCATATGATCATGCACCCTTCCATTATTCATTTCAGAGGTTCTTTTGGGTGGCCTTGGAGGCGGAGGAATATGTTCTGGTGGTGGATCCAAGTCTTCATTAGAGAGTTCTTTCCACTGCTCCTTCAACACGAAGAAGGAATTTATTAACTTCTCCAAAATGATCACACACACACCCCCATTCCCAATGTTTTCCTGGATATACAGGCAACCTAGAATTTACGAGGACATTAAGGTGGATATTGCAGTTTGTTGTATTTAATATATATAAAAACTTTAGAATGGGAGGCACATGCTATTCCTCAGAGAAATCTCTCTTACCAGACTGTGGCTTGAATCATGTCAACTGGATTTCTATTTTCTCAGTGGAAACGTTTCACTCCTTATCCAAGGAGCTTCTTCAGTCTGAGTAAAGTTAGTAAGGGAATCCTTAAATATGTTTCTAGGGTGGCTGTGTGACCTTGCACCTGGGGCTAGGTCATAGTTATTTTGAGATGTTTATTTCTAAGTCCCATTATCATCTAAAGGAGGATCGTTAAGATTACCCTGCTGCTGTTGAGCTTGCGAAATGGTCTTAATCTTCCTAGGCACAGAAGACAAAGCAGGAAGGAAGATAGGGGAAACGTTGTGCCTGAGGCCCCCACCTCTATTCAAGGAAGGATTTTCCAAGTTGGCATAAATGGATTCCTTGACCCCTCTCTCAAACCACCTATCTTCTCTGTCTAAAATGTGAACATTAATGTCCTCAAAAGAGTGTCCTTTTTCCTTTAGATGAAGATAAACTGCTGACTCTGGTCCTGTGGTGTTACTTCTCCTGTGTTGGGCCATCCTCCTGTACAAAGGTTGTTTGGTTTCTCCAATGTAGAGTTCAGAGCACTCCTCACTGCACTGGATTGCATACACTACATTGCTTTCCTTGTGTTTTGGAGTTTGATCTTTGGGGTGTATAAAGGATCAGGGCATGCTTTGCCCTATCTTTGTAACAATGGTTCCCTGCCTTTTAAAACTGTGAACAAGGAATTGCCTTTATAAGCACAATCTCATATGGCACTTCATATAATCCTAAGCAAGTTCTCCGTTGCAGCCTGTACTCATTCTTGCTCATACACTTGCTCATTCTACTAAGAAATACTGTATACCATCATTTGTCATCAGTGCCCTGCTACTTTCTACAGGGCCGTTCCCAATCGGTGGTGATAGGAGAGGAGAGATCCGACCTGCGACCCCTCTTATGTGGGGTGCCGCAGGGTTCGCTGCTCTCCCCTCTCCTGTTTAACATCTATATGAAGCCGCTGGGTGAGATCATCCGTCACCACGGGATGAGGTATCATCAATATGCGGATGATACTCAACTGTATATCACCATCCCGGGTGAAGTAAGTGATGCAGTCGATGCAGTCGGGAGTGGCTGGCGCCATGAAACCCGCCTTACTATTAACATCTTTTTGTTTGGATTTTATATTTAAATTATTGTGGCTGTAATTTTATATTTTTATCTTATCTTATTATTGTGAACCGCCCAGAGTCCCCAGGTGTGGAGGAGATGGGCGGTGATACAAATTTAAATAAAAGATAAGATAAGATAAGATAAGATAAGATAAGATAAGATAAGATGATAAGATAAACTGACCAATTTCCATGAAAACAAATAGACATCAAATCTGACAAACTTCTATGCTGAAGAAGTGGGGACAGGGAAGAAATTCCCAACCTCCAGGGAGATCCCATCATGATCTTAATATTACTATCCATTTATAATATTTCCTAGCTATAATTTATATTTGATCTTATTTCATTTCATTTCATTTCGCCTGCTTATGTCATATTTTCTTTATCTACGATATCAGATTTCAATGTCAATCAGCTAAGCTACAACTTATTAAGAAGTTCAAACTCAACTTCCTATGGCACAAACAGGAATAACAGCTTTTTACCATACCACAACTGTTAAATCATCTCTCTAATGGAAGAATATTTCTCATATGCTAATTATGAATATGATAATCATCACTATCTCTGATCTTACTGACCATGGATCTGAGGAAGCTGTAATCCCCCAAAATGTATGTCATAATAAACTGTGTTTATCTCAGAAAATACCAAAAGGTTCTTTATTATTTATCTTGTTTTATATCGACTAGCATGCAGAAGACCAGGTCTTTTGGACTATTCCTTTCTAGTGCATATCATTGTACTGAAATTCTTCTACATATTAAAACCTGAGTCTGGCTGTAAACAATGTTTAAAATCGAAGACATGATGTATTGCATATGTTGACAGGGGCACTCACTTGTACAGAGGAATCTCCCATAATAAATTTGGCTCCCTCTGTGACAGCCAAGTAGGAGAAGCGAAGTTGGTCTGCTGTTTGTATAAGCCCCATTCGGTATTTCCTCATTTCTAAAAGAACCTGTTTAATGTCGACAGAAGAAGGATCTTTCCTTTTGTCCATCTGCACGAAGAGAGGTGACACTCAGTACACTTCGATTTTTATTAACTGCCTGTCTTACCACGTTTCTCAGAATTCAAAGGGGTCTTAAAATGAAACAACACAAATGATGTAAAAAACCCATATATCAACAGGTTCATGAAAGCAGGAACAATGAGAAATCAGCACTTACACACCAAATCAGAAAAATAATTCCTGAGAAGAACAATCATGCAGCTCAACAAGGGTTTGATCCCCTAAAAGCAGTACAGTAGTATAATTTCTCATTTGCAGAATATCTGCAAAACACTGGCATTAAGAGTACTCAAGTCTCGTAAAATGACACAATATTCAATAAAAACATAAAGACAGCACATTTTACTACACCCTAATCTTTTGTGAACTGCATCCCATAATAATATAGTCTTAAGGGGGCTCAAAAATATTCTTTCTTACCACAACGTATTAAAAATGACTACACCTCTGGAAACAATTGCAACTATCATGCTTAGTTCCAATACTTCAGAGTCCCAGATAAGAAACTCTAATGCCCTCAGGCCCCTTAGAAACAGTCAATTTTATTTGCTATCTTTTATATCAGCCCATAAGACAAGTTCTATGTCTGTAAATCTCATTTCAGAATTTATTACTTTACTACTTCACGGTAAAATGTTCTTAAAATAAAATCCATTACTTTTAGACTATATTTTTATAGCAATGGGGGACCTCTCAATAAATATTAGACAGAGCAATGAATAGGTGACAGGTTACCATGGTTCTTCTGGTGTCAACTCAAATCTCTTTTGGGCAATAGGAACGTTAGAGCTTCAGAAACTTGGCCTTATACCAATTTTGAGAATTTAATACTTAAGTACTTAGAAGAACCAAAAGAAACAATCTCAAAAATTTATAGGTTATTACTGCAATTAGAAGTAGGAGATCCACCCCATGACTTAAAGGAAGCTTGAGATACCGATCTTGGTAAATCCATGTAGGAGACAAATTTGCAGGAATTATGGAAATCAGGTGGATTCACTTCAGCTTCAATTCAAGAAGTGCAGTGGACATTATACAACACTGGCACTTGACCCCAGTTAGATTGCCACATATCTATCAGAATTATTCTTTCAAATGTTGGAGAGGTTGTGAAAAAGAGGGTCTTTCTTTTATTTGTGGTGGTCATGTGATCAAGCTGTACCTTTTTGGTGTAAAATTTCTGGTAGATAAGTACCATTACTAAACAAAGAACTGAACACTCCCCAGAGTTAGCCCACCCTCCCCCAAGTCCTGCTATGCTGCCTCATCGTGGTGGTGGGGTATTCCTGAGAGGGATGAGTGAAAAATGTTTGGAGTGTTTGCCAAGAATATATATTCCCAACAGGGTCACCCAAGGTGTGAAGGTCATCCCAGCTGTCCAGCTAAAGCAAGCAAGCACCTATATTGGGCAACAGCGATATAGGAAGATACTGGAGAAAGATCATCACTTTAATGACAATGGCAAAAGCATCAATTCATACTGTGCGGGAGAAAGCAATTGTAAACCACTCCTGTATTTTACCAAGAAAACCACATGGATATCATGGAGAAAATCTATGTGGTTGCTAGGAGTTGAAAATGACTTGATGGCACATAATCAATCAATCAATCAATCAATCAATCAATCAGAGTTAGGCTTACTGCATTTATTTATAGGACCAAATCTCAAGCTTAAAAATAAAGAACTTATTATCTGTTTAATTTTAGCAGCTAAAATAATAATTGCCCAACACTGGAAAACTCTAGATAATGTAACAGCCGAGATTAACAAGTTGTCTTCCATTGCTACAATAGAAAAAAAAATCACAAACTTAAAATAATGAAGCATCAGAGGCAGGAACTCAACAGAGGCAGCAATTCGATCACATTTTATAGTTTATCTCAATGGATTTTATAGTTTATCTCAATAGCAATAGACTATAATATGGTAATAATTAATATATATGGTAAATGTATGTGTGTACTGTGCCTGTATCTTTACTAACTTTTTAGTAGATTTTTTGGTATTTTCTGTATATTTTTTCTCGATGCATCTTGGATTTATGTTATTTAGTTACTTGATAATGTAAGAAAAATAAAATTAAAAAAAATCCATCACTAACTAAAAGTAGGAAAAAGAACATTAGGGGAATACATCTGTGTAGGAATTTACTACTTAATACACCACCACTTGGCTCAGCGGGTAAGACGCCAGGCTTGTTGATCGGAAGATCGCAAGTTCAGAGGTTCGAATCCCTAGCCCTGCGTGCGGAGTGAGCTCCCGCACTAGCTCCAGCTCTTGCCAACCTAGCAATTCGAAAGCATGCAAATGCAAGTAGATGAATAGGGACCACTTCGGTTGGTAGGTAACAGTGTTCCGCGTGTCATGAGGCCTCATGACCGTGGAAGCGTCTTCGGACAACGCTGGCTCTTCGGCTAACTAACGGAGATGAGCACCGGCCCCTAGAGTCGGACACGACTGCACAAATGTGCGGGGGGAACCTTTACCTTTTTTTTACACCACCACTGCCCCTTCCTAAAGCACTGAAACCATAAGCCTTACTACATCTACTGATACAGTTTCAGCCATGCTGGTTAGTCACATCCTACACTAAACCATAAAATGGCTTATTTGTAAATCTGGCCAAGATGTATTAAATAAATCATGCTTAAGCAAACAATGGTTCATGCAACCTGCGAACCTAGCCATTTTCAAGTTCACCCCTACAGTCACAAGGATTAGAAATTTACTAAGGGAAGGGGAAAACGAAAATAATACTAAACTTTCTAGGATACAAAGGTCCAAATTCCCTGCTTTTAGACATGCAATCATATCAGCGTGGAATACATTGTAACCTGAATTATATCTAAGAAATGTATTGGGCAATCTGCAATTGCTGCAATCCTAATTACACTTATCCTAAACGCTATTGAGTAAGCACCACTGAACACAATGGATCTTACTTTAAAGTAAACATGCATAGCGTTGCAATCCTTTGCAAGGGTTGTTGCCCAGACATTTTTTCAAAAGCTGCAGGATCTACAGTACTTCCAAGTAAGTCCTACAAGCTTAGGACAACATAGGATTTCCCCCCAGGCTTTTAGATGTGCTAGTGCAGATCTGTGGGGAGGCATTAAGGAGTCCTGGAGAGCTGCTCATGAATTACTTGCAAGCAGCCTAAAATTTCAGGCAACAAAAATCAAAAGGATAACGTTAAGCATTGCCAAAAACAAGAACAACACAGTTATTGAAACAAGAAAGGACAGGGATGGGGAAAGAGTGGGTGGTAAGTATTGACTAACAGAAGGCAGACTTTACTGAAAATTCCGCTGGTGCTAAGCTTTGAAGTCAAAACACAGCACTGAAAGATGGGATTTCCTGTAGACCTCAAAAGATTTATAGGGAACCTTTCACAACAGTGGTTTTTGTGTTCCTCCTCCTGCTGCTGCTTCTTTCCCCTTCCAGCCTTTTCTTCTTCAAGGTCAAAATTTAAAAGAATCTGGGATAGGGTCTCCATATCCAGTTCCCACTCCTAACAGCAGTCTTTGTTGCAGAGGCATAATGGTTATCAAAGCAAGAGTCCCCTTTGGGGGAGATGGTGCGGTGATAGAAGTTGAAAAAATAAATAAAATAAATAAATAAAATTCAGCCACATTGCAAAAGTCCCTGAAAGGTATTTTGCTATGACCCTGGTTGAACCACCTATATAATTACCCCCCCCCAATTCCTGCTGGGTCTATCAGTCATTCTTACCAAGAGAAGACAAGTGTCAACCAGACAAAAAGTTCCTGATCTTCCAATTCCAGCACTGCAATGCACTACGATGGGACCATGTTCAGGACTCAGGGACCCTGATTCTCTCACTTTGAACAGGAAGTTGAGGAATGAAGCTGGAGATTCCGGGACTCCAAAGTCAGGCCACGTTGTGTAATGGAAATGCAGAATTTCTCTCGTTTCATGCGTCTGTAAAGTGCAAAATAAATTACTAAATTAAAGATAAAAATGGCTTCTCTTGCAATTTGTAAGTTGGAAGCATCCTGTTAAGCCTTGGAAAAGGCCGAACAAATGTGAAGCTATAGGGCAGAGCTTTCCAAACTGTGTGTCGCGACACAAAAGTGTGTCGCCACACAACCCGGAAGCGCTGATCATCATCAGCGCTTCCGGGTTTTCCCGTGGCGACACACGAACTGCAGCGCGCAAAACCCAAAAGCAGCAGCAGCGCTTCCGGGTTTTTGCGTGCTGCCGCACTTCCGGGTTTTCAACGCCGGTTGGTGTGTCGCAGCGGGAAAAACTTTGGAAAGCCCTGCTATAGGGAGTAACAACAGGAAGGTGATAAAGATGACTGACTGCCATTCCTAACAGATATTATAGAAGAATAATCCTGGAAATTCAATCCATAGTTCGGTAGATGCAGAGTCAGGATACATGGAAAACAGAGAGCAACAGATGAGTTAACTATGTGAGTAATGGAACAGATTACAGGAAGAAGGCAAACTCAGGATTTCAATGTATGAAATCATTTTTTTCAAAGGGGTTTGCAATCTCCCAGAGTATTGTACAGCTTGTTGTTGGGATGATTTTGGTTGGATGACCACTCCTGGGAAAAGTAGCAAAGGTATTGTGTTCTTGCCATTGTGCACTATCTTCCATGAACTGATGGAAGCCAAAGTCTTTGGCAGTGGTTTTGTAGCCCTCATGAGCACTGACAACTCCTTTTCTGAAGTTTGCAGAGATCTTTTTTAACTGGGCATGATTTACTTCCACTGTGTAGTGAAAAGCAGACTCTGATGCATGTTTTCATAGAGGGGAGTCTTTCAAGCTCCAGTCCAATTGTCATCTCACTGATCGGAACATCTAACTCAACTTTGAAGAGAGTTGATTGTTGTAGGGCTTCACATATTTTTTCCAAGAAAGTGAATGATGGCTTAATGTTTTCATGAAAGACATAACACAGTACACTATTTTGTGGGGTATTTATCCAGGATCTCTTTAACTATTAATAGGACTTAGACAAAACTCTAATCACACTGTAGGTCACAGTGCTGCAGGATTACAGATACTCATAAAGGGATTACAAACTCCCTCACATCACTGTACTTCTAAGATCATAATGACTAGATAATAATGATTAGGGCACAGGTTTTCAACCTTTTTCATCTCCCAACACAGGTCTCATAGGCGGGACTTCCAGATTGTGAGACTGGAAGTCCCATGACATCACAGGCTGCTGGGATTTGGGAGGAGAAATGGAGGCAGTCCGCCCCTGGTGATGTCACGGAGGTGGGCTTCTGGCTGATGCAGCACATCTGCAGACCTTTTGCGGCACACCAACGTACTGCGGCATAGCAGTTAAAAACCGCTGGGTTAGGGAATGGTTTATTTGTGTTCTTTCAACCAATGTGGCAATTATTCAAATACTAGAATGACATGCTATCCAAGATCAAAACTCTCAGAAGTTTAGTGTCAACTTTGGAAATTCTTGAAGCATTGATGAAATGGATACTAAACATCACTATTTTAATAAAGAGAACCAACACTGCAAAATATAGTGCACTGATTTTTATCATACTTACCATAAGGTTCTTCAATTCTAATTGTCGGACTGTATAATAGGATTTTATATCTTCTGATATTAAGGTTAATGTGAAGTTTGTATCTTCAAAGAACATTTCTTTCTCCTCTTTTTGTGGCCAATATTGCGCACATTTTATCTGGAGGGGGGAAAGCAGAACAAGACTTACATGTAAGTTATTTAACAAAGAGAAATATAGAATGAATACAGATACACACAAATACACTCACCAAATCATCAATATATATGACAGTCACAGAAGTTCATTGTAAGATTATACTTTCAATCTGTAAAGCTCTGCACAGATGTGCAAATTTATATGCAGGTGCATGCACACATACATACAAACCAAGAAGTAATTGCTTAATCTCAAGAAAAATCCCAGTAATTTTTCCTTAAGACACTACAACTACTCAGTGCACCACTGTTATTTCAAGGACTTGACCTGGCATTAGATTCTGAATTTCTGGATCTATTTTGGGATTACAGAACATGTCACTAAGAAATACGACAAGGGCACACAATTATCCTAATGATTTAAAGCAGAGCTTTCCAAACTTTTCATGTTGGTGACACATTTTAGACATGCATCATTTCGTGACACACTCTTACAGCAGGGCATCATTTTGCAACACACTCTTACAGCAGGGCACAAGGCAGGCACTAGGACCTGCGCAGAATCACAGCAAGTTTGGAGGCAGGGCACAAGGCAGGCACTAGGACCTGCGCAGACGGCTCGGAGGCGGCAGCAGCTGCGACACACCCAGACACTGCAGCCGACACACTAACGTGTCCCAACACACAGTTTGGAAAGCTCTGATTTAAAGGATGCTACTTGGAGAAGAGTTGGATGCTTATATGGACAACCTCAGGCACAAACCTTTTATTGCAATTCAAGTGAGAGAGTTGCATTAAAGATGCCCAGTATACCTCATACCTGGTTTCAAAAATCCCACTTTTATGAAATCATTTTGATGGCATATGGGATAGCATAAAGACTACAATGGTTTATTTTAATTGAAGTCTGAACTGTTCATTACCTAAGCTTTTGACTAATCATACTAATTTTCTAAGAAATTATCTTCCAGGAAATCCAAGATATGCATTGTTAGGATGTGTTGCAATCGAAATTATTCAACCCCCATTGCAAATCAGGTTTATTGTCAAAATTTACAGACTTTCAGCTGTTTGCAATGAACAAAGCAAACAAAAGCAATTGAAATAGCTCAACACAACGAATGCTTCAAGTGGTGTCCCCAAATTCAACTGAAAATGCAACTTATAATGACTTCTCCAGTCTCAAAATTATTCAACCCCTTCATGGCAAGCATCTTCAGTACTCAGGAGAGCACCCTTTTGCTGTTATGACCTGCTGCAAACGAGATGCATAGCCAGACACCAGCTTCTGGCAGCATTCCTGAGGAATCTTAGCCCATTCCTCATGAGCAATGGCCTCCAGTTCAGTAATATTCTTGGGTTTGCGTGCTGCAACCGCCTTCTTCAAATCCCACCAGAGATTTTCTATGGGGTTCAAGTCAGGTGACTGATGGCCACTGTAGAATCTTCCAGGACTTCTTCTGCATCCAAGCCTTAGTGGAATTTGAGGTATGCTTGGGATCATTGTCCTGCTGGAAGGTCCAATGATGCCCAAGCTTCAGCTTCCTTACAGACGGCATGACGTTTTCTCCTAGGATTTCCTGATACTTCAATGAATCCATCTTGTCTTCCACACGCTGCAGGTTTCCAGTGCCAGAGGATGCAAAGCAGCCCCAGATTATCACCGAGTCACCACCATGCTTAACTGTAGGCAGAGTGTTCTTTTCAGCGTATGCTTCATTCTTCCTCCTCCAGACATACCGCTGATCCATCGGGCCGAAAAGTTCCAGTTTTGTTTAATCCCTCCACAGAACAGAATCCCAAAACTTCTGTGGCTTGTTTATATGATTGTGAGCAGATTGGAGCTGACTTTTCTTGTGCTTTTAGGTCAGTAGTGGTGTACGTCTTGGAGTTCTGGCATGGACACCTTCTGTGTTTAGTACGTGCCTTACTGTGCTCGCTGAAACCTCAGTGCCTGTTGCCACCAAGTCTTGCTACAGGTCTTTTGCAGTCACTCGAGGGTTTCTCTCAACCTGCCTTCTCAGAAATCTGGTTGCAGCCATTGACAGCTTCCTTTTTCTGCCCCGTCCAGGTAGTGTAACCACTGTTCCTTTAACTTTGAACTTGCAAACTATGCTTCCAACGGTGTCTCTAGGAACATTCAGTGCCTTCGCTATCTTTTTGTATCCTGTTCCTTGTTTGTGAAGGGTGATCTCTTACCTTTTTGGACCATTCTTTTGACTTAGCCATATTTCTAACATGCAGTCAAACGTGACACTAAACAAAACCCTAGCCAGTTCAGGCATTTCATGTGTTCCAGCTCAAGCACACCTGGTGCAACTAATGAGGCCCTTGATTAGTTGCATCAGGTGTGCTTCAGACAACACCTGTTTTGTATACTGTATGTGTTGTGATGGATTCTATTCAGGGGGTTGAATAATTTTGAGACTGGAGAAGTCATTATAAGTTGCATTTTCAGTTGAATTTGGGGACACCACTTGAAGCATTCATTGTGTTGAGTTATTTCAATTGCTTTTGTTTGATTTGTTCAACAGCTGAAAGTCTGTAAATTTTGACAATAAACCTGATTTGCAATGGGGGTTGAATAATTTCGACTGCAACTGTACATGCTAGAAATATCTATCTAATCCTGGAAAATGGGGAGCCTTAGTAGAGAATTCTGGAATTAGGTGGTACTAAATAACATACATTTTGGTCACAAAAAAAACACCCTTGCTAAATGCTATCCTCCAGAATGCAAAGTAATTTCTCTGGCTAGGATTATAACTCAGCAGGAGTTAAGAGGGAAATGTTCACTGCTCATGGATTTTTAGTGTTCTATTTTCAGAATAATAACCTTATTCTTTCTTCATTTCTTCTTTTCTTCATCTAACAAAGACATTAATTATTATACTTATTAAATACCAATGAAAAATAATGAAGTGTGGGATGCTTATACTGAAGGTCTTTTATGGAACAGAATCTAATAGGATTCACAAAAGAAATGCTTTCAAGAAGTTAATTCATTATTAGAGGTAACAACATTTTTCTTCCTTTCAATCCTGAATAGCATGACTCAGCTGGATATAGTAAGAAATTATAACCCTCTGTAAACTTATTTTTCATTACAACATACAAGAGAATTCGCTGCATGTATGATTTTTGTACCACATGGTGACAAATAATGATTTTTATCCACTGAGTGTCCCATACAACCATTTCTTCAGTGGTGTTAGCAGCCCGCTCCCAAGAGTTCTCTATAATTCCTTGTTCAAACTTCCTAGCAGTGGGGAAAAATACACGGAGGTGGTTAGGGCAATGATGGAACCCACAGTCAAAGCACTTTTCTTTTAGATCTGTTTCACTACTTGTATGACTGTAGAACTGGATGCCTCCACTCGGTGAGGCAAATGACTGCCAAAGAGGAGGAGGAAGAGCCTCCTCCTCCTTCTCCTGCCTGGACGAGTCCCTGCAGTTTTCTTGGCAAGGTTTTTCAGAAGTGGTTTGCCAATGCCTGCTTCCTAGGGCTGAGAGAGAGAGAGTGACTGGCCCCAGGCTTCATGTCGAAGGCAGGACTAGAACCCATGGTCACTCAATTTCTAGCCTGATGCCTTAACCACTACACCAAACTGGCTCTCTAAAGAGTCTTCCAGGTTGAGGGAATTCTTTCCTACATCTCAGAAGGAATACGATTCACCCCCTACTTTATCCAGAGATGACAACATTCTAAGAATATCACTGAGGTCATTTTTTTTGAAATGGCAAACCAACCATTGTTTGAGAGAGAAAGATTGGCAGTCTTGGATGTTTAAGGATGAAGCACAACACAGCACATCATGATTTCAGGAGCACCTCTACTAATTGATATACATGACAATTAATTGAATGCTGGCTCAGTCATGAGTTTTACCTTATCCCCCAAGCTTTTAACATAAATGGCGAAATGTTCTGAACAAGCTTTAACATATTCAAAATGTTTGTTTGCTACCTTTTTAAAATGTAAAAACCATTTTGAAGCTTTGGGTAAGGGATTTGGATTACTTCATGAAATGCTACCCAATCATCTTCATGAACCAGCTCTGCTAAAAAAAAGTCTGCTGGCTCTTAGGGATCTTCACTGGTATAGTTATGGACTGGACTGAGTGCAGTGAGGTTGACCAAACATGGTCCGCCATTAACGGCCTTCAGGAAATCTTTAAAGACCTGGTTCTGCCACCTTCCCTGGAACGAAGGAAACAATAGTTCCTCCTGGGGGTGGTTAGCTTAGCAATATCCTCTTTTTAAAGGGGCGTGGTGGCTCAGTGGGTAAGACGCCAGGCTTGTTGATCGGAAGATTGCAAGTTCGGAGGTTCGAATCCCTAGCCCTGCGTGCGGAGTGAGCTCCCGCACTAGCTCCAGCTCTTGCCAACCTAGCAATTCGAAAGCATGCAAATGCAAGTAGATGAATAGGTACCACTTCGGTGGGTAGGTAACAGCGTTCCGCGCATGTCATGCGGCCACATGACCGTGGAAGCGTCTTCGGACAACGCTGGCTCTTCGGCTAACAAACGGAGATGAGCACCGGCCCCTAGAGTCGGACACGACTGCACAAATGTGCGGGGGGTACCTTTACCTTTTTATCCTCTTTTTAAGAACATACCATCTCTTGGATTTTTATTTTTTATTTTTATAAGTATATTTTAGATGTATAGGTTATTAACTTTTTATAATGTGAATGTAAACCGCCCAGAGTCTGCCATGGTGGAGATGGGCGGTGATAAATCCAAATAATAAATAAATAAACTGTCTTCTCTGCAAGCCTCTTGACCAATTTTCAGACTGTTTAGAAATTATTTAATCTGACATTCTACAAACTGCACTGATACTGATACCTGAGATGCGAAAACCCATTATGCAAATAAACAAGCATATAAAATGTGTTTAATGCTGAACTATTTCTTTTTTTCTTTAGAAAGATCATCTGTAGGCATTCAAGATAAAAAATATGGGGAGGTGATGACCATTAGAAGAGGAATATGAAGGAAGTTATCATCAGCTATGCAATACACCATCTGAATATGTGGCTTTTAAATACTGTATTTTCCGGCGTATAAGACGACTGGGCGTATAAGACGACCCCCAACTTTTCCATTTAAAATATAGAGTTTGGGATATACGCTGGAAAATACGGTACTCGCCGTTTGGCTCCACGACGGGCTCCAAAGTCGCCCACAACGTGTTTCCTACCAGGCTTCCCGAAACGCGGCCAATTCTGGGGCCCCGCTCCATTTAAAGCGCGGCTGGGAGGGGAAGGGAAGGCGAGGCGAAGCGAGGCACCCGTTGAGCGTTGTGGGCGACTTTGGAGCCCGTCATGGAGCCACTGCGTTTTGCCCCCTCCCTTCCCAAGGCTGCTCTGAGGGAACGGAGCTCGCTCCCCCCTCCCCGCGTTTCTCCCGCGCTCGTCCTCCTGCTCTTCCCTGGGGGCTGCGTTCCAGCGAGCGGCTGCACTTGGCCAGGAGAGGTCTTAAACGGCGAATACCGTATTTTCCGGCGTATAAGACGACACCCGGCATATAAGACGACCCCCGACTTTTGAGAAGATTTTCCTGGGTTAAAAAGTCGTCTTATACGCCGGAAAATACGGTAGTCTATTTCTAAGGGAGCATTTCCCTTATCAACTGAAGGAATCTTTGCATGCCTGTACATAGCAAATATTTTCTAGGCATGTTATCTGGTGCATGGTCATTTGAGGCACAGGCCAGGCAACCTACAACATAACCAACAATTTCAATTACTATATTTTGCAGTGAGAAGCAGAGGCATTTCAGAACAGAAGACAAGTTGTCTTGAGGAACATAGAACGTTGCCATATGTTGTCAATTTTTACTTCATCTGGATCAATATAGTCTTTTTTTGTTGTTCAGTCGTTTAGTCGTGTCCGACTCTTCATGACCTCATGGACCATAGCACGCCAGGCCTTCCTGTCCTCCACTGTCTCTCGGAGTTTACTCAAATTCATGTTCATTACATTGGTGATGCTATCTAACCATCTCATCCTTTGCCGTCCCCTTCTCCTCTTGCCTTCAGTCTTTCCCAGCATCAGGGTCTTGTCCAGTGAGTCCTCTCTTCGCATTAGGTGGCCAAAGTATTTGAGCTTCAGCATCTGTCCTTCCAATGAGCAGTCTACTGCACATTAATTGGCAGTGGCTTTCTGTAATTTCAGATGGCTTTTCTACTTTAGGACAGCTAAGGATTGAATAGCTGCTTTCATTACTACTGTTCTTATGGAAGGACTTCTGGAAAAGCTTTTGAGAAATGCCAGCATTCCTTGGATTTATGGGGTTGAAAATTATTGCTCCATATAGTACTTACTTCTGCTTGAAGTAAGCTTTCGTATAGACCTAAAAAAGTGTCTATCAAAAACATATGCTGCTGAGAACTCCCAGTGCCAAGTACCATCAAACCACATGTCAGATACTGGCTTCCATACTAAAATGTAGAAGGTGGACATTCCTGGCTCGAAATCCCCTTCCCTAAGAAGTTCTAGGCACAACTGCTATAAACATTAAAATAAAGCTCCTGAAAGAGGATGAACTATGTCAAATAATTCTTTCCTCTAATGCCCCTTGGATCCTGATTTTCATTACATAATAGAAGGAGACTAGTTCCTTTCCAGCTCTAGCTCCAGTTTGTAGCATCCTATTGACACCAGTCAATTCTGTAGGGCCTCAATACAAAACTCAATGTGTTTCAAGTAACTAGAAAAGCAGAAATGATGTTTCAATATGAAAATTAATTAGATCAAACGCTTCCTTGCTGACAAAAAATAATAATGCTTAGGTCCGTTTACATGAGCAACTGAAAATGAATACACGCTAGTAGTGATTCTGGAGGAGGGCTTAAAAGACAACATTTGCTGAAAATTTGGTGCTGCTGATTAAGAAACTGAGGGTTTTTTAAAAGGCTGCACTGAATTTCCAGGATTCTTTGCTTCAAATAACAGCTATTTCAAAAGACACAAGTAGAGCTGCAAACCATGTGTTTGCAAAGATATTCTGGAATCTTTTAAAAAAACTTAAGGGGACCCTACCCTTTGTAAAGGTAAAGGTTTCCCCTGCACAGTCATGTCTGACTCTAGGGGCCGGTGCTCATCTCCGTTTCTTAGCCGAAGAGTCAGCACTGTCCAAAGACGCTTCCGCGGTCATGTGGCCAGCATGACGCACGCAGAACACTGTTATCTACTCACCGAAGTGGTACCTATTTAACTGCTTGCATTTGCATGCTTTCAAATTGCTAGGTTGGCAAGAGCTGGGGCGAGTGCGGGAGCTCACTCCGTCACACGGGGCTAGGGATTCGAACCTCCGAACTTGCGATCTTCCGATCGACAAGCCTGGCGTCTTACCCGCTGAGCCATCGCGCCCCTTACTACCTTTTGTAATTTTTACTACATTTACCTTTTGTAATTTTTACTACCCTTTGTAATCCTAGCCAATTAATGGACAGTGAATGTCCTGATACCACATGTCCAAATCTGATTAGCTCTATTACAGATGGTGAACCACAGACCCTCCCAATATTACAGGACTGTCAGCATGACCAGTGTTGATAGATGGCATGAGTACTTTCATGCTCTTTCAAGTGGCCCATAAAAATAACCAAGATTTTTAGATGCTTTTCAAACACATTTCCTTGCTTCATCTCTACTAGCTTGGCTGCTTTACAGCAGCTGCCACCTCTCATGAACTCACTAAGAATCAGGAAGGAATGGTACAAACTCACATACATACATACATACACTCAGTCTTCACTATACCCAAATGCTGAGGCAGCAGAGAAACTAAGTAACCAATTTCCTTGCTCTGGCTTTCAATGTGGTTATATTGAATTTACATGGCAAACGTGAGTTCTGAATTTGGAAGATACCGTTATATTTTCATTCTGCTTAACCAACCCTTTTTTTTACTGTAGAAACATGCTTTATGGGGTGATTTTTTATTTTTGCTAGATTAAAAACATTAAGACTATTTTGCTAGATTTTTAAGATGTACATGAACCATGTACCCATGATCCCAAAGGAGTCAGAAATTATATATACTTACTGATCCCTTTTCCATCACTCTGTTAAGCATGACAACACCACGGCTTTTCTGTTCCCAAATCATCTCCCAAAAGTGACCACAAGTATTTGGAAGCGGACCCTGAAAAAGATACCAAACGTCCAAGAAAAAGCAGTATTCATACGGCACAAATTTCAGAGTACTATAATCAAACAATACTTATCTAGTAGTTCTAAACTCAACACAGTGTGGCTTCCATTTCTAGCTATGTAAAATCTGCTGTCCAGATTGGGGCAATTTAGAAGTAACAACAAACAAACAAGCGAACAGTAGCAAGCTAGCTAGCTTTCTTTTGAAGTTGCCAGATTGTAATATTTAACCATGCATAGGCCAAAGATTTTTGTACCAATAGGCAAGAACACCTATGCCTATCTTCCAGAAGGGAGATGGGAAAGAAAAGTTCTTAAGACAAATATGTCACTCAGCAGGATAAAATTTATTCTGTAGTCAGTGTGACTTCTGGTTTGCTGAGATGAGGAATTATAAAAGGTCATGGGTAGGAAGTTCAGTAATTTTTAACCTTTCATGTTGTCTTGACGGCCTGACAAAGGAGGTCAGGAAGAGTTTACTATTCCTGCTAGATGTTTGCCCCCACCACTTTTAAGGTAACCTTCTTCTATGTCAAAGACTCTTCCTTTCCCATCAAATTAAGCCATGCCGCACTGAGATACTGAAGCATAACTATAAAAAAATTGCTCAGAATTTAAATAATAACAGTAACAAAAACTAACCAAAGATAAGTCTTGATCCCACAAGCCTCGCATATTCCAGGACCTTTGCATTGAAAATGCATGACAGATTATAGAGAATGGCTAATGTCCATTTCATGAATTCACAAATGACACTTAGAATATCAAATGTATGTTGTCTTTTGTAACAATTGATATATATATATATATATATATATATAATCTAATGCTACCAGGAAGTGGAACTGGAGGAATTTGGAACTGCCAGTTTTATCTAAGATCAGATAGAAAAAAAATTGGTCACTTAACTTTTAATTGGCTGAGGAGGGATATATGATTGTCAACCTCACAAATGCTCAAGCTGATCAATTGCTTCCATACTGGTTACAATACAATACACAACACAACACACTGATTTATTTCTCTCTCACTTATGCTCCTATCTACCACCTTCTCTCTTGATAAAAACCAGAAGCAGGCAACTTAGAGTCATTGAGAGTTTTCGGGCTAAAACTCCCATAAATGCAGCTATTATATGTTATGGCCAGGGATTATGGAAATTGTGGAGCCAAATATTCAGATATCAGTAGTTTGCATGCTCCAATTTAACTCTTGATGCATTTTGTAACCAAATGATTCTTCAACATAGTGCTCATCCAACTTCTACTATGACTCCTGCCACTGTACAGAAGGATCTGCAACTATTCTGGGTGACATAATTTACTAATGGATCTCCAGCTAAATGTTAGTTTTGTGAGATAGCATTTTGGTACAGATTCTTGAGCTTTAAACCTTACAATTACCTACAGAATGATTTTTATAAAGATTCTGCCCTGAAATTTTCATGCTCTTAGATTTAATAAAAGATGACGCTAAGGAATAGCTTCCCCAATTTGTGCCCAGTGGCTTCCTCTAAGTCATGTTAGCATTTCAAGTTGTCTGATAATACATTTTTAAAAAAAACAGAAGATAAACCTTATGTTAATCATCCTTAACAGTTCAGGAAAAGTGTTGAAGCAGAGCCAAATGAACAGATGAATAATTTAAAATACCTGAGGGGACAAGATTTTAACAAAGGAAGCAGCTTTGGAAAGATAAAATGATGTGATCAACAACCAACAGGAAGGGTGTGGCACACGGCTTCTTACAGTGTGCTATTTCAGGAGTAGATGGTTTGACTCTGACTTAATAACAATAAGCCATATGCTAGCACAGCATTCCTTACATTAGTGTCCTCCAGATGTGTTGGATCTAAAGACCCATAATCCTTGGCCATCATTGTCCTAGGAGTTGTCCAAGAAGTACCCATACCTTCCCTAGGTATTGCCCATGCTTCCAAGAACTTATGTAACTCTGAGTGCCAATGAGGAAAGGATTAGCAGTTTAAGCTAAGAGGAGTTTAGCTAGCAGTTTTAGCTAGAGGAGGAAAGAAACGACTGCACACTTCCAAGTTAGTTAAACTACAAAGCATGGAAATAGTTTGTAGTAGGAAATGAAGAAAAAGCAGTCCTCTACTGCTAGCATTCTTGAGTGATGCTGCTTGAGCACAGAGAATTTCAGAATGCTTAAATCATAACTATAATTTATTATTCTAGATAAACAGATGGTCACAGGAGAAATCCTTTTTGTACAGAACTGTATATGCTTTTCCAGTCTTGTTTCATTAATTGAGAGAATATTTTATAAATTTATTCTTCAGAAGAGGTTCTTAAATTTTCAGAGTTCATATTAGCATATATCCAGGGTCCAGAAGAATACAACTTCTGTAGGCCCTTTTTTCTAAATTTGTGCCTAATGGTTTGACTTTGCTTTCTATACCTTTCATTTCCACCTTCCTCAGTTGCAATTCCCAGAGTTCTCAGCCATGTTTTCAGCCAACTGTAATCATGGCAAATGTAGTTCTAACACATCTGGAGGGAACCAAGTTGGGTCAGAATATTCTAAAGTACACTACAGCATATTATATGCCATCAAGTCAGTGTTGGATCTTAGCGACTACATAGATAAGATATTTTCCAGGATGATCTCTCCCCAATTTGGCCCTTCAGGTCTTCCAACAGTACACCTATTGCCACTGTAATTGGGTCCATCTATCCTGCTGCTGGTAGTTCTCTTCTTCTATTTCCTTCCACATCTCATAAGGAAGCTAGTTCTTTGAAAATTGTATCCAAAAGATGATAATTTGAGCCCGATAGTTTGTGCCTCAGGTGAAAACTTTGGATTGATTTGTTCTATGGTCCAATTGTTTGTTTTCTTGACTATCAAGAGTCTTCATCAAAAGTGTCAATACTCTTTTTATCCTGCTTCCTCAAAGTCCACTTTTCACCATAGAGTGCCACTGGGATAACCACTGCCTGCAAGATTCTGATCTTTGTAGGTATAGACATATCACAGTACCTGAACACCTTTTCCAAGGCCTCCATTGCTACTCTACCAAGTGTTAGTCTGTGGAGCATTTCTTGACTGCTGGTTCCTTAACTGTTGATAGTCAATCCTAAAAGGCAATAATATTCCACCATTTCAATATCTTCATTGTCAGACTGGTTGTACCTGTTGTCATTAGTTAGGTTTTCTTTATATTTAATCTTAGTCCCATTTCTGTACTTGATTTTAATTACTAGAGCTTACAGATCACTTGCATTTTCAGCTATCAGAGTATCATCATCAGTATGGTACTTATTATTTCTTTTTCCAATTTTAAAACGACACTCATCTTCTTCCAACCCAGCCTCCCTTAATATATATTCAGCATATTGGTTGAATAAATAAGAGATTATAGAGCCATGTATCACTTCTTTGCTGACCTGGAGCCAGTCTGTTTAGCCATGTTCCTTTAGGACTGTGACTTCCTGTCCCTATATATAGGTTTTGCATGATAACAATGATTTGTTCTGGGATTCCCATTTTCCTAAGCACATTCTACAGCTTCTTATGGTTGACCTAATTGAAGGCCTTTCTATAATCAATGAAGCACATCCTGGTATTTTTTTGTATTCTTCGGCTTTCTCAATTATCCAACGTGTGTCAGCAATAATGACCAAACCACTAATCAAACTTCATCTTCTAGTACTAGAGCAGAGCTTTCCAAACTGTGTGTCGGGACACGTTAGTGTGTCGGCTGCAGTGTCTGGGTGTGTCGCGGCTGCGGCTGCCTCCTGGCTTCCATGCAGGTCCTAGTGCCTGCCTTGTGCCTTGCTGCCTCCAAACCTGCCCTGCCAGGATTCCGCGCAGGTCCTAGTGCCTGCCTTGTGCCTTGCTGCCTCCAAACCTGCCCTGCCAGGATTCCGCGCAGGTCCTAATGCCTGCCTTGTGCCCTGTAGTAAGAGTGTGTCACGAAATGATGCCCTGCTGTAAGAGTGTGTCGCGAAATGATGCATGTCTAAAAAGTGTGTCACCAACATGAAAAGTTTGGAAAGCTCTGTACTAGAGGTTCTTATAAACAGGGAGTATCTTCTAAGGTGCCTTGAATGTTGACATATCTACGATTTAGGATTTCATTATACTCCATCTTTCTTTGATTTTCTCTGATCAGTTATTATGTGTCTATTAGCATCCTTTAAGCATACCAATTCAGGACTGAAACCTCCTTTTGAGATCTTTTGGAACTCTTGCTTTCTCTGTTTCCAACTTCAGTGTCTTTACAGATGTTGTTGTAATACTGCTTCACACGTTCCACGGTTCCTCTGGTTCCCTAACAGTGAGGTTCAGGATTGCAAGTTGATTCTTGATGTTCTCCTTAAAAATGATAGGTATATGCTGAAGATCATATTGTTGCAACTCTTTGGCTTTCTCCTTTCACTTTTCTGTGTGGTCCTCCTGATGATGTAGGTGTTATTTTGGATGTTTGAACACTGTGTTAACAATGAAGAAATCAGTGGTTTGGCAGAAATCAATAAATTGTTTTCCTGCTTCATTTCTGTTCCTAGGCCACTGTTTCCAACTACATTTTCCTCCTTACCATTTCCATCTTTGGCATTCTGGTCTCCAACCACAATCAGCACATCTTGCTTGTATGTTCTGTCAATTTCAGATTGAAGTTGACCATAAAACTCATCAACCTCCTCTTCTTCTGCATCAATGGTTGGAGCATAAACTTGGATAACTGTCATATTAAAGGGCTGTCAGTGAAATCTAATTGATATTAATTGAATAAATAAATAAATAAAATATTATTCAATCATTGACTGCATTGTATCCGAATACTGTCTGCTATATGTTTCCTGACTATGAAACCCGTTCCTTTTTTGTTTTTCACATCCTGAGTAGTAAACAGCATAATCCTCTGAGTGAAAGTGTCCAGTTCCAGTACATTTCAATTTACTGATGCCTTAGATGTCAATGTGTAAAATGCATATCATCTTTCACTGGGCTGAGCTTTCCCATGTTCATTCTTTTTATGCTCCATGTTCCCACTATAATTCTGTATTTGCAGCTTAGGGTTTTCTTTTCCATCATGCCTATATCAGCAACTAGATATCCTTAAGGCTTTAATCAAGCCACATCATAAACACTATTAGTATTTTAAAAGATCCTCAACTCTTCCTTGAGAGCATGTTGCCCTATCTGACTTGAGGGGCACTGTTGTCAATCATGATATAGTGATTGTCTATCCATGCAGTTTTCTTGGTAAAATACAGGAGGGGTTTATCATTGCTTTCTCCACAGTATGAAATGATACCTTTGATGTTTTCACTAAAGTGATCATCTACCTGCAGCATCACTACTTCCCAATATCAGTGCCTGCTTGATTTAACTAGGATGATCTTCACACCTTGGGTGACCCTGCTGGGAATACTCTTGGCATACACACCTGTCATTTGCTCATCCCTCCTCCCTACGATGAGGCAGCATAGTAAGAATTGTGGAGGTGGGAGGGGCAGAATAGCATACTATCGCAATAGCACAATACTGTATGATGGGTCACTTGTTTTCTCATACGGCCACCAGATGTGATCTTCAAAGACCAGCAAACAGGAAAAGAATACTATTAAATATATTTTCTTTCTATTATTGTCCTAAAGTTCTTACCTGTGTAAGGATGTAACTTCTGTGTGCCTCCTCCATTTTTATCAAACTTGCATTGACATAATCATTGTCACCTTGCTGTAGCTTAATTCGGCTGTGGTCAACTACAGAATGGATAAGAAACCCATGCTGTTAAACACTTATACATTATTCACACTTTGCCAAGCAGCTCATTCAAGAACAAAGATGTAAGTCGTTTGCTTCCAGATATATGAAACACAAAACAACACCTTTATTCTTAAGAAAAGCTCCTGTACTATTACCATGTATTCTTGGGAAAAAGCAGAGCACTTTATATTTAACAAGGTGTAATCCCGTGAGCTAAATGTCATGTCCCATGTTATTTTCTCATTTTACACAAAACATTTATATGCTACTTTCCATAAAACCTCTCAAAGTGGCTTAAGAACCAAATTTAAAAACAGTTATAAAACATCAATAAGATAAAACAAAGTACAGAAAACACATAAGTTAAGGTATGAGAGGGGAAAAAAACAGAAGAAAAAAAATCTATTATTTTCACAGGGAATCTGAGTGAAGGAGCAGACCTTCAGTAAACTATATAAAAAACGTAACAAATAATTGTCTCTTGAACTTGGGGGTGGTGGAGGTGGAGTGTTCCAGACAGCGGCACAATCTCTAAGAAGATCTATGTGCAAATGTCTGCAATATTGTACCCACATGAACTTAATAATCATGCAGGTTTAAAATGAGTACCTGAGTTCCAAGTTGTTGGGGGTTTTATATGCTGCCTGTTAAATGGTAGCCAATTGGTCAGTCAAGGTAGCCATTACAATTACTTCAGCACAGAGTGTATGTAACATGTCCATGGCCCGGTGCCTCATTCAGCAGCATAGCAGCTGCATTCTGTCCTAGCTGCAGTTTCCAATCCAGGTACATGAGTAGCCCCATGTAGAATGCTTTAAAAAGGTAAAGGTTCCCCCCGCACATTTGTGCAGTCGTGTCCGACTCTAGGGGCCGGTGCTCAACTCCGTTCGTTAGCCAAAGAGCCAGCGTTGTCCGAAGACGCTTCCGCAGTCATGTGGCTGGCATGACGCGCACGGAACGCTGTTACCATCCCACCGAAGTGGTACCTATTCATCTACTTGCATTTGCATGCTTTCGAATTGCTAGGTTGGCAAGAGCTGGGGCTAGTGCGGGAGCTCACTCCGTCACACGGGGCTAGGGATTCGAACCTCTGAACTTGTGATCTTCCGATCGACAAGCCTGGCGTCTTACCCGCTGAGCCACCACACCCCAATAGAATGCTTTACAATAAGCCAAATGTTGGATTATCGGCACATGGGTAACACTGGCTAGATTACCTCTAACCCGGAAAAGGGATAGTTAGTAAACCAGCTGAAATGAACCATGGGTGCTCCTAACAACATAAACCACTTGGAACTCTGGAAATACTGAAGACTGTAGGAGCACCTCCACCTCCTTTTGATGGTGTGTAATCTTATTTAGAACAGGCACAATGTAGAGAGTTATAGGGATATGCTAATTTAGAATTTACCATCTTATGTGCAGGGTATTATAAGATTTTCCCTAAACCATTCCTTTCATTCTCAGGAGAAACTGGAATCTCAATCACAAAAAGCCTTAATTGCTTCACCTGCATTGTCATATATATTTTATTCAGTTAACATTTCTTAGAACCCACCCAGCGATGATCAATATTCAAAGCACTCTGACAGTAACTGCACTCTGTTTTAAAGATCCAAAGTTTGCTCTCTTTAGCCCACCCAGATATAAAAGAATCCCTACATTTTACAGGAAAACCAAACTGACTGGAAGCCATTTCATCTAAAACAAACAAAATCAATGGTGGTTACCACAAAAAGATTCTCTAGAACTGATCAGTAAGCAAAATTATGTGCAACATTATAGCTTGTATTGAGTTTTCCTGGAAGGCTCAACAGATTTTGTCTATTAAGTGATTGTAGAGTTTTTCTAACATATGGAGAAGAACAGATTGGCTATCTGAATGTGTAGCACACATGACAATCAAAATAAAACTTCTGTGGAGATGGTTATTACACTCGGAGATGAGCAGAGGCAAAAGAAAGCTAGTGCAGTGATGTGAATACAAGACAGATTTTTAACCACAAATATTTGATTTTAAATTCCCCTTCACCATCTCCCACCCATACTCATTTCTTAGGATTTCATGATAACTGTTTTGTAAGTGTTTTTTCCCCTTTGGAATCCACTGCCATATGTCATAGCCACTAGTTCTATATAACACCCTTCAGAGAGTTGAAGAATGCCACTTTATCTGCACCCCCAAGCCTTTTCAAAGTTAAACATTTCTAGTTCCCCTGTTGATAGGAGTTAGTTTCTTAACTGCCTGATCACCCTTACTGCTCTTTTTTGAATTTGTTCCATTTTATCAAAATCTTTCCTAAAGTGTGGTGCCCAGAACTGGATATAATACTCAAAGTGGGATCAGGCCAATGCAGGATAAAGTGGAGCTATTATTTCTCACGATATAGGACCTATATTTCCCTAAATGCAATCTAAAATTGATCTTTTTACAACCACATCACAATGCCGACTCATATTTAGTGTGGAATTAACTATAATTCCAAGGTCTTTTTCCTAAGAATGCTGTCAAACCAGGTATCCCCTATTCTATTGCTGTGGATCTGATTGCTCATTGAAATGCTTACTGCATGTATCTACTGGAGTAAATAGGTGAAGGAAATATCATAAGCCTTGTATTCTGTTTATTTTTCTAATCTCCTGTTGCCTTCTATCTTACCCAGTGCAGACAGACAAAAGGGAGCCAGCCATTCATTTTCTCTACAGCCTCATTATGCATCTCTACCATTTTCTGATTCTGATGTACTTAAAGATTTTTAATTGTTAAATTTACTGTGATGGGCACCTCAACCTCCTTTCCCAGGGCCCTTGTGTGCATGCATATTTTGTGCACATTTTTGTTTCTTTTTGTTCTGCTCTCTGGAGGACATTTCTGCTCTATGGTCCAGGTGTGCAAGCTCTTCTATCTAGGATTATCTTATCTAATCTTCATGTATAAATTACTCTTTACAATTACACAATTCTCTCCTAGATATCTGACTATAATTGCAGGAAATTGGCTGCCAAGTTTCCCAGGCTTTTGAAATAAGAAATACAAGAGCTGTACTGTAAGCTCTAAAACAGGCTTAACAGTAACAAAGAATGCAAAGAAAAAAACCTTCTAACTCAGAAAATCCTGGCCCACAAATCTCCATGATGTGGCCCCACTACTTGACATTCCATCTCACTCACTGGGGACTTCAGTAACTCCCAAATATTAAGTGAAGCACCCACAACCAAAAATGTTGCATATGTCTTACCTATGTATGTACTGTAATTCTAATTTATAGATTGGCATTACATTTGAAACACCCTGCTGTTCTTTTATTTTTAAAAAAATCCTATTAGACAAATAATAATGCTATTGTTTTTGTAAATAAATCGAGAGGGTCATAATACTTACAGGGGCTTACATCTCTGTACCTGTTGCGATTTTTGTTTCTAGGATGTTTGGCCTCTTTACATGGAAAGTCACTGGCTTCATGTTTGATATTCTAGAAGGAAATAAAGGAAGACATTAGTATGTGCTAGGACTTGTGTATATTACCGCCCTTTGAACTGTTGGTTCAGAAAAATCACTGAAAGCTAGTGGCTTATCACCATACTTGATTCTGTTTGCTCTTAACACTTGCTGTGCAAACTCTCCAAATAGTGGCAGTTTTTAAGATTAATAATGGCAGAGTTTCAAGGCACACTAGGAGCATATATTATCACTGAAAATAAATTTGGAAACTAAGAATTTTAAGAGAAAGATATCACGTCTCATTGGATTTACACCACTAAATACAATTTTATTGCTGAAATAAAATGCATCAGAATGTGTACTGGGTGAGCACAAAGAAAGAAATGCAAGTAGAGCAGCTGAATAAAGATATCTACAGGAACACATATGTTTCTTGATATCCTACATGCCACCCTTTCATACATACATATTAATAGCTAAAGGCTACAAATGCCTAGTTAAGATAAGAACCGAAGTTTCCTTGAGTCATCAGCAAGCTGTACAGGAACTGTAGATGTTAAAAGGACCCTTTGCACTGGAGGCATATTGCACTTCACAGCAGCAGTACAGGAGATACAGCCATCCAATTTGGCACTGGTCACTCATCTCCTGGCAACTCACAAAAAATCCAACATTCACCATAAGTAACATTATAAAAGAAGCTTTGTGCAAGATGAATCAAACCTGTGCACTGCATGTCAGGAACATAAACCAAAAAACAAAGTATGCATCACTTAAAAATGCAGAGATTAAAAATAGAGAGAGGGAGAGGGAGAGGGAGAGGGAGAGGGAGAGGGAGGGGGAGGGGGAGGGGGAGAGGGAGAGGGAGGGGGAGGGAGGGAGGGGGAGAGGGAGGGAGGGAGGGAGAGAGAGAGAGAGGGAGGGAGAGAGAGAGACTTACAGGATTTTTCCTTGAAGCATTTTTTCCCCCATTAGACTTGGAGTGAAGCCATTTTTTTTACTTATACTGTTAACTAAATAAATGTAATGCAGCTTACACTAAGGCCATGCAAGTTCATCTTGTTTTCCACAGCCCAGGGGAGAAGAACCTACAGCCCTCCAAGATGCTGCTGAACTACAACTGTATGCGTTTTTCTCCAGCCTCTTAAGAGTTAATCACTTTTAGCATTCATTCTCTTTTTAATCTTTGTACTGTGTCTTTAAAATTTGAGAGCCATCTTGAGTGCTCATTGGAGTGAAGACAGAATATAAATCAGATCAAGTTCCAGCTCCCACACCAAATGGACAATGCTGGCTGCAGCTGAAGTTGGAGGGCTGAAGGATTCCTTACTCCTACTGTTGTCTCTTTAGATTTAAGATACAGTATTTAGTGCCGGATCATAATCAAGTGGCTTCCCCTTCCCCGTATTTCAGTCAAACTGTGGTACTAAATTTGAAGGATGCTTTGAAAACCCTCTTAGATCTGAGGGTATTGAAATTTTCTGACAGATAGTGAATGGTCCCCCATGCTTGTTGTAGGGGACTGGGAAAGTCCCATTATTGAAGTCTGTAGCTTGAATCATGTCAACTGGATTTCTATTTTCTCCGTGGAAACGTTTCGCTCCTTATCCAAGGAGCTTCTTCAGTCTGAGCAAATTCAGTTGACGATTCAAGCTACAGACAATTCCACCTGGATGACTGAGAACCTTCATAGACCCACTATTGAAGGAAAAACAAACAAACAGGCCTTGGCCCCCAAGAAGTGACCAACAATTAGCCAGTGGTAACCGCTGCTCAAGAGGGCAGTTGCCAGCTGACTCTAAAGGCCCACTGCATGGAACTGATTTTCCAGAACAATTTCAAGTTAGTTTCAGGCCTGATTTTAACACAGAAATAGCCTTGGCTAGTGAAGACTGGATCTTTTATTCTCTGTTAGCTTTAAGCTATTTTTAGCCTTCGAGACTTGCATTTTTTACATTGTACTTACACTCTATTTCTACCATTATTAAATTCTGAATGGTTTGATTTCTCATGCTAAATCACCTTAAGAATGTTATTGTAGGGTGGCCTGTAAACACTCTTCTACATACCGTAAACAAAAGAACAAATGCTAAATACATGTTAACAAACAGGAACATAATATATCTTCAAAGGAATAATGTAGGAACATTGCCAAACCTAGTCTACTTCTCAAATCCCCCAGCCGTTGCAGGACAAGACTTTTCTAGTTTCATATCAACTTCTACAGCAAAGCACTTTTTCTTGGTATTGTTTGGTGAAGATAGATCTCGACTGTTGGTCCTTTTAGCTTTACAGAATGTTTCATCTTCTCTGGATAAAGGCATCCTATTACATCCTTCATGAAAGGGTGAGAGTTAAAAGAACAAGAGTGTTTGCTTTTTCAACTCTCCATGTATGTTTGAAACATGGCATGAAACAAGAAAGAAGATCTATTTCTGAGTGGCACTGAGCCAACCGAAAGTATCTTTTAAAGTAGACATCACAGGTGGCCAATATTTGCACTTTTGCACAAGTTGGCATTTCAAAAATCTAAGCAGTAAGGACATCACAGGTTTACATGCGTGAAAACTGCACAGCCCTCACTTCAATGCAGAGTTTGAAACCAAAGTATGGCACACTTGTGCTAAAGTATCCTAGGCTACATTGTGGAGGGATTTTTGATGAACAGGCAGGATAATTCAAATCTAATCAGTCATGGTTGTAGTCTTATGTGGTACACCCTCTATTCCTATTATACTGGCCCCAGAAGTCTAAGAAAAAGGGTGGTGCATTTTCCATGCAGTGTCTTGCTCTTCTTCTTTTCCTAAGTTATTTCCAGTGTTCAATACTTACACAGTTTGAGGATGAGTAATAGGATATCCACAGTCTTATGTCCTTGAATCATTTAAGAAAAATAGGTCTGTTAGTAAGTACAGCATGTGAGTGGGTAGGAAAGGCAGCAGGGGGTTGACAGATCACTATTTCCCATCTCTTCCGCCTTTCTGGTAAAACTAAACGGAACAGCTTCCCGTTTCCTTCATGAGTCTGCTTATATTACATATGAAGGGGTTTTAGTCCGAGAACGAAGAGAGCAGAAATGAGCCTGGCATCACCATCATCCTCTTACTAGAACTTTCAGATGCATCATAATGGACTGCTACATTCTTGGGAGTTTTGAGCATGTTTCTTTAATGTAAAAGTGGCTAATTTTGTTAATCAATAAGAAAGAAAACCAAGTCTCAGCTCTAGAATGGGTGGTTAAATTAGGAAATAGGTCCTTATAGATATAACCCCATAGTGCTCCTGAATGTTCAGGTTCATTCCCCCATATTCTTCAACACAAGGATATCAGGCAAAATACGGTGACTTATGTCTTGAATCCCTATTTAGTAGTCTTTAGCTTTCCCCAAATTTGGTGTATTCCAGAGGTATTGGGATTACATCTCCCAAAATTTCCTGTCTCTACAACCATCACATGTGGGGTGACTGGATTAAGAAGGTGGGATGGGGAGAACCAGTAACAAAAAAACAAACACAAGATGTGTGAAGAACACTGCATCCCTACCTATTTTTAACTCTGGCTCTACCCACAACTGGCATTCACTTTTTTTTGGATTAGAGAATGCAATTCTTGGACCAAAAAGGGTCCTCCATTCCCACTTATTATCACCTTCTACTTGGTGTGGAGAAATTTTCTCTAAATATTCTAAAGTATTATCCAGCATTCACCATTCACATTAGTGAGGCTGACAAAGGTCTCATACCTGTTATGTGGCTCATGTTATAGTGAAGTGAGATTTTCCTATAATGTGGCAAAAGTTTGCAAAAGAAGACTATGATAATCACAAAGAAAAAGAATTCAGGTCAAACTTCTTTTATATAGCCGTTTTCTATAATTACTACATTCAAAATGGCTTTACAAAAGATAGCTACCACAAATAAGTTTATTATAAAAATGTGAAGAAGCATTACATTATTCCACTCGTAAGCCAGTGGATCCCAGTACATCTTCATTAATCATATTGCATATCCCCTCACACCTTCAGATGATACTGTATGTGCAGGACCCTAAAATGTCCTTTCCTTTCCTTTCCTTTCCTTTCCTTTCCTTTCCTTTCCTTTCCTTTCCTTTCCTTTCCTTTCCTTTCCTTTCCTTTCCTTTCCTTTCCTTTCCTTTCCTTTCCTTTCCTTCTTTCCTTTCCCTTCCTCTTCCCCTTTCTCCTTTCCTTTCCCAGCAGGGACCCCATGATATTCATTATACTAGAAATAACAACACTATTTGAATTACCAACACCCATAACACAACTCTACAGTGCAAAGAACAGAGAGGAACATTATAATTAACCTAGTTAAAATATCTATCCCCCCTTAGCTAATCTTTACCTTAGTAGTAAAAACTGAAGCACTGTTTGGCATTGCAAGGGAAGCAACCACGTAGCTACACCCTTTTCATACAAGTATGTGATTTGTAATATATGGGGTGAGGCAAAATATCAAGGGAATGGGCAGGAAAAAAATGTTCATTCTTGCAGCGACTTTACTCACATTAGTTTTTACCAACTTGGCAGCATAGTACTGCTTATTAAAACTGTGAAGAAGTAAATAAGCGAGTGTAATCTCAGCACTGCCAATGTACCTTTGTGACATGACTTTCCTAGAAAACCCTTGTTGATTCAGTGTTCAGCAACTTGATACTTGTTGCAGTGAAGCAACACACCCAGCAAACCATGGACTACTGTCAGAAAGCCAGAGTACTGAAATACACAGCCAGTGTGCAAACTAGGTGGAACCATTAAATCATGCTGCCCCTTAGAATAGGCTTTACAGAGAAGCTCATTCCATGCTGTCATTACACTGTGCTAACACTGGCCAAGCAACTATTCATTCCTAGGTCTACCATCTGTGCCCAAGTTAGGAATGGAAGGGGACACAGATGGCTTGTTCGCTATTGTAAAACAGCCCTCTGCTGGAAAAGTGTCGAAGATATTTAAGGATTGCCTGGAAACTGTATAACTCTTGTTCTGGCAACCTTTAGAACAGTGCTTTCCAAAGTGCCACTGTTGGCGACACACCAACGGCGGCAGCGCAGCGGCCGTGCACGCCGCCGCGCCACCGCCATGCACGCCCCCGCCGCCGCTTCCGGGTTGTGTTGCGACACACCAAACTGTGTGTCGTGACACACTAAAGTGTCACGACACACAGTTTGGAAAGCTCTGCTTTAGAAAGTTGGAAGTAAAGCAATATGTACGTAAAGTTTTAATAAAACAAGGGATTCTAAGCAACATGTTTGTTTCTTACTAGTTTGGGGGTTCAGGCAGGGCAAAAATGAATACGAATGAGACAGTAACTGGGTGCATGCTAATAGACTGACCCTCACAGATGCAAAATAATATATACAGTTAGCAAGCAGATGTGAACAAATCATTTTATATTGCTGTGTTCACAGAGTAACACATAAATAACTTATGCAATGCCTAGCACATTTTCTTTTGGTTCACTGGGGGACTACTGTAACACAGCCAAGTGGGTCACAACAGTTTCCCTATCATGCAACCATGATATAAAAAGGAAAACACAATGAAACTGGTTGAGAAGCTCAGAATTAGGAAATTCTTGATTGAAGTAAAAGTCATCATTATTATTGTTTGTTCTCATTGTAGGGCTGTGCAGTACCTCAGAAAATGCAACGGCACAAACGCAACTCATTAAAGCAGCTGTTTTAGAAGTTTCAATTCTATGATTTGGTTACAATCCAACTCGAGCCTGTTAACTGAAAACTTTGTCGAGAAAGATTATCTTCAAGCAAGTCTGCTTAAATTCAGACAGCCTTAGGCAAGCCTGCACAAGTTTAAGGGAACGTTTAAAGGCATATTACTTTAAAATATGATCTTCAGAAGTGACTTTAGAGCAGTGTTTCTCAATCTTGGCCGCTTGAAGATGTGTGGACTTCAACTCCTAGAATCCTAGAATTCTGGGAGTTGAAGTCCACACATCAGAAAACTGCCAAGGTTGAGAAACACTGCTTTAGAGAGTCTTCTGTAGAAACAAAACTGAGGAAAGTAGCTGGGTAAATCTGCTGCATCGTTTGTGGCCAGATTTCACTTCCTCGCATACACAGCCCCAGATGTGTTCACAACAAAATTTCATGAATTTGAAGAAGTGGACTCTGGCCCCCAAAATTTATTCACAGGAAGTTTAATTTTAGAAAATAAGTAGTGCTGATTTCATTCCAAACCTCTCCTAGGGGAACCATCTCTAGAGCTGAGGATTTATCTGGCCAACATAAAATATACATTTTATGAAAGAATGGATCCTGACAAGACAGTTTGTTAACATTTACAGAAAAGCTCCAAATATTGCATAGTTTTGTGACAAATCGTAACAGGTCGCATTATAGAATTTAGGGGGGAAAAGTCTAAATTTCCGAAAGCTTGTACTTGTGTATTCTCATAATAGAGAATTAAATTGCTAAGTATAAAAAAGTTTTAAAAATTTGGACTCAACTACATACACTAATTCAGAAGATTTTAAAGATTAATATACAATTGAAACCAGAGGTGTTTCTTTTGGGACTGATTGACAAAGAGCTGGAAAAAAAGTCATGGAACTTTGTTGTTATACACGATAACTGCAGCAAGACTATTATATGTACAAAGATGGAAAGACTTGACATTACCCACAATGGAGGAATGGATAGTGAAGATGATGGAACTTGCCGAGATGGCCAAATTGACATCTTTGATCAGAGAAAAGACATTAACTGAGTTTAATGCTGACTGGAAACCTCTTATAGACTTTTTGCGTGAAACAGAAAAAAATGAATTTTTGATATATAGTTTTGATGATTAGAAAAAGTGATAGATTATAGAAAAAATGAAAGTCATTCTGTAACCATAGAGTACAAGGTTAATTTACGTTTATACTTATAACTGCTGTAAAAGAAAATCGGAAGTTACTTCTTTATATTTTCTTTCTTTTTTCTGCACTTTTTTCTTTGTCTTTTCTTTCTTTACTTCTTTCTTTTCTTTATTCTAAATATTAGTTTCTGTTAGTTTTTATCTTTCTTGTTTAAAATCCTAATAAAGTTATTTAAAAAAAGAGAATTAAATTGTGAAGCATAAGAATCCAGCTAGATCAGTCCATTCAATCAGAGCTGAACCACATAACTAGTGAATCACATTTTACTGTAGTGTGTGAAACCACCATGTGTGGTTTTTAATTATTTATAGCCCAGTACGTTGAACAAATCTAGAAAACTGGACTGATGGTTCAGTCAAGGATGGATAGTATGAAGCACACACACAACCACTCTGTGTTACACAGTATCTGATCAGATGATCCAAGAACTCACAAGCAGCACATGGAGGTGACCTTCTTCTTCTAGTCTAGTGTTTCTCCCTAACAACTTGAATTTGGGACATGCTATCTTTGATTCCAATGGTAGAATGCATCAATAGATAGCCCCAATTCAATGAATTTGCTTATTCACCTAAATTGGTGGGTATCACCATATCTGGTGTCACCAAATTCTATAATTTAACTATGCATTGTTAAACTACAATGCTTCCTTTTAACAGTCTTTAATCTGATTCAGTAAATGACCTTGGATCAAACATGTTTTCATCTACACTTTCCACCTCATGCTGATTTTATCCACCTTAATTATATGGCGTGGGCAATCCTCAACCATATATAGTACAGCCTTAAAAATCATACCCTCAGATATGCTGTCAGTTCTCCCTACATGAAGTGCAAATCTAAATTGACTCTCCTTAAGACTGTCCATGTCCTAGAAATTTCATGGCTATTTCAACCAGATGATTTCCAGACATGTTCAGCAACTATTCCTGTAATTCTTAGCCTAAAAGATTTATCTCAAAACAGTTCAAGTGCACGTCATTCTGCTGCCCCCAGATTCTTCCTTGAGTCTGAAAAATGATATTTAAAAAAAATGCTGAGTTTTTCAGACAACTTGACAGAACCATGAGGTGTGAGGCTTGTCAAACGGAGATTAGCGTATGTCTACAGAAGCAATAGCAGCTGAACTGCAACTGTCAATTAACAAAGGAGTCTGTGAAAATTGCCTTGCAACTGTAAGATGAGAAAGGGACAATTGTCTGTTTTTTGTGGACTGTGTTCTTTCATCAGTCAGAATAAGCTGTTACCACAAAAAGGACTGTTTACAAGGAACGCTGTCTGCTTCACATTGAGAAGAGCTGATATGTTTGGAGTTAATTTTCAATTGTTAAAAAATAGACCTAGCAACTTATCTAGGAAAATAAGAGTTGCAGGCAGAATTATGAGTGTGAAAGCAAATCAATACTTTTTTCAATTTAGATTGTCCATCATACTGCTCTTACACATCAGTCTTTCCTTCATCCATTCCTTCCTCGAGAAAATAATTAACTAGTTGTGTAAGCAAAAAGCAACACACGCTCATTTTTGCTGTTGTTCCATTTCACAGTCAGATATCCCTCACTTAGCATAGAGAAGAGAAGCATCCTTGTGTCCCAAGAAACACTACAGGGAAGATGCTCATTTTGATGGAGGATAATTCCTTCTGAAAGGCAGGCTATAAATCCATTAAACAAACAAAATTCAGTAGACAGCACAGCAGTTTCAAACAAAACAAAACTCTCAAATGCAGCATGTTTAGCATACCAGAATGATCTCTGCACATATGCCATTGACTTGGAGGGCTTTGGTGCACAACACTCAGCAAGGCCAATGAGTCGGCTTCATAATATCCAAAGGCAGAGAGATAGGGGCAAGCCAGCAACCACCAAAGCTTACAGGGAACAGGAACCTCAATTTATTTGACTCCAAAAACAACAGGGAAAGAACCAGCACAGCAAATGATGGTGTTACACAACTAGCCTCCCACATAATGGCTCGTTTGCCAAAGGCCGTGGACAACAACGTGAGACTAATTTTCTGCTATTTTTGCTTCTTCATTTTTCTTATATGCATATCTAAAATCTCCAGGAAAGTGCTGAAGTCCCTGAGGGGGAGCAGAAGACACCCACATTACCTCTTCCCCTTTTCGAAGGCCAACACACTTGTCTAGAGTGCCACCAAGCATAAAAGGTGAGGAGAGCACTTGTGTGTGGGGCGTAATAAAGAGGAAGGTGTGGTGTGTGTGAGAGAGGAAGGAGCTGGAGACAGCTAGTGAGTCCTGGGAGCAGTAGTGCAGCACGGGCAGCAGGAACAGCATCAGTGGCTGGCTGAGAGCAGCTCTGGCTGTAAATTCGTTGCAGGAAGAGACCCAGAAAACCCCAAGGGACAGCTTGGGAGGTCAGCAGCACCAAGGACCTCAGAAGTGCCCGCAGCAGCACCTGGAAAAGGTAGCAGCCAGGGCAACCAAGATGTAGCACCAGAAACCACAGGAATGACTTGGGAGGGCAGAGGTACAAAGCAGTCTAGGCCTCCTTTCTTTCTCCTTCTGTACCAGTGAAGCCCAGCACACCAGCAAGGCTTGGAAAGGAGACCCAGCAGCCAGCAGAGACTATCCAAAAGTCTAAAGGTCCAGGGTGAACCTTGAAGAAGTCAAGTCAGCATTGCAGCAGACCAAGGACAGAAGCTGCTCAGCCTGGCAACAGAATACCAAAGAAAAGCAGAGCACCTGCAAGGAATTAACAAGTGACTTTGCTGATGATTGGGAGGATAGACATAAAGAGAATTTAGAGCAGGCCCTTCAGAATACTAGAAAATAAGAACACCTGTTAAGCAATAAGTAGATCTATAGAGAGAGGATAAGGTAATAAACAATTAGAAATACAGACATGTAAGGAATAGGAATAAGAAGAAATAATGATATCTAAATAAGATGAAAATTACTCAGGATATAGGTATAAAAAAGTAGAGGCAAGAGGCTAGAGTTAAAGGCAGGAAATGTATTCAACAAACTACAGCAAAGAAGAATAAGGACATTTTCTGCTTTCTGAAAAAAAAAAATTGTACCTTAAGCAACGAACCACATCCAGTTTGGAGGTGAAAAACCTCTTCTGGGTACAATGGTGCTTAAGTTTATGAATACTGGATTTTCAATATTTCTGCATAAATATGACCTAAAACATGGATTTTCGGAAGCATTTGGTTGTAGCTACTGCTGCCCAAGGGGGGCACCCCAGTTACTGAAAGCAAAGGTTCACATACTTTTCTCACACACAGCTGCGTAGCTTTGTGTCATTTTCCTCAATAAATAAATGAACAAGTATATTGTATAGTCGAAGGCTTTCACGGCCGGAATCCGATGGTTGTTGTGGGTTTTCCGGGCTGTGTGTCCGTGTTCTGGCAGTTTTGGTTCCTAACGTTTCGCCAGTCACTGTGGCTGGCATCTTCTTGGGCACAGAGAGAATCTTCTAGCTGCGCTCCTGTCCTCTGAAGATGCCAGCCACAGCTACTGGCGAAATGTTAGGAACCCAAGCTGCCAGAACACGGACACACAGCCTGGAAAACCCACAACAACCAAAAAGTACAATGTTTTTCACTCATTTATTTAATTGGGTTCTCTTTATCTAGTTTTAGGACTTGTGTGGAGAACAGATCACGCTTTAGGTCATATTTATGCAGAAATATTGAAACTTCAAAAAGGGTTTACAAACTTTTTAGCACCTCTGTACAGTATGTCTTGCTCAAAAGAACCTAGGACAAAGTGGTGGCAAAGATGGGGTGGTGCAACACAGGGATGGGTCATAAATCTCTTGCCTGAGTATAAAGCAGAGATGCCAACCTCTGCATGTATGTACTCATACCTAAGATGTACACATGCAAACTTGGGAGCATTTTTCACATGCTACCACAGTGGTCAGATTCTGGGTATAGGAGAACATCATCCTGAATCCAGGAAAAAGGTAGTAGCCTGGAATGAAGGTTACTTTGTGCCAAGATGGCTGAAGAAACTTGGGGAGCAGGGAGTGAAGATAGGAAAAGGGTTAAAGTGGTGGCAAACCAGTTTGGTGTAGCGGTTAAGGCACCAGGCTGGGATACCATGAGTTCTAGTCCTGCCTTAAGCACAAAGCCAGCTGGGTGACCTTGGGTCAGTCCCTCTCTCTCAGCCCTAAGAAGGAGGCAATGGCAAACCAATTCTGAAAAACCTTGCCAGGAAAACTGCAGGGACTAGTCCAGGCAGTTGCCAGGAGTCAACACTGACTTGAAGGTACACCCCCCCTCCAAAAAAAGGAGATATCAAGCTTGGAGGGAGAAGGGAGTAAGGGAAAAGGGGGAATACGCAGGAAATACCCCAGCCCTTCTCAGCAATAAATCAAAAGGCTACTGCAGAGAATTGCATGAGCAATACATGCAGGGAAGCGGGAGACTTAGTAAGGGGATGCAAGAGTCACTTCCAATATGCTTTTTTTTCAGCCGTAGTACAGAATACACTAAGGGGAAAATATATAAATCCCTGCTAAGATAAATGGGAAAGTTGTCAAAAGTACTGATTGACACTGAGAGTGAAAGCTAGTCCATCACCTTCAGTAAGAGGATCATCATGAATAAGAGAAGAACAGCCTAGGACTCCTTTCTCCCACCCACCCACCCCGGTGTGACCCAAAGAGCTGGCAAGCCTCACACAGAGGTCTTGTGTAACACATGCCAGTGTTAAAACACAGCATAAGAAAAAAAAATCAGAATGTAGTATAAATTTGTAGTGTTAAGTAAATAAATGGTGTTAAGAGCAATAAGCAGAAGTACAGAATAAGGGTTAGGTGGAACAACCTCAGATATGCAGACGATACCACCCTAATGGCAGAAAGTGAAGAGGAACTAAAGAGCCTCTTGATGAGGGTGAAAGAGGAGAGTGCAAAAGCTGGCTTGAAACTCAACATTAAAAAAACCCAGATCATGGCATCTGGTCCCATCACTTCCTGGCAAATAGAAGGGTAAGAAATGGAAGCAGTGACAGATTTTATTTTCTTGGGCTCCAAGATCACCGCAGACGGTGACTGCAGCCATGAAATTAAAAGACGCTTGCTCCTTGGGAGGAAAGCTATGGCAAACCTAGACAGCATATTAAAAAGCAGAGACATCACCTTGCCGACAAAGGTCCGTATAGTTAAAGCTATGGTTTTCCCAGTAGTAATGTATGGCTGTGAGAGTTGGACCATAAGGAAGGCTGGGCGCCGAAGAATTGATGCTTTCGAACTGTGGTGCTGGAGAAGACTCTTGAGAGTCCCTTGGACTGCAAGGAGGTCAAACCAGTCAATCCTAAAGGAAATCAACCCTGACTGCTCATTGGAAGGACAGATGCTGAAGCTGAAGCTCAAATACTTTGGCCACCTAATGCGAAGAGAGGACTCACTGGAAAAGACCCTGATGCTGGGAAAGACTGAAGGCAAAAGGAGAAGGGGACGGCAGAGGATGAGATGGTTAGATAGCATCACCGATGTAATGAACATGAATTTGAGTAAACTCCGGGAGACAGTGGAGGACAGGAAGGCCTGGCGTGCTATGGTCCATGAGGTCACGAAGAGTCGGACACGACTAAACGACTGAACAACAACAAAGGTAACAGATAAAGAGGAACACAGACATACAAGGAACATGAATAATAGGAAAGAAGGATAGAACAGAACAGAACAGGTGTTTCTCAACCTTGGCAATTTGCTGGTTGGAGAATTCTGGGAGTTGAAGTCCACCCACCTTAAAGTTGCCAAGGTTGAGAAACACTGGGATAGAAAATACTCAGGTATATAGGTATAGGAAAGCTTAATGGCAATAAATAAGAGTTAAAGGCAAGAATACCAAAGAGGAATAAGCAGATATTTTCTGAGAAAATGTTTATTAGTTTCTGCAACAATAAACCACAGCCAACTTGGGACTTAAAAACCGACCCTGTGTACGTGTGCTGTGTCACCCCTAAAAGAACACACAACACCCACTCTCGTCTCTCTGCTGGTTAGAAAAATGGATCTGTCTCCACTGAAGTTGCCGGGGGGGGGGGGGGGGGATAAAAAGAGGCAAGTTTCTGAAAAAAAATAATTTTCCCCTGAAAAAGCAATCATAAAAAATACTTTTTTGAGAAAAAAATGAAATACATGCATGTTTTTTAATACTCCTCACAGATACAAATAGTTCACATGGATGCTATCAATGTTTACCACATTCCTAGTATTTTGAGGCCTGGTGAAGGGCAGGAATTGATTCACCATTGTTTATATATATAAAAAAACAAGGCCCTGAACAAAATGGCCTGAGTTTTTTTTTCTTTTTGGAAAATAAATATCAGTTTCCTTTGGAGAAAGTAGTATGTTCTTGTCCTTTTATTTGAGAAATGTGCTGTATATTTTATCTTCTGTATACAGGAATTGTAATGATCTCATACTGTAAAGAGTCTTACATAAAAGCCTTCCTATTTTATAGTTTTTCAAAATCATTTGTGGAGTAATGCAAGATATTAATATTATTAGAAATGTATACACTAACCAGTCCCAAATAGCTCTGGGCACCTTACCAAATGAAAAATGAACATTAAAACCATACAGTCAGCACCATCGATAATCCAACAGTCTAAAAGCCATGGGCAAAAGATCCATCTGTGGAGATAAACAGGAACAGAAAATGGACATTTTTCTCCATTTTCTAGTTTGCCAAAGCAGAAAATTCTTCTGAATCATTAACTGCATCCCTTTTCCCCCAACCCTTTTGTATTTATTAAAGTATTTGGTATTCATTCCCTGATTCATTCCATCACTTGATGTTCCATTTCGTCCCCATCAATCTGAGTTAAGAGACAGAGAGAGCTACATATGTGCAATCTTTGTTTTTCTTTTTCTTCCTGGAAAGAGAATGATGAAACATAAACTATGGCTGGAATGGCTGCAAAAAAAATGTTGAAAAAATTAAAGAGGTTTTCAACAGAACAAAAGCAGTACAAATATTAAGTTGAAAGTAAGAAGAATAAAGAAAAGTAGTAAGTGAAGAAGAAATAAAAAGACAGATGTAGAAAAGAAAGAAAAAGAAAAAAGAAAAGGTTACAAAGAAGTGGCTTCCGATCTTAACAGCGGTTATAAATTCGTTTACATTTTACCCTCTCTCTCTAAGGTTACATCATAATTTCCTTCTTTTCATAATCTACCCTTTCTGATCATCAAATCCAAAAATCACAAGTTCATTTTTTTCCTTTTTTCAGCAAAAAGTCCACAAGGGGTTTCCAGTCACTAATAAGCAGTTTAGTTCATACTAAAGACATAAGCCTATATGAAAATATTCCCCAACATTTTATTTTTAAATGGTATATACAATGGTTAAGACAGCTGTTGATGGGTTTCTCTGCAAGAGATTATATTCAACTCTTCTTGGGAATTTTGCCTTATAGCAATATTCTCTCCAGATTTATCAGACACTAAAGAACAGGAAGCCTCCTGTGTCCTTGTTCGCATGGGAACTGGTAATCTACTCTTCACCCTCAACTGGGTAGTCATCTAATAAACTAAAAGAAATTAAGAGGAATCAAAAGTTGAAAGAGCTCAAAACACTCTCCTCATAGAGGTGGGGCAATGTCTCTTTCTGCAGTTTCCAATGCAGCTGCAAAAAGTACAGTAGATAAGATTACTGGCCATTTTCTGCCAAGATGGGAGGTCATGGATAGGGAACTTGCCCTTCCAGATGTTACTGACTTGCAGTTTCCAGCAGCCATAGCCAATATGGACAACGATGAGGAAAGTGGGAAGTTCCAGTTCAGCAACATCTGGAAGATCATACGTTCCAAACCTCTAGTGCATATGTGTATGTCCATGTGTATGTGTATGCACACATGCAACCAACAACCGACAGGACTATGGGCAGTTTACAACAATTTAATAAAACATTCACGGTAGAAAACCTAGAAGTCCCCCAAAATACGCCAACATAAAATCCAAAACCATCTATCGGCATAGTGATGAGGGCATGAGTCAATGTCACTTCTTTGTACCCTTTTAACTAGAATTCTGCCAACCCCTAACAAACTAATCCCCTGGTAGTCTTTGCATTCGTTCTTGCTACCTTTCTCTTTATATAGGGCAGTGTTTCCCAGCCTTGGCAATTTTAAGTTGTGTGAACTCCAATTCCCGGAATTCCCCAGCCAGCATGCTAGCTGGCGAATTCTAGGAGTTGAAGTTCACACATCTTAAAGTTGCCAAGGTTGGAAAACACTAGTATAGGGGAACAGCATTCTTCTAATGATCAGGCACAGACACAATCTTCACACAAATGAACAGCAAGCCATGCAACTATTCCACCAGCAAACAGTCATATTTGAACATTTCTTCAGATACACCATCTATACCTTGAGCCTTAAATTTATCAATATTCTCACAGCATTCTTGACTTCCTTTATATCAGTTTTGTCTTAGGCGTTAATATTTATGGCATTTGTTTCAATTCCACTCTTCAACATATCACTGTCATTCCTATACATATCTCTAAAATATTCCTTCCCAAATAATTTAATCACTTTTAATTCCATTCACTCTGCTGGAGGCTCCTTATTCAGCCCATTTCACCCAATTCTGAAACAATGTTTTATTTCCAAAGAAATAACATTTTTCAATCTTAATCATTTCTTGGTCTCTTTAACTACATTATTTTCAAGTATCTTTTTGTCTCTATACACATAACACAGTATTTCCTCTTTCAGATTTTTTTTGCAGCTATCATTCTCTTACATTTTTTCTCCCCTACTTTATTTTCATCATTTCATCAACTAACTTTATACTTCTACTGATGTAACTCCACACACCACTCTAGCATTCTGTAACATAAACCTGTTCATGGTGTTCCAAGCAACTTCTACATCCTTTTTGCTTATGTCCACTTTCCATTCATTCTATTGGTAGATTAATCTATCTTTTAATACTTTTCTATACAGGGCTCCAAGACCAGACCAATACAGTATAGCCAAGAGTCTTGAAGGAGCTTGTGGATGTCATCTGAGAGCTAACATGGGTTAATCAAACATAAATTATGTCAAACTATGACCTCCTTTTAAACTGAATGACGTGTTTTAGATGGCCACAAAAATGTGACAGACATAGAGAACTTTGAATTCAACACAGCATTTACAAAGTGTCCCATGAGACCTTAGTAGACAAGATGACGTAGATGGGCTATGTTTACCATTAGCTGGATGTTTGAACAATCATAGCCAATGAATGTACACTAAAAGCTTCACATCAAGCTGGGAGGAAATCTTGAATGATGTGTCACTGGGCTCCATTCTGAGCCCTGTGTTAACTTATTTATAAAAAAACTTACATAAGGGCTTAGAAAATATGATTATCAAATTTAAGGATGCCACAAAAATAAAGAGGATAGCAAACATCTTACAAGATAGTACCAAGATTCAGGAGGATCTTGACAAGCCTGAACAATAGGCAAAAACTAACAAGATGAATTTCAACGACAAATGAAAAGTACTTGATTTAGGTAGACAAATCCATTTTGTGATTATTCGTCTTGTAGTTCTATTTTCACTACTGTTTTTTCCCCACTTCTTTCCTCTTCCTGACACTTCCAGAATGTCTCTGTTCTCTTCACTACTTCTCTCAAAATTTCATCAAAATCAATCAAGTCAGTCATACTTGTACATACAGTATAGAGTCCATGGTGCTCTCTGAGCCTTGTTGTTTTCTTGCAGACGTTTCATTGCCAGGCTAGGCAACATCTTCAGTGCGAAAAGGGAGTGGAACTTGCTCTATGTTTATATACCCTGGCTATTCTCTTCAATTGATACTTGTACATATACATGTATTTTTTTTTGGCCACATGGGAATAGACTTATGCATAAACTACATATTTCAAACATTTATTTATTTTATTTATTTAATTTTTATCCCACCTTTATTATTTTTCTAAATAACTCAAGGCGGCGAACATACCTAATACTCCTTCCTCCTCCTATTTTCCCCACAACAACCCTGTGAGTTGGGCTGAGAGTGAGTGACTGGCCCATGGTCACCCAGCTGGCTTTCCTGCCTAAGGCAGGACTAGAACTCTCAGTCTCCTGGTTTGCCATTGGCTCCTTCCTAGGGCTGAGAGACAGGGACTGGCCCAAGGTCACCCAGCCAGCTTTCATGCCTCAGGCGGGACTAGAACTCACAGACTCCTGGTTTCTAGCCCAGCACCTTAACCTACACTAGACCAAACTGGCAAACATACCTTTTTCTAAACAGATTCACCATTCTCATTCATTCTTTGGTCTCTGAATGTCCCAATCACTTTTTCTGTACTTCCCACCCATCCATTCATGTCAACTAGCTGAACAGGTTTTTTTCCCCTTCTGGAGCACATTCATTCAGAACATTGCACCATTTTGTTTTTGTTAGTTACCAGAACTGTCCTCCGGCTCTCCCACTGTCAACATTCACTGGAGTGTAACATGCAGCTATCAGCAACATAGATTTCCTTTTTCATTCACATCCACAAAATGATACAGTTCATTCTTTCTGACATACATGTGAAACAGAAAGCCTTGGGAATGTCCACTGCGAATTATCTAAGCAGCTATCAAAAGATTTATGTATCCCATTGGTGACTTAATCTTTATGTTTGTACTCAACTGTATTTTTTCCTGTCTTCCTTCAACCTTTTATACATGAAGACAGTCCCAATGACAAAGATGATCTCGTTTCAAAATAACCACTTCCTGTTTCATAAATTCACTGTTTCCTTTTTGAGCAAAAAAAAAAAGGTTCATCCTAAACCCCCAAATCACCTTCTTTTGCAACATCAATCCAAGGAAGGACGAATGGAAATTGGGGGAGCTACAAACTTGCAAGTTACCCATTCAAATAAATGAAACTCATTTAACCTTTTAAAACATTTGAGTAGTAAAATAAACATGTCGGTTGCATGCCTCAAATCACACAGGGAAGTCAAAATCTGCTCAGTCTCCACCCTGAAGCTATTCTTAAAATAACAATGCAAACAAGAAAACAGTGAGCTGATGGCAAAGAAGCCTCATGGAAATAGTAAATTATGAGAAGAAAAAAATATATCAAAATATATCATGCTGTAAGATTGTTGGATTAAGACCAGAGTGAAGCAAGTTCAAGTCCACTCTCCACTGTGGAAGTTCACTGGGTCATTTCGGACCAGGCACTATTTTTCAGTTCAACCTACCTGAGATGATAGTTGTTGAGGGAGAAGAATTGGGAGGAGGAATTGTTATGTATGCCGCCTTGAGTTCTTGGAGGTAAATGGGATACAAATCTGACTAACTAGCCAACTAATTAACAACAACAACATGGTTTTATGCACATTTATTCCAAACAAGTAAGTCTCCTGAGTTCAGTGGAGCTTTCTTACCTGAAAGCATGCTTCGGGTGTTCTTCTCTTTTAGTAACTAAAAAGGATTATATTTATTTTGAATATTTTATCATTTATATTTACACCCAGTAAAGTAAAGGTAAAGGTTCCCCCCGCACATTTGTGCAGTCGTGTCCGACTCTAGGGGCCGGTGCTCATCTCCGTTTGTTAGCCAAAGAGCCAGCGCTGTCCGAAGACGCTTCCACGGTCATGTGGCTGCATGACACACGCGGAACGCTGTTACCTTCCCACCAAAGTGGTACCTATTAATCTACTTGCATTTGCATGCTTTCGAATTGCTAGGTTGGCAAGAGCTGGAGCTAGTGTGGGAGCTCACTCCACACGCAGGGCCAGGGATCTGAACCTCCGAACTTGCGATCTTCCGATCGACAAGCCTGGCATCTTACCCGCTGAACCACCATGCCCCTATTTACACCCAAGCTCATGCCAAATTAGTGGACCTGGGCTAACAACCCAATTTTAAAATAAACCATAGTAAATGGTTCAAATTTAGAAAGACTAGTTTTATAGTACTCCTGTGATATGACTGTTTATCTGGATTTGCTGAGAGTTTTTTTTAAAATATATTTACCTGCAGAACTAATTGTATATGACTACTTCGCAATGATATACCAAAAATCTCAACTACAAGGGGCTGTAATGTGTTACCATCTTATTTGAACATTTTGGTAACTAAATATAGGCACGCCATTTGAACAGTAACCCACACATTCCCATTACTCAGATTCCATTCCACTAAATTTCTATAACATGAACAGATCATTGACAACTGTCTAGGGATTTAACCCACAAACATCCACACAAATATATTTTTACAGAGAAGCTTCAATCACAGTTTTTTCTCTGTATCTAAGATGCCTCTTCCCATTAGCGACAGAAGCACTTGACAATGATGTTTGGAAAAACTTTATCATTTCTCTGCAAGATTCATATGCTTTTCAGGGCTTCAGGTTTGCTTTTGCTCATAAATAATTTATATATTATATGAGCATTATGAGGAATTTAGCTTTTATAGTCCTTACAGCAACAATAAGCAACACAAACCTTTTTTAATTGTTTCAACCTACAACTCTAATGGCCATGTGGGCTGATCCTCAGGTTGCCTTCCCTTCTTCAGGAACACCAAGACTTTTTCATATTGACTGGGTTCACAAGCACACCAAGCCATAGGTTGTTTAACTGTGGGTTACAAAAGAAACCACAAATGTGGTTTCACAACATGCTAAGCATAAATCATAGTTTACAAACCAAACAATATGCAAAGCCAACATCAATTTGAACACAAGATGGTTCAGCTTTGTTATAATTCTTGCAATTATCCTCTAAAACAGGGGTCCCCAACCTGTGGGCCACGGCCTGTTAGGAACTGGGCCACGGGGCTCCCGCCCACAAACCTTGCCCCCTTCAGTGCGATTGGCTCCCGCCCGCAAACCCCGTCCCCGGAAATCCCGGAAATCCTGCCCCCCCGATCCGCGGAAATCCTGGAAACCCTGCCCACCCGGTTCGCGGAAATCCCGGCCCCCCAGTCCACGGAAAAATCGTCTTTTGAAACCGGTCCCTGGCGCCAAAAAGGTTGGGGACCCCTGCTCTAAAAGACATCTGCATTATCATCATCCTCACTGTAAATCCAAATAATTATAACTAGTGAATGTTTTAAATTATGTTTACAGTATTTAAAAATTTGAGCCATCACTAAGTCTAAACTATTATATACCTCATTTCTATAGTAAAGGCTCTTGAGTTGAGCAAAACTCCAGGTGGCTACAGAGAAGTGTCCATGTAAATTTCTTGGCAGCAATAGAGAAGTCATTTGCCATGCCTTCCAAGATTTTTTTAACTTCCCAAGCCCTAGGATTTCTCAGTAGATGAAAGAACATCCAAGTACAAACCAAATCTTACTCTGCTCAGCCTTCTTCTCATTTTTTTAAAGGTGCTGCCACCCACTATGATTACAAAAATACAAATGAGTTTTCTTTGTTCAGTTAATGTTTAACTATAATTGTACCATGACCACAATTTAACAAGGTGTAACGGGTTGAAAAGAGGAATTAAGTGCTTTGTGAAAGCCTTTGTAGAAACATATAAAACAGAGTAATTCATATATTACTAAGATTGTGTGTTTCATCCCAAACAAGTGTGACTTCGTAATTGATGTCAAACAGCTTAATCAATATATTTAATGAACCAATCAATATATAATAAATTACAAGCTTGTTCTTGTAACCTAGGCATTCTAGAAAATTCATAAGCTACACAGAAGAAAAGTAAACTCATTCCTATACATTAGAGTGAGGAAAATACAGAAACTAGATATTAACGAGTACAACTAACAGCCTTCTCATTGCTGTCCATGCTAATTTATCTATTTATCAAATTACTAATAATAGATTCATATTATTCTGCACCAGACAGACCCCACCTCGAATATCATATCTAGTTCTAGGTACCATAAAGGTAAAGGTAAAGGTTCCCCCCGCACATTTGTGCAGTCGTGTCCGACTCTAGGGGCCGGTGCTTATCTCCGCTTGTTAGCCGAAGAGCCAGCGTTGTCGGAAGATGCTTCCACGGTCATGTGGATGGCATGATGCACGCGGAAAGCTGTTACCTACCCACAAAAGTGGTACCTATTTATCTATTTGCATTTGCATGCTTTTGACTTGCTAGATTGGCAAGAGCTGGGGCGAGTGCGGGAGCTCAATCCGTCACGCGGGGCTAGGGATTTGAACCTCCGAACTTGCGATCTTCCGATAGACAAGCCTGGCGTCTTCCCCCCTGAGCCACCATGCCCCTATAACGCCCCTAGGTACCATGCTTTCATATAAACTGAACATGCTTACAGAAGGGCAACAGGTCTAGTGGTTAAGGTGCTGGGCTAGAAACCAGGAATCTGTGAGTTCTAGTCCCGCCTGAGGCATGAAAGCTGGCTGGGTGACCTTGGGCCAGTCACTCTCTCTCAGCCCAACTCACCTCACAGGGTTGTTGTTGTGGGGAAAATAGGAGGAGGAAGGAGTATTAGGTATGTTCGCCACCTTGAGTTATTTATAAAAATAATAAAGGTGAGATAAAAATTAAATAAATAAATAAATAAATACACTAATTCTTACAGTGGTGATGGCAAGTTTCTGAACCTTTTAGAACTATCAGTAATCCTTCACTAGTGTGATCTACAATGTAAATCTGGGCTTCACTTTCCTATTAATACACAAAGAAATTCTGGCTAAACAAAGCATAAGTCAGCACACTATGTCATGTCTTATTATTCATTTAATCAGTGAATCAATCAATATATATGGCTTTTGGCTGTTGTGGGTCTTCCGGGCTGTGTGGCCGTGTTCTGGAAGTTGTGGTTCCTAACGTTTCGCCAGCATCTGTGGCCAGCATCTTCAGAGGGCAGGAGCACAGATAGAAGCAAAATCACAGAGATTTTGCTTCTATCTGTGCTCCTGCCCTCTGAAGATGCTGGCCACAGATGCTGGCGAAACGTTAGGAACCACAACTTCCAGAACACGGCCACACAGCCCGGAAGACCCACAACAGCCATTGAACTCCGGCCGAGAAAGCCTTCGACAATATATGGCTTTTCTCCCTTGCACAATGCAATCCTGGGTAGCTAACATTGGGTTAAAACAATTAAAAAGGCACCCAAAATAAGAGAAATAAAAGCTGTGGAGTCCTTGGCACTCTCTGAGCCTTGTTGTTTTCTTGCAGACGTTTCATTGCCAGACTAGGCAACATCTTCAGTGCGAAAAGGCACTGAAGATGTTGCCTTGCCTGGCAATGAAACGTCTGCAAGAAAACAAGGCTCAGAGAGCACCAAGGACTCCACAGTTCAACCCTGAGCTACAAATATTCTCTTCGATTGGTAGAAATAAAAGCCAAGCATATGTAAGGCCAATTTCATTCAAACAAATAACCAATAACATACTGAGCCAACAGTCCAGAGCTTTCCAAACTGTGTGTTGCGACACAAAAGTGTGTCGCCACACCACCCGGAAGCGGCGGCGCGTGCGTGCATGGCGGCCGCGGCGCGGCTTCCACGTTTTAGCGGAGGCTGCTGCCACTGCCGCCACCGTACACCTGCGCGCCACCGCATGCCCCCCTGTGCCGCCACCGTGCACCTGCGCCCCCGCTGCTGCTGGTGTGTCGCCAGCGGCGGCACTTTGGAAAGCCCTGCAACAGTCATTGTCCTTGTAAATTCAAAGCCTTACATAAATATGTGAAACCTTAGATTTAATAACCAGCGGCACCTACTTTGGCAGCAATGACTTCAACCAAATGTTTCCTACAGTATACCTACTGATCAGTCCTGCACTTCAGCTTGGAAGATGGTCCATTGATTTTTACAGAACTGCTTATACTCATTGATATTTTTCAGCTGTCTTGCATGAATTGCTTGCTTCAGATCATTCCATGAGATTTTAATTGGGTTTAATTTGGTCAGAGCTTTGGCTCAGCCATTCTGAACCACAAGATTTCTTCTGTTTCAGCCATTTTTGTGTCGATTTACTTGTGTGTTTAGGATCTTTGTCTTGCTGCATGACCCACATTCATTTAAGCTTTAGCTTACAAAGAGATACTCTGATATTCTCCTGTAGAAGTTGGTACAATTCAGAATCCATTATTCCCTCAAGCATGGTGAGCTGTCTGCAAAACAGCCCTAAACTATGAAATTCCTACTGCCATGCTTTGTAGTTGGGAATGAGGTTCTTTCGTTGGACTGAGGTATCTCCAAAGTTAGTATATCTTATTAATGCCAACAACTTGCACTTTTGTCTCATTGGGCCACAGAACATGTTCCAATAGCCTGCTGCACTATCCAAACTTGAGATGGGCAGTAGTGTGCTTTCTGGAGATCAGTGATTAGTCATCATACAGTCAGTCACTGGTGATCACTCGTAGCTGAGTAAGATTGTCTTCCAAAGGTAAAATTTTAACGGTGGATCCGTGAGTGGCTATAAAGGCCAATTCTGGATCCGCACAACCTCCCACAATGAGGGCATAGGTTTCCGGGTGGGAGACGGTCATGATGAGGGTCTGCCTGACGTGCCTTCCTTTTAGCTCTTTTCTCCTTTTCGCCCTGTACTCGTGCTTCTTCAAAGTCCATAGCGCCATTAATAAAGGATGACTTTATTATAAATAGTGTCCTGTGAACACTATTCTTTCTTAGTGTTTTCCTTATGGTGGACTCAAACAATATATCAGGCACTGCTTGCTGATCTTTTACTATTACCTTGGGTTTCTTTGTGATCTCCCAGACTATTATACACCTTGTTATTCCTGTCATTGTTGCATAGTCACTGCTGGGAAGAGTAACAAGGGTGTTGCATTTTTTTCGATATGATCAGTCTAATTATGGACTGATGGAGGTCAAGGTTTTTAGCAATGGTTTTTATAAGCCTTTCCAGCCTCACAAGCATCAGCAACCATTTTTCTGAGGTCCACAAAGATCTCTTTTGAACAGGGCATGATTCACTTCCACAAACTTGTATTGTGAAGAGGAGACTCCAACACTGTCAACTAACACGTGTGTGTGTTTAAAATTGCTATCATAGGGGAGAACCCTTCAAATTCACTCAATTGTCATCTTATTGAATAGAACATCTGATTCAACTTATCTCCTTAAGAGAGCTGATCATTCTATGGCTTCATATTCCCTCTTTAAAAGTGATAGTGAATGTTGGCTTAGTATGTTCAATAAAGATATGACACCATAGGTTTATATTTACTGTATGCTAAACCAGAATCTCTTTTTCTATTTACAGCAGCGGTCCCCAACCTTTTTGGCACCAGGGACCGGTTTCATGGAAGACAATTTTTCCACAGACCGGGGGTGGTGGTGGTGGTTTCGGGATGAAACCATCGGAAGTGGTAAATAAAATAATGGGCGGGCCATGTGGGGACTAAAATAAGTGTCGGATTCTGACTTCTCATAAGGAGCGCGCAACCTAGATCCCTCGCATGCGCAGTTTACAGTAGGGTTCGCGCTCCTGTGAGAATCTAATGCCGCCGCTAATCTGACAGGAGGCGGAGCTCAAGTGGTAATGCAAGCGATGGGGAGCGGCTGTAAATACAGATGAAGCTTTGCTTGCTCGCCCACCGCTCACCTCCTGCTGTGCGGCCCGGTTCCTAACAGGCCACGGACCAGTACCAGTCCATGGCCCGGGGGTTGGGGACCCCCTGATTTACAGGACTTAGACAAAGGCTTAATCACACAGTAGATCACAAAACAGCAGGGTTATGAATAGTTCTAATCGGTTCATAAATTTTCTCTCACCACTGTATTTAGAGAGATTGAAGGAACTCAGAATATTTAGCTCAGAGAAGGAGATATAATAGTACTTTTAAAGTACCAGAAGAAGTGACATACAGAAAGAGGTCAGGTCATAGAATTTAAGTAACAAGAACATAAATTCTGATTGAAAGTTAGAAAAAAGTTCCTAATAGTAAGAACTGTTTAATAATGGAACCAATTACCTAGAAAAATGCTTTTACTTGATTAGTTCAAAATAGAGCGGAACACACAGAGGACCTTTAATTTGGATTCTTGCACTGAATAGAGAGTAATGGGATTGATATCCTAAATGGCTCCTTCCAACTCTGTGATTTTATGATATTGGAAACGAAGCAAATAACATTTGCAAAATACATTAACCTTGGAGAAAATCCCATTTAACTTTTCAATAGACATGTATTGCATCCACGAAGAAAGCTGTGCTTGTTTACTGCAACAAATATAACTAAGTCTCTTCTAGCATCTTAAACACCTCGTTCTATTGCAGCTTTTGAGAGCTATTTATTTATTTTATTTTTATTTATTTATTTTCTATCCCACCTTTATTATTTTTTTATAAATAACTCAAGGCGGCGAACATACCAAATACTCCTTCCTCCTCCTATTTTCCCCACAACAACAACCCTGTGAGGTGAGTTGGGCTGAGAGAGAGTGACTGGCCCAGGATCACCCAGCCGGCTTTAGTCTATCTGGCAGGTGCATTTCATGAACCACAGATTCTACCCAATAACAGTTTATGTTCCAGTTATTCTATTATGTTCTAAAATGCTGTGAGACTTTGATTATGCACATATGCATAACTAATCTGTCTTCTTCTCCCTTCATCCCCATTTATATCCTACATGAGTCAAGCCACTCTATGCATCTAATGAAATGAACTGCAGCGCACAAAAGCTTATGCCTTTTAATATAGTTTGTTAGTTGGAAAAAGTGCTATCCAAGTCTTTCTGTGCCTAGGAAGATTAAGACCATTTCAGAAGCTCAACAGCAGCATGGTGATTTTAACGACCCTCCTTTAGATGATAAAAGGACTTAAAAATTACATCTCAATATAACCATGACCTAGCCCCAGGTGTAAGGTCACACAGCTACCTAGGAACATATTTAGGATTCCCTTACCAACTTTGCTCAGACTGAAGAAGCTCCTTGGATAAGGAGCGAAACGTTTCCACTAAGAAAATAGAAATCCAGTTGACATGATTCAAGCTACAGACAATTCCACCTGGATGACTGAGAACCTTCATAGACATATCCAAGTCTTCTGATTTTGTGCTACTATAGACTAACCCAGCTCTCCCCCTATAGTACTATAATGCAACACTTGAGACTGATATTCTTTTTAAGTCTTCACTTTCCAAAGAAGTGATTTTTTTTAAGTACCCTCCTCCTACCTTTCTTTTTCCAGACAGTTAATATATGTGACCAACTAAGGATAACTTCAAGGGCAGAGTTAAAAATGCTTTGTGAGAAGTGCTTTAGGAATTTATTACTTGGGTGGGAATGTGCATGGAATTATTTCATTAACCGACCAGCTTCATTGTAGAGATGTAGCGCAAGGGATATCTTGTTTCATTAAGGTATAATTAGCATGTTCTTCATTTCCCTTGATGTGTCCTAAAAAAGCCCCCTATTATAGCAACAACATGCTGGAATTAAATCAACAGCCCCACTTCTGGCATCAACATTCCAGCTTTTGCAACAGCTCTAGCTTCATCCCTTTCTTTTTAAAAATGATGAAATATATTCTGCAATGTTTCCTCCTTAAAATAATCTGATTTCTGGCATGGTAGACACGTCTACAGTTTTACACAGTCCCTTTGAGGATTTTTAAGTCATCAATGATCAGCAGGGGATGCAACCTGGGAAATCCCATATATTACTGAGCTACAACTCTCAGCATTCCAAGAAAACAGGGCTAGTGGTGAGGGATGTTGTAATTTGAGCTAAGCAACATATGACAGGCTACTTGTTTTCTAGCTTGACCTTCAGTGAAAAGCCTGAAGGCTAATTCACAGTAAGAAATGAGGTCATTCCCATTAAGAACATGCTTCAGAGTCATTGCACCATACAGGTCCACATTAAAAAAATAAGTACAACCACTGCACTTCACTTATTTGTGCATAAACTCTATGCAGCAAAGTTTTTCAGTGTGTAGAAGAATATGGCAGAGCCAGTTTGGTGTAGTGGTCAAGGGATCAGGCTAGAAAGCGGGAGACGGTGAGTTCTAGCCCCACCTTAGGCATGAAGCCAGCTGGGTGACCTTGGGCCAGTCACTCTCTCTCAGCCCTAGGGAGGAGGCAATGGCAAACCACTTCTGAAAAGCCTTGCCAAGAAAACTGCAGGGTCTAGTCCAGGCAGTTGCCAGGAGTCAAAAACTGACTCGAAGGCACGCACACAGAAGAACATGAGCAACGCAGAAAGGTCATGGACTAGATGTGGCAAACTCGGAGTTACTCATCACAGCTAGACTCTAAGGCACTAGTTTGGGTCCCATGGTCTGGGCTAGGCTTACCAAGTGCTCTTGAGGGCTGGTTAGCTGTAGCTCTGCTGGAATACAATGGTCTGTGCATAACTGGAATCCTGGCTCTGCCAGCACAGTGTATTTTTGTGTTGGCAGACAGCAGTGGTAGTAAAGTGGGGGTGGAAAGGAAAGCAGGGCAAAATAATGATGGCAGCATAGCCAGCTAACAATTGGGAGAAAAGACTGGAGGTCTCTTCCCCCAAATGGCCTGGTCATTGTATCTTCCATGTGTACAGTGGGGCAAAAAAGTATTTAGTCAGCCACCAATTGTGCAAGTTCTCCCACTTAAAAAGATGAGAGAGGCCTGTAATTGACATCATAGGTAGTCCTCAACTATGAGAGACAAAATGAGAAAACAAATCCAGACAATCACATTGTCTGATTCGGAAAGAATTTATTTGCAAATTATTTTCTGTTGAAATGTTTTTCTAGTGACCACTCATTGGAAAATAGAAATTGAAACAGTGAACTGAAGGATTTCTTGTTTCAAATTCTTTTTTGCTATTGCATCTCCAAATTTCTCTTTGCAATCATAAGAGGCAGAAACTTGCCCATCCCCTTGATCTGAAAAATATGTCAAAGTGTACATGAAAATATTTTACGGATCATATGCTGTCAACCCATAAAATGGGGGGGGGGGGGGAAGAGAGAGATAGAGAGAAGCACTTTTGATTTCTATAAAAATAGTTCCTTTCAGTTAAAAATAGATGCTATGTATCAAATATGTTAGTTAGACAGCTATTAGAGACTACCAGAGCCATTCTGAAAAAAAAGGCCAAATAAGATTGCCAGGCACACAATTTCCTTTCCTCTACTTGATCTGGCTGTGTTGTAGACTTGCTCTCCGTATGTGTTCAAAAACTTCCCTAGTTGGTAAATTCAATTATATGCGAAATAATGAGTGTTTCCAATGACAAATATTACCACCAAATAGATTCAACAGTGATTTAAGAATACCAACAACAGCTTCAAGGAATAGATGTATGTATTTACAGCAGAGCTTTCCAAACTGTGTGTTGGGACACGTTAGTGTGTCGGCTGCAGTGTCTGGGTGTGTCGCGGCTGCTGCCGCCTCCGAACCTTGCCAGGATTCCGCGCAGGTCCTAGTGCCTGCCTTGTGCCTTGCTGCCTCCAAACCTGCTGTGATTCCATGCAGGTCCTAGTGCCTGCCTTGTGCCTTGCTGCCTCCAAACCTGTTGTGATTCCGAACAGGTCCTAGTGCCTACCTTGCGCCTGGCTGCCTCCAAACCTGCTGTGATTCCGAACAGGTCCTAGTGCCTGCCTTGTGCCTTGCTGCCTCCAAACCTGTTGTGATTCCACACAGGTCCTAGTGCCTACCTTGTGCCTTGCTGCCTCCAAACTTGCTGTGATTCCGCACAGGTCCTAGTGCCTGCCTTGCGGCCTCCAAACCTGCTGTGATTCCACACAGGTCCTAGTGCCTGCCTTGTGCCTTGCTGCCTCCAAACCTGCTGTGATTCCGCACAGGTCCTAGTGCCTGCCTTGTGCCCTGCTGTAAGAGTGTGTTGCAAAATGATGCCCTTCTGTAAGAGTGTGTCACAAAATGATGCATGTCTAAAAAGTGTGTCACCAACATGAAAAGTTTGGAAAGCTCTGATTTACAGAAACAGTCACTATCATACAATCAAGAAAAACCAACATTCAAAGGCATTCAGATCTGTGAAGTCCACCAAGTTATCTGGTCTTCTGCCCTGAAAACATGTTCACTTGAAAGAACAAACCTTGGAATTAGATTCAACGTAAGAGAAGATGGGAGTCCTTGTGTTTTATTGCATTTCAAGACTCAGCAGCAAGACAAACCCTCTTCCTTGTAACAGAAATATTTGTCTGGAATTCAAAATCAGCACATGAAAACTGTTTATGGTATGTGGATCCTTTCACCTAAAAAGTATGCCTGGCTTTTAAATCAACAAGTAGAAACAGTACTTCAACCACATAATAGCCCACAATTTCAATCAACAAGAGAGCAAATTACATGCTACAATAACAGATGTGCAATGGAAGCTTTTGATCGGGACCCCAAAAAAAAAAAAAGTTTGACAAAATCCAGATTTATGGAATTCCACTTCAGATGGCCCCTATCTTGCTGCATTCTGCCGATCAAGCAAAGCTTTAATAAATATTTGTGTTTATATATTATTACTATGCCAGGCATATAATTTCATGTTGCTTTTGTTTGCATTTTTCAGAACCTCCCTTTTTTACCATAGTGTTATTTTTATGGATGATCCTATTTTATAACCAATGGTGTGTATAAAATACAAATACTGAAGGCCTGGGGACAGAAAGAAAAAGGAAGAAATGCTGAGATCAATTTTGAGCAACACTATTCAATAAGGCTCCAGTTGATAAATAAAATCCAACTCATACCGCTTAGTTAGGGAACAGACTAATATAAAAAATGCACTAAGACCCCTAGCAAAATATCTTCTTCATTATTAATTATGGCTGGAATAACTGTTGCTGTTTCATCTGTGCTTCCTAACAATTTGGGGAAGGGGGTACTGAGGGCTACAGATTGGGCCATGCCACACATGTGGCGTGGCTGGGAGTGGAGAGGTTTTATTTCCTTTTTCTTATCTGCAATTCTACAATTTTCATTTGTGTCTTCCATTTTCAGCTACCATGTCGGGGTGGAGGGAGGGAGCTCTAAGGACCACAAAAAGTGGACCTGAGCTTACACGTAGTCCCAGGACACCACAGGACGACCTCCTCCTCCTCCCTTTTTGAAGTTAGCTTTTTAAATATTTATAAAATACATTCAAGTTTTAATGTATGTGTTTTCCCCATCTGTACTATAGACATAAAACACTCTTCTAGGAGGTCTAAAGTTAAGTTTGTAAATTTTCTTTGCTATATTAGCATTAACACCTGTTGATGTTAACAGATCCTCTTATAACCTTCTAGCACTGAGCCATATCCATATCCTCTGCTTTGTTTGGGTATTAAGAAACACTCTAGTATTGTGCCCCCATGTCAGTAATAGTCAATATGGTAAAAATAAATTAGACATGGAGGGTGTGCAGCCTTCTTTGTGTCTTGTGATGAAAAACAAGCCTTGGGCTAGACACAATCCAAAACTATTTCACAGAACACATTCCCTCCGAGGCAATATACAGTTTGGGATGCTACAAAGAAATATATACCTCTGGATCCTCATTCATTCCTACATACATTGGTAGTTGTGGGTTTTCCGGGCTGTGTGGCCGTGTTCTGGCAGTTTTTGTTCCTAATGTTTCGCCAGTAGCTGTGGCTGGCATCTTCAGAGGACAGGAGCACAGCTAGAAGATTCCTGGGCACAGAGAGAATCTTCTAGCTGTGCTCCTGTCCTCTGAAGATGCCAGCCACAGCTACTGGCGAAACGTTAGGAACCAAAACTGCCAGAACACGGCCACACAGCCCGGAAAACCCACAACAACCATCGGATTCCGGCCATGAAAGCCTTCAGCTATACATACTACATACATTGACTATTATAGACATAAGCTGGCACAAAAACAAAGTTTTGGATCAGACACAATGTTCCCTACAAATTGGCATAAAAGCCTCTTGATGCTCAATGTTCACTCTGCATAATCTATGTTTGCTAACTACTATTGTCTAAACCTCTTTGAGCTCTTGTAGAATCTTTCCTCTTTCCAAACATAAACTATAAGATGACCAGTTTCTCAAATTCACTTGTTTTTTTCTCCCAATTTCCTGTCTACTGCTTCTTCTTCATGGATGTGCTTCTTTTCCCTCCTGCTCAAATTTTCTACCTCTATCACCTCAGGTAAAATCTTAATTCTTCACCTCCTACTCAAGGTTGCAGTGTGGTAGGAGTCATTCAAGGATCTCTTTATAAGGTTTCAGCTGATCACAGATCCACTTCCTTGACCTCAAATGCAAGTCCATTTCTCCTGTTTTCCCCCACCCCCAGCTACAGCTCTACCATATTCGCCCTTTCAACCGTATCAGTGTTTAAAGTTACCAATGCATTACAACGTAAAATACAATGAGAGTTCTGTAGTTGAGAAATTCAGTTTTAAACATATAATCTAAGTCACAGTTGGAAGTCATGAGAACAAGACAGAAGGTCAAAACCTGAGGAATGTAGTGAGTGGGCTACAGCCAGGGGAAACACAGGAAGTGGATAAACAATTTGTGAATGATTTAGGAACAGGAATTTAAAAATATGAGCCAAGTGTATTTGCAGAGGTGTTAGCAACTGTTAGAGGATGGATGAGACTGAAAGTGCAAGATAGGACTGGAGGCCTCAAGCCTACCTTGTTTGATGATCTGCCAGACTAGTAACTGAGAAAAATTAAATTTTGCAAACCAATTCCCATCCCTCTATCCCCCATTTTTTACACTCAAAGAAGAACAGTGGAAGTTTACAAACAGCTTTCATTTAGCTACTGACAGTGGGAGAAAAGATAGAAGAACTAGTACAAATTCTAGTACAAACCTTATACTAGTACAAGACAGAAATCCATAGAGAGCCAGAACAGGCAGGAAACGCAAGAGCCAGCTCAGTCCAAATATCAAGACTGAGATACCTTTTTAAAGCCTTAGCAGCAGAGCTAGTGAAAATTCTTTATAATTTTAATTTAAAGAATATACTGATAAAGACTGGAAGGGCAATTTCACATTGCAACCCGCAGTTAGAATCAGTGGAAGTGTAGCTAAAGAAAAGGTCATTAGGGAAGGGATTCATATGAAAAAGGATGGATAGAAGTTATTCTTCCTTTTCCACAAGCTATTTGTTAGTCATTGGAAAGGGCCTCATACTGGGGAGATGCAATGTGGCCTTTTCAAGGCAAAACTCAATGGTTGAAAAGCCTTATACAGGCAGTCCTCATTTAGCAGCTGTCTCGTTTAGTGACCATTCGCAGTTATGACAGTGATGAAAAAGTAACTTTATGACCAATCCTCAAATTTACCATCTTTGCAGGTCTGTAAAGGAAAGGAAAGCTGAAGTAAGATCATAAGCACAGTTGCGGTTTCACTTAGCAACCACTTCACTTAACAACCAAGTTGCCAGTCCCAATTGTGATCACTAAATGAGGACCACCTGTAGTAGGAAATAATTTTGTGTGGAGAAGACAGAAACCCAACCACAAAGCATACAAATGACGAACCAGTGCGAGGACTCTTGTAGCTTCCCAGGAAATGAACTACAGGACCCATTCTTCCTGCATGTATCCCATCCTCAGATTCCAGTACTATCTGAACTCTATAAAGGCCCTAACTGAATCCAGAAGAAAATATGATTAATATGAAGCAAGTAAGGAAGCCAACATACATGATCAAAAGTGTTAAACAGCTTCCTTACACAATATTACACAAAGAAAGGAAGGGATCACCAATTACGGGGGGGGGGGGGGAGAAATACATGGAGCTTATTTCTTTCAAGGTTAACCAACATATTCTGCCGAAATAAAATAAGATTATAAGGAAGAAAAAAAATGTAAGATAACCATTCATTCTCAGATAATTTTAATGTAAGCCAGTTTTGATGTATTCTGCCCATTTTGCCAACTTTTTATTAATACTAGTGCTTTCAGACAATGTGGATTTTTCAGAAACACTGCTTCATTCTGCAAAAATGTTATTTCAAAGAACTGCATGCTACAACCTGTTGTGACTGACACTTTTCTGGTGAATACTTTACTGTTGTTTTCATGCCAAGAGAAGACGTTGTCAAAAGATATACCTTTATTTCAAACAAGGATAGACAACCTGGTGACCTCCACTTGTTTTGGAGTTCAAGTCCAATCAGCCCCAGACAGCATGGTTTCTCACAGAGGTCACATACGTTCAGTCTAAAACATCTGGAAGGCACCAGCACATCTGTCTATCAATTTAAAACATAGAAGAAACAGTAAAGAAAGAAAATATGATATGCATTGGTACGGAAGCATGTACCAATTGTTTCTTCTTCCCCAAAGTTAGTCTGCTGTCCTATAGCCTTTGTAAGAAATGTGTTAAGTCTTTGAGGCAACTTGTCCTATCTTGGGTGGCCTCCTGGTACATTGGACTTCAATTTCCATCCAGCATGATGGGAGCCAAACTGCTATAATAAGAGAAGGGGCCGCTGAGGTCATTAAGTCCAACCCTCTGCTTGTTGAAGGAACCCCCAATCTTTGCCTAATCGTTGCTAGAACTCATCCAGCCTACCACTTCTCTGGGTAACTGATTCCACTGTTGACCCCCTCTTATTGTTAGGATTTTTTTCCCTTAATATTCAATCATCATATCTGAAAGGCACTGTTTTGGGGAAACCTGCTTTAAGATGCCACAAACAGCTGAAGCAAACTATTTCAGTGGAAGCTAGAACTTTTCCTTGCATCTACAATTCAGGACTATAACAAGAATTCCACTGTTCATCCTTCAATGCCTACAGAGAAATTAGTAGCAGAAACTGGTACACACATTCTCAACAGTGAGGTCACACTTTCTAATGCTCCCTAGGTACCATCCTGGGAAGATATACTACTGGATAAAGATCCAGCCCTAAAAGTGGACTTAGATGCAGCCTATGCTGAGATAGTTTGCTTTCAAAGTTACATAACCAGAAAAGGTACTTCTAAATCCTAAACCCAGATTGAAAATGCCATCAGTGCCGTATGCTTGCCACTTGTTGGCCCCTGTGCAAATCTGGATTCCAAACATTAAAACAAAAGTGGAAATAGCTGCAAATACAGTCTGTAGCTTGAATCATGTCAACTGGATTTCTATTTTCTCAGTGGAAACGTTTCACTCCTTATCCAAGAAGCTTCTTCAGTCTGAGCAAAGTTAGTAAGGGAATCCTTAAATATGTTTCTAGGGTGGCTGTGGGACCTTGCACCTGGGGCTAGGTCATGGTTATTTGAGATGTTTATTTCTACTTAGAAATAAACATCTCAAATAACCATGACCTAGCCCCAGGTGCAAGGTCACACAGCCACCCTAAAAACATATTTAAGGATTCCCTTACTAACTTTGCTCAGACTGAAGAAGCTTCTTGGATAAGGAGCGAAACGTTTCCACTGAGAAAATAGAAATCCAGTTGACATGATTCAAGCTACAGACTGTTCCACCTGGATGACTGAGAACCTTCATCGACAAGCTGCAAATACAGATTTTACCTGTTTTAAAACTGCTAAAATGGAAGAGGGGGAAATTTACTGAACTTCCAAGTAGAAAACGATAGCACTATAATTTCTAGTTGAATGAATACTTGGCGATAAGCAAATGGCCGCCAGAAGTACACAATCTGCTGCCCAACATTTTAGGTATCAGACTACTGTGGTAGACATTCCTTTTGCTCATAGTTGTTGTCAGAATGATTATGTGCTTGTTTCCTTCCACTAAGCCCAGCAGTTTTTTTAAAGCTTTATATTTCCCAAATATTTATTTTGCCTTAAAAAAAAATCCTTTGGGAGAGCAATGGACTTACACTTACTTTTTCCTGACTGTTCAAGTTAAACAGGCGCTTTTGCCTTTGTGGCTTTAATCCAGAGGAACAAAATAAGAGGATGTCTGGGAATCAAGACTGGAAATAATGTATTTCCTTTTAAGTTATCTTTCTGGCAAGAGGAAGACCTAAATATGACTTGTCCTTCCAGTAAGGACTGATCTTTATTGACCCTTCTATCAGCATCTAAACATAAGTAGTAGAAATCCTGTTTCTGCTACCAAGCATGAATATTGCTTTGGATGGAAATGAGGATATTTCAAAAGCATGATGGAAATAGCCTGAGTTCACATTCTTTTCCTGAAAACAAATAGCTGAAAGGAGCACATAGCTGTCCAAGCTATTTCCACCGGTCTTTTAAAAGCACTCCAAGGAGTAGCAAGCCATGTTCTTTTTAAGCTTTTCTTTGTGCTGACATGGAACTCTACTGCTCTAAATGGAGAGAACAAATCTCCCCTACCTATTGTGTTGACTACAACCCACATTCCCTAAACAGCAACCCGCCGAAGATGCTGCTTTGGTGTGTAGGCTAAGAGTTCTGGAAGGCTGAAAAAAATTGCTTTACATTCTAGATTTGATTTCTATGTGGTGGCTCAGCAGGTAAGACACCAGGCTTGTCGATCGGAAGATTGCAAGTTCGGAGGTTCGAATCCCTAGTCCCACGTAACGGAGTGAGCTCCTTCACTAGCCCCAGCTCTTGCCAACCTAGCAATTCGAAAGCATGCAAATGCAAGTAGATGAATAGGTACCACTTTGGTGGGAAGGTAACAGCGTTCCACGTGCGTCATGCCGGCCACATAACCGCGGAAGAGTCTTCGGACAATGCTGGCTCTTCGGCTAACAAACAGAGATGAGCACCAGCCCCTAGAGTCAGACACGACTGCACAAATGTGCGGGGGGAACCTTTACCTTACAGGCAAAAGCAAAACAAGAACTAAAACCCAAAAACTTTGAAGGCTACTCTCATATCACAGTGTCAAAAAAGAGAAAGTATTTGCTCTTCTTTTATAAAATCTAGTGAGATTATTAAATAATATTCAAATGAAGAAAAAGATGTAAAAAGACCCATTACTCTTCAGCTCAACATAGTACGTACGAGCTGCTTTGTAAATTCTGAATGTCCAGTAATTTTTTCCCCCCAAATTACATTTATCTTATTCATATGCCAAAGTGCACATTAGGCTGGAACCAATTGTGTAAGATGGTTAAATAACACCCATTGAAATCAAAGGGAGAAGTTAGCCAAGAATAATTTAAGTCTCACTGATTTCAATGGGTCTGCTCCTAGCACAAATGTCTGTATCACAGTAAATACAAAACCAAGTCCAACTCAATGGAAATGGTTAAAAACACTATGTCAGGCTGTCCTATATATTAGCCAAATAAGCAAATTTCACTAATTTCATGAATGCATATAGCAGATTTTATATCCAAACATTGAGAGCAAGTGATGTGATTCATCTCAGGTAATTCACATGAAATCTTACATGTATTACAAACATCAAAATGCTTGTTTCAAGCATGATTGTTTTCAGTATGTATTGATATAACATCACTCTCTCTCACTTAAATATATGGAAAGGTAATACCTTGGCTCTTAGCCAAATAGCCGGTTGGGGGAGATGGGCAGTGATACAAATTTAAATAATAAATAAATAAATAAAACAATAGTATAACAATGATGTTGCTTATACATTAAATAAAAATATTATTATACATAGTCAAATAATGGGCATTTTTAGAGAGAAAACTGATTTGCTAATAAAAACAGTTTTATTTAAATAACTTGCTAGATGAGTAAGGAATGAAGCAGTGTTTCTGCACTGCCAAATTAAAAACATTTCCCATGAGTGCTTGGCATAGAATAGAAATGGAATAGATTCTTATATTTCTAAGTATTCTCTAGATTTGGGTCTGACTTCTGGTGATTTTGTTGACCTTGGATAAAGTTCTTCATGAACTATTTCATGTGATTTTTGAATTGATAACAAAAGGAGATGAAATTACTTTTTGAATTTATTTTATTTAATCTATTAATATACTGCCCAGCTACCAAGCAAGATTCCATCATCATCACCACCACCACCACCAATTTGAAACACTAAATGATTTATTTAACCTAGCCTGTCCCAGCCTGATGGGGTTATAACTTCCAGAATGCTATACTCTTAGGGAATTAATTTCCCACACATCTGGAGGCTATCAAGTTAGGAAAGACTTGATTTAACACATACATTTTTAATTTTAAAAAAAATTAAGATAGTTAACACAGAACAATACAATATATATTAATCTTTAAAAATACTATATTGTTTCACAATTTGTACAATCAAATTACTTGATAAAACCTTTACCTAGATTTACCTGAAAAAATAACTTTTTTTTCAATGTTTGAATTAAGTTTACCTTACTTTCCAATCAGTAGCTACATAAATCTCTTTCAGCAAAACTAAGGTATTCTATAATGGGTCAGACTGAGTACATCTGTAGCTCAAACTACATGTTCATCTACAGCAGAGCTTTCCAAACTGTGTGTCGGGACACGTTAGTGCAGAGCTTTCCAAACTGTGTGTCGCGACACAAAAGTGTGTCGCCACACACAGCATGGTGTGTCGCCACACCACCTGGAAGCGGCGGCGCGTGCGTGCACGGCGGCAGCAGCAGCGGCATGGGATCAGTGCTTCCGCGTTTTAGCGGAGGCTGCCGCCGCCGTGCACACGTGCGCCGCTGCACGCCCCCCGCGCCGCCACCGTGCGCGCACCGCCGCACGCCCCCGCACCGCCGCCGTGTGCGTGCCACCGCACGCCCCCCGTGCCGCTGCCGTGCGGGCCACCGCCACACTGCCGCCGCTGGTGTCGCCAGCAGCGGCACTTTGGAAAGCCCTCTGTTAGTGTGTCGGCAGCAGTGTCTGGGTGTGTCGCGGCTGCTGCTGCCTCTGAGCCCTGCCAGAATTCCACGCAGGTCCTAGTGCCTGCCTTGTGCCTTGCTGCCTCCAAACCTGCCCTGCCAGGATTCCGCGCAGGTCCTAGTGCCTGCCTTGTACCTTGCTGCCTCCAAACCTGCTGTGATTCCGTGCAGGTCCTAGTACCTGCCTTGTGCCCTGCTGTAAGAGTGTGTCGTGAAATGATGCCCTGCTGTAAGAGTGTGTCGCGAAATGATGCATGTCTAAAAAGTGTGTCACCAACATGAAAAGTTTGGAAAGCTCTGATCTACAGGGTACATACTAAATGCCTCCAAGAAAAATCTGTTACTCTTCTGGAATCATATTATGGAACCATTTTTATCTCCAAACAGCCTAAGATTCTCAGTTATAAAGTTCCAATTGCCTCCAATGAAACATTCTTCTATCACAACCAATGAATAATAAATATTTTATCTTGGAGCAAGGCAAAAACAAGGACCTACAAATTTAGAAAAGGGTATGTGTCAAAGCTGAATAATGAAAAAAATGATGGAAAAGGTTAAAGAAAAAGCATAAAGCAATCATACAGGTGGCCCTCGTTTAATGACCACTCGTTCAGTGATCATTCTAACTTGTGACAGCGCTGAACGAGTGGTACTTATGACTGGTCCTTGAAGATCCGGCCATCGCAGAACCCCACGGTCTTGTGATCTGGGCGTTCAGCAACCAGCCCGGATTTCTGACTGTTGCAGTGTCCCGTGGTCATGTGATCGCAATTTGTGACCTTCCCTGCTGGCTTCCCAAAAGCAAAATCAATGGGGAAGCCAGCAGGAAGTCGGAAGTCACGATCAGGTGAGGCCCTTGCTTAACAATGGTAACCAGGGACTGCCGTAACTGCTGTTGCTAAGCAGCGCAGTCATGTGACATTGCGCTTTAAGACTGCATCACTTAGAGATGGAAATTCTGGTCCCAATTACTATAGTTAAATAAGGACTACCTGTATAGGTAAGAGCAAGATAACTAAATGCTTCCTTTGGAATTAAGGAAGTTGTTAAGCAACAACCTAAGAAGTGAATGGAAGTAGTAGTATTGAGCTGTTGCTGCTAAATGTTGCAATCCAATATCCACTGAACTGAAGGGATTTACTTCTGAGTAGACATGTGCAGGATTGTGTCCTTCCATAGCCTGGAAACACACAACTAAAAACAATGGTAATTCAAATACACAGCATAAAAGGCAGAAAAACAAGGCACCTTAAAATCAGGGATACTTTGTTAATGTGTGTCTTTTTGTCCTGTATGTTTTTTGTGAGATAGGTATACACACAGATTTCATTAAAAAAGGACAGGGCTTCAGTCATATGGTTGTGATTGCCATCTTGACTTTTTGACACTCCTCTATGGATGTCTCTCATACTAGAACATTGTTTTGTTTTGTTTTTTCTTGTGGAACATTGTGCAGAGGATAATTGTGGGCTGTTATGTAATGTGTGATTTTTCTCTTATGGTAAGGGAGGGGTTACATATGGAATGAAGATTGTTCTTAGGGAAAAGGAGAAATTTGGGGAAAAGTAAGAAAGTGCTATGCCTTTTTGAGCAGTTCAAAAGGGCTCAAGGGACTGCCAGGTTCTGCTAAAATAAACCAAGATTTGTACATAAACATGCTTCTAACAGTGATTTTGATATTTTGACAACCACCCTCCCCAGGATTACTTGCTTGGTATGATTCAGATTTTCAAACAATTACACACAACACATCCTAGCTTAGCATAAGTGAAGCATTGTTCTTATGGCACCTTAGTGCTTATGGCATTGCCAGATGGTGTCCACTGAAGTCCAGGTTGTTTTTGTTTTTAATGAAATGGCTGAAATCACAGGACAGTATGACCACTTCTATCAATTAATTGTAATTAAAACACTCTGTTGATTTTTAATTATATTTTGGCACCCCTAGAAGTGAAATCACATTGCAATCACTGCCTGAAAAGATTGCTGAGACCCATGTTAAATGATCCAACACTTCAAAACTGGATTCCTGCCAGAGTTTTTGAAAAGGGTTATTCCAGTTTTAATATTTTACTAGAATGTTAGTATCAGAGAATCAAACTTCTTGACTTGTCTCATCTCCAGGTCAACCTTGCAAATTAAGTTCAAAACAAGGCAAGTCCGTGCACGGAAGACATCTCAGGAAGGCCCAGGGTTTTCCAGGTTAAAACTTAACCTCTCAGAATTCATGCTTGCAAATACTTGAGAGCTTTGCTACGGAAATGGGAGATAGTTCTCTGTCCTACTAGAAAAGTGGGCTTGGGAACAGCTTTGTGATTTTCAGCCTGTATTTGTACTTGGGCAGTTTACAAACATAGGTCTTAGGTTTACAAATCAGAGGAAATGGTTACCCAATTTTCCTTCCACTCTCCACAGAACTACCTGCCACCTCTACTATCAAACCATATGGAACAACTACATCTACTCAACCACACTCAGAGACTCACAACAAACTACACACATCGGTCATCTCACAGACTATAATAAACACCCAAAGCAGCAATAAATACTGCCCTGTGACCTGGAGGAATCTGAGACTGTAGCCCACGTGTTCCTTCAATGTCCTTCCTACAGCAGTTTGCTCTCATAACTCTGCTTGCTAACAGAAGTTCCACCTGTTCTGACCATTATTTTTATGGGGTTTTTTACTGCTGGACCGGAACCTTAACATCTCCAGGAGTGTTGCAAAATTTCTTTCAGCTGCCACAGCTTTCCACAGAAAAAGACTCCAAATTTTAAGTTTTTATAAATATACAAAATGTTCTTATGCTTTCTATGCTGTTTTAGGTTTTTATGTCTTTTGGTTGCATCTCTCTGGTCATTGAGCATAATATCATGGTAGACAGACAGGCAGACAGACAGACAGACAGAGACAGATGATAGACAGACTTAGTTTATTTTATTCACAAAGTAGTTTTATAAGGTAGTCAATTAATTTTAAAATTTTAGATTCTTTAGTATTCTATTACTTGCATTTATAATGTTTTGTAGTTTGAACCATTTTATTTATTTCTATTAGTCATCTAGAATGTCAATATATCTTAATCTGAGCTCTGTAACCCTTTTACAAAAACTATAAAATGCTGGTCAGTGACTATAATAAAGATACTACAATCATGAAGCAATAAATACAATATGGCATCCTTATCAATGGGACCAGACTGGTACCCAGGAATAATCTACAAGATAGGCTAAGAAGAGAGAAAAGAACACTATGTGTTATCTAGGAATACCATATCTGGGCCACAGACATCTGGGGGATACAGAAAACTCTAGCTTTTTCTTGTTATTTTAGTGGTTGTCTGAATTTTTGTACTCCAGATATGGTGGTAGCATTACCTGCACTTATAATTAGAAATCATCATGGACAGTGACATTCGTTTTCATAGGACTTGAGTGTCCAGTGGCACATGGACAACCATCCAATGTAAAACAACAACTTGCCAACCACAGCCTATATCTGCACTGCACTACAGCAACACCGATATAGGATCCAAACCCTACATTATCTCCTAAAAACCATTTTTATCCATCCATTGACTCTGGCAATACTATTAGAGAGATCTAGTAATGTCATCTAGAAAATCAGGGGTTCATTATTTCTAATACAGAATTTGTCAGCAATCTCACAATTAATACATATCTCAATGGCCCCTTTTTTACCCTCACCACAAAAACTGGATACAAATCTGTCAATTCCAATGCAGGAGAACACTTTAAGTCCACAGGGCAGTTCATGACTGATTGTGAAATGTGCACTCCTGAGCAAAGTACCAATAAAGACAGACTTCATTGTGAGACAACTTAGCTAGAATTGAAAAGTTCAATTCAATTGCCCATGGATTAAACAAAGAGAAAGCTTTCTTATCGCAACCAAGGACTGAGTAGCTATCCATAGATAATTATCACTGGGCCATCTGTACTTCATTTTCAATTGACCTTACTGTTTACTATTCTCTCCTCTCTTCCACAGCATGAAGATGCACATATTCCTATTTCAGAATAATATTCTGAGTTTCGGATGAAATGGACCATAATCCATAAAAGCTTATGCCATAATAAATTTGTCAGTTTAAAAAATGTATATGTTTTTACAGGTTAATGTGACTACTACCCTGGAAACTGGCATTGAAACCACATCTTTAAAAGATTTAATAGATGTAAAAGACAGAAGCAGAACAGCTTCCAAAAAGGCCTCCTAAACTACCATAAGCAGTGCTATGGCAGTTTGAGGCAATACTACTATTACTAGTAGTTATTAATTTGTTATATTTATAACCCACCAAGTTATATGGGTTCCCTCTTCCTGCTTGCCTGTTTCTTTCTCCTTTCCCTAGATTCTTATTTTTAGGTTTGTTGTCTTGCCTGTTGAAAGCAAAGACACCACTTGCGCATGTAGTATTTTTAGAAATAAAGTAAAATACTTCAACTTATTTTTGTTCCTGTGGAACTGGTACTGCAACCCCAGCATCTAGTGCAGAGCTTTCCAAACTTTTCATGTTGGTGACACACTTTTTAGACATGCATCATTTTGCGACACAGTAATTCAGTTTTACTAGCAAACCGGAGGTTAAACTAACTAATTTATAAGAGATATGGACACATACATAAATTGTAATAGCGAAATGTATGGGGACACAACATATCTCATGAAAATAGAGTTCCCCTTTACAGCAGGGCAAGGCTTGGACAGAGCTCCCCTCTTACAGCAGGGCACAAGGCAGGCACTAGGACCTGCACGGAATCCTGGCAGGGCAGGTTTGGAGGCAGCAAGGCACAAGGCAGGCACTAGGACCTGCGTGGAATCCTGGTAGGGCTTGGAGGCAGCAGCAGAGAGGCGCTTGAGGCTCTGAGCGTCCGACTCAGAGGTTTCTCATTATGTTCACGCGACACACCTACATACTGCAGCCGACACACTAACGTGTCGTGACACACAGTTTGGAAAACTCTGAACTAGTGGTTAAGGCAACCGGCTAGAAACCAGGAGACTGAGAGTTCTAGTCTCGCCTTAGGCATGAAAGCCAGCTGGGTGACCTTGGGCCAGTCACTCTCTCTCAGCCCAACTCACCTCACAGGGTTGTTGTTGTGGGGAAAATAGGAGGAGGAAGGAGTGTTAGGTATGTTTGCCACCTTGAGTTATTTATAGAAATAATAAAGGCAGGATAGAAAATAAATAAATAAATATGACAGCTCAATGTCAGTGTTCCTGAGCAAGTTGCATCTCTTTCTTGCGCGCGCGCTCTCTCTCTCCATATATATATATTTGCATACTTTTTGTGGTCACTTCCTGTTTTGAACTCATTTCCCTCTAAACCATGCCTATAGGTCAGAGTTTATATTGTTTTTTTTTCATAGTTGCAATACAGTGAAAGATGGTTTCGGCAGCACTGTTGGTTCCTCCTGCTAAGAAACAGGAAGCTCAGTGTTCTTCAAAGGTCCACCTCCTCCCTCCAAAAGGTCATGCTGCTTTTGAAGCCATAGCCTGAAGCAATGAGACATGCTACACTTTGGGGAGATGGATACTGTATTAGAATATCTCTGTTTGCAAACGATTTGCATCTGTTCTAAATTTCTAAAATAGAAAGAAATAAGCCGTGTTTGGACATTATCTCCAATTTCTAATCTCTGATAACTAAAGACATCTATGGAAGGAATAAGAATAATAAATTCAAGAGCCAGATGAAAAAACAAAGATTGCAAGTAGGAATTAAGTGAGCTACAGAGGAATCCATCCATCCATTCAGTAGTTGCTGTACTATCTATATGTTAAATTTTAAAGGTCCTCCATTTGAATGCTTGTGTGTTTAGGCTACAATATGGATGACCTTTGCGAAACCAACAGCAAACATGCATGCAAGTAAAACCAAACAGGATCCGAGACAAAATCTTGCAATGTGAGTAACACAAATCAGTTAAAGCATCTTAGCATCACAGCATCTCCCTTTGTCTTAGGGTTGCTGGCTTCAAAGCTCACCCCCCCCCATTGAACAGCTGACTCAGCTGATCCAGGAATAGCCACTGCAAGAATGGAAGCCACACAGGACCCACACAGTTGAACACAGGAGACAAAACAGCTGCAATGTATTGCATGCCTCTTTCCAGCTCAGGGACAAATACAATTAACTTCCTAGTAACATTATTTTTAAAGAGTCTTCACAGGAGAAAAGGAGGGCATTGAGGAAGAGATTGAGAAAGACAGCAGCAAGAATAAAAAAACCTCAACATCGACTTGACGGTAGAGTGAGGCTAAGATGGAAGCAACTGTGATAAGTCAAGATAATGCCTGCTGAAAAATGCTGACTGATATGGCAGGAAGAAGGTTAGCTTGTATCTATGCTTCCAGGACATATGACTCAAAAGCAAATTGACTTGCACTTGAATAAATTTGTCAGATTAGAGGACGTTTTTTAAATTCATGTTTTATTCAATCAGCTTCCTTGTTAGCCAGTTTTTTTTAAAAAAAACAGTTTGGAAAGCAACCAAAAAACACACTTCATAAACCAAACAAACCCATAACACCCTTTTGAACAATAAGCACAGTTACACATTTTAAATCAAACTGTCCCCAATTCCTTATCCAACTTAAAAAGTTGTGGGCTCTCTATTCAGCACTTATTATCCAGGGCCCCCCAAACAAGGGAAATTTTTATGCAGAGAGTTATGGACATAAGTTCCCAAACTGATTTGGATCGATCGATCGATCGATCGATCATTCATTCATTCATTCATTCATTCATTCATTCATTCATTCATTCATTCTATTTATATCACCGCCCATCTCCCCCAAAAGGGGGACTCTGGGCAGTTTACAGTAAAATAATCCAGAATTAAAACCATACAAAGTTAAAAATTACTACTAAACAATTACTATAAAAATAAATAAATATATATAAAATCCAATGATGGTGAGGTCTTATTCAGTAGGGAGGGCTCTTTTTAGCCAAAAATAGATCTTTAAAGTGGTTGGCTATTAACAAAACAAACTTTCAACCTGAAAAATATCTCTCTATGAGTCTGCCCCAATCTTTAAGAAGGGCTTTTTTCCAGAGCAAGATTTGAGTTGCTGGATTCAATGGCCAAATATGGACACTTTAACAACATTCCATACTATGAGAGAACTTGTATATGCGGTTCACCTGATACTGAAAATATTTTTCATATCCTGTTTAACTGTCAACTATATGCATCCATCAGGCTCAAATATTTATCTCCACTATTGGAAAGAACAGCGTACTGGGACCTGAATTTTAGATTGTCTTATTTTCTCCAGGGTAAGAATATATATATTGTACGCAGAACTGCTATGTTCATATTGAACGCTGGGGCTTTAAGGTCCTAATACATTGAACAAATTGGGGTACCCTGTAAATGCGACTCTCTCATCTGATTACTGCCTCCTTGTACTTCTACTATGATCACATATATATGTATTTTGTTTTATTATTGTATCCCTTCCTATTATTTGATTATGCTTTGTTTATATTTTATATTTTATATATTTTAATTTTATCTTGCTGTATTGATGTCAATTCGACTAATCAATATCTATCTATCTATCTATCTATCTATCTATCTATCTATCTATCCATCCTTATCCAAGTCTATTCCAATTCACTGTTCTGCCATTCTGAAGAAAAGTCTGTTTAAAACAGGCCTGAAGAGGTTAGGTTTCCACATCTTACATTTTGCATAATTACAGGATAGCCATAGGCCGGTACTGGTCATAGGAGGTCCATAAGATTTTTTAAAAGGTGTTTCTTTTAAGTATTACCAGCTTCCCAATCATAAATTTCTCACCTGGCAAAGAACTGGAGATCTTGCCACATTCCAAATGGAGCAGCTGACACAGACTGTCAACAGCATCAGGCTTTGAAACAAAACAAAAACAAAACAAAACAAAAACAAAAACAAAAAATTAAACTCAATTAACTGCAGGTGTTAGCTAACTGAATGGAGAAGTATCTTCATCCTATCTGAACATTACTGTCTGTCTTTGTGTGACTAATATAGTGCAGCGCCAAAGAAATAGGTTAAGTAGTACTCAGGGCCACCTATGATGCACATAATATTCTGAGCAATCTAATTAAATCCAGAAGATATAAGCACTTTTAAGATGGAATGAATAATACGGACATAAGCTGACAAATCAATGTAAAAGACTAGATTCATTCCAGTGCCAACCAACAAGCACTTGCTAGTTTAACCAGCTGAAAGAAGAAATGGCACAACTGTGTTTATTATTTTCGCAACCATAAGTTGTTGATAGATTTTTGGTGTTAACCTCCAACTCTAGTCCCATCATGTTCTTCAGCTGTTTTCTGCCAAGGAACCCAATTCGAAAGGAAAGATATTCAATTTCATTGTGCCTGGTGCAGGCATTGTCTCAACTATAAATAGCACAGAGTACAACCAGTTCTGGGTGGTTTAAACACAAGAAAAAAAAAGCACACCAGAAATTTCTGCAGAGTCCTCTTAGTATTATGTAACCTGACCAGCTAACCCAAGGCAGAGGAAGGGTTTAAACCACTGTGCCCCAACCTGGCGCCGCAAAGATGTGTTCAGACTGCAACTTCTACAGTTCTTAGGAAACCATGGACTTACAACATATTTGATAGGGAAAGAGTGGATGAAACTCTACTTTTCACAAGTACCAGCAGCAAGGGGCTCTCCTTCTAGTCTCAATTCATAAACTAAGACACCAGTGACCAATACTTTAGTAGTACAAATATTTACTGATTTCATACTTGAAAGAAATGGAATCTAAAATCTCTTTGTGTTTTGAATTACACTGGAACAAGTTTGCCCAACAGCTTTATGAAAAAAAAAAATACAGCTTCAGCAGAACCATATTAAGGTTCTTTGGGGGAGACTTCCGGTGGAGACATGGACTGAACAGCTGTGCTCGTGGGCTCCGCGAATAGAACTGACAATGCAGCAGTTTTTTGGGGCTCAGGCAGGCTTTTCCTGAAGCCCAGGAGCGTTTTCCTGGGAAAGGAAAACGCTCGGAATCACCCCATTTGTCCTCCAGGACAGCGGCTTGCAGCCAGGAGATCGTAAACAGCATTCGCGCTCGACTGGTAAGAGCTGCCGGGAGGCTGGGATGTCACCATTTTCCAAGCTGCACTGTAGCCTTAAAGGGACATTAAGTCCAGCCACCCCATTTCTAAATCAATCTATCTGTCTGTCTGTCTGTCTTAAAGTATGCAGTATGTACCCTAAGAGAGGCTTTCTATAGCAAGGAGAAGCGGGCTCTCTTGGTGCGTATCGTTATTTTTGGAATTAAAAAACTTTTTTAAAAAAGTTTTGGCTTGTTTTCCATCCAAATATTAAGGAAGATTGAGAGTAAATAATTGTCTCCCTGTTATTATCTTTGTACTAAATTTGAAGAAATTAGCATTTTCCTACACGTTGAATCGGCTGTTTTGAACATTCACTTTTCTGCTTCTACTTTCCCTGGGGAATTGTCTGCAATCTCACTCTCGCTTAAGTAAGCACATTCCTTCATATCTTCAACTTTCGCTGGTTATACTCTTAGGGGGCACCATAATCTACTGTGTGAGACATGGAGGACCCCAAACAGACTTTCTCAGACGTCCGAGACTTCAAGCAGATTTTTTCTGATTCTTACCAAGTTTGTATGCAAGGCATTCAGGATATTGTGGAAAATATGAGTTTTAAAATGTCTCATTTGATTGGGGATGTCATGGATGAAACTGAGGAATTTAACAGCGTCAGGAATGTCTCTTCAACTTCTGCTGAGATTCTGGAGGAAGATTGGATAGTTGAGTTGAAGGAATTAAAGGGAGATATTGAGTTACAAGCCATAAGTGAAATTGATCTTCTGATGGAATGCCTTGGAAGGGGTTACTATGTATGGGAGGTTTCTTGAAGAGAAGTCAGAGTTTTTGAGGGGGGCAGTTGGGCTGTTTGATTTCTTTAAGAAAAAAGCTTTGTGTGTATTGTGGAGATATGTAAATGCTTTGGTTTATTTTGAGGTGGGATAAGGGTTTAAGAATATTTATCTGGATTGCTTTTAAGGTTTGGCTGTTTTCATTTATCTTTAACGATTTGGATTAAGATTATTAAGGTATAAAAATGATGTCTGGTTTTTTGGTCTGACATGATTAAGATTATTAAAATTGCTGTACTATCAAGTATAATGGTAGACAATTTGTATGTTTTATATTATATTATAGCAGACAGGAATGCATAGAATAGTAGTAGGAAGGAAATAATTAAATAAATGTTATCTTTGGGGGGAAGTTGATTAGGAGGTTTATATACAGTATATCTCACCTTCAACTATCAAAAATAGTGTGCGTGTGTGTATGTGTGTGTGTATGTGTGTGTATGTATGTATGTGTATGTGTGTATATATATATATATATACACACACACACACACACACACACACACACAAACTTTTTTCTTTTAATATAAGGGGAGGGAGCAACTATACTATTTTTATAATGTGCCAATGTTATGATTTATAGAAATAATGTGATTTTGGTCTAATACTGAGTAAGGGATTGATTATGGATTTGTTGTATATCCTTGATGTTAAAAGTTGGAAAAAATACAAGAAAAAATAACAACTACAAAGAAAAAAATACTACAGAAAAAAATAAATACTACAGAAAAAATAACAACTACAAAGAAAAAAAGAACTAAAAAAAGTGTGGAAACACAAGAGAATTTTTTTAAAAAAAATTCTCTTGTGTTTCCACTTTTTTTAGTTCTTTTTTTCTTTGTAGTTGTTATTTTTTCTGTAGCTTTTATCTCTATTTGAAACTTAATAAAATTCTTGTGTATACACACACACACACACACACATACATGCATACATACACATATATACATACACACACACACACACACACACATAGGTTCTTTGGGGGGGTGGAGGGGAAGTGGAGTCTGCCTGTCAAACTCCAGTCCTAACTTGACAATCTTTACTTCCTTGTGCCCCAGACTTCCACTGTTGTCTATCTCAAATACGTGTAAGCCACCCTTCTGTTTAAAATGCCTTGGGTATTAAGAAGTGGTCATAAACACATAAATTGCAAAATAAACAAACACAGAAGATAAAAGTATTCCATAATATAATAATGCCAATAAAACTTGTCCAGTGTGAATACTAGATAGCGTTCAGAAAGGCTTAGGCAAATAAAACCGTTGATGATTATGTGCTATTTGAGAGGAGCAATGCAAACATGACCCCCATTCACAATATAATCTCATCCCACATATATAATCTCATCTTCTTTTTAAAAAAATCTGTTTTCTAAACACCTTACATCCTGGTTTCATTTGCATTTGAGGTCTGATATGAGAATATGGTTAACATATACAGTAGATCAATACAGAAATTTACTTTTGTATGTTTCAGCCCGTAAATATATCAGAAAAACTGACTTCCACTTTTCCTGGGAACAAAGTATTTCCTGGGAGCAAGGCTACATCTTTCGGTACCATCAGTTGTTCTGGAAGACTCTCTAAATTTCAAAGTTCAATAGCAACAAAAGAGTTGTTGCGTAATTTAAATGCTGAAATGACATAACGTGGGGGGCATGATTTTAGGTGGAAAGCCTGTGAATTCTGTTCAGTTCTGGCACTGAAACCAAATGTCCAGATTCAGAAATAGCAATTTATTTTGCTGAATTTATACCCCGTCTTTTCAGTTCCTATCTAGTGTACTCTGCCCCACAATAACAACCCTATGAAGTAGGTTGTGAAGGCATGCAGACAGACACTGTGTATTTCTTGATCTGCTTGGCAGATCATAAGAATCTAATAAAAAAGGTGATTCTGTAAACCTAATGTCTGCTCATCCTTATCTTGAGCAGAAACCTAATATTCATAATATTGCTTGTTCTGCTTAGTGCTGCATCTGAGATTAGCAACTCTCATAATATCTGGGTGACAGTAACAGATTATTAGTGAAGCATTATATAAATTATAACTGAGTTATAATTTAGCCTCATTTTTCCTCATGAAAAAGTACTGGATCTCCAGATCCTGGTGATCCTCTCCATGCCTGTGTCCTGCTGGGAAATTTTAAGCATGGAACTCCATTACTGAGGAAATCCTTTATACTTCTACCACATGTGTACTACCGAGTGTAACCTCATGTGGGATTTTTTTAGAAGGACAATACATGCTAACAATTTAGAAGCAAAGTTTTTCCAATGGTTTATTCTCCTCTGCATTTTCTCACTACTTTAAGCTTCTAGCAGTAGCAGCAGTAAAAAAAAATTCAAGCAGGTGTTTTATACTTTGTGTAAACCGCCCAGAGTCCCCTCTGTAGGGGGAGATGGGCGGTGATATAAGTATGATTGATTGATTGATAAATAAATAAATAAATAAATAAATAAATAGATAGATAGCTTGACCTTACATGGGAAATTCATGTTATAAACTGGGTACATACAACATAGTGAATGAGCAGTGCATGGATAAACATTGCACCTGCTGACTTCTTGCAAGTGGGAGCAGTTAATAAATAATGAACGTATAATCCAAGGCAGAGATTCTGGCTTCCTTCTCTATGAACAAGCTGGAGAAAAAGTCAAAATCATCTGTGGTTTAATAATTACTAGGTCTGGGCAACACTTTGGCAGGGATGCTCCTACAGCACCTGTCTGAAACTCCTTAAATGTGGTGGAACCTTTGCCTGCAATCATGGGGCTGCCCTTGGCAATTGCAGTCCAATCCCAGGACAAGGAGTATTTGAAGGATGTGAAGCTTCCTTTGTCTTTGAATCTGAAACGTTGCAAATTAAGAACTTTTTAACATCTATGTCTTGGACTATATTTTTTATTTAAGAATATTGTTTTATTTTTATTTATTTTATTTATTTAATTTATATGACCGCCCATCTCCCCCAACGGGGAACTCTGGGCAGTTTACAATAAAATCAAGTTTAAAATAGGAATATAAAAGTACAATTTAATTAATACAATCTAAATAAATATAAAATCCAATTTTGGCGAATTAGTTTTAACTAAAAGGAAGGACATTATGGAATTAACCAACCCCATGAGGAACTGTTACTTTCCCCTTCTTTTAATGACTATTTATTCTTGTTTTATTGTAAACTGCCCAGAGTCGCTCTTTGAGTGAGATGGGTGGTGACTAAATTTGAAATAAATATATATATATATATATATATATATATATATATATATATATATATATATATAAATAATAAACTATGCCTACTCATAAGAGATAACAGGAATTGCTACCTGTGTATATCAACATGCTGCTCATTTGCTAGCAATCGAGATTTCTGAAGGAGGAGTGGATTGTAAAGATTATGGAATTGGCGGAAATGGCAAAATTGACCTGTTTGATCAGGGATAAGACAATAAGAAGTACTTTTATCAGAGACTGGAAACCTCTTATGGACTTTTTGTTGAAAATGGGAAAAATGAACTGGATTTATGGATTTGCTGATTGAAAAGGGTTGAATATGGGAAGAGAATTGGGATGTAATTTTAATGAGGGAGGAATGAGGATAAGATTGTTTGGAACTGCTGTAAAGAGGATCAGTCGCTTCTTTATATATCTTTTCTTTTTTTTTCATTTGTAAAGTATCTCTTTCTATACTTTATTTTCTTCATATTTTTTTCCTCTTTTCTTTACTCTTACCCTATGTTATTTCATGTTTATTTTTTAAGTCTGTGAAAAAAATCAATAAAAATTAAATATAAAAAAGAATTCTGAAGTTTTTGTTGAAGTATTACGGCGTATTATGTCACACAGCATAATGACAAGCAACTATGTACTTTCCTTTGCAATACGTTTGTGGAAGAAAAGACTTGAGCATATGGATCATTGTTTTTGGCATGTTCTGTGTAAGGCTGATACTGAAGATTTTGACAAATTAATACAATATTACTGTACCATCTGGAGCACTTTTCAGTTTTATCTAATTTGTCCTCATATTTAACTTATAAGCTAAATCACTGTAATCATTCACTAAATCACTTTGAGACCTCAGGTATACAATCTTGATTGTGGGTTGGAATAGGCTTATACTGAGTCAGACTACTGACTAGTTGTACTTAAACACTGTGCTGATAGAAGAGACTATCTGTAGCTCAGGGTTGAACTGCGGAATCCTTGGTGCTCTCTGAGCTTGGTTGTTTGCTTGCGGATGTTTCATTACCTGACTAGGTAATATTTTCTCCAGCCATATCACCACCAACACTGGCAGGGCAAGCTACTGTATATAAACAGGGAGCAAAACCCCACACGCACTAGCACTGATGATGTTACCTTGTCGGGTAATGAAACGTCTGCAAGCAAACAACCAAGCTCAGAGAGCACTAAGGACTCCACACTGTGCTGAATTATGTGGTTTAGCATTCTGCTATTATAGTGTGAAAATAATGATTTATGGGTGTTGTGTGACTCTAACCATACATGCAAATCATTCCAGGTTTTCAGGTGTTACATACCCTTAAGCTGAGACACAAACAGTTAAATTTGGGTTCATCTTTACCTGTTCAGGATGAGTGGCATACATGATAGAATGCCATCTTTGCTTTGAGAAGAGACAACCTTTGCCATTTCAGGCCAAATTAATCACTGTGGCTTTATTGTTTAAATGTACTATTCTATTTATTCAGCACTCTTTTTATCTCTTCATCTTTCTAAGTGCCACCCCACTAAAAAAATTTAGACTAATTACTCAGCATTCCTGTAAGTGATGGATGTTGTTATACTGCAGTTCTCATTAGTGATAGAATTAGCATGTGCAAAGTACTTGGGGGAAAAAAGACAATTAAGCTTACATCAATACAAGTCAAAGCAGAAACATTTTGAGAAACAACATGAAGGAAGTGTCAGGAAGAGGCTTACTTCTTCACAACTAGAATAAAGCAAATTAGGATATGAAGTACATCAGCATAAATAAAATGTGATGTATTGACTTTTAGATCAAATATTTATTTCTTCTGTTGTTGAGCTGCCATGAATTCACTGGCTAACTTTCTCTCATCCCCATCTGCTATTACAGCAGCAAGTTGTATAGTTAGAATATATACAATAAAAACTGTGCAACATTTTGTACCTTATGCAACTTTCCTTACAGATTGGTATCAGATTCTCTATCTAATAATGAGATAGACATAACCATAAATTATTCTATGACTTATGACTACAATCTTCATTTCAGAAGAAAAGGAAAACAGATTTTCTTATACCAATGTGATTTTCAACTTGTCTGATCTTTTTTTTATTTCTGCTGTCTTTTGTTCTTTATTCATTCAGTCGCTTCCGACTCTTCGTGACTTCATGGACCAGCCCACGCCAGAGATTCCTGTTGGCCGTCACCATTCCCAGCTCCCCCACGGTTGAGTCCGTCACCTCCAGAATATCATCCATCCATCTTGCCCTTGGTCGGCCCCTTTTCCTTTTGCCTTCCACTTTCCCTAGCATCAGCATCTTCTCAAGGGTATCCTGTCTTCTCATTATGTGGCCAAAGTACTTCAGTTTTGCCTTTAATATCATTCCCTCAAGTAAGCAGTCTGGCTCTATTTCCTGGAGTATGGACTGGTTTGATCTTCTTGCAGTCCAAGGCACTCTCAGAATTTTCCTCCAACACCACAGTTCAAAAGCATCTATCTTCCTTCGCTCAGCCTTCCTTATGGTCCAGCTCTCACAGCCATAGGTTACTACAGGGAATACCATTGCTTTAACTATGCGGACCTTTGTTGTCAGTGTGATGTCTCTGCTCTTAACTATTTTATCAAGATTTGCCATTGCTCTCCTCCCAAGAAGTAGACGTCTTCTGATTTCCTGGCTGCAGTCAGCGTCTGCAGTAATCTTTGCGCCTAGAAATACAAAGTCTGTCACTGCCTCCACTTTTTCTCCCTCTATTTGCCAGTTATCAATCAAGCTGGTTGCCATAATCTTGGTTTTTTTGAGGTTTAACTGCAACCCAGCTTTTGCACTTTCTTCTTTCACCTTCGTCATAAGGCTCCTCAACTCCTCCTCGCTTTCAGCCATCAAAGTGGTATCATCTGCATATCTGAGATTGTTAATGTTTCTTCCAGCGATTTTAACTCCAGCCTTGGATTCATCAAGCCCAGCACGTCGCATGATGTGTTCTCCGTACAGGTTGAATAGGTAGGGTGAGAGTATACAGCCCTGCCGTACTCCTTTCCCATCTTAAACCAGTCCGTTGTTCCGTGCTCTGTTCTTACCGTTGCTACTTGGTCGTTATACAGATTCCTCAGGAGGCAGACAAGATGACTTGGTATCCCCATACCACCAAGAACTTGCCACAATTTGTTATGATCCACACAGTCAAAGGCTTTAGAATAGTCAATAAAACAAAAATAGATGTTTTTCTGAAACTCCCTGGCTTTCTCCATTATCCAGCGGATATTGGCAATTTGGTCTCTAGTTCCTCTGCCTTTTCTAAACCCAGCTTGTACATCTGGCAATTCTCGCTCCATGAATTGCTGGAGTCTACCTTGCAAGATCTTGAGCATTACCTTATTGGCATGTGAAATAAGTGCCACTGTTCGATAGTTTGAACATTCTTTAGTGCTTCCCTTTTTTGGTATGGGGATATAAGTTGATTTTTTCCAATCTGATGGCCATTCTTGGGTTTTCCAAATTTGCTGGCATATGGCATGCATCACCTTGACAGCATCATCTTGCAAGATTTTAAACAGTTCAGCTGGGATACCGTCGTCTCCTGCTGCCTTGTTATTAGCAATGCTTCTTAAGGCCCATTCAACCTCACTCTTCAGGATGTCTGGCTCTAACTCACTGACCACACCGTCAAAGCTATCTCCAATATTATTATCCTTCCTATACAGATCTTCTGTATATTCTTGCCACCTTTTCTTGATCTCTTCTGCTTCTGTTAGGTCCTTACCATCTTTGTTTTTGATCATACCCATTTTTGCCTGGAATTTACCTCCGATGTTTCTAATTTTCTGGAAGAGGTCTCTTGTCCTTCCTATTCTATTGTCTTCTTCCACTTCCGCACATTGCTTGTTTAAAAATTGCTTGTTTCTGCTGTCTTGTTTGCTTTGCTTGTTTCTGCTGTCTACCAGCTATTTTGATGTGATGGATTTTTGGAATTAATTATGCAATGCATTGTTTTACTATCTTAACACAATCTGTAGTAGGATATTTTGTTCTTGCAGGTGTGGGTAATCTGCCATCTGAAACCATTTTATTACCCCTGAACCACTCTGCATCAGTAGTATGATTGCTGAAAACCAGTGGCACAGATTCCAGCCATTTTTAGGCAGGAAATACACACAATCTGAAGTATAAGCCTAAAAATAAGCTTAATATTGTTTAAAGAAACAAACAGGAAAAACAAACAAACGGGAAAAAACGCAACCATACTTGCAAATCCCAGGAAGAACTAAAAATCCTGGTCCTATCCCAGTATGATGTGGCACCACCTATTTGAGTCACTGCCTTGCTCAGTCTAGCCTTTGTTCCCTCTAAAACGTTTAAATATATCATATACAGCAAATGGTTGGCCACCAGTAGGTTAGTAGAACAATGTTATTATCCACAGTTTGAAGTGGGCTTGTTTCACTGATGTGTACTAGTTCATCTGGATTCAGTCGAAATACTGTGGCTCCCTGAAAACAAAACTATCAGCTTCAAATCTTGTAGTCACACTAGAGAAGAAGGATGTATGAGCCCAAATTTTAAGCAATTTCTAAAGCACCTTCTATGAATAGGAATCCAAACGGCATTCCAAGAGCAGGAACTCTTTAAATTACAAATCTAAGCTGCAGACAAATACAGAAAAACTTTATTTAAATCATATCAGTATGTTTTTAGAGGCTTCCCCACTTGTAGATCAGATCTCTTGTAATGCAGCTTTCAGTATTTTTAAGCATGGATGGGGAAAACCTATTTTCACATTTTAAAACACATTACAATGCACCTGTTGTGTATCTCCTTCTGCTAAATCTCTATGTATTCATGTCATGTAATCACAGACACACATGCTGCACAACTGTTTTAAAACAGAAGGCTAACAAGACAAAGTACAGTTCGGTACAACTGCAGTGCTTGATATACCCCTGACTTTATGCTAGGGTGAATCTAAGCCTAATCCAGTGTCCCCAAATCTGGGCCCAGAGAAGATGCACCATAGTTTTTTCCTGTCAACCCAACAGTTCGAAAGCTTGCAAGTAGATAAATTGGGTACCAACTTAAGTGGGAAAATATGCTGGCGTCCTGTCCTGTCAGGGGTCAGGTTCCACCGGACAGAAGATCCTCGAATGGCGGCAGATCCCGGAAGTAACAACACCCATAGGACGTCAGCAGCCGGCTCTGACGCAAGGCATTGTGGGACATGTAGTCCGGAAAGCCAGGAAGAGTCGGTTCCCTTACCCCCTCCCCTTAACGCGTGGATTGTATAATGGAAAAATGTATAATGTATAACAATGTATGTAAGCCGCTCAGAGTCCTCCGTTAGGGAGGGGATGGGCGGGGTATAAATATAAGTATAAATAAATAAATAAATAAATAAATAGTTATTTTTATTGACTTTTTAACCATTAACAAGCATTTGTATTTCCCTCATCTCCAATACACCAGTCCAATCCCTCCCGCAAGCCTTCTCTCCTTCCTATCGGATCCCTGTCTCCTCAGGACCATGCTCCCCTGCACACCCACTCCAGGAGGAATAGACCTCCTCCTTCCACCACTCTCTGGCTCTCACCCAGAGAATCATGTTCCTATCACCTGAGCAGGATCTGCCCTAGGCATCCAAGTACCAGGAGGAAGTATGGTAGCTAGCAGTGCACAACTGTAGCTGGCATGGCTCTCTCATCTCCAAGGGGAAAATCCCCACACTCACTTAGCCAAGATTTAACCACCCTCTAAGTAGTCCACGTAGCAGTGGCAACATCTCTGGAAAATTATAGCTCTGGGATTGTTCCTCCGCAGAAGCACCATAACAGTAATTGCTCTTATCTCTCTAGAGGGGCTTCAGCTGTTCCTAATAAAGATAATAATAGTGGCAAAATACGACCCTCTGAAACATCGGTCCCCTTTGTTCAAAACCAGTGCCTCCCCTTCATCTGTTACACTTCTCTTTTTCTTTCCATGTCTTCCAATATGTTCCGGTCGCTCTTCAGCTTCTACTCTACTTAAACTCTCATCATCTCAAACACATTGTCCAAATCCATACCATCACCACCTCCTTCTCTCACTCTTCTCCTACACATTTTCACCTCTTCTCCTTTCTTTCTTCCTAAAAGCACGCCATCTTCTTCCCTCTCTTTCTTATCAATCTTTCTTATTCCTCCTCCCCCTTCTTCCATCCTCTAACCCAGGGTTTCTCAACCAGGGTTCCATGGAACCCTAGGGTTCCGCAAGAGGTCACTAGGGGTTCCCTGGGAGATCATGATTTATTTTAAAAAATAGTTCAAATTCAGGCAACTTCACATTAAAGAGGTAAGTTTCATTCCTTATTTTTAGTTTAAGAACACTGTTAATGCATATATACAGGCCTACCCATGAAACGAATATAATAATTTTGTAACTTCTGGCCTCTATTTGAGCCTGAATGTGCAGGGCGTCCTCGAGGCCTGAAAAGTATTTCAAGGGTTCCTCCAGGGTGAAAAAGTTGAGAAAGGCTGCTCTAACCTCTTCATCCACTTCAATCAACCCCCTCTGGAAGCCAATGGCAACTGTCATCTGCTCCCCATCTACCAAATCACCTCACCCACTGAGGTGCAGTGACAGTTCCATTCTAGTTCTGGGACCACTGGGTGAAAACCTGTGTTACACAGACCACTAAAATAAGGTAAAGGTTCCTTCCCCCTGCACATTTGTGCAGTCGTGTCGAATCTAGGGGCCGGTGTTCATCTCCGTTTGTTAGCCGAAGAGCCAGCATTGTCCGAAGTTCCACAGTCATGTGGCTGACATGACACGCGCGGAACGCTGTTACCTCCCCACCGAAGTGGTACCTATTAATCTACTTGCATTTGCATGCTTTCGAATTGCCAGGTTGGCAAGAGCTGGGGCTAGTGCGGGAGCTCACTCCGTCACGCGGGACTAGGGATTCGAACCTCCGAACTTGCAATCTCCTGTCAACCCAACAGTTTGAAAGCTAATGCAAGTAGATAAATGGGTACCACCTTGGTGGGAGAAATTGCTGGCGTCCTGTTGGGGGTCGCCCTCCGGAACGAAGACCACCTCGTGAATGGCGGCGGAGACGACGGATCCCGAACGGCAACATCCAGGATGTCAGCAGCTGACTCTGAAAGCAAGGTATTCTGGGACATGTAGTCCAATACCCACGGAAAAAGAGTCGGTTCCCTTACCCCTTTCCTTAGCGCGCGGTAAAAATGTTGTTAATATATGAATGTATAATATATGAAATGCAATGTATGTAAGCCGCCTAGAGCCCTCCGTTAGGGAGGGGATAGGCGGGATATAAATACGATAAATAAATAAATAAATAAATAAATCTTCCGATCGACAAGCCTGGCGTCTTACCCGCTGAACCACCACGCCCTCCACAGACCACTAGTGGGTTACAAAGGTATTGCAGGGAGTTCTGAGTGTAAGCACTAAAATTACATTTTAAATTCACGTGCAGATATCATATTCACTAATCCAGTCACATATATTCAGAAGGAGATGAAACTGTCCTTTTTAAATAGGCATTTATTTCTTCGCATTTTCTTTAAGTTATGGATTTTATTCGGAAGACTGATAGTGTATTTTATTGCTATTTACTGCTTGTACGCTGACCTAAATCTTGGGAATAAGTGGTATAAAAATGGAATAAATAATTATGATAATGGAGAGGGATACACGTGGAATAATTTAGCTTTACATAATCTTATTTTCAGAAGAGACCCTGTTTTGCTTATTTATCACATTTATATAGCCACCCATCTCACAGAACATGACTCTGGGCGATGTACAATAAAAACACACCATAAAAAACTAACAATTAAAAACTATTCGACAATTAAAAACAAGCTTGTAGTGACTTCAGCTCAAATATTACTATTCCAAACCCAAACATTATTTCACGCTGGCTTCATACGGCTAACCATACAAAGTGGCAGATTATTATATACATGGCACTGATGCCAAATTCACTATCAACACAGCATCAGTATGAGAAATATTCTCAAACATTTATTTATTTATTTAATTTTTATCCCACCTTTTTATTTTTATAAATAACTCAAGGTGGCGAACATACCTGATATTCCTTCCTCCTGCTATTTTCCCCACAACAACAACAACAACAACCCTGTGAGGTGATTTACCTATATATTTGCAGACTCTTTATTTTCAGTCTTGTCCTAGAACCTTTTTTCAAAACCAAAATTAACACCAAACGAAGTTTAAGATTTAGGGGAGAATAAGCACTGTCCCCAGTACAATGTTCTGGGAAGAAGGAAGGAAGGAAGGAAGGAAGGAAGGAAGGAAGGAAGGAAGGAAGGACGGACTGCGGAAGGAAGTCAGCGATAATCATTTATGGATTTGGGAAGTTTTATTGTGATATTATCTGCTGTTTGTATTAATATTGCTGCTGATTTTTATTTATATTAGTTTGTTTCAACTTTGTTTTAAACAGACTAGAAGCAATCTCCCAGCAGTTTAAAAATAATAAATAAAATAACAAACAAACAAACAAACAAATAAATCTTATGAAGCTGTGGTTGCCTTGAGGGACAGATAAATTAGGTTTTAGCCCACAAATATTTTTGGCTTAAGTGCTGTGTCATCACAAGATGATCACAACCACCATTATTGTCACAAGGCTTATTACCAGCAACACGTGGGTTATATGAACGAACTCCATTCCACATCTGCAGTGTACTGTACCACCTACCCAAGGGCTGCTGTTTAAAGATGGCTGTTCTCTCTGTGACTTCTGAGTCATGTGAACCACAGAGCTTAACCTACAAGAAATCATAGCCTCATTCTGGAGCTAGCACAATCCAGCAATGGCCACAGTTTTGTAACTGTGTAATTCAGAGGGAGGAGGGAGGACACTGGCCCATCCCTACCAGCCACTAGTGTGCCTTAGTGTGTAGGAGTCTCAAACTCAAGCTCACAGCCTGCAGGTGGCACGTGGTCCTCCATGTCATGGCCTGCACCTCACTGACAAATGGCAGGACAGCAATGAGCCAGAAATAGGGTAGCAGCTTGCTGATCTTGGCCAGGTGCTATGGAGCCCCCCTTAAGCTACGAAGAAAGCACAGGTCTATGCCTGAGCAAGGTAGCCACGGAGCAAATGCATTCCTAGGTCCAGCCAGAAGCATAATCCTTGTTTGGACTGGGCCTCTCAGGTGGTCCCTGGTGCAGCTGGCAGAAGCCACACAAGGAGTGCATTCTAGTGCCTCCCACCCCTGCTAGGGCTTGCCAAGAGAACCTGCTTCCTGCTTTGGCTCCCCTTCTCTCGCACCCTGAACACTGGCTGTGGAGCCCAAGAAGACCTTGAGCAATTCTAGCCCTGGTGGTGGTGGTGGGAACAGCAGGGCAGGCAAGTTGACTCGAAACCCCAAACCTCCATGCTTCCCTGCTAATTAAACCTGGAAAGCACCAAGTAGCAATTGCTTTTTTCTGTGGGACAGTATTAAGTGATTTAATCCATTTTAGTCTGCTTTCCATAAAAAGTAATCTGAAATTGAGCTAAATTTGCAGGAATTATAACCTCTTTGCAAGGATAGCATGTGCCAATTGGTAGACAATTTAGGGGGGCAAAATATTGTTCCATCATGAGTGCTGTAAGAAAACTTTGGGTATAATAAGATCTGATAAATCATTTTCCATATTAGAAGGCAATTAGGTATTTTAATTTTAGTTTTATTACATCTTTTGTAGTTTAATGTTTTATACAGAATGTTGTTCTATTACCATAAATAAAATTTGATTTGATTAATTTTAACACTTTTTTTCCCCTGCAGAGTCCTGCCAGTATAATTTTAATTTCTTTACCGCACTGGAAATAAATTTCAGGCACAGTTGACTCTCCTGAGGGAATAAATTCTGCCAAGTTTCAGATGATTAGGTTCAAGAGTTTTATGATGTTATTCAACCACCACCAAGCCAAATACTAGTATTCTGGGTAATGAAAAACGCTGCACAGATACAGTAAAAGGCCAAAATAACATGGTAAAACAAGTAGCTCTGTTTTACAGTAATTCTTTTATTTAATCCATTTTTGTTTAATGGTATATTGTGATGATGCTGGGAAAGACTGAAGGCAAAAGGAGAAGGGGACGGCAGAGGATGAGATGGTTAGATAGCATCACCGATGTAACGAACATGAATTTGAGTAAACTCCAGGAGACAGTGGAGGACAGGAAGGCCTGGCGTGCTATGGTCCATGAGGTCACGAAGAGTCGGACATGACTAAACGACTGAACAACAACAAAATATTGTGATACTCTTTGTTTTCTTCATTTTTGATTAATTAAAGACTTTTGTATCAATGTAAAAAGAAGTTTCCTCCCTTGGATTAATAAACTAGCCCTTGTGACAACCTGAGATTATGACCCCTTGTTCAGTGTGAAATGCACATCCCATTCTTTATTTTGGGCACCATGCATCACACTTAATATTTTAAGACCACAACTGGCAGGGCACTGATGGAACGTGGATGGAACTCTTTTCTTTTCTTTTGACGGCTGGGTTGGTTTTTAAGGCCGATTGTAGAAATCTGTGGCTTGTTTCTTAAAATGGTGAGAAAGTTCCAAAAACAATCAGTAATAATGGATAGAAGTAGTTTGGGGCGAGGGACCAAAAAGAAGCAACTTGGCGCACAGGTGGACTTCCTCTGTGCTAAAGGGATGACTGGTTATATCATTCTGAACTATTTCTGGGCTGCACAGCTGTATTGCCAAGTGTCCAAGCAGTGATCAGATGCTCAGGCAATTGGTTCTTTTAGATCCAGAGATAATAAGCACACCAGTGGATAAAGAAACTTTAGCTTTATTATAAACTTAAGCAAACAAAGTTAAACAGAAACATAGTTTAAACAGATTATACAAAGCATAACAAGCATAGCATACAGAAAGAAATCATACATACCAAGCAAGTTAACCCTATTCCCTTTAGCTGCTAGGAGCCTCCTGACCAAAGCAGCGGGAATACCCCTTAGGATGGCACAATGTTCCACAGCATCCAGTGCGCAGGATCTGTGCAGAAGCTCCCAAGCTCAAAAGACAATCCCAAGGTTTTTATCAAAGCCTGGCTCCCAAACCCCGTGACCAAGCCCAGACTGACCTTGACTGGGATTCCTCCTGGGGCCTGGCACCTGTCCATGACATCACTCCCAGAGCCTGGGAAGCCATCAGATAAGCCAGTGCCCAAGCATAAACAATTCCTTATCATCCCCCCCCCATTCCAAGCCGCTAGAGGGGCGGCTGGAGGAGTGAACTTATGTTTAAACTTAACAAGCTGGGGGTTTTCTCTCCCCCCACTTTAAACAAAGTTATGTTCTAGAGGGCTGTTGGAGGAGTGGGCGTATGCTTATTCTCTCCCCCCTCCCATGCCAAACAGAAATAAAAACAAGCAGTTAAACATCAATATAACTCAAAATAAACTCTAATCTCCTAGGTGTAAGGGAGAAAATCAAAACATGTCACTTAACTCCTCGAGATACAAAGGTCTTCCACATGTTGCCACTACAACAGCATGGCAATTTAGCAGGTTTTTTTTTCTTTTTCAGATGAGAGGATACTTTCATTATCATCCACAACCAAGGCGCAATACGTTAACCCAGTGCTTTCCAAAGTCCCGCCGTTGGCGACAGACAATCAGCACTTCCGGGTTTTGTCGCGACACACAGTTTGGAAAGCTATGCATTAACCAAAGGAGCTGGTAATTCTATTGTTCCAATAGTCTATCTTCTCTATTAGAAGCATAAACAGTTGATGAACTATAAGAAAAAGAATTCCTCTTCTTTTCTTCTGAAGTCCGGATTGGTATTAAACCAGCATAGGCAAAGCTGTAATATGTAGCATAGTGGCTGAGGTTCAAGTTTCCATTTGACTATGGGGGACTTTGAATTAGACCTCCCTCCTCATTGAAGCTCCCTTCATCATTCAAAAAATCCCCCAAAGGCAGTATAATAATATTAACAACAATAACAATAATACTATGCCATACCTTTTATGATGGAATCTGGCACCAGAATTAGCTTGATAGTAGAAAGCAATTTTCAGGGCAAATTATAATAAGCTCCGGATGAAATGAACAATGCAAAACTAAAAATAATAATGCAAGAAGAAGGCACCGAACATGTCTGCTCAGAATGGGAAAGCTGTAGACTTCCAAACGTTGGCGATCTACAGCTCCCAGTATTCCTCACAGTTGGTCATGCTGGCTAGGCTGATAGGTGTAGTAGTTCAACAATATACAGCAGGGTTTCTCAACCAGGGTTCTGTGGAACCCTAGGGTTCCGCAAGAGGTCACTAGGGGTTCCCTGGGAGATCATGATTAATTCAAAAAATTATTCCAAATTCGGGCAACTTCACAATAAAGAGGTAAGTTTCATTCTCTATTTTTAGTTTAAGAACACTGTTAATGCAGATATACAGGCCTACCCATGAAACAAATATATTAATTTTGTAACTTCTGGTTTATATTTGAGCCTGAATGTGCAGCAGTTCCTCGAGGCCTGAAAAATATTTCAAGGGTTCTTCCAGGGTCAGAAACTTGAGAAAGGCTGATATGTTGCATGGACTTTGCGAGCAGCACCTAAAATCTCTGAGCCAGTCATTCCATACAGAGTACCAGAGTCAAGTGGTTCCCTTCTTCCTGATCATGCGGAAAGGATTTTTAAAAATCTTTTTGTATTACAAGATCGTTGCATCCAATGATTCTACCAGCTTCAAGAACAGTTGGTTGTGCTCCAATCCATATCAAAAGACATTCCTGTTTATTTACCTGATGGTTTGATATAAACTCAGCCAAAATAGTTTGTGTATTTATACAATTTAAAAAATCCAAACCCATACTTTATATTTAATAAGAAACAATGCAGGGAAACCCATACCTGTTCTAATTTAAATAACATCCTCTGTTTTGACGACTATGCCATTTGAGAACGCAATCACTTGTTTTCTTAAGAATCTCAATAAGATTTTTTGTCATCCCAAAACAAATTGGCTGAAGAACCTGGTTTTTTACACTTCTCTGCATTTTGTAATATTCAGGAACAAATTTGCATGTGGCCTTTCCGTCTGGAGAGGATGAGTCACCCTAGCTTTGAGCAAAAATGATGAATTCATTTTAAAAATAAGAACCCATTAAAATTAACACAGTGGAAAACATACAAGCAGATTAGAGGGTGATTTTCAAAATTAATAGGTCCCAAACCTCCCTCTTTCACTGGATTTTTACTAAGGTTTTGAGATGTAACTTTCCAAACAACACGTTCTATAAAATACTGGCTTCCAGTTGAAAAATACATCCATTCCACTACCCAATACTCAAGGTCAGTAGAAAATTGTGACCATGAGAAACAAAATTACAGTAGCATAATTTGTAAGTCTTTAATCTTCTAGAAAGTCCGTTTAAAAAAAAAACTAACTCCTACTATTGCAGGACTTTCTGTACCTATATAATTCAACAGAACTGTCCAGCCAAAACTCTCTCTGTAGAATAAGTCACACTATCCTTCTCTAGAGTGGATTGTATGCTAAACTTTAATGAGGTTCAGTATATTTAAACAGTGACATCAAAAGTTAAAATAGACATGAGCAACATAATATAATTATGTATGGACATATAATGTTTGTGGATTCGTTCTTTACATTTGAGAAATACCTTCACACCTTGCCCAGTTCAATGTTAGAGCTTTTAACAGTTTTAAATGTTTTAGGCCTTGATTATATTAGAACAGTATTAGCAAATTGAAAATCCCATCACATTTAAAAAAAGAAAGAAAACAAGCTTCACTTTGCAAAACTCTGTTTGCAATTATAACATTTAGGAATACATATGAGGCAAACTGTCACGTAAATATCCAAGATCTGAAGATATCACAAACTAGTATCTTACAAGATGAACACAAAAATTGCCTGATTTATTTATATATTAGATCTATTTCTTTCCTCCTGGGAATACTGCTTATTCTAACTGCCAATAACACAGGCAATCCTCTAAATATACTGTTCTGGTACCATAAAAATTGTTTTGTCTAGCTGCCAGCTGTTGCCCAATATCATTCCACCTTACAAGTGGATTCTCTTCACTTGTATTAACGTACAGCTTTATGAGTCATTTATCCAACACTGAGATGTTTCCTAAAAGGCACACCAATATCTTGCCTTGCAAAGCATTATATACTAGAACTTTCTCATTTCATCTGATGACCATCCTTGAAGATTCATCCTTTATCTGATACTGTATGTACTACTGTTTTGAGAGCCAGTTTGGTATAGTGGTTAAAGGCACTGGAGTAGAAGCCAGGAGACTGGGAGTTCTAGTCCTGCCTTAAGTACCAAAACCAGCTGGGCGACTCTGGGCCAGTCATTCCCTCTCAGCCCTAGGAAGGAGGCAATGGCAAACCACTTCCAAAAAGAAACTTTTCCAAGTTGTCACAAGGAGTCAAGGCTGATACAAAGGCACACTCACGCAAAGGCACTGTTCTAGATATTGGCCTTGCCAGCACGCCCCCCTTGAGGTATACAGGACTGCAACTCCTAGACCAGGGCTTTCCAAACTTTTCCCGTGGTGACACACCAACGGCGGCACACGAGAAAACCCGGAAGTACCGCCGCTGCGGCGACGCGCAAAAACCCGGAAGCGCCGCCGCGGCACTTTTGGGTTTTTGTGCCCCGCTGCTGCTGCGGCACTTTCGGATTTTTGTGCACCGCAGCGGTGGTGGCAGCGGTGTCCTGGTGTGCCGTGCAAAAACCCGGAAGCACTGATGGCCCACCGCCGCCGTGCATGCAGCCGTGCGTGGCGGTGGCGCACCATCAGCGCTTCCAGGTTTTGACGCGACACACTGGGGCCCCGCAAGCAACACAGTATTGTGTCGCGACACACAGTTTGGAAAGCTGTGTCCTAGACTTTCCAGGCAGAAAAGCCTCAGGCTGGCTGGAAATGCATTTGCGGCACATTTGGGAGCAAAGTACATACTTCCTCAAAGTGGGTTCAAAGGAGATCAGATAATACTTATGCATTTAAGATGGTGTCCCTTAAAAGTGAGATTTATTTCCAAACTAGGGCCAGTTATGTGACCCAATTATGTCTTTATAGTGCAATTAACAATCCTGGTTGGGGAGGGACTATTACGATTTCTTCTATCACCTCAAGCTCTTCTTTGCATTGGAAGGGCATCAGTCAGAGATTCTTCTGAGATTCATAGATGATTTTTGGTTTGGGTATTTAATCTCTCCTAGGCTTCCAATTCTGTCCTGTTTATTTTTTTTTAAATACACATGAATTACATTCATGCATTTAATGCAGTATCTAGTGCAGAGCTTTCCAAACTGTGTGTTGCGACACAAAAGTGTGTCGCCACACACAGTCTGGTGTGTCGCCACACAACCCGGAAGCGCTGATCATCATCAGCGCTTCCGGGTTTTCCCACGGCAACACACCAACGGTGGCGCGCAAAAACCCGAAAGCGGCAGCAGCGCTTCCGGGTCTTTGCGCGCTGCCGCAATGGCGGCACTTCCGGGTTTTCCCGCGGCGACACACCAACGGCAGTTGGTGTGTCGCTGCGGGAAAACTTTGGAAAGCCCTGATCTAGTATGATCCCAGGAGTAGTTGGCCCATGGAGGAGAAAGAGGTGTTAGGAAGAAATTCTTTATTTCATACTGAAAATAGGAGGTGCCATTTCTGAATTCTTCCTTTTTAAGACACATTTCTTGAAAATTAAAACCTTACACCCCTAGGTTAATCAGCTCTCTTTCTGTTTAGCTTATTTACTTCCAAAAGGGAGTTTCTAAGTCAGAGAGTCATCAAATGAAGCAAGTTTCACTACCTGAAAGCTAATTGGTCTTTTCTACTGCATGAGTTGACAAAACTGGATATAATGCTCCTACATACCAAAGAACCACGATCACAGGAATCCACACAATAGGAAAAATGCTTCACCATCTCTGACATACTAGTTTTCCATTTTAAGTCCCAAATGCACATGCTGTAGAAGAACTTTAACCATAAGAATTTTAATTTGCAGTCTGAACCCAGCATAGTGGAGGTACAGGTTTACTATATCATCTGTTCTTCTGAGAATAATACCCATTGATTTCCAGAGAAGCGGTGAGTTATTAGAACATTTTCTGAGATGTTGGTACAAGCTGTGAAACAGATTGGATTCTTTGCCTTTGTCCTGGGCATTCTTCCCAAACTCTTATGCCCTGAAGAATTTGTGGCAAACCATCTGGCACAAAGTACTTCCAACAAGAACTCCATGTCACAGCCATTCCTGTCACACTATGTAATATGAACTCAGGATATTGCATTCTTGTCAGAAAAAAAACCCCTCTGCCCTCTTTCACTTTTTTGTTTCCCATAATGCTTCATTTTCATTAGATTGCACCATTAAAATTCAAGTGTAGTTTACCAGAACCAGAACAAGGTAAAATTAAAACCCAAACATTTTTCCACACTATCAAACTTTTCAAAACTATCTCCAGAGTTCACACAATTAGGGGGAAAAGAAAAAAAATGGGATTACTTTATATGCTATTGCCTGGAATATCAGCGCCATTTCTGAACAATGATAATGCCAGGATTCTGTTGTTCAAATGATATCCACTACAGCAGGAATAGACAAATTTTTAGCTGGTAGATATATTTGGAATTTTGATAGCAAGTCATTGCTCATCCCCAAAATAAAAACCATTAAAGGCTTGTTTGTTCAAAAAATGGCTGCCATCATGGGTGTACCCATTCCCAAACCAGTGAGTTTCCTCCTAAACTGAGTTTTACAAAGCACAAAAGCTGGGTTCTCATATTGAGCTAAGCCAAAATCTAATCACCTTATGGTCAGCATGATGTACGAACTGGTTCATGGTTTTCATATGGCCTCTTTAGTAAAGCAGAGTTTCTTGACATAAAATCCATTCATCCTGATTATCCAGCTTCTCCTGTGACCTTTTCTGTTGTACGTTAGAAGTCCGCTCCATATTCTCCAATGGCAGGTATTTATTTATTTATTTATTGGATTTATCACCGCCCAACTCCCCCAAAGGTATGAATAACTATGCTTGTCAGGTTGTTCCCAGGGACTGTAGCAACAATACAGAATGATTTTCAGAGAAAGACTACTAAGCCTAATTTTGCCCTCAAATTTAATCAAGTATGTATTTTTCTGACGTGACTACAATCAATTTTCCAAAAGGTTCAATAAATAATAATTAATAGCAATAATAATAATAATAATAATAATAATAATAATAATTTTAAATTCTGGCTTTTCTCTGAGAGCTCAAGGCAACTTTCATGATGGTCTCCCCTACTTTTATTCCCCAAAACAAGAACTGTGTGAGATGTTGGCCTGGGAGGGTGGCTGGCCCAAAATTTCCCACTGAGCTCTGTGATACAGTGCAGCTTTGAACCTTCATCTTCCCAGTTCAGCCTGACATCTTAGCCATTACACCACACTGGCTCTCATACTTTACTAACATTAAAAAAAACTCTTATGTCACCTAATTCTATAGAAGTCTCTCAAAAGTTTTCACAACACATCTGAATGCATTGTGTCACCTAGGAAGCTGCTTGCTCCACCATTTATGATCCATCCTCAATCTTCTAGTCTTTTCAAAGGCAAAGACATTGGTGTGTGTGTGGGGGGGACAGTTGGAAATTTCCCTGTAAATGTAAAGCCTACATTTCAAAACTAAAAATAAGGAAGTGGGTAGACCATATGTTTCTGCGATAATTACAGTTCACAGACATTGAGCTAGTAATCTGTGACAAGTAAGAATCATTGTTGGGTCAAAAAACTTTTGTTCTTCACATATTATAATAAGCCAATGCTTATTTGACCATTCTTTGCTGCGTAAGCAACAATTAGCTAGGTTTGTACCTCAACCATAGTGTTTGGTTGTAGCACAGGACTATACAACATTCAATTTCCTTTTCAGCCACTACGGACCACCATCAGCAAAAGGTGTTTGTGTGTCATTTCTTCCCTATTTGGGGATGTGTTTACATTTTATAGAGACATTCAACCTTTTTTTCATTCACTTCCTGCTGAAAATCAGCAGGAAATTGTGCTGTCAGTATGATTTGCTGCCCAATTCAGTGTCATGATGGGGGAGGGGGGAAGGAGCTACCAAAAGACCAACTTGGAACCTGATTCAATTTTGAGAACCAATTTGTTTCTTCCCCTTCGTTGTTTTTTTTTTTTTGGCCACAAAAAATTAACACCCACAAACCTATTTGGAAAGACAGGCTGGTAAAAATTAATATGGGTTTGAAACATTTATTTATTTTATATTTCAAATTTATTCAGAGTTGCCCACAACTGTTGCTTTACATCAAAATTATACATATATGACCAATGGTTTCATTTACCAACTTTTGCAAAGCTTCTTTAGAAGGTACTGTGAAATGCAGTAGTAAGATTGAAAGCTTTATGACAAGCAATTCAACCTTCATTCTAATTAAACCTAAGCCTTGGAGATGGGGGTGATAAGATTATAATTATCTGCATAAGGGAAAAAACGTCACTAGCAAACACATATTCACACAGACTGAAATTACAAACATGCTCCACAGTTCAAAAAGTAGAACCAATTTGATTAAAAATTCATATGTATAAAGGCAAACAGGTTTGGCTTCGTTGTGCTCATGGCAGAAAAAACCACCAGGATACATCAGACACTGCCTTGCCAAAATCACATCTCCCTGTCTGGTCTGAACCTCCAGAGAGGGCCTGTTGAGAATCCCCACCACACCCCCAAGAAGTATATAGTGGGTGGGTTAGATTGCAGATTTTCTTAGTAATAGATCCTATATTACGGAACACACTTTCTTTCCCCATAGGTAAACTGGATCCCTTCCCTCCCTGTATTTTGCTAGGCTGGCAAACACATTTTATTTCACCACGCCATTGGCCCCAGTTGGTTGTGGGCATCTATCTGTTTGTGTAATTGCATTATATATTATTTTCAATTAATTTGATATCATTGCTTCTTTTGTTTTATTTTTACTTTGTTGTACATCACTCAGAGTCTTAATTGATTGGGGGAGTCTACAAATACTCTAAAGAAATAAATAGTGTAAATAAATGTTGCTTCTCACACAAGATAAAAAATTGCTTATAACTACAGTATATTGTTCTACCATCAAAAGCAAGCATAAGGCACCCAAAACGAGAGAGAGAGAGAGAGAGAGAGAGAGAGAGAGAGAGAGAGAGAGAGAGAGAGAGAGAGAGAGAGAGAGAGAGAGAGAGAGAATATGTTCCAACAAGTCATTTTCGGCTCCTAGTGACCACATAGATAGATTTCCTCCATGATGATCTATCCCTAATCTGTTCTTTCAAGGCTTCCAAGGGTGCATTCATTATCACTGTAATCCACTTTGCTGCTGGTCATCTCCTTCTTCTCTTTTTCCACCTTTCCCAGCATTAGAGCCTTCTCCAGAGAGCTGGGTCTTCGCATTGCCAAGAGAGCTCACCCATCAGATAAAATTATTTTCAGACTGAAGACCTGTTTTGTATTTAATTGCTAAACCAGAAATTACGAACGTGCTCTTCCCTTGTTGCTCCCTAGCAGTGAGTACTTAAGATATGCTGTCCATGATACAGAGAAGAAAGCAATCCCAGTCGGTAACCCTTAAGGCTCTGATCCTTCATGAATTTGTCTACTCCCATTGAAAATCTAAATTGGCAGCCGTCTGCCACATCCAAGCTAATGTGCCACTTGGAGAAGCAGGAGGCAGAGCCCCACAGGTACTGCAGAAGCCCAACCAGAAAAACAGCTCACTGCTTTTATGTGGACACCTCTTAAGGCAAGACAGCATGAAGATTAAAGAGGACATGCCTTGGGCTGATCTAAACTAGGGAAAGGAAGCCTTTTGTTACAAAGGATGACTAGGTGCACTAAGGCTTTGTGAAAAAAAGCAGTTTATGTAAACAGTTTAATAGAGGAAGGAGCGGTCATAATGGGAGAACAGGGCCATCTCTAAGCGACATAGCCTTATAATTAAGTATCAGGAAATGCAAAATGCTCACAGCTCAGTTGATGGGAAAGGAAAAACTAAATATGAAAGCTGATGTTTCTATCCAAGTACTGGATAACTCCCTGCAAGATAGTGGGTCATGGAGTGAGAGGAAATACAACAGTTCAAGACTATGGAACTTGCAATGCTTGGGGGCCACAGGGAACCTGGCCCAGGTGGGAATTACAGAGAAAATATTCAGTCATATTCCTCAAATATTAGAGGAGACCTAATTTTTATTCCTGACCCAAACTCAGAATGCCTGTTGTAGAACAAATATACACACTTCTCAAGGATTTGCAAGAATTGCAGCCTTCCAAGATATGTCTATTGTGCTTTTACTAAAAAAGCGAGTACTGCAGCTTGCTAGCACATTAAGGAGTGATATTATGCAAAGCACATAGTGTAAAAATTCCAGGAACAAAGCAGCCACCTTGACCTAATTTCTTACGTTTTGCTGATACAGACTTCTCAGCCGAATTCAGTACAGCTACGGTAAGAGAACAAAATTAAAGGAGAAATAACTGTTATGCTACCTTAGTAGCCGACATTTCAAGGCCAGATTAGCAAATACCCTGTTAGTCTAACTTTCAATAATGCATAGCATAGTGAAGAGCACTCCACCCCCAAAAAACCCCAACACAATCCCAGATCTTTCCCTGTACAGTAGATACACCCAGCTCTGACAGCTATCAATCAAACTCTACTGAAATCAGCAATTTTGCAAATGCCCAGGATGACACCCTTAATTTGTAATTTGATGATGTATGCATTATTATTTCACCAAGCTTTATAAAAGATTTTTTTCAACCTATCCTAGCATGATCACAAGAAGAAAAATTGCTTGGGCAACTTTTCCACTCACCAAAATCCCCATGGCAAGGGATAAATTCATTCATCAGCCCTACAGATAGAATGTTAGCTCAGACTAATCTCACATATTGATTTAGCCTGGCAGCATATGAACTAAAATACCATCAATAGCCATTAAAACAGATCTTACAGAACTCCAAGCTAAAGGAAGGTCCCTGTTACAGCGTTGGGGAGAACATCCCTTCTGTAGAGGTTTATTACTGACTCACCAAAATCCCCAAGCAGTCAAATATTGGCCCTTAATAATTAAATACGTACAAAGATTATGATATAATAATAATAATAATAATAATAATAATAATAATAATAATAAATGCCACCTAAGCTCAACATATCAGGACCAGGTCCTTTTAAGACTGACAGCCCAAGAAACAGTATGCTCATGAGATTTCCCTGTCCATTTTCATCTCACTACCTCCTGTACCAATTTTTCCCCATTGTTCTTTGTCCACTAAAGCCAACTACCCTATAAATGGGAGTGTGTGACAACTCTCCAAATATTGAAATAAAACTTAGGATTATATTTTAACTTGCTAGGTTGACAGCACTGTATTAAATGTATCGATCCTTTCTAATGTAGAACCATACTATGGGGCTCAAGTGCCCCACTCTTAGTCCAAAGACCTATTCATTGTGCCTTTTCTATGTTCTTCTATCCCATGCAACTTGTCAAGTGCAGTCCAAAAACTTGATTAAAAATACAAGCAAAATTGTACCCTGTCCAAGCTTCGATGACACCATTGCTATGTGTTGAACATATCTCAATGTTTCAGAATTAAGGTCAAATTGAAAACATTACCAGAAAGAAGAACTACTTTCAGGTTTTCATGCAAGCATCTCGGAAAACAGAATCTACATGTTGGAAAAACAAAAACCACACATTTAGACACCATTTCCACACTGTCCAGGCAACACGTGGGGGTGGGTGGGTGAGAGTATCTGTAACGGAAGACCACAACTAGCAAGCAGACTCCATCCATGGCAGGCAACAAATCAGATACAGAGATTATGAGTCCTAACTTTGGGGAACAGAAGACTAAATGGGGATCACATTTTCCTTCCCCACAAAAAATCGACGTGGGGGAGAAATTATTAGCCTTATTGGCTTCCAAGACAAGGACTTGGATCCTTAATATAACTGCTTCAGGGCACTGCAAAAGGCTCTTAATTAGAGATTCCCTAATGGAGGAGTTGCCCCCCACAGATGGCAAGCAAGCGTATCTTCAAGAGTCAGGCGATTCCCCCCCCCCTCCGGAAACCCCATAGTGAGGGGCAGACCCTGGAAAACCTGGAGAGTAGAGGGACAGAAAACCGATCAAAGAGGTAGACAAAGATAAAACAACAGAGCCTCTTTAGTTTCCAAAGGTGATGACCTACAGATCTGTCCCTTCACTTTAGCAGAACGTCCATCTGTATTAAGAAATTAGCAGGGTTTTCTTTTATCATTATTAAATCCTTGTCTTTCTCTTCCCTTTCCGGGGGCGGGGGGGAGGAAACACACACACATACACAGCCCGACTCCAGGGCGCACACAATGCAAGTCACCCTCTCCCAGGAGAGCCTTACATGCCGGGAACGCGGTTCTTTCAAAGGGAGGGGGCTGCTAGAAATGGACCCCGTCCTGCGTTTGATGTCGGGGGACATGTGCCAACCCGCGCGCGGAAGAGGGAGCCCGGATCGGACTTGGAGCCGAGCGAAACGCGATTACCAGGGCGAGCCGAGGGAGGGAAAGGCGAGAGCTTTGTCCGAGGAGCGAGAGCGAGTCTGCAGGGAGGAGGCAGGAGGCGGGGGGGGGGGGGGGGCTGCTGGACCAGCGGACAAAGAAGCAGCCGGTTCGCTCCCGGCCGCCCAGGTCCCGGCGCGTTTCTCCCACCTCGCTCACCTGGTAGATGGCGGCCCAGCTGTCGGCCTGGTCAAGCCGCTGGAACTCCTTCTCGATCTCCATGCTGCGGGGGGCCCAGGCCTGGCTGGCCCCCGCCTGCCGCTGCCGCTGCTGCTCGGACGCCAGGGCGAGTCCCAGCCGCTGCCCGGAGCGCCGCCGCCGCCGCCGCCTCCGCGGCTCTTGCTGCCTGGTGGCTTCGGATAGCACCTCCCCTTCCTTCTCGCTCCCTTCCAGCCCACACGGGAACTACGCAAGCAGCCTCCAGCCTTCCGGGATGGTCCTCCCCGAGCGGAGGAGGCAGCTGAGCCCGGGTCTCGGCGGCGCGAGAGAAGGAGCAGGGAACGGAAGCGGCGCTTCCCAAGGACGGGGATGATCCACTGTGAGGCTCAGCCCCCGGCGCTGCGAGGGCCGAGTGCAAATCAGAGAGTGCCTCTAGGCACGTACGGCGTCCCTGGCGCTCTCTTCCACCACCACCACCCCAACACCCGCAGCACAAGTGCCCCTTTGGGACCCGAGGCACACCATATCTCGAAGGCTAGCTAAGAGGCATCCCAGCGTGGATCGGTGCGGCACAGCTCTGCAACAGTCTCATTGCGTGGGACTGACACTCCCATCACCCCCAACCTAGGCTTTACCAGAGCGGGGCTGCAGAAATCACGGCGGCCCCGAGATGGCAGCAAAGCGTTTTCACGATCTCTGTGCTGCCATCTAGTGGAAGGTTCCAGACCACAGTCAACTGGGGCTACTTGAAGCTAAGAACAAAAGCTTCCAGATCTTATGGCTATGAGAGATCAAGACGATGGTTGGTTGCCTTAGCACAGGGCTTTCCAAAGTTTTTCCCGTGGCGACACACCAACCGGCGTTGGTGTGTCGCCGTGGGAAAACCCGGAAGTGCGGCAGCGCGCAAAAACCCGGAAGCGCTGCTGCTGCTTTCGGGTTTTGCGCGCTGCAGTTGGTGTGTAGCAGCGGGAAAACCCGGAAGCGCTGATGATGATCAGCGCTTCCAGGTTGTGTGGCGACACACCAGACTGTGTGTGGCGACACACTTTTGTGTCGCGACACACAGTTTGGAAAGCTCTGCCTTAGCAAATATCTGAATATATTGGTCAGATACTGCTCTGCCATTGACTTGGCCTTCTCATCCCTTAACAGATCTGATCAGCCTTTCTCAACCTTTTGACCCTGGAGGAACCCTTGAAATATTTTTCAGGCCTTGGGGAACCCCTGCACATTCAGGCTCAAATACAGGCCAGAAGTTACAACATTATTGTATTCCTTTCATGTGTAGGCCTGTATTCTGCCTCTTGCAGAACCCTAGGGCTCCGTGGAACCCTGGTTGAGAAACCCTGGATTAGATGCTTGGTGAACCAAACCTTTGGTTAAAGAAGAATAGCTGAATAGTTGAACCAAACCTCTCTAAAGCCAGAAGAACAGCTATATAGTTTTGACCTTTAATGCCCTAAATGACTTGGCCCTTGTGGGACCACCTTCTCCTGTATGCTCATCCTGAATGGCAAGATCCCCAACCCCGGGGTCAGAGTGGTGACCATTCTGGCTTCATTCTGGAAGGTGGTCAAGGGGGTGTCATTCCAAAGGGCCTTTGAAAGATGAGGCTGTGGATGTGGGAGGGTATCTGATATTAAAGCGATGGTGGTATTTGCACCATTGTATTTGGTGGTATCTTTTACAGTATTTTAAACGTGTTAAACCATTTTATGTTTGTATTGTTGTAAGCCTCCCAGAGTCTCTAGATCAGTGTTTCTCAATCTTGGCAGCTTTCAGATGTGTGGACTTCAACTCCTGGCTGGGGAATTCTGGGAGTTGAAGTCCACACATCTGAAAGCTGCCAAGGTTGAGAAACACTGATCTAGAGACTCTGGGAGTATAGAAATATGAGAAATAAATAACAGGAAAGGCTTAAGGTACTTTTTTTTTTTACTAAAAGAAAGGTGTGCATTTCACAGGGCTTGCTCTTTTAAAATTAGAATATGGAATCCTGTATTGTTTTTCTTGGGTACATTTCAAGATGGACTAAGTCATGGCAGCAAAATTTTGGATGACTACTAGATGTCTAGAATTTTTTGCATTTCTTTGCCATCCTCTAGCTGTCACCCAGATAGGGAAGGGCTAGTTCAGAGCTTTCTAAACTTTTCATGTTGGTGACACACTTTTTAGACATGCATCATTTCGCGACACACTCTTACAGCAGGGCACAAGGCAGGCACTAGGACCTGTGCGGAATCACAGCAGGTTTGGAGGCAGCAAGGCACAAGGCAGGCACTAGGACCTGCACGGAATCACAGCAGGTTTGGAGGCAGCAAGGCACAAGGCAGGCACTAGGACCTGTGCGGAATCCTGGCAGGGCTTGGAGGCAGCAGCAGCCACGACACACCCAGACACTGCAGCCGACACACTAACGTGTTGCAACACACAGTTTGGAAAGCTCTGCGCTAGTTGAATCAGGACAGTCGGTGGGGTTGAAATCCAACCCCCTTGGAGGTCACAGACTTAATTTAGCTCTAAGTTCTAAAGCAGTATTGCTTCTTAATGCTTTCCCCCCTTTCTCCCCCATCAAAAAAAGCTTTTTTAGCATCTTATTTGAAGTGGGGCCTGGTCCATGCACAATAAGCTGGAATGATTTCTTCACATGATTTTGAAAATACACTTCTGTTCCTGCAGCCTAAAACCACATGCTTTTTTACAGCCGCATCACGCTGGTGGCTCATATTTGGTTTGCAGTATATTCCAAGATCCTTTTCAAAAGTATTATGACCAGTTATCGCTGATTCTACATGTCTGCATTTGATTTCTGTATCCTCAGTGAATAACTTTTGCATGTATCTCTGCTCAGTATCATTACAGTATCTTGTTTTCAATCTATTTCTTACCAATTAACTTACCAATATAATTTTGGATGTATTTCTGTTAATTAATTAATTAATTAATTAATACAAAAAAGAAAGGGATATTAGATATAGTCTGTCTTAATTAATTAATTCCTATTTATTCCTGGCTGAGAACTTGACTAAATTGCAGGAAATCTTAAGACAGACTATATCTAATATCCCTTTCTTTTTTGTTTTACTATTTCTTACTTATTTTCTGCACTCTGCATAATATTGCTTACCCATAAAGGAAAATAGTGTGGTGATGTGTGTGTGTGTGTGTGTGTGTATCAGAGCCAGAATATCTACGTATTCTTCCTATATCAATGAAGTCAGTAGCAACTGCCCCATAGCTTCAAGTGGTAGTTAGAAGAGGATCAAAGAATCTCCACTCTAACAAAGTTATTGATACGTGGGGTGCTAAAGTACACACATCCAATTTCCAAAATTCTGTAATCTAACCCCTTTTTTCCTTTCAATAAATCTCGTTAAGCAGGTCCTGTGAGGATCCAGTCTTGGTGAGGAGTGGTTGCATGGGGCTTGAAAATAAACTCTGTATCTTCTGTCTTCTAGGGAATTAGCAATCCCATTCAATTATAAAGTTGATTAGCATTCCCTCTATTCCTCATCCAAGCATTAAGGAAACTTAAAAAGTACAGACCCAGGACTAACTTTGTGGCACCCCACTCAATGTTGTTGTTGTTCAGTCGTTAAGTCGTGACCGACTCTTCGTGACCCCATGGACCATAGCACGCCAGGCCTTCCTGTCCTCTATTGTCTCCCGGAGTTTACTCAAATTCATGTTCATTACATCGGTGATGCTATCTAACCATCTCATCCTCTGCCGTCCCCTTCTCCTTTTGCCTTCAGTCTTTCCCAGCATCAGGGTCTTTTCCAGTGAGTCTTCTCTTCACATTATGTGGCCAAAATATTTGAGCCTCAGCTTTAGTATCTGTCCTTCCAATGAGCAGTCAGGGTTGATTTCCTTTAGGATTGACTGATTTGACCTCCTTGAAGTCCAAGGGACTCTTAAGAGTCTTCTCCAGCACCACAGTTCGAAAGCATCAATTCTTTGGCGCTCAGCCTTCCTTATGGTCCAACCTTTCTCCAGTTGTTTGAGTATCTATTGATGAGCACTCTGATTTTCAAACCAGTTAATTGTTATGACATCCAGTCTACACTTAATTAGCTTGCTAATCAGAATGTCATGGGGTACTTTATGAAGGGTTTTGCTGAAATCAAGATATGTTGTATTCACCTACAATTTACTTCCCCCAGTATAATGAGGAAGTTTCCCATGAGATAAGGTTAGTCTGACAAGACTTGTGCATGACAAATCCATGCTGATATCTGGTAATCTCGACATAGTGTTCAAGGTCCTGACAGACCAACCACTTTATGGTCTTCCAGGAGCTGATAATGCATTTGAGTCTACATGGTAGAGAATGATTCCTTGAGGAGGGTGATTCTGGCGGCTCTGAAGGAGGCCATGATCCAGCCCCTCCTCAAGAAATCATCACTAGATCCAATGGATCAGGATAATTTTCATCCAGTCTCCAACTTCCCTTTTAAGGGAAGGTTGTTGAGAAAGTAGTCAGGCAGCTGCTTCAAAGGACCCTGGAGGAAATAGATTATCTGACAGATAGATTTCTTTCTGTAAGCTAATACATTAATAGTAAGGTAGCAACAAATATAAAGGGAAAGTCTCCTTTGAGTTGAGTTGAATACAATTCCTGGTGATTTCATGGACATTGTCTTGGCAATGGTGCAGAAGCAGCTTGCTATTGCTTTATTCTGAGATTTTTTCAGCTTCCAAATCCAGTGTGTAGCCCTGGGACTCCCAGTAGTCTATCATCCAGGGATTATTCAGGCCTGAGGCTGATTATCATCTGAGCTTGGAGAACTTCAGCCAGGTACTGCCATCTGCTGAAGCAAGATTGGAAAGCATCTGAAGCAAAAGAGGAAAGTACCTTAATAGTGTTAAGTCAAAACATCAAATAATTCTATAGTATATACAGCTGTTCAAAACACTTCACATGCAGTATAGTAACTGTAACAGCAACTGCATACCACAATCTAACCTGCTTCAGATGTACCAGCATAGAATTCCACAAGCTATAATTAGGCTGACCATATTTCAGGATGGCAAAACGGGACAGGTCTTATGTAATATTCCGTATTCATGAAAAAAACGGGTCCCCGCCCACCCCGGTCTGTGCAATTGGCTCCCGCCTGAAAACCCCACCCCCCTGGTCCGCGCGATTGGCTCCCTCCTGCAAACTCCACCCCGGTCGACGCGATTGGCTCCCGCCTGCAAACGCCACCCCCCGGTCCGCACGATTGGCTCCCACCTGCAAACCCCGCCCCCGGTCCGCACAATTGGCTCCCGCCTGCAAACCCCGCCCCCGGTCCACGCTCCGGCTCGGATCCTCCTTCCGCGCCATTCCCGCCGGGTTTGAAAAACGGGACAAAATTGAGATTTTTATGAAAATGTTGGGACGGTTGAAAAATGCTAAAAAAAATGGGACTGTCCCATTCAAAACGGGACGTATGGTCAGCCTAGCTATAATCCAACACATTTGAAAGGGAGCAAGTTGGTGAAGCCTACTGAAAGCAAGCAAAGAATCATGACTTGCTACATGATATGTAAAATGCATATCATGCAGGAGCTCTTCTGAACTTTTTAACTCAAGCACAAGATTAATTTCCACCAGCCTATGGACTTAATCAGAACAAATCTTCTGGCCTTCTGTTCCCCCCCCCCCCCCCATTAAAGCCCCTTCCTACAATTGTTATCCAGTGGAGGATTTCAGGGGTATCCACAGGGTGTGCGTGAACGTGTGTGTGTCAAAATCTGCAAGATGGTGGGCGTGGCATCGTGCTCAAATGCAAAGCATGCACAAAAGGAGTGAGGCTTCGCTGCAGCCGCCATCTTGCAGATTTTGACTGTCTCCTATGGATGCCTCTGGACGATTTCTTCATTTCCTCCTGCTAGAGATAACAGAGGTGGGTGAGGAAGAGACATGTTTTGCTTCTTTATCTTGAAATGAGAACCTTTCAGCCTGCTAGTGGTATGTAGTGACATTTATATGATAACCTAATGGTAATTAACAAAGGCAATTTTTTATTTTTAAAAAATTACCTGAGTACGTTTAAAACATTTGATTCAAAAGTAGCCAATTCTAGCAAACAGCCAGCTGGTTTTCTGAACTCTCCCATTTCCTGTGTCTCATTATTTTTTCCACTATGAGTGAGAAAGCCGAAGTATTCGCTGGTAAAGATTACATTAAAGGGGCTCAAAAGTTGCATAAAAGGCCAGATGAAAAGGGGGGGGGGGAAATTTGCAGCAGGAAAACAGTAAGTGGAAGAAGCCTCTGGTTTAGAACACTTACTCTATCGTAGTTCACATTGCAGTCCTCATGCAAAGCTGTAATATTTGACTGGGTAGTAAAGGACATCTGCTGTGCACGTGCCAAGAATACTACTGGATCTCTAAACAGGTATTGCCTACAACCCCAAATGTTTCAAATCTGCTGTCTCTGGTTTTTCCTGGTCTGTGTTGCTAGATCCCTATCCCTTTCCAGCTGCTGCCTGGTCTTGTCCCAACATGGCTTAAACTCCTGTGGGCTCTTTCCCACATGAACTCAGATACTGAGATCCAGCCTACAGGTTGCCTGCATTCACCCACTAAACCATCATGTGCTTTGTATGATTCCGTCTTAGCATTTGGTGTGCATGAAAAATTGAGTTGCTTTAATGTTTTTGTGTAGCCGAAATGTTGTTTTTACTCTTGTGCTGGACTGCTTGTACTAATTTTAACCTGTTTTCTATCAGAGCCAAACTTTTTTCATATGTGGAAAATGCAAGCTTCGATTTCATCATTGTGGTTGGTGACAGTGAATATCCCTAAATAGACAGAAAGTTTGTGTTACAGCTTATGCTTCCTGGTAGAGTAAGATTCCCTTTTGTCATAGAGTGACAATCAATCACTGCTCCCTTAGTAAATGAATGATACCTCTATCTGTAACTGCTTATTATCAGGTTCATTTTATGTTTTTAAGTGTACCTGTTTAATTTTCTAATAGGTATTTGAATCTAGAACTTCCACATTTAAACACAACCTCTTGTTTGAATACAATCCATCCATCCATCCAATCTATCTACTGTATATCCATTCATATTTATCCATTCTTATTTGGACTCCTATGTATTGATTTCCTATGTCCCCTCAGGATTATTTGTAGTTTTACCGCTACACACAGAATGTACATTTGGAAAGAATTAAAAACAAAAAAAAATCATTTTAGTTTAATTTTTGGCATTTCCAACCTCTTGAAATGAAGTTCTGTGAAGTTATTCTTAGCAGGATCCTTTTCAACAAAGCAACCACATTTCATTTGGGCTTGGTACATTCTAGATTTCAAGAAGCTGACGCACTTTCAAATCGTGAATGCAGTAACTCCTGGCAATATTAAGTCTATAATTGAGATCCACAATGTTCTTGCATTCTGACATCATAAATATAGTTCTATAATTACACTGAACTAACAAGCAACTCTCCCAGTGCCTGAATCTTTCAGAGCAGCAGAGTTGGTTTCAAAGAGAAAATCAGAAGGAGAAAGGAAAGTTCTGAAGCTTCCATGATTTAATTAGATGTTGTAATGCATTTAGAAAACTCATGAGGATAATAATGAAGGGCTTTTAGTCAGGAGTCTAGTAACATAGAAAATCCAGATTCAAAGGCAGTTAATCCAATGGGCATAGGACACCTAGTGGGTGATTAATGGAGGGATCTGGTGTTGAAAATAGAAAGCTGAATTAGATCTATCTGTGGTGAGATCCAGCAAGGCTTCTCTTCCAATGTAAGCAATAATAATAATGCTGGGGAGTTCTGGGAGTTGAAGTCCACGCATCTTAAAAGTGTCCAAGGTTGAGAAACACTGTCATAGAGTAACCAACTTGGGTAAGATTAAGGCCAGTGGAGTTCTTCATGCAAATACACACATTTTAGAAGCTATGAACTTTCAGCTGCTCCTCTTTACCAGAGCATGCCTCTAAGACAAACTGACAAATGTTGTCCCTCTGGTTACCCTACATCTCGATCTCCCTATCCAGGATCCTCAATCACAGAACCAATATAGGCCAATTTCTCTTTGAGATTTTCTCACAAGAGTGATTGAAAGAACTGGGAATGTTTAGGCCTGAAAAGAGGAGACTGAGGGCAGATGATAATACTCCTAAAAGATTTTTGGGCGGGGGGGGGGGGGGAAGTGGCCTGCAGAAGAATGCCAACATTTAATTGAATTTAAATGAATTTAAGTAATATAAAGATTCCAACTGAATGATTTTTTTAAAAAAAAAAACCTTGGAGTTCTCTAACAGAAGCAGAATTGCAGAAGACTCCCCTTCTCTGGATTTGAAAGCTAGAGAGCTATCAATTGGGAAACCTTTAATTTGGATTCCAACATTGAGCAAAGGAGAGGAGAGATTGATCTAAATGCCCCTTTCTAAATATGATTCTAACTTGCTCAATATTCAACTCTAATGGGCACATTTGTTTTCTCTCTTATCCAATTTGTGCAGTATGTTGTCCTTCTTCTTCCTGAGTTACAGAAAGATAAATAAACATATGCCAGGAAGAGGGGCAGAGGTCTAAAACATATATCCCCAGGGGCTTCCGGTGGGAATGACAGACTGAACAGCTGTGCCTGCTGGTTTAGCGGGCGGAGCTGACAACGCAGTAATTTTTTTTGGGCTCAGGCAGGTTTTCCTGAAGCCCAGAAACGTTCTCCAGATTAAGGAGAATACCTGGAATCATCCCATCTGTCCTCCGGACGGCTGCTTGCAGCGAGAAGATCTCAAACAGTGTTTTGCTTTCGACTGGTAAGAGCCAGCTGGGAGGCGGGCATTTCATCACTTTCCAAGCCACGCTGTAGCCTTAAAGGGACACTAAGACTGGCCACTCCATTTCTAAATCACCGATTTGTATTTTTTTTAAGTATACTGTATGTACCCTAAGAGAGGCTTTCTACAGCGAGGAGAAGCTGGTTCTCTTGGTGCTTAACATTATTTTTGGGATTACTTTTTTTAAAAAAAATTATTTTAAGTTTTGGATTTTGTTTTCCTTCCAAAGGAAATTCCAAAGATTGAAAGTAAACAATTGTCTTCCTGTTATTATTTTTGTACTAAATTTGAAGATATTAGCATTTTCCTACACGTTGAATCGGCTGTTTTGAACTTTCAGTTTTCTGCTTCTACTTTCCCTGGGGAACTGTCTGCATATCTCACTTTCACTTACATAAACACATTCCGGAATCCTTTCATATCTTCGACTTTTGCTGGTTAAGCTCCTAGGGGGTGCCATAATCTACTGCATGAGACATGGAGGATTTCAAACAGATTCTTTCTGATTTTCACCAGGATTTTAAACAGATTTCTTCTGACTTCTATCAAACTTTTATGCAAGATATCCAGGACATTGTGGAAAATATGAGATCTAAAATGTGCCATCAGATTGGGGATGTGGTGGATGAAATTGAGGAATTTAAGAGCGATAGAAAGGTTTTTTTTAAGACTGAGATTGGGATTTTTATCGAGATGCTGGATGAAGATTGAATAATGGAGTTGGAGAAATCTAAGGGAGAGAGTGATCTGGAAGCCATAAGTAAAATCGATCTCCTGGTGGAATGCCATTGTCAGGATGGACATCCTTGCAGTGTAGTAATAGGTGTTGTAGTAATTGTAGTAATAGTATCTGAGCATGGGAAAAGCATGATTGCTGAGAGGCCTGAGCACCTCCAAGGTCAGCGTGGATTGTTTATCAGCATTCAGTAGAAAGGAATGTGGGAAAGGGAGTAGAGAACCGTTAGAAGGAAGAATGGAATTTTACTGCTAGCTAGGCTTAGCGAAAGGGGGGGGGATTTCGCTTTTAGACATTGAGAAGGAAAATGCAGCCTTGAGGGAGGGGTTAGAGATTCTGGGGGATTTTATCTTAGTGTTTTCGCATGTTTTCCCTCAGACTGATCTTTTAATGGAATTGAGCATCTGTATTAATAAGTTACTCTTCTACTTCACCTGATGGTGTGTAATTGAGAGTTCTTGGATTAATAACTGTGTGCCAGTTTGTCACAGCCATGAAAAGAACCTGGACTCTTTGAGGGGGGCAGTTGGGCTGTTTGATTCTTTCAAGGGGAAAGCTCTGTGCACATTGTGGGGATATGTAACTGTTGTGGTTTATTTTGAAGTGGGATAAGAGTTGAAGAATGTTCATCTGGTTTGCTTTAAGGATTTGATTGATGCTATTTGCCTTTAAAGATTTGGATTTACTGTTTTGAATTGGCTTTGTTTTTTGGGTTTATTTAGATGAAAATTATTAAAACTGTTGTATTAGGGTTAAATAATGTTTATCTGGTTTGCTTTAAGGATTTGATTGATGTTATTCCCTTTTAAAGATATGGAATTACTGTTTTGAGTTGTCTTTGTTTTTTGGGGTTTATTAAGATTGGGATTATTAAAATTGTTGTACTATTAAGTATAGTAGCAGACAACTTATGTGCTTTTTAATTTGATTCTTATTATAGTAGACAGAAATGTATAGAATAGTGGTAGGAAGGGAATAATTAAATATTTTTATCTTTTGGAGGGGAGAAAGATGTTTAGGAGGTTTGTATGAACTTTTTTTTTCTTTATTTGAATATAAGGGGGAGGAGTAATTGTACTTAGTAATTTTTATTATGTGTTAAAGTAGAATGACTTACAGAAATAATGTGGTGTTTTAGTTTAATATAGAGTAAGAGATTGATTATGGAAATTTTTGTATATCCTTGCTGTTAAAAGTCGGAAGCCACATCTTTTTGTAAATTTGAAATTTTCTTCTCTTGTGTTTCCGCACTTTTTAAAGATTTTTTTCTTTCTTTGTAGTTTTTTTTGTAGTTTTTATTCTTCTCTTGAAACCTAATAAAATTTACTATAATAAAAAAAACATATATCCCCAGACACAAATCTCTCCCTTTAATTAAACATTGAGAAAAATGCAACTGTTCTGCAAAGAAGATCACACTGTTTCATCTAGCTCCACCAAATTCCTGGAAACTAACTATAGTATGGCTGGCAAAGTTAACAGGGAATTAACAAGATATTCCATTGGAAAAATCCAAAGGCAACAATTTGAACAGGCTTCATTTGGATCCAAAGAATTAAATATGTATCATTATTAAGCTAAATCTGCTGATTTGCTGAAGCCAAACCAGAGCTCCACTGTCTGCACAGTCCAGCCTAGAATCTCACAGTTGAACTAAGCTAAACACAGAAGATATGATCATGGATGGGCTGTGAGTTGTAATCAGTCATGCAAAATACTACAACAAAGAAAGCAGAGAGAGATGTTCTTGTGCGACGGTTACCAAGAAGGAAAAGAAGGAAAAACACTCCTAATCTCTCTCTTTGGTCCCAACCCCCTCAATCTTAATTAATTAATTAAAATTAATTCTATCATGACTCTAAATGATTGGAATAGCAAATAGGAGGAGATCACACCTAGAAGTAAATTAGGAGTTATTTTCTCATAGAAAGAGCAGTCATTCAGTATGCAAATGTGATTAGCAGTTCTGTAGGCACATTGTGGAGTCCTTGGTGCTCTCTGAGCCTTGTTGTTTCCTTGCAGACGTTTCATTGCCAGGCTAGGCAACATCTTCAGTGCGAAAAGGGAGTGGGACTTGCTCTCTGTTTATATACCATGGCTTGTCCTGCTTGTGTTGGTGGAGGTGTTGTTCTCTCCTTAGTAGTTCCTTGACTGGGCTGTTGTTTGCTGCTTGGTTGATTGATTGAGTTAATAGTTCCTTGATTAGGTTATATTGTGCTGTTTGATTGTTCCTCTGGTGCTAATCTTGGTGTTAATCTTTGCATATCTGGGTGATGAAAAACCTTCTTGCCAGCAATCAACACTCAGATATGCAAAGATTAACACTAGGATTCTCCAGCAAAGGAGATCGTTACCTTGTCGTGGTGCTGGAGCTTGAGCACCTCAATGAAACCATGAGCTAAACCGTGAAGGGACACCCAAGACGGGAAGGTCGTGGCAGAGAGGTCAGACTAAATACGATCCCTGGGGAAGGTAATGGCAACCCACCCCAGTATTCTTGCCATGAAAACTAAATGGATCAGTACAACCAAAGATATGTCGGTATACCATCGGAAGATGGGACTCCCAGGTCGGAAGATGGTCAAAATGCTACTGGGGAGGAACAGAGGATACGTTCAACTAGCCCCAGATGTGATGACGCAGCTAGCTCAAAGCCGAAAGGACGGCTAGCGGCCGACGGTGCTGGTGGTGAATGACGAATCCCATGTTCTAAAGATCAACACACTATAGGAACCTGGAATGTAAGATCTATGAGCCAGGGCAAATTGGATGTGGTTATTGGTGAGATGTCAAGATTAAATATAGACATTTTAGGTGTCAGTGAACTGAAATGGACTGGGATGGGCCACTTCACATCAGATGACCACCAGATCTACTACTGTGGACAAGAGGACCACAGAAGAAATGGAGTAGCCTTCATAATTAATAATAAAGTGGCTAAAGCAGTGCTTGGATACAATCCAAAAAACGATAGAATGATCTCAATTCGAATTCAGGGTAAGCCATTTAACATCACAGTGATCCAAATATACGCCCCAACCACAGATGCTGAAGAAGCAGAAGTAGATCAGTTCTATGAGGATCTGCAGCACCTACTGGATAATACACCAAAAAGAGATGTTATTTTCATTACAGGAGACTGGAATGCTAAGGTGGGTAGTCAGACGACACCTGGAATTACAGGTAAACATGGTCTGGGAGAACAAAATGAAGCAGGACATAGGCTGATAGAATTTTGCCAAGACAACTCACTGTGCATAACAAACACTCTCTTCCAGCAACCTAAAAGACGACTTTATACATGGACTTCACCAGATGGTCGACACCGAAATCAGATTGACTACATCCTTTGCAGCCAAAGGTGGCGGACATCTATACAGTCGGTAAAAACAAGACCTGGAGCTGACTGTAGTTCAGATCATGAACTTCTTATTGCAAAATTTAGAATCAGACTAAAGAGAATAGGGAAGACCCACAGATCAGTTAGATATGAGCTCACTAATATTCCTAAGGAATATGCAGTGGAGGTGAAGAATAGATTTAAGGGACTAGATTTAGTAGATAGGGTCCCAGAAGAACTATGGACAGAAGTTCGCAACATTGTTCAGGAGGCGGCAACAAAAAACGTCCCAAAGAAAAAGAAAACCAAGAAGGCAAGATGGCTGTCTGCTGAAACACTGGAAGTAGCCCAAGAAAGAAGGAAAGCAAAAGGCAACAGTGATAGGGGGAGGTATGCCCAATTAAATGCAAAATTCCAGAGGTTAGCCAGAAGAGATAAGGAATTATTTTTAAACAAGCAATGTGCGGAAGTGGAAGAAGACAATAGAATAGGAAGGACAAGAGACCTCTTCCAGAAAATTAGAAACATCGGAGGTAAATTCCAGGCAAAAATGGGTATGATCAAAAACAAAGATGGTAAGGACCTAACAGAAGCAGAAGAGATCAAGAAAAGGTGGCAAGAATATACGGAAGATCTGTATAGGAAGGATAATAATATTGGAGATAGCTTTGACGGTGTGGTCAGTGAGTTAGAGCCAGACATCCTGAAGAGTGAGGTTGAATGGGCCTTAAGAAGCATTGCTAATAACAAGGCAGCAGGAGACGACGGTATCCCAGCTGAACTGTTTAAAATCTTGCAAGATGATGCTGTCAAGGTGATGCATGCGATATGCCAGCAAATTTGGAAAACACAAGAATGGCCATCAGATTGGAAAAAATCAACTTATATCCCCATACCAAAAAAGGGAAGCACTAAAGAATGTTCAAACTATCGAACAGTGGCACTTATTTCACATGCCAGTAAGGTAATGCTCAAGATCTTGCAAGGTAGACTCCAGCAATTCATGGAGCGAGAATTGCCAGATGTACAAGCTGGGTTTAGAAAAGGCAGAGGAACTAGAGACCAAATTGCCAATATCCGCTGGATAATGGAGAAAGCCAGGGAATTTCAGAAAAACATCTATTTCTGTTTTATTGACTATTCTAAAGCCTTTGACTGTGTGGATCATAACAAATTGTGGCAAGTTCTTGGTGGTATGGGGATACCAAGTCATCTTGTCTGCCTCCTGAGGAATCTGTATAACGACCAAGTAGCAACGGTAAGAACAGAGCACGGAACAACGGACTGGTTTAAGATTGGAAAAGGAGTACGGCAGGGTTGTATACTCTCACCCTACCTATTCAACCTGTACGCAGAACACATCATGCAACATGCTGGGCTTGAGGAATCCAAGGCTGGAGTTAAAATTGCTGGAAGAAACATTAACAATCTCAGATATGCAGATGATACCACTTTGATGGCTGAAAGCGAGGAGGAGTTGAGGAGCCTTATGACGAAGGTGAAAGAAGAAAGTGCAAAAGCTGGGTTGCAGTTAAACCTCAAAAAAACCAAGATTATGGCAACGAGCTTGATTGATGACTGGCAAATAGAGGGAGAAAAAGTGGAGGCAGTGACAGACTTTGTATTTCTAGGCGCAAAGATTACTGCAGACGCTGACTGCAGCCAGGAAATCAGAAGACGTCTACTTCTTGGGAGGAGAGCAATGGCAAATCTTGATAAAATAGTTAAGAGCAGAGACATCACACTGACAACAAAGGTCCGCATAGTTAAAGCAATGGTATTCCCTGTAGTAACCTATGGCTGCGAGAGCTGGACCATAAGGAAGGCTGAGCGAAGGAAGATAGATGCTTTTGAACTGTGGTGTTGGAGGAAAATTCTGAGGGTGCCTTGGACTGCAAGAAGATCAAACCAGTCCATACTCCAGGAAATCAAGCCAGACTGCTCACTTGAGGGAATGATATTAAAGGCAAAACTGAAGTACTTTGGCCACATCATGAGAAGACAGGATACCCTGGAGAAGAAGCTGATGCTAGGGAAAGTGGAAGGCAAAAGGAAGAGGGGCCGACCAAGGGCAAGATGGATGGATGGTATTCTGGAGGCGACAGACTCAACCATTGGGGAGCTGGGGATGATGACGGCCGACAGAGGGCTCTGGCGTGGACTGGTCCATGAAGTCACGAAGAGTCGGAAACGACTGAACGAATAAACAACAAACACTAGGATTAGCACCAGAGGAACAATCAAACAGCACAATATAACCTAATCAAGGAACTATTAACTCAGTCAATCAACCAAGCAGCAAACAACAGCCCAATCAAGGAACTACTAAGGAGAGAACAACACCTCCACCAACACAAGCAGGACAAGCCATGGTATATAAACAGAGAGTAAGTCCCACTCCCTTTTCGCACTGAAGATGTTGCCTAGCCTGGCAATGAAACGTCTGCAAGGAAACAACAAGGCTCAGAGAGCACCAAGGACTCCACAGTTCAACCCTGAGCTACAAATATTCTCTTCGATTTGTAGGCACATTGCCTAGCAACTGGATGTGGACTCATAGAACCATAGACTTGGAAGGAGCTGCAAGAGTTATCTAGTCTAACCCCCTACTTTGTACAGGAATCTAAACTAAAACTTACCCATCTGTGACGGAATGTGAGGGTGGCCTTGGAAAACGGGGAAGAGATGCCACCTAGGGAACGATCAGATAAAAGCGGGGGGAGCCTGCAACAGAGTAATGGCCAGAGAAAGAAACTTAAGAAGGACCCGCCGTAACTACTCAGGCAGTAAATAGGGAGGGTGGGAGGTTTGTACTTTCAGACTTGTAAGATTCTGTTAATGTCGCCTTACAACAAAGTAGAATTAGCTCATCTAGTCGTGTTTCCTGCCTGGTTTACCTGGGAGGGCTGACACCATCAGAAAGCTGTCTTATCTTCCACTTGAATGAATTCAGTGAAGGGCAGCCCATCAACTCTCTGATCAATTAGGGTCCCTCCTTGAGAGGGAGATGGGCGGGATATAAATATGATAAATAAATAAATTAGTTCCACTGTAAAACTGCTCTCATTTTCTTAGGAATTTTTTTCTAACCTACAACTGGAAGCTGCAGAACTAAGGAATTTTGCTCCCCACCAACCCCAGCCTTTGGTCCCTGTTTAGAATAGAATGCTGAGAATTGTGGCGTGTAAATTATTGTCTTTCTTTACATTCTGAACATGCTCTGTTGAGCACTGCATTTAAATGTGTGCATGCACACACACTTTCCGTAGCTTCTTAACCCCCTGAATTAAATACTAGGACAATATTTAACAGCAAGTGTAGCTCAGCATGGGAACTGTTTATTGAAGTTGTGGCAGGCTTTTCTTCAGCAGATGTGTTCAGGCAGAGGCTGGATAACCATAGATACTTTAAATTGGATTCTTGCACGAACAGCTAGTTGTACTCAGTGGCCCATGGTCCCTTTGAGTATCCGGATTCTAGCTGGCTCTTCATATTGAGAAACTGGTGTTTCTTCCTGTGGGATGCAATAGAGTAGCAAAGAAATGCAAAGCAAATAAAGCTTTCCTTCAGATGTGAGGATATAGACCGATTTTCCACTAGGGGAATACATTTCAATAATTCTGGGACTCAAACATGAACTGGAAGAAAACACTAGGAATTTTCATTCTTATTCTGAAGACTCATGGAAAACTGTTTTTGTACTGCAGCAAGACGACTATATACACAAAGATGGAAAGATTCCGAAATACCCAGAATGGAGGAATGGTTGGTGAAGATGACAGAATTTGCAGAAATGGTGAAATTAACTTGCTTGATCAGGGAGAAGACAACAAGTACATTTATTAGTGACTGGAAACCCTTTATGGACTTTTTGCTGAAAACCGAAAAAAATGACCTGGTGACATGGATCTGATGATTAGAAAGGATACAATATGAGAAGAAGGGAATTATGATGTAATCTTAAAGAGGGAGGATAGATAAATTTATTTGTAACTGCTATAAAGAAGATTGGAAGCTGATTTTCTTTTCTTTTCTTTTTTCTTTTTTCTATTTACTTTTTCTTATTCACTTGTTCTGTATTTTTCTTTATGCCAGTTTGGTGTAGTGTTTAAGGCATCAGAGTAGAAACCGGGAGACTATGAGTTCTAGTCCCGCCTTAGGTACAAAGCCAGCTGGGTGACCCTGGGCCAGTCATTCTCTCTCAGCCCTAGGAAGAAGGCAATGGCAAGCCACTTCGGAAATCTTGCCAGGAAAACTGCAGAGACTTGTCCAGGCAGTCGCCAGGAGTCAACACTGACTTGAAGGCACCAAAAAAAAAAAAAGATTAAATTAAACACACAAGCATGACATCATCATTTAAGGAGCTATCTTGTTTCAGCACACCATAGTTAAGCTTCAAAGCAACATTAAACTATGGGTAACTGATGCCCACAACAAAAGCTTCTAGTCTCTTTATGGCTCCCACAAAGAAGAATGATCGAGCTGATTGGGATTGGGTGAACCAATCCTTTGTACAATAAGCAGAAGAATAGCTAACAAGTAAGAAGAGTTAATGACTTAATGAAAGTTTTCCATCTCTGCAGTGCCAATAATTGTCTTTTCAGAGAAACAAACTTAGTAGAGAAAGTGTGTTTGCCTGAATATGGGGGAGAGGAATCATATTTCAATGCATATATGCAATCCCCAGTGGGGCAACTGCACACCCTTGGATGCCAAAAACATTGGCCACCCACATACATACATACATACATACATACATACATACATACATACATACATCTTTATTCTTGGTGGTGTATGGATTACAAAGAAGCAAAATGGTAAGGCCCATAATAATATCTTTATTAGGTCAACCAAGTAATCATTAAAAATGAGCAATTTTTCAAGATTTCTCCATCAAGTAAGAGTAGGTGCTGGCAAAAAAGGGGGAAGACTGACTTAATACTAGGAATCCTGGACTGGTTTTGCATGACACTAATTCATAGTTAATTGAATCATCATTTACTCAACTAATTTGGTTTTACACAACACATTGAACCATAAGCTAATCAATCAGGTCAGTTTCACTAGGCAAAAATTATGACTGGCTAATCTGTTGTTCAAAGGGTTATTGCACACACAACCATTCAACTCAGAATGAAATGGTGGAGGAGATGGTAGATGTTTACTTGGGCCTGGGGTGAGTTCACATTGCAGTCAGGATTGCCCATAAAATTGCTGGAATGGTCAGTGTCATTATCTGCATAGAGACATATTGGCATATGTAGCAGTGCACTGTGGAAGGAAGGAAGGAAGGAAGGAAGGAAGGAAGGAAGGAAGGAAGGAAGGAAGGAAGGAAGGAAGGAAGGAAGGAAGGAAGGAAGGCAGGCAGGCAGGCAGGCAGGCAGGCAGGCAGGCAGGCTTGGTCCACTCAGCTGGGGGGAAAAGTAGAATAGTTTGGAAAAAGAGAACTTCCTTTAGAATAGCTTGCTCAAGCAGAAAGGGTGAGCAAATCCTTTAGTCGGCACTCATATTTTTCAACCGAGAGTCTATCGCAGCTGCCACATGGTTGTGGTTTAACTGATGCTCGTGTGGTTGCAGTGCAGTTAGAGTCCATGGATCATTTCAGCACCTAATGAAGATTTGGGGTTTGGAAGCACAGCTCTGGAATACCACAAAATGACTCTTCGTGTTTAGCCTCCAAAAACTTGATATTATGCTTGATAGGCCATAACAGCTTCCTGCCTCTTTGTAAATTATGGCATAGTTTGAATCACATTTCAGAACCTGGCAACTTAGTCTTTCATTTTTTTAAAAAAGGCATTTGTTATGAATAGCTACAATTAGATGAAGTGGACTGGAAACAGACAATACTAGATTTAATCACTTGATGTCACTCTTTGAAAACTTTGCACACAGTGGAATAAACATTCTTCCTTTTGGTCAAGAAAACCAACTGAATAGTTTATTCCTATTAAAGACCTCCATGGATATAAGGCCAAGTTCACAGATAATGCTGAGCCAGAATTTCTTAAAATAGTACTTAGTAGATTCACACATTCCAGTAAGCTATATTTATTTAACTGTGGCTTATCAAATAAGACAAAACTGACTGGATTCAGAGATTATAAACAGTGTCTTCCAATCAACACTCTCTAGGTTCACTTCTCACGTGAAGTCGAAAAATATTATGTCTGAGTATAATTATAATAATAGAGAAGAGGAGGTGGGGGGTTTGGGTATAACATGGCCTTTTGTGTTGTGTGTAAATAACTTTCAACCTTCTACCTCCATAATTCATAGCTAAGTACACATGTCCCCTCTACCATGAGTTTGATTCATATGCACGACTCTTGTTACTTGTTTTTTTTCTGTCTAACTCTCTTTTCTGTTGTTTTCCTCTTCATGTTTCCTTTTCTGGTTGCCATTTTCCTTTGCAGAGCACAGTTTTAAGGGCTACGGGAGCACAGTTTTCTGTTGGAAGATGTCTTCTGTTGAAGGACTGTCCTGCTGGGAAAAAAGATCAAAAGAGAGAGCAGGTTTTGGAGAATTTGAAGTTACTCCTGAATATTGAGCACCTGGATAGCAGATGGAGGAAATACGTAGCTCCCTTGACCCTGGTCTTCCATGCTGTGGTCAGATACTTTGTATTCCATTTAAAATAGAATTATTTTGCTCCTCATATGCAAATTAAATAAAAACTTTGTTCACTTTCTTGGTGATGCGTGACCATTGTCATTCCATGTATAACATAGTATATAAAAAAAAGGTAAAGGTTCCCCCTGCACATTTGTGCAGTCGTGTCCGACTCTAGGGGCCGGTGCTCATCTCCGTTTGTTAGCCGAAGAGCCAGCGTTGTCTGAAGACGCTTCCACGGTCATGTGGCCGGCATGGCACGCGCGGAACGCTGTTACCTTCCCACCGAAGTGGTACCTATTCATCTACTTGCATTTGCATGCTTTTGAATTGCTAGGTTAGCAAGAGCTGGAGCTGGTGCGGGAGCTCACTCCGTCACGTGGGGCTAGGGATTCGAACCTCCAAACTTGCAATCTTCCGATCGACAAGCCTGGCGTCTTACCCACTGAGCCACCACGCCCCTTCATACTATATACTATAATTATATACTATAGTTATATATATAACTATATACTATAACATAGTATATAGTTAGGCTAAAGCCAGTGGCAATTATTCATTTACTTACGTTGCCTTGCATGCTCTCCAGAGTAAATAGGTGAGATGTACACTGCATAAATGGAGTAAAATAAATAATATACTTTAATCAATTCTCAAAGTTCCTTCTGCACCTTCTGCTGATGTTTGACATCAGAGAAGTTTATCCATCAGTATCAATGAATCAGTGCCACTTTTTGTTCTTCTTTCTCTTCTTCTACTGATTAGCATTGGAGAAATTTAGCATGCCCATCTAGCCTTCCCTACTCTAGAGCCTCTAGATCATCCTTTCTCAACCTTTTGACCCTGGAGGAACCCTTGAAATATTTTTCAGGCCTCGGGGAATCCCTGCACATTCAGGCTCAAATATAGGCCAGAAGTTACAAAATTATTATATTTGTTTCATGTGTAGGCCTGTATATATGGATTAACAGTGTTCTTAAACTAAAAATAAAGAATGAAACTTACCTCTTTAATGTGAAGTTGCCTGAATTTGAACTATCTTTTAAAATAAATCATGATCTCCCAGGGAACCCCTAGTGACCTCTCGCAAAACCCTAGGGTTCCATGGAACCCTGGTTGAGAAACCCTGGGTTAGAGGATGGAAGAAGGGGGAGGAGGAATAAGAAAGATTCATAAGAAAGAGAGGGAAGAAGATGGTGCACTTTTAGGAAGAAAGAAAGGAGAAGAGGTGAAAATGTGTCGTGATCTCCCAGGGAACCCCTAGTGACCTCTTGCGGAACCCTAGGGTTCCATGGAACCCTGGTTGAGAAACCCTGGGTTAGAGGATGGAAGAAGGGGGAGGAGGAATAAGAAAGAGAGGGAAGAAGATGGTGCACTTTTAGGAAGAAAGAAAGGAGAAGAGGTGAATATGTGTCGTGATCTCCCAGGGAACCCCTAGTGACCTCTTGCGGAACCCTAGGTTTCCATGGAGCCCTGGTTAAGAAACCCTGCTCTAGATTGCCAAGTTATTTTGGAATTCTGGGAGTTGCAGTTCTAACACATCTGGAGGGCAAATGGTTGAGGAAGGCAAATCTAGCCAACTGATAATTCTAATATTGAGATGTGACATTAGAATTATCTTTGGTAGTTCATTTCATTGCCTGCTGCAGTATAAATAAAATCCCAGTGGTACGTACAATTACATACAGATTCATTTTCAGTTCCAAAGTCTCTACTGTACAAATTTTGACTGTGATGAGAACTCAACAGGGCCTGTGTCATTTGGACTCATATTCTGCATTTTCATGAACTGTGCTCAAGATAGTTAATATCAAATTTTTAAAAAGGCATAATAATAAAAACAGGAAACAATCCAAACCATTCAGTTTGTAAAATACCATTAACTCACATGGATGCTAATCTAAAATTCAATGCAATATAATTTTTAAGTTATATAAGGCCAGGCTGCCTAAGAATGCTGGGTGTATGTCCTATGCATACAGAAAGTACTAAAGTGGGAAGGATGCTTTATTAGAATATACATAGAGTGGCAAATCTATAAAATAATCCCAGTAGGTGGCAATGTAGTTCACTTCACTTCACTTTTCTGTATATGTTAAAGGCCTTTGCTCTCCAAAACCTTTAAACTTAATCTTGCCTTGAGATAATGTGTCATGGAGGGGAGTAGCGGAAGACTTTTATTCATTAGTGTGATTTGTCTTATTACGAGGAATATGTATATATTAGAAGAAAGCTTTTCCAGGGAAAAGGAGTGTTTTCTCTCTCAGTTTACGGAGTCAAAGCATTTGATTGCATTAAGTGCTTTTGCAATCAAGAGTTAGCTAGTTTGTATTAAGTATTTACTCTTGGTAATGAAAGAGCCTTCATTGTGCTAATCTCTTTAGGCTACAGAGAGGTTTAGAACCAATACTTACCTGCCCAGCATTTGCCCTCTTATATGTTGCTTTGTGCCCAAATGTGGTTGTGCATGGCAAACATCCCTAATTGGTGCTTCCAGATTTACTGGATTTTGGGGATTACAGCCCAGTGCATCTTGTGGGCATCAGGTTGTAGAAGAAAATAACTATATGAATGGTGTAAGCACTTGAAACATTCGTATTTTCAATATGGATTTTTCCTAACACTTCAGCTACAGTCAATTCTGTGCAAGATTCAGATATTCTGATGGACCAAAAAAGGATACATTAGACAAAAACCCCAGTGTTTAAAATTAAGACTCAGGTGTAAATGGCCTTTCATGTCCTCTGTCAAATTTAAGGGCAGAAAAATGTGGTGAATTATTTCTTTGAATTTCTCCAGGGAAAGAAACATTACCCAACAATTTCTCAAAAGGAAGACTATAGCTACCTTAAAATTTCAGGGGGTGGGAGCACCAAAACCAATAGGAGGAAGCTTATCTGATCTTTTAAAAGTTTAGGGAGGGGCAGAGAAAATTTAGAGGGACTAGCTTTTGTCATTTCCCTCCTGGTTACAGCCTGACTCTAGCCATGAAAATGTGATCAAATGATCTCTTTTGAAAGAGTGTTTTGATTTTCTTTTCATCAAACTAGGTAAGAATTGGTGGAGGAAAATGCGAAGATTTTCTCTGTCTAGCATGAAAAAATATGCTAAGGTTACTTCATTGGATTTAATTATGCTACCTGACTTAAATGTTAATTAGGATCTTTGCAAAGCTCTTCCTGACGCAAGGTTTGATGGCCTCTTGGCACTAGCCAAAGTTTCTAGTTGCCCAAGCATTTAGCATGCAATGTGGTCACCTTGATTATTGTTTATCATGCTGTTGAATTTGTATCATGGGTTTCTTACATAAATTCTGCCTTTTCTATCACTAGTGACTTGTTTATCTATAATGTAAATATTTGCTGCTCTGCTATTATATTATATGACATCCTGGATGTTTTAACTAAAGGGTGGGCATAAAATGATCTTCCCCAATCTTTCACTTAGTAGATGGGTTGGATCTACCTCCCAGAATTCCAGATTGTTGACTATGCTGGGTGAGGGATTTTCAGTGTTTCAGTCATAGTGTAATAAGATGAATGAGTTTGTTGGGACTGCATAAGTGATTTATTCCAATCCCTTACTTGGGAATCTAATAAACCAGCATGGCATAATCCAGCCCCTATTTGAAAACCTCAAGCAAGGAGTCCACTCCTGTTTTACACAGACTTTTCTGCTACTTAACAGACCTCTGCAATGCCCTACCTTCCTTCTTTAAGTAACAAAGGGGAAGAGGAATCATGCAAACTAAGTTAAGGTTTAGATATATTTCTTTGTAGAGCATCCATACTGCATGATGAAGGGACAAACCTAATGTCAGCAATGGGTTAGGGTTTGGGTCCACATATTAATGCAGTATTTCTTGTGCTAATTCTGGAATATGAATACAAAAAAGAGAACCACCCTCAGTTTCCCTCTGGGCCTCTCATTCACGCTCTCAAACAGTGATTGTGATGTTATGTCAAGAAATAGAGTCATGGAGGTGGCAGCTGTATCCAATCTCTTAGGTCAAGGAGGTCAACAACAAGATTAGAAGAGTGACTGCCAGGAAGGAGTCACTGTGACTCCTGGCTCTCTCCCAGGTGCTGTGTTGGTGCCGAGAAGTTAGCATGGTGCCAGTGTTACCATCTGCAATGAGTAATGATATTATTGGCAATGTTTCATGCAGGTAGTTTCCATCTCCTTTCTACCTTGGCTTCAGGGAAAATACTGGGAGCCACAGCTAGTGGGATGATATGAAGGTGTTGGCACTGCAATTTTTACACTGCAGCCAAGCATTTTTTCCCCCCAGGCCCTTAGAAAGAAAGCCACTGCTCATCAGTTTAGGATTCCACCCTAAGCCTACTGGGAGGGACTAGCCAGCTACTAAGGTAAAGGTTTCCCCTGCACAGCTACTAGAGAGGTGCAAAGGAGATAATAAAGAAAGCTCTGAGACCATTAACCCAGGTTCCCTAAAATCTGTCACTGGCTTTGTAGAGAAAGAATACGCACACTTGCCCTCCATCATCATCATCACCAACAACAACAGCAACATGGACTTGGGAGCTGGATATGGATTTCAAAGGCATCAAATGTGTTACTTTTTGGGATTGTCAAGGTCCTTGTCTGATTTTAATGGAATCAGGACAGATAATGAGCAAGATTTTCAAAGCCAAATAGCAGCCAAGAAAGAATGGCTAATACCTTAGAGCAGTGCTTTCTAAAGTGCCGCCGTTGGCAACACACCAACGGCGGCAGCGACGGCGGCGCGGGGGTGGTACACATGTGCATGGCGGTGGCATGGGGGGGCGTGGCGGCAGTGGTGTGCACGGCGGCAGCAGCAGCAGCGGCCTTGCTAAAATGCAGAAGCGCTGATGGTGCACCGCTGCCGTTGTTGCTGCCGCCGCCGCCGCCATGCACACTGTTGCCGCCACACGTGCCGCCGCTTCGCGACACACTAAACTGTGTGTTGTGACACACTAAAGTGTCGCGACACACAGTTTGGAAAGCTATGCCTTAGAGAGTCCCTCCCCTACATTGGATTGAGTTAGATCTTTTTACTTTTCTTGCCTCTTGGACTTTAATCTTTTAATTTTGTTTTATAATTTAGTATTTTTATATTATGTATATTTTATGTTTTTTGTTTTTATTATCTTGTTGTAAACCGCCCAGAGTCCCTCCGGTGGAGGGAGATGGGCGGTGATAGAAGTTTGATAGATAGATAGATAGATAGATAGATAGATAGATAGATAGATCAATCAATCAATCAATCAATCAATCAATCTTCTCCCCAGTTTGGGCAGTGGTCTTGCAGATCTGCTTTTCCTGAAAAGAAAATGCTCAGCACAAAACATGGTTTTGTTTTGTTTTTGAAATGGGAGTTTATTGCCCCAACAGTCAGGATTATGATGAATGGAAAGAAAAGACATCGGAACAGTATAATATAAAAGGAATCAAATGGTAAAGATATAATTGAAAAGGAACTAAAGGCTAAGCGTATAATAGGCCTTGCTTGATTTCTCCTTTGATTGTCCTAGGCCATGAGCACAACACAAAATCTGTGATTCAGCTAACATTTAAATAGTGTTGTTGTTATGAGCTCCATTACTCTTTAAAGACAGTCAGAGAAGCCAAAGAAAATTCTGTTCAGGGCATTTCAATTTAAAAAAATAAACCTTGAAGATATAAGGGAGGAGTTATGGATGGGAAGCAGTTGTGCTGGCAGGGAAGAACAGGGGGAATGCCGATCTGTTTGATGGACTTTAAAGCAGCAATGGAGCTATCAGCTGATGATGCAATTGCTCAGCAGTTGATGACATAAAGGAATGACTTGCATGTATCAGAATTGCAAATAAGAATTTAACTTGCTGACTCCTACTGCTATCCGTCAGTGGAGAACACAGAGTCCATAAGCAAGTTCAAACATAGCACTAAGCCATGATGTGGTTGGTTTGGGTCTGCCTAAGCATGCATTCTATGATGGCTTAGCATTCTATGTGGATATAGACATTACAACTCATAAACCATAGTTTATAGCTTAATGCATTGCATAAACCTGCCAACTAGGGTTATTCAATAAATCATACTTAGCATGATGCCTGAACTCTGTCTGTCTGTTTTTCTATTTACCTAGCCAAGGAACATGCAGGAACTGACTGGGTTGGTTGATTGGAATGATGTCCGATGGAGTTTAGTAAGGACTGTCCAGTGCTTCATTTCTAAAATTAATGAAGCACAAATCTACTTGGACGTTACATCTCCTGATCTAGAATATTGCTCCTTTATTCTCAGATACTAGTTACATTAGCAAATTGTTGTTCCTGTCTGGATATTTCTCCTGACATTCAAGTGGAATATGCCTTCCTTAAGACCTTTAATCTATGTTCTACATACTAGGATGCTGCAGAACAGATCATTTGAGTGACATAGATTATATGTATATTTTGCCATTTCTCCATTATAACCTTCTTCTACATCACACCCCTTCATGTATTTCAAGCCAGTAGCCTTTTCTCAACATGAAACATAACCAGTTCCATCAATTTCTTCTGGCAGGACTTAATTTCCAGTCCCAATCATCCTTATTTCCACTTTTTTTCTCATTCTTTCTTTTGTTTCAGCTCTGATATGTGGTCCTAAAAAGAGGTGCTAAGACTGAGTCCTCATGACCCCTCATTCAAATTTAACCTTAAAAAATTCCCTGGGTCTGATATTTGATGTTGAGGGGACTTGGCTATCCTGACTGCCGTCCACACCTTTCCTACTTACAAAAACCTTGCTTGGAAAAGTTGATTTCCATGGTAATACAGTCAAAATTAGCTGCAAACAGCTTTAAACAATGCGTGCCTTTACATATAAGAATAGCCTTTGCTTCCTACTTTTTGATGATGTTTAACTCTTCCACCTTCCTTAAAGTGGTTTGAGCTATTAGCCTGACTTCCTCCCACAGAAACGACCTCATCATACAGATGGCACACAACATGGTTATGCTGCCTGACGAAAGAGTCCTCGGCTGTTCAAAAGCCAGAGACTTGTGTCCCATTTGCACAAAAGTTTGTCTAATGAATGATATCAGCTTATCTGTTTGTATCGCTTCTTCTCTCCCCCAAGGGCAGTCTCAGACATAAGATCTGTGCAAAGTTCAAACCATGTCATCTCTGATATGACATAAATAGGAGGCTCAAATTTTGAAAAGCATTCTAAATCAGAATGTATCAGCCCCTTAGCTATTGGCTTTGGCTCTTGTTATCTTGGTAAGGCTATTGATTAACCAATGATATGTTGATCTCTCAGGAAGACCCAGCCCAGAACTGTTTACTGCTGTGGCAGATGATCAATTTCCTGTCATGGTGCATATTACTGAATAGTGGCCAAGTTATTTTGGCACCTGAGGCAGAAAATCCCATAAGCACCTCTTTCGGGCAGTCAAAGTCAATAAGAGAGCTGTAGAAATTCCTAGCCTCTTCAGATATAGTAGAAAAGTGTTGCATAGAAATTAGTGTGTTGGAATAGGATTGGGGAGTCCTAGATCTAACTTGAAGTTTACTGGGTGATTTTGGTTAGACAGGAAGAAGCACTCTACTCTAATGTAAAAGGTAAAGGTTTTCCCCTGCACAGTCGTGTCCGACTCTAGGGGCCGGTGCTCATCTCCGTTTGTTAGCCGAAGAGCCAATGTTGTCCGAAGACGCTTCCGCAGTCATATGGCCAGCATGATGCGCGCGGAATGCTGCTACCATCCCACCGAAGTGGTACCTATTCATCTACTTGCATTTGCATGCTTTCGAATTGCTAGGTTGGCAAGAGCTGGGGTGAGTGCGGGAGCTCAGTTCGTCACGCGGGTCTCGGATCTCAAACCTCCGAACTTGAGACCTTCTGATCGACAAGCCTGGCGTCTTAACCGCTGAGCCATTGCGCCCTGTAAACTCTACTGTAATCAACCTCAAAGCATTATCTGGGGGAGAATATTGGAGAAATACTATGCATCTTGTTTTGAATTCTAGGATAAATGCAGGAAACCAATGCAAATAACTAATATACATTTGAAACCTTGAAGAGGAACTTGGTGTAAATATTAAAGTGTGCATATTTATCATTTATATTAAAGTAAGGGGAAAGAAAGAAAGAAAGAAAGAAAGAAAGAAAGAAAGAAAGAAAGGAAAGAAAGAAAGAAAGAAAGAAAGAAAGAAAGAAAGAAAGAAAGAAAGAAAGAAAGAAAGAAAGAAAGAAAGAAAGAATCAGATTAATAAAAGTTAATAGAAGCTATCGACTCCAAGCCTGGCTGGCAGCTCGACAAGTCAGAGTTTCTCAGAGCTCTGAGCTCTGAGACCTGGCTAACTTTCTATCTTGTTTGCAGGGGTCTACGGACCACTGAAGTTTCCCCCTGGAGAAGGGGGAACCAGAAGATTGCTCACAGAGCCATTGTAATTGCACACTCCTGTTTTTCTTTGTTGTTTCCACCGCGGAGAAGAACGGGGGGTGGATGCAATGAAATGGCCGAAAGAGGATCCTAGCTCTGCAGAGAACAGTAAGTCTCTTGGGAGACACAAGAGTGACAGCCAGCTTTTAGACCACCTTATATTAGTTTTCTTTTTTAGATTAGTACATTTTTATTATTCTAAAATTTATCTTTGGACTTCGTTCAAAATGTTGGCTAATTTTGTGTTTTCTTTGCTATAATTAATTTTGGTGGAAGTTTGATAGATTTTATTTTGGCAACATAGTGAACAAGTTTTGTATTTTTCTGCCTTTCTTTTGTATCAGAGAAATTGGGACTTAAGAGACTTTGTTGGTATTTCTCACTCGATAAACTAACTGACTTTTGAGAAATTGTTTGTTTGGGTTAAGCAGCTTGCAGCCTGAAGAATAAAGAAGAATAAAGAATAAAGTATAGAGAATGTGTGCCTCTTTACCTTTTTTTTTTCTTTTTCTACTTTTTTTTTAGAAAGGACTATCTTTCATTTGGAATATATTTTCATCTTTCCTTTTACAAACTGTTTGAAATACTGCTCTGTGGAATTTTTTCATCTCTTACTTTAAAAGCTTTTCTCACTTAAAGAAATAGACATTATTGATAAATAATAGAACAGCTGTTCCTTGCTCCCTGAGAAAATTTTTTGTTTTGACTACGGCAGTTGATTACGCTTTGAACAATAAATAATGGCCTTTCTCACAGTACTTCAGGATTTTAAGGAAGAAACCAGCAAAATTTTTTTGCAAATTAAGAAATCCATAGAACGTATATTAATAGTTTTGGTGGCTCAGGAACAGAAGATACAAGGGACAGATTTAGAAACAGAGGAAAGATCTTTCGAACCAGTAGAGAAACAGGGAAAGAGGACTTTGAATGTATTGGTACAGAAGAAGATTATGATATTTTACAGGAAGTGGTCTATTAAATGTTTGGGCATAAATACATTGTGGCAGCTGAGACAGGAAGATTTTAATATGCAAATTGACAGATATGGCAAAATAAACATTTTGATATCCCACATGAGTTACAGAAATAAACAAGTTGCATATTGTGATATTGGCATAACCTAAACAGGAGATTTATTGATATTGATTTGGAATGCAAGGTGAATGAAAATGCGGATTTGGTATTGTACACAGAGTAAGCACAGATATGAGAAATTTACAGATGCATAAAAACATGATATTTTAAGTGTAAGATACAAGATTATAAATAAATATGTTGATATTATATATTACTCTTTCTGGAGACACATTTATGAGAAGACAATGAGATGATGAGATGGAATTAGAATGTAGGTTATTATAAGAATATGTTGTATGTATTAGGTTATATGTTATGTTAGGTTTTGTATTTTTGCTATATTATGTATTATGTTATGTAATATGTTAGATTATGTATTAATGGAATATATAGTCATAACATGAACAGAATATACTGTATTTTATTAGACGTAGATAAGGCCTTTATTTGTTATACTAATTGGACTTTATTGAAGATATAAATATAGATGTAAAAATGGAAAGAGCAAATGGAAAACATTTAATTGATGAAACAATGAACATTTGATTACTATTCTAAGGAGTAGAAACCAGAGATGGATTGTTGGAAGATATCAAGAAAGGCGAAACCTATATGAAGAACAGAAGATTGGATTATAGAAATCAAAGGGTATATGACAAAGAAAAGTTTCTGTGTATTGTATTAAGGACTAACATTTAAAGTTAATTGTTGTACTTAAAGTTCAAGGATAAATTGGAGGACATCTATTTTCTATATTTTTTCTTGTTTGTTATTTTTTGACTTCACTTTTTCTTTTCCCTTTTCTTACTTTGTATTTCTATTTCTTTTCTTTTGTATTAGCTTTTAATGTGTATTTTAAAATTAATAAAACTTAAGGAAAAAAAAAAGTTAATAGAAGCTATCTTGAAGATATACTTAAAGGAGGAAGTTTGGTTCTGTAGATCTGCTTGGATTGCAGAAAAGTTACATGTTTCAAAAAAATTCCTGAAAAAGTGCTGAGAAGTTCATTCCTAGACGAATGAAAACTCTTGTGCCAAGCAAGTTAGCATTGATTTCTCAAAGCAATGGGCTGCATGGCAGTTAAAATGAATAAACCATTTTTTTTTCGGTTTTCATTTTCATACAAGTCGCCTTTGCTTAGCTGAGGAAACAGAGATTCTCCTCTCCTCCCACACCAAGCATTAAGAATATATATCTCAGTGCTTTATTATTGTACTTTCAAATAGGCTTGTTTGACTTGGCCAATATGGAACGTAATCCATATTTTAAACCCATTTTATACATTACTCTCAGCGGTATAGTTGCAGTCATCCTGTGGTTATTTCACATAGCATTTACAACTTCCTTCTGCATTGTTAAGCCAGATCGCATGGTCATGATGTTAATTGCACACCTGAGCAATGATATGTAACTACACCATTGAGGTATGTATGAAGGCAGCCTTTCTTTGCCTCTAGAAATTTTTTAGTTCAAATAATATGGGGACATATGTTAATTTGTGTTCAAAGATGTATTCTCAATATGCATGCTTGGGATCCATGTAAGATTATCACCTCTGATTTAATAGAGGATAGATTATTATTATTATTATTATTATTATTATTATTATTATTATTATTATTTTCAGCTGCTTTTGCAATGGAATCACAAGCCAGGACTCAAACCATCATTTGAAGCTAGATAGTTAGGAGTATCCTGTTGGACTGAAAAGGAACTTTGGGAGCTGCATATGGGCTATGGTCTTAGGTTGGTCACCCTTGCTGTAAAGCTTTATACCAGTGTTTCCCAACCTTGGCAACCTGAATATGTGTGGACTTCAACTCCCAGGATTTCCCAGCCAGCATGCTGGTGGGGAATCCTGGGAGGTGAAGTCCACACATCTTCAAGTTGCCAAGGTTGAGAAACACTGCCTTAAACAACCTGGAGAAGCACCTCTTCCTATAGGTGGATGATTAGATGATAATGGGACTTAGAAATAAACATCTCAAAATAACCATGACCTAGCCCCAGGTGCAAGGTCACACAGCCACCCTAGAAACATATTTAAGGATTCCCTTACTAACTTTACTCAGACTGAAGAAGCTCCTTGGATAAGGAGTGAAACGTTTCTACTGAGAAAATAGAAATCCAGTTGACATGATTCAAGCCACAGACTGTTCCACCTGGATGACTGAGAACCTTCATCGACCTCTTCCTATACTACTACAGATGTTCTAGTTGAGGTTTCCCAAAGTGTTTTACATATGCACTAAGGAGGGCTTTCTTATGGTGGCATATTACAATGATGGTCCCTTAATTTGCTTTTCTTTCTTTAAATGCTACCACAGATATTGTTATACTCTAGGGGTGGATTCACACAACATACTTAATCCTAAAGTTGGGGTAACAAAGTGCAATTGCTGTGTTCACATAGCATGCTATGCCCCCAAAATACACTATTATGGTATAATGTGGTGGGTTGGTTCATACAACTTGTTAAGTTGGGTTTCCCACAAAACCCTGAAACAGAAATTAAAATCGGTCATATAAATTTAAATAATAAATAAATAAATAAATAAAATGGGTTTCATTTTAGCTTAGTGTAGCATCTTGTGCAAACCCAACCTAATTATATGTTATTTAAGCAATTCTTACACAGATGTTGTACTTACACTGCTTATGTACCATTCACTCTCTATAGCATTGTGAGAGTGCTTCTAGATATTCCTTCCTGCAGCTGCTGAGTGCCAGGACCTGGATAGCTCATAAAGCTAATGCATTGTATATAATAATCTTAAATGCAAAAGTCCATGAGTTCAGTTCCCGGTAGAGGGTTTGAACCCCACAGAATAACATCTGGCTGCCCACATCTGATGAGTTCCAATAAGGATTAAGCCGGTGATGTGGTGCCTCCTGGTGGTCAGTATAACTGAAAATACTACACTGGATGTACACTGTCTAAAAATAGATAAATCCCACCTCCCAAGAGGGGTGTGTGGAAATCAAGTAAAGCTCCTATGTGCAAGCATGACATAATGCAACATCTGTATCTCTCATCTCTCAGCGCTTAAGAGAAGTGGACCATTCTGATAGATATTAATCAGAAATTCTTTGGAGAAAGAACAGAGCAGGAATATTTTGATGCAAAGGAGCTCATTGTACTACATACATGCAATAATGTGCAATAGAACTGTTGGTGCAAATGAATTTAGGACATAAAATATTTCTTCTTCATAAACACCAATGTGGCTAACATTGCTTTGTAAAGAAAATAAAGAGAGCAGTTGATGGGATAGATTCGGATAGGAAATCTACCTATGACTTAATCATATGGCCCACCAGCCCCTTCTTTGCAGGCTCACAGAGCCGTCCAAATTTGTGCTGGTGCAATTTGGAGATATTCTCTCTCTCCCCCCCAACAGAGTTTCACTCAAGAAAAAGCAGCTTCTTATGTAAATAAATGCTATAAATATAGTATAAATAAAGTGCTATAAATAAATTGAGGAGGGCCCTGGATGGTCTTCTTTGGTAATGTTAGGACCAAAATAAAGGTGAAGATAACAGAGGGTTGCGATTACCCTGCACTTTTTGAAAAATGTGACTCACTACTGCAACAGAACTTGAGCTGAATCAGGACTGAAGGATGGGGAGAGGAATGTTAACCCTTCTGCAACACAGTTGTCCTGATAGAAAGTGTATGGTGTCTGGATTTGAAGTTTAGTAGAAGTTTTTCCACTGATGTGAACAGCACATTCAGAGGATTATTTTAATGGATGGTGGATGGGTTAAACATCTGCAATTCTTCAGTCCCAAAGCTGCCCTATGGCTGCCAATTTTGTTTTATTCTCTTTAAAAAAGACATCAGAGCAATCAGCTTCTGATATGGTTGTTTGTTGTGATAATTTATGGATAATTTCCATTTTTAAAAAAGGATAGACTCTTACTAGCTGGGCATAAAGGACATCTATCATAGCTGCTTCTTATTTTTCCTGGCATGTCTATTTGAGGCAGACAGATGTTTTGACAGAGCACAGCCAACGTTATATGATGAAGCATTCTCTTGTGCCCAGCTAGATGGCAGCACATAATCAACCTGGGCTGATCTCAGAAAACTAAGCAGAGCCAGATCTGGTTAATATTTGGATAGGAGACAACCAGGAAATATCAGGACTGTGGGCTAGACTGGGAGGTTGAAAAAGCATCCTGGAATAAAGCCAATGGCAAACACTTCCCCATGCTTGCTGAGAAACCTACATGGACGTGTCCATGAAATCACCAGGAAAACAAGCTCAGCTTGAAGGAGACTTTAGCGTTTTGTATTCACTTAGAACGTGGGTGTCCAACCTTTTGGCTTCCCTGGGCCACACTGAGTGAAGAGGAATTGTCTTGGGCCACACATAAAATATATAATATAGTTCATGTATATAAGTAATAAAATGTCATTTATTTTTTAAACATTTTTATTATAAAATTTTAACAAAGAGGGCAACATAAAACTAGTGGGATATTTGACCTTGTTTTTGTGAAACTAATGCATCAATGTCTGGTTCGATGAAAGTGGTTGCAATTCTCAGTGAGTTCTCAAGGTGATCGTCAGAAATTTTAATTCTAATTTTACTCTTCGTGTGCTTCATCCTTGAAAATAGTTGCTCACAAATGTACGTGCTGCCAAAAAGCGATGTCACGAATAAGGCGTGATTGTGAAGCGAGGGATATTTTTCTCTGGGAAGATAGGTCTTAGAAAAGTCCAGTAGAGAGACATGATCAAATTTTTCTTTGAGTTGAACGTCTGGTTGCAACTCTATGCATTCCATTTGAAAATTCGGAGGTAATGTAGTTATGTCAACTGAAAATGGAGTCAAAAATATACCAAAGTATTGATGATTTTTCCAGAAATCTTGAAACCTGTTCTCAAATTCCTGCATCAAACCGAAAAGCAAGGGTGCATATTTCTTGCTGTTCACAGGACTGTGTTTAGCCAATGTATTAAAATGTATAAAATTATTTTCCATAACTTGGGCTTGCCATACTTTAAGTTTCATTTCAAACACTATTATGGTTTGAAACATTGCAGTGATAAGTTGGTTTTCACCTTGAAGACACATGTTTAACTCATTTAAATGAGCGGTCAAATCCACCAAAAATGCTAAATCTGTGAGCCTTTTTTCATCTTGAAGTTCTGGCACAAATTTTCTTTTTGATTCCATAAATGACTTGAATTCATTTCACAAATCATAAAATCTTTTCAGCATTTTACCCTGACTTAGCCACCTTAAGGGGCATGGTGGCTCAGCGGGTAAGATGCCAGGCTTGTCGATCAGAAGATCGTAAGTTCGGAGGTTCGAATCCCTAGCCCTGCTTGTCAGAGTGAGCTCCTGCACTAGCTCCAGCTCTTGCCAACCTAGCAATTCGAAAGCATGCAAATGCAAGTAGATGAATAGGTACCACTTCAGTGGGTAGGTAACAGCGTTCCGCGCGTGTCATGCCAGCCACATGACCACGGAAGCGTCTTCGGACAATGCTGGCTCTTTGGCTAACAAACGGAGATGAGCGTTGATCCTAGAGTCGGACACGACTGCACAAATGTGCGGGGGGAACCTTTACCTTTACCTTTTTAGCCACCTTACTTCAGAAAAGTAAATGATATCCCCATAATCAGCATCCATACTTTTAAGGAACTCCTGGAATTGGCGATGATTCAATCCCTTGGCCCTTATGAAGTTCACTGTTTTGATGACAATTTGCATGACATTATCCATTTTTAAAGCTTTCGTGCATACGTTTTCTTGATGTAGAATGCAGTGATACTTCATCAAACGTGAGTTGCCAGCGGCACTTGCATTGTCTTCTATCAATTTTGTAAGTCCCTCACTTTTACCAACCATTGCCGGGGTGCCATCAGTAGATATACCAGATACGTTGACAATGGTTAAAGAAAATCGCTTTAATGTCATTTTTACTGCTTCGTACAAATCAAGAGATTTAGTGGTGTCTTTTAATGGCACCAAAGAAGCCATTTCTTCAGTGACATTATATTCGTTATCAATACCTCTAATAAAAATGGCAAGTTGAGCCATATCTGTAGCATCAGTACTTTCATCCATCGCCAAAGCATAAAATTTGAAATTAGCAGCTTTACTCTTCAAACCTATTTCAATAGATTTTCCTATTTCTTCAATTAGCCTGGCTATAGCCTGGTGAGACAAACTGATTTTAGAAAAATCACTTTTTTTATCAGGGCAAATTATATCTGCCATGCTTTCCATACATTGCTTAATAAACTCACCATCGGTAAATGGTTTTGATTTTTTTGCAATCAGATTTGCTACCAAATAACTAGCTTTTATAATAGAGTCCTTTTGAGTTGTGACTTTTTTTAAAAAAAATTGTTGAGACGACAGACTTTTTTTCAGTTCCGCTAATTTGTCTTTATGACAAATTCCTTGATACGCTTCGAATTTGGCAGCATGTTTTTCCATATAATGCCTTTTCAAATTGTAGTCTTTGGAAACTGACACATTTTCCCTACAAATTAAGCAAAGGGTCCCTCCTTGAGAGGGAGATGGGCAGGATATAAATATGATAAACAAACAAACAAACAAATAAATAAATAAATAAATAAATAGTTCCTTAGTATTTGTCTCAACAAAAAAGTACTAATCTGTCCATTTTTCGTTGAATACTCTTCCTTCATCCGCAATTTTTCTTTCTTTTCTTTTCTTGGGTTTCTACCTACGCAGTCCGCACTCGAGCACCGCGCGATTGAGTCACGAAAAAAATTGCAAAATAATGTTAAAAGTTTGCGATTTTTGGGGGCCGCATCACTAGCTGTTCAGGGCCGCATGCGGCCCGCGGGCCGTGGGTTGGACACGCCTGACTTAGAACTTAAGAGAGAAGTGGCCTTCCAAATGCTCTTGGGCACAGCTCTCATCATACATAGCCTGCCCAGACAATGTTCAGGGATGGTGGAAATTGGCAACCTACGTCACCTGGAGGACTTCAGACTTTTTGTCCCTGGCATATGTTATATTAGTCAATAAAAGTAAAGGTAAAGGTTCCCCCCGCACATTTGTGCAGTCGTGTCCGACTCTAGGGGCCGGTGCTCATCTCCGTTTGTTAGCCGAAGAGCCAGTGTTGTCCGAAGACGTTTCCACGGTCTTGTGGCCGGCATGATGCATGCAGAACGCTGTTACCTACCCACCGAAGTGGTACCTATTCATCTACTTGCATTTGCATGCTTTCGAATTGCTAGGTTGGCAAGAGCTGGGGTGAGTGCGGGAGCTCACTCTGTCACCCGGGAATAGGGATTCGAACCTCTGAACTTGAGATCTTCCAATCGACAAGCCTGGCATCTTACCCGCTGAGCCACCATGCCCCTCATATTAGTCAATACCAGCAGTCAATACCAGCAGTTTGGATCGCTTCTGAAAAGTAATAGGTAATGCAATTGCTACAGCAGAATACGGGTTATCCACTAATGACAGGTCCAACTCTACCTGTATTTTAGGTTAATTCTATGATGTAATTTTATTGTCCTCATTGGGATTATCCTGATTTACTGAAGTGTGAACTCTCAACTATATGTTATGTATTTATTTGAACTATGTGTAATATTTGGCGTCCACGCCATGAGTTACCTGTTGGTGCATGAAAACAACATATTTCAAAAGTGAAATTCTTAGGAATGCTTCTAAGGACCAAACTGCACCAGTGTGGAATAATTTATGATAACAATACTGGTGAGGTTGTTCTGACTTTTTTTTCTTAAATTAAAAAAATTAAATTAATAGTATCTGTAACCGATAGACTATAATGTAAAACATTAATATAAAATAATAGTAAAATGGCTAACAATGGCTGTTGTAAGAAGATTGCTGGTAGGTCTTCTTACTTATTTAGTAATATATGGCTTGGCAAGTTTAAGCGAAATAGAAAAGAAAGGAAGACAATAAGCAATAGGGTAGAGCAACTTCAAGGAGATTCATTCATTTATTTAATAATTTAGATATTTGCTTTTTCACCAACTGAAGGCAGCTTACCATCCATGAAAGAAGAAAATACAACCAAGAAAGAATACAAATATAATCAAGAAATAAACCCTATCTGTAAGGCATCCCTACTATCAATAGCACCCATTTGCTCTGTAGAACAAAACAGTCTTAAGAGCCTTCTTGTTGAGAGTAAGGAAGATGAACTGTATGGAAATATGCAAGACCATTACCTAGAGAATAGGGGCGTGGTGGCTCAGCAGGTAAGACGCCAGGCTTGTTGATCATAAGATCGCAAGTTCGGAGGTTCGAATCCCTAGCCCTGCGTGCGGAGTGAGCTCCCGCACTCGCCCCAGCTCTTGCCAACTGAGCAATTCGAAAGCATGCAATTGCAAGTAGATGAATAGGTACCACTTCGGTGGGTAGGTAACAGCATTCCGCGTGCGTCATGCGGCCACATGACCGCGGAAGCGTCTTCGGAGAACGCTGGCTCTTCGGCTAAGAAACGGAGATGAGCACCGCCCCCTAGAGTCGGACACGACTGCACAAATGTGTGGGGGGAACCTTTACCTTTATTACCTAGAGAAAGGGGGCTGAAATATTTCTAAAGTCCAGAGCAAAGAGATAACATTCAGACTTGCAAGATTATGTTATTAGAGCCAATCTCAATGAAAGTAATTTTACTCTTCCTGTGGAATTGATTTCCGGGTCTGGCCTTCCTAGTGGGGCCGACATCAACCTTGCAAGTCTGATAGTGCTGCGCCTCATCCCCCTTCTTATACTCCAGTGAATTTGGGAGGCATTTGTCTGAGCTACTTCCATTTTTTTTCCCAGAACTGTAAGCAAGCCAAAGGATGAAGACCTTGCAGAAATGAATGTCACTGGTGTTCCTTTTCTTTTTTTGTGGCTTTGCTAAAGACGTGTAGGCTTCAGAATTAGTAAAAACATATTTGCGTAATAGATTCAGGGGACATGGTAGTCACCAGGGCTCAGTGCAGAGCATCTGACCTCCTTTGAGGCTGAATCCAAGTCTCCAGAAATAGCTCGCTCTGCCCTGAGTTGGTCTGGGGATAATCTGTTCCAAAGCATTCTCTAGATCAAAAGCAGGTTTGGAAAAAAGGGGGTTCTTTCGCACTGGGAGGATTCTCCTTATAACATTAAAAATCCTGTTCCCTTTAGGAACAGAAACAGGAGTGTTTTCTTCTAAATTCTTTAATGGAGGGAGTGGTTGGAGTTCAGCCCCTACACTGCAAGTAGCCCTTCTGAATTCAACTTCTCTCCAAGGTCACTGTACCCTCAGCCTGAATCTGGTCCATGCATTCATCCTCGATCTCAAGACTATGTATGCACTATAGCCCCAGCTCGCTACAGAATGGGAATGTGACAGTTCCCAAATGCCACTTTGAGCCATATGTCTCAAGATAGCACTTCCTGTTTCTCAAGCTGGGCCACAGCCCTTTGTTGAAGTCTGGCATGACTAAGCATCTTTTTATCTCTGCACTGTAGCGTTGCTAGCTAGGCCATTGCTGTAGCATTAACCAGAACTATTTTGCCACTCTCTGAAGACATTTCTGTCCCATGTTTCCTAAATTTCTCCAGCCAGCTCTGTGCTGCCAAGAAATCTTATTTCCATAATATTTACAATTGTCCAAAAGGTGTGACGGGGCAACTTAGAATGATCTGAAATCAAGGGTGGCTTTGATTTGTAGACAGACAACCTTATTTTCCCCCCTCCCTACCATGGCAGAAAGGTTTGCTCCTTCTTCTCCTCTTCTTAATTGGTGCTTGTACATAATGCTGTCTGCAGCATGACAGAGCTCTCTGGAGGAACAGATTCAAACCAGAGCTTCACATATGGTGTGGTTCAGGATGGAGTGGGTTAAAGCCATCTGTTTTAACCTTGGGTATAGTACAATGTGTTTCAAATTGTCAGAACTGTCTCAGCATTCAGGATTTGTCCAGATTTGGAGCACAGTCCCACTAAATTCTGAGTGGCTAGTAAATAACCAACCCAAACCAAAAGCCCAATTGAACAGTTGTTCTTGTTCTTGTTCAGTCATTTAGTCGTGTCCGACTCTTCGTGACCTCATGGACCATAGCACGCCAGGCCTTCCTGCCCTCCACTGCCTCCCGGAGTTTACTCAAATTCATGTTCCTTACATCGGTGATGCTACCTAACCATCTCATCCTCTGCCGTCCCCTTCTCCTTTTGCCTTCAGTCTTTCCCAGCACCAGGGTGAGCTTCAGCTTCAGCATCTGAATTGAACAGTTAGAGGTTATAAATTCTGTAAAATTATTCTATGGGGAAACCAGGTTCTGATTGTGTTTTACAGCTTTATGGTTTTTACAGTTTGGGGTTTTTATTGTTGTTGTGAGACACTCGGAGTTGTGTTTTAAGATGGGCGGCCATACAAATCTTGTAAATAAATAAAAATAAATAGATAAATAAATAAAAAATACTCTCATTAAAACTAAAAGAGATAGCTACTACAGGATAGCTATATGAAGGACAATTGTGCAATATCCGAATTTTCATAGAATTCAAAAGATTCAGCTGAATTCTAGAAAGGCTTTAAGTGCATTAGAAATGTATGCCAGCTAATGTTATTACGTTGTTATGCTATGTTGTATACTGTAGGCTAAACTAGGAATTTGCAAACGTTTATGGAATAATGATGTGGATGTGTCTGTGTAGTCACCAGGAATCTAGCTTGACTCAAACAAGATTTTACTTTACTATTTAGAGATATAAGAAGCTCCCTTATACCTAATTAGATTATTGGCCCAGCTAGTTCTGTTTTCTCAAAACTGACAGGCAGATGTTCCCCGGCAGTTCTTAGAGCAGTTGTTCCCAGCCATACGTGGATGCTGAAAGTTGTTATGCTTATGCGCTATGTGTGTTCTGTACGGGGCGTGGTGGCTCAGCGGGTAAGACGCCAGGCTTGTTGATCGGAAGATTGCAAGTTCGGAGGTTCGAATCCCTAGTCCCGCATGACAGAGTGAGCTCCCGCACTAGCCCCAGCTCTTGCCAACCTAGCAATTCGAAAGCATGCAAATGCAAGTAGATGAATAGGTACCACTTCGGTGGGAAGGTAACAGCGTTCCGCGCGTGTCATGCGGCCACATGACTGTGGAAGCGTCTTCAGACAACACTGGCTCTTTGGCTAACAAACGGAGATGAGCACCGGCCCCTAGAGTCGGACACAACTGCACAAATGTGCGGGGGGTACCTTTACCTTTTTTTACTTTTTATGTGTGTTCTAAAACTGAATGCCAGCCCTTCCCCATATGGGAAGTCTTGGGATACTTAACCTTCCCTGAAACAGAAATCTCTGAATCATGTTTCTACAAACAAGCCTAAGCTGGCTTGTGCTGTCATAATGATATGAGCTTGAGAAATATTAGCTTGTCCTCTTGCACGGCTACTAGTTCCTTTGAACTGCAGATAAGAACATTGCAGATATACTGTACACTTGTGTCTGTTTGTGTACGTACGTTTCTTGGGGTGGTGATGATTCTGCTTCCCCACATCAGGGAAAACAGTTTATGCCACTGTTTCTTGATATGCTGCTTTACAATGGTTCAATTCACACAACATGCCAAGCAAAACCAAACAAGCGACGTTGTGTGAACCCAACCATTGTAGATTAATAGAATAATGAATTCACGTTGTAGTTGTGTATGCTATTGGCTTATCCTACAGACCCAAACTTCCCTGCTCTGATGAACAGGATCAATTCTTTACCAATACTGAATTTAGAGTCAATCTACTTATATGTGAAATGGGGGGAGAGCTTGTCATCTCAGACAGTAAAAGTGCTTCGTACATAGGAGACAGCCATATGTCCTCATTTATATTGTATTTACAATAAAATAATAATAATAACTATTTTTATTATTATTCGCAATACTTTTATTGAAGACTGTCAGAAATGTGTTTGAAATGGAACTATACACACAACTATCAGGTTTCTGGGCCAGAAAGTGAGTGAATAGTATCTCCAGGGGAAGAAGAACTTCTCCAACACTTTCTGAAAGGCAGGACTCGCTCTTAGTAGTATCAGTAGCCCTTTAATGATTGCAGTTGCATTGCCACTGAAACTCTAATCATATCTTTGGATTTAATTGAAGCACAGGAAGCCAGAAGCTTGCAAACCACCATAGATATGATTGTACAATGAAACAATTGTACAATGAAAGACAAGATATTCACAAACATCTCCTTGGCTATCTCCTAAGTACAAAAACACCATATTCCTCCGTTTGTGAAAATATCAACAAAATTTGATTCTCCTTTTAAATAATTTCTAAAGCAAATCCTTTTGCATCAGTTTGAATGAAAATTGGCAGGAAAAAATGCAGGAGAATCTCTTTCTGGTATTAATTTGAAAGGCTGTCCAATGCAAATATAGTCTGAAGTTAAAGAACCACAAGTGAAAGATTTGTGAGCCTAACAACACTTAACAGCTAGGGAGAAAGTGGAGGAGATACACAGATGTCATCATGTTTGCTATATAATCCCTGAGTGGTTGGCTAGACCATGCATCTATCAAGAGTTCATCTTCCCCACTATGTCTTCCATCTCATGCAAAGATACATAACTTGTTATAATAATCATCTCAGCCATCCCTAATAAATTTGTTAATGCAGTTTTTCTACAAACCTATGGACGCATCCAGGCAGCTGGTTTAAAGTGTATCCCTCCAGTTTGTGAGGGAGCACAATAGTAGGCCAGCATAATTTGGTCTGTCTACAGAGATGGTCTCTATTTTACCTTGGTAACAAAGTCAGTGAATGCTACTGTCTTAACAATTTGCTTTGAGCAAGTTAAGGTGCAAGGTTGGTGGATTTCCTGGCAACAGGAAAAGTATCTACCAATCACTTCCCCCCCCCCAACTGGGTGTGGGTAGGGCTGGTAGAAGAGGCAAGGTTTAGATGCCTAGAGAGGTCAGAGCAACCTATGCGGCAAAATGTTTCTTTCTGCAAGGGACTAACCAGCAGTCACATTACGGTGGTCCTGGTCTACTGCTTTCTCTAGTAATTGCAGAGAGCCAGGACATCTGCCTGGCAACCAGCCTGTCAAACCTATGCAGAAACAAATACCTGGCAAACAGCTCACTCTCCTGGTTAGGGTTACCAAAATGGCCATAAAGAGGAGTCAGAAGAATCTGGACAAGAAGAGGCATGCCTACAGCAGCTGAAAGCAGCCAAACAGAAGCTGGGCAGATCCCAGGCCTTGTTGTGAAGTGACCCAGATCATGCGTAGAACATGGTTTATGTCAGGAGAAAACTACTTCTAGGTTGGATCAGAGAACCTCAAAGAGATATGGCTTCAGCTCTGAGTTGGGGATGAGAGGACAGCCACATCATGGGGCTATTCCCTGACAGAAGGGTGAATGAGGCATCTTTGAACCCAAGTTGGGAGGCTGTGTTCTAGTGAGGGATAGTGGTTAAGATTTTGGAGTTTAAGGTTAGAAGCACAGAGATCCAGTGTCCACCCTCAGCCCAGAAGTTAACTGAGGGACTTTCTCTCTTAGCCCAATCTACCACACAGGATAGATGTGGGGAAAGAGTTATGTATGCTGCCTGGAGCTGCTGAAGGAAAGGCAGTATATAAATCTAATAAATAAACAAACATGTCCTGAGTCTTCCTTTTGGTAATGCACAATAACCTATTTAGTCTTGTCCACAGAAATATTTCCTTTTCTTTATTTTGAAGTCTTGTGCTAAACAGTTCAATTGAAATACATTCAAACTGTGTGCAACACATATTGGGAACTGGAGTCTGTTGTTGACAAGCTAACAATTTTATGGGAAGGTGTTGTGACGTCTTTATGTTATAAAACTGGTTAAAACTGGCAAAGCTGCACACACCCAAAACTAGCAAAAAATGTAGCTTGAAATGAGAACAAGAAAACCAGATGCAACTTTGAGCTTTTCTTAGACATACTCCCATTATGCAATCAATTTTTAAAAGCTGCTTAATTTACTGTCAACAATATGTTTAAATAAAACTTCTTGAAAATTTGGGTAAGGTCCAAATAAAAATTATATATATTTTTTTCAGGATTAGCAGCAAAACAAAGCAAGGCCTCATTTCAGATTGCTACCTTTATATTCATCTAGCAAAGAGTATCTAGACTTAAGAGTTAAATAATTTGGAACCTGGCTAATTGACGGAACTGTCATCCAGATCACCTTGGCCTGAGTTCTGATGTCTTCTGTAGGGCTGTGCAGATCAGTATACATCTGAATAATGTATAGTAATCTGTATTAAACCATGTTTTAACTTCCTTCCCCCAACATCACATTGACAAAATATGGCAGCAAACTGCCAACTGCAGTGCAATTTCCTGCCAATTTTTAGCAGGAAACAATTTTAAAAAGAAAGAAAGAAAAATAGGTGTGTTAAGCCTTGGATACACAGAAGGTTTATCTCCTGAAGGAAAAAAGGGGGGAAAAAGTTGAAAACCCTGGCTGGCCCCACTCTTTAACAGAGCAACGAGCCTTCCAAATATGCTTTCAAGTGCAGAAGAAAAGGATACATGTAACTCTGACCCAAAATAAACCTTGGTATTGACAGTGTTGATTGGCTGCCTCCACAATGTCACTAATCCAATCCAGAGGCCAGTTATCACTTACCCAAAAACTCCCTTTTATTATTTTTTTAAATGAACAAGGCAACATATGAATAACATACCTATTATGAATGAGTGAACATTCTTGAAACCCTTTTAAAAGTACTGTATGTATGTAGTGTCTGTGGGGATGGTTGCAAAGGGATGATCAAAATTAATGGCTAGACTAAACAATGTATGCCAGTCACTTCTAGGGCTACCAGATATGGGCTGCAAAAATCTGGATGGTGATAAAAAGTTAAGAGTTTCTGCATCTCTTTGTTGCCATTTAGGAGTGCTCCAGAACCCATATCACCTTTAAAGCCAGGGTTGTGTGTTTTATAGTATGTCTATCTTCTTAAACACACTAGGTTGGTATCTCAGTTTGGGAATGAATGTAAGTTATATTAATGTGAAATTGCACACAGATATACATAGATATGTGTCTTCAGGGCAGTGTATTTCTTGTGTTTATACATATAAACAGGATTGCCATATCCTTTCCATCTTAGCTATTATGATGTCGTACTCATTTAATGACTGTTCATTTAGTGATTGTTCAGACTTATGATGGTGCTGAAAAAACTGACTTACAACCAGTGCTCACACTTACGACTGTTGCAGCGTCCCCACAGTCACATGATCACAATTTGGGTACTTGGCAACCAGTTCTCATTTATGACCATCGCAGCATCCTGTGGTCACGTGAACACCATTTTCGATCTTCCTGGCCAGCTTCTGGCAAGCAAAATCAATAGGGAACTCCATGATTTGCTTAACGACCATGTGGTTCGCTTAACAACCATGGTGATTTGCTTAATGACCACTGCAAAAAAGGTCGTAAATGTTGGAATCATCAGGGGTCAACTCAGCATCGTCTCATAAGCATAAGGGGGGTCTTTTCTAGTAAAACACATCTCTATTGTGCTTGTGGGATGTCACATGGGTCACCTGATTTCTACTTCCTTCTTCTTGAGTTTGGGGGATTAACAACCTCCATTACTCCTTGGGCACACCTGCAAGCAGGAGGGCTGCACAATGCAGCTCTCGACCTTACATCTATAATAAATAAATTTTATAAATAAATAAATCTCGCTTGCACGCAGATCTACCATGAATCTACTTGTATCCAGATCTATTGAATAAATGTAAGCTATCTCTATTTTTCTTATCTAACTAATGTGTGAAGACTGAATTTATTTCTGAACGTAATTAAGCTTAAAGTGCAAGTTCCCTGCTGGTCCACACCTCTACTCTGCAAGATTGTTGTTAGCTGCTTGGAGTTCTTTTATTAACCTTCAAAACTCCATTAGTTAAATCAGGTCAGATTCACTTAATGACCGCTTCGCTTAGCAACCGAAATTCCGGTCTCAATTGTGGTCATTAAGCGAGGACTACCTGTACCACATTCTCTTCAATCAAACTGAGAATTCAACCACACAATTCCCAGAATTTGCAAGTCTGCTAATATAAAATCCTCTCTTAAGCAGACTATAAAACTGCAAAAATGGCCTGTGATTTGGATTACTAGCCCCTCACTCTAATATACATATATGCATTACCTTTTATAGAAACGTTTAATATTTAACCCTGATGAAGACCATTTATTACACTGCTCAAAGAATAGCAGCTGGCAAATATCATCTCTTGGCTTGTTTGCTTTCACTTCACTTCACTTCTTTTGTCTTTTTTAGTTTTAAAGAGCTTTCTTAATTGATTAGTTAATACAACAAATACTGGGGGGGAAAGGGACTTACAAAAATCTTTAAGTACACAAGCAATGCTATTGTCTTGCCTGTTGGCTCCAGCACTTAATCAAAAGTGCAGAGGCTGCATGGAGCCTATATGCGTTTGTTTAATGTGCGAAGTGAGAATGGAGCCAAGTGGGAAGATTTTTAATCATGCAAATTCTATTGGTAACATTTTCTGTCTGCTTCTTTAGCATCCCCCTTTTTTATTCCTCAGCCTTGCTACTAATCCCTTTGATATGTTCCAACAGAGTGCAGTGCCTCTGCTCTTCATAGTAAACTCGAGTCCCACTGCCAGTACATTATGTTCTCAGTTAGCATAGTGACGTCAAGTGGTATCTGGCTCTTGGTCAGAGAATGTTGTTGGGAAGGAATGTATGAATGAATGAATGAATGCGGATTTCAGTTCAGAGGGTAGCAGATGCCCTCGTGAGCCAATGAATCTTCATCTTTTCAGTATTAGCCAGTTGAGGGGCAGGTGGGCATTATCTCCCAGAATATCTGCTTACTCTCTCCGGAAGGATGAGCAGGAAGAATAAAAGTGTCCAAAGCAAAACTCTTGAAGGGATGAAAAACCAGGGCCTGATGTAGCTCACATGGAGATGCATTCATTTTTTTAAAAAAGAACCTTAAAAAACAGGTCTCCCCCTCCCTGCCTTTTAGGAAAAAAAAATGATTGACAGATTTATCCTTTGATAAATCTCAACCTCCTGCCTCCTGAAATAAGTGGCGGTTTTTTTCCCTTCCCCCCACCAAAGGGGGCAATAAAACAATGAGAGTTTTGTTTTTAGAGTTAGCTCCCCCTACTGGTGGGCGTGGTGGCTCAGCGGGTAAGACGCCAGGCTTGTCGATTGGACGATCGCAAGTTCGGAGGTTCGAATCCCTATTCCCGCGTGACAGAGTGAGCTCCCACACTCGCCCCAGCTCTTGCCAACCTAGCAATTTGAAAGCATGCAAATGCAAGTAGATGAATAGGTACCACTTCGGTGGGAAGGTAACAGCGTTCCGCGCGCATCATGCGGCCACATGACCATGGAAGCGTCTTCAGACAACGCTGGCTCTTCGGCTAACAAACGGAGATGAGCACCGGCCCCTAGAGTCGGACACGACTGCACAAATGTGCGAGGGGAACCTTTACCTTTACCTTTTACCCCCTACTGGTGAAGGACAAGAACTTCAGTCTTTTCATTGCCCAGAGGAAAGATGAAGTGGAAGAGAGAAGTCATTTTTTTAGTGTGGTTTTGTGGAAACAAGGGACCCATTTTGCTTCTCAGAATATTCACCCTCACATAAAAACAGCAGGAAAAAGCAGCCCTTTGGGTTTTTTTTAAAGGGGTGCAGTGGGTTCTTACTTCTCTGCAAGACTTAAAGAAAATTTGTGTCTTCAAGTCAGTTTTGAGTCCTGGCAATGGCCCAGAGATCACCCTAGAATTCTCACTTCAGGCACAAATGACCAGGCTCAAATTATCCTACTCTGGACACATTATGTGAAGGTTCATACTGGCTGGGGAATTCTAGGAGTTGAAGTCCATGTTATCTCAAAGTTGCCAAGGTTGAGAAACACTGCTTTAACCACTAGGGGCCTATATAAATCATAAACATTGATGACATCATGTTTGGCATGATATCATCACACAAATGATGCCAATTAATAAATTTCAGTAATGATACCTATTTATTTATTTTATTTTATTATTAAATTTATATACCGCCCATCTCACTATAAAAGTGACTCTGGGCGGCTTACAAATAAAAATTATAAAACCATTATAAAAAATACAAAAAATAGAAGAAGATAAAAGAGGGAAACTGAAAGACAGAGAGAGCGTCTTAAGCCACCAACCACCCCCAGGGCTGCCTATCACTCTTGGATCCCCAAGCTAGTTGGCAGAGCCAGGTCTTGACGCTCTTCCTGAAGGCCAGAAGAGTGGGGGCCAACCTCACCTCAGTGGGCAAGGTGTTCCACAGGGCAGGGACAGGGCAGAAAAGGCTCTCCTCCTCGACCCCGCCAGTCGAAACTCTTTAACCGACGGGGTCCGCAACATGCCCTTCCCGCTGGACTGGGTGGGACGGGTCAATGTATTTGGGACGACACGGTTCCTCAGGTAACCTGGGCCTATGCCATGAAGGGCTTTAAAGGTCATAACCAACACCTTGAATTAGACCCGGAAGCACACCAGCACCCAATGCAGCTTGTGCAGCAGAAGTGTTACATGCTCAGCCCTAGAGGCACCCATAACTTCATTTCATGATGCAAGTGACATCAATTGCCTATGATTTATCTTATGCCATCTCAAAAACGTGAAAAAGGGAGTGAAAGAATTTAGCTCTATCTACCCTGCGAGGTTATAAAAGGTGTGCTAATGGACTGAATCCAGTTTACAGGCCACCTTTTTTTACATCCCTGCTCTATTTTGAAGAAATGTAAAGCCTAATGGCGATGAAAAATAAAGAACCATAAGAAAAGGGAAAAGGCGATGAAGTGTTTGTACCTGGCCTGCAGTGTAAGACAGCACAGATGCAAGTCATCTGCTCACAATCCCCCCACACCATATAGTCCTTTCCTTTCCTTTACAACATTACTTTTCATTATGATATTTTTTTTCTAAATTTGCAGATGTGTATATGTGTATATATAGAGTGAGTTGGGGGAGATATAAATACAGACATATTCAATTGTTCATAGACTCATAGAATCATAGGGTTGGAAGGGACCTTGGCGGTCTTCTAGTCCAATCCCCTGCCTAAGCCCAAGGTAGGAATCCTCATACCATCTCGGACAAATGGTTGTCCAATCTTTTCTTGAAAACCTCCAGCGATGGAGCATCCACAACTCTGGGAGGCAAGCTTAATAAATAAATATTATATATATATATATATATATATATATATATATATATATATATATAGTGTGTGTGTGTGTGTGTGTATATATATATATATATATATATATATATATATATATATATTAATAAATTATATAAATATTATATATATATATATATATATATATATATATATAAAAAATTATATAAATAAATAAATTAATAAATAAAAAACTGCTTAATAGTTCTCACTGTCAGGAAATTCCTCCTTATTTCCAGGTTGGATCTCCCTCTGACGAGCTTCCACCCATTGCTTCTTGTCCTACCCTTCTTGTACTACCCTCATATGTAACCCAGTTACACATACTGTATTTTCTCTTGGGTCCTGTTTTCTGGGGTATTTGTCAGTGGCCAATGAGGTATATCAACAAAATAATATGAAACATTCCATTTAAATAGACCGACACCCAGAAGGGCAACTAGGGTCTATGTCACCTGGGGCAAACATGGATTCTGCACCCCCCCAGGAAACATTCAGTATACAAATACTATTTTGTCATTTTGGTGTCCCCCCCCAACACGGCGTCTGGGGCACATGCCCCGCTTCCCCCCCCCCTTAGTTGCGGCCCTGCCGACACCACACATATCATGAACCTTGTAATCACAACCACAGGGAAATAAGGTCCACTGAAATTAATGGGACTCTCTAAAACTTAACGCATTTAAGTTTCCCCCCATGCCCTGGAATATTAATTGAACTGATTAGCACAAGCTTCCAAATTAAGCGAAAGGAGGACTTCTGGTGGGAATATGGCCGACTGAACTGTTCTGCTTGCAAGTGCTGTGGGCAGACCTGACAGCGTGGTTTTTTTTGGGGTGCATGCAGGCTTTTCCTGGTGCCCTAGAGCATTTTCACGGACAGAAAACCCTTAGAATTAACCCATTTGTACTTCGGAACATCGCCTCGTAGCCTGAGGACTGCAAACAGTGTTAGCGTTAATCTGGTAAGAGGACGACGGGAGTCGGGGACGCCATCATTTTCCAGACCACGCTGCAGCCCTTAAGGGACAATAGGTCGAGCCTTTCCCATTTCTAAACCACCCAATGTATATATTTTTAAAGTTTTTCTACCCTAAGAGAGGCTTTCTACAGCAAGAAGAAACAAACTCTCTTGGTGCTTATCATTGTTTCTGGATTAATCTTAAAATTTTCTTTTAACTGTTGGCTTACTTCCCATTTAAATTTTAAGGAGGACTGAGAATAAATAATCATCTCGTTACTATTTTTGTAATTAATTTGAAGGATTTAACATTTTCCTACATGTTGACTTTGCTGTTTTGAGATTTCAGTTTTTCTATCCACTTTCTTTGGGTGCCCTAGGTGCTGGTTAGAATACTTTCTCTTTTGTCAGTATCACTCAATTTCACTCAATAACTTTTGGAAGCCTTCTATTGACCCACTAGCTCAGAGCTTTCCAAACTGTGTGTCGCAACACAAAAGTGTGTCGCCACACACAGCGTGGTGTGTCGCCACACCACCCGGAAGCGGCGGCGCGCGCTTGCACGGCGGCCGCCATGCATGCGCGCGCTGCCGCACGCCCCCCGCGCCGCCGCACGCCCCTCCCGCGCCGCCACCGTGTGCGCGTGCGCCGCCGCACGCCCCCCTGTGTCGCCGCCGTGCGCACGCGCCGCCGCACGCCCCCCCGCGCCGTCACCGTGCGCGCGCACCACCGCACACCCCCCCGCGCCCCCCCGCGCCGTCGCCGTGCGCGCGCGTGTCGCCGCCGCCGCCGGGTGTGTCGCCAGCGGCGGCACTTTGGAAAGCCCTGCACTAGCTCCTATCTGTGCTAGCCAAGTATCCAGGGGGCGCCATAATTTACTGTCTGAAACATGGACGACCTTAAAGAAATACTCTCAGAGTTTCGTTCTGAGCTTCGTTGTGACTTTAAACAGCTTCTCCAGGATACCTGCCAAACAATTCTGCAAGATATTTGGGATATTGCACAAAATATCAGTTTTAAAATGTGTCAGCTGGTTGAGGATGCTTTGGAGGAAGAAGAAGAAGAGTCTAACCAAGAGCAAGATGCTTTTACTGACAGTGAGATTAGAGGCTTCGAGGAAATGCCAGAAGACAAATATACTTTGGTGTTGAAGGAGTTAAGATATGCAAGATATTGCTGGTTTTGTCTTTCTGAAGGATTGTTTTGGGAATGAAGCAGTTCCTTTTTGTGGGATGTTTTTAGTTGAGGAATCGGACTCTGTAAGGGGGGCAGTTGGGCTGTTTGACTTTTATATGAAAAATGCCTTATGTGTAATATGGAGACAAGTAAATGTTCTGGTTTATTTTGAGGTGGGATAAGAAATGAAGAATATGTATGTGGATTGATATTAAGGCTTGTATGATTTTATTTTTCTTTAATGATTTGGATTAAGATGTATTCTATTGTTTTTAAAGTTTGTTTGACTTTTTAAAGATTTATAAGACATAATAAGTAGTGTTTGGTTATAGGTTTAATAGGGTTAAGACTGTTATAGTATTATTAAGTATAAAAGTAGAAAATTTAAATATAATTTGACTTCTATTACAGTGGTTAGAAATATATAGAATAGTAGTAGGAAGGAAATATTAAATAAATGGGTTCTTTTTCTGGGGGGAAGTGGATTTGGATGTTTATATATTTGTTTATTTCTTTTCTTATATATATAAGGGGAAAGAGCAATTGTTTTTAGTTTTACAATGTGTTAATGGAATGACTTATAGAAATAATGTGATTTTGGTTAGACATAGAGTAAGGGATTAATTATGGAAATTGTTGTATAGTCGGAAGTCATCTTGTTATGTAATCACTAAAAATATTTTCTTTTTCTGTTTTCTCACTTTCCCCCCCTCTTTTTGTAGTTTTTTTGCTTTTTTGTAGTTTTTATCTTTTCTTAAACTCAATAAAATTCTTATTTTAAAAAAAACAAATTAAGTGAAAGGAAATATTCCTGCAGACAAAAGAACACTACTGTGTTATGGACACACAGACAAACGCTCAGCTCAAACATGACCTTTAGAATGTAAACTGCCCCAACAGCCTTTCTACCCATGGAGAATTTCATGAACTTGTTCAATTAGATTTCAACATACACAATAAATGACAGAAGGTGAATATAGAATCAGCCTGGGGTAGTGCTTAAAATGTTGGTTTAGGACTAAGGAAACTCAGGTTCAAATCCACTCTAAGCCATAGAAGCTCCCTCGTGACTTTGGGCCAATCTGTCTATCTTAGCCCAAGGTATTTCACAGGGTTGCTGCTGTGAGGGGAAAATGAAAGGAGATCCTCGTGTAAGCCATCTTGAGCTCTTGGTGGAAAAATGGGATATCAATCAATCAAATAAAAAAAAATCTGGATATTTAAAATCAACTAGCATTAGGTATAGCTTTTGAAAATACAGGTAGTCCACGATTAGCGGCTGCCTCATTTACAAGTGAAAGGAAAGCTGAAATAAGATCATAAGCACAGTCGTGGTTTCATTTAGTGACTGCTTTGCTTAACGACCAAGTTGCCTGTCCCAATTGTGGTTGCTAAACGAGGACTACCTGTAGTTTATGAAAATATAGATTAGCTACAGTAAACCTTTGTGTGTGTGTGTGTGTGTGTGTGTGTGTGTGTGTGTGTGTTTGAGTCAGTCTTGACTCCTGGTGACTACCTGGATGACTCTGCAGTTCTTTTGATAACATTTTCCTAACTGGCTTCCCCTTGCCTTCTTCTTCCTAGGGCTGGGAGTGAATGACTGTCGCAAAGTCACCCAGCTGGCTTTGTGCCTAAGGCAGGGCTAGAACTCACAGTCTCCCAGTTTCTAGCCCAGTGCCTTTAACCACTGCACCAAACTGACTCCCTGAAGTAAAGCATCAATATCTGGTTAGAGCCAGGCTCTGATGGCCAGATGCTGTGGACAAATAGCTAGGATTGTCTTCATCATGATGTGCTTTTCAACTTTTCAAATGTTTGTTCTCTGTTGGAGACAAAATGCGGGAGTAGAGGGGCCGTTTCTCTCAAACAAGAAGGCAATTAAAGCAAACTAAACTGAACAATACTTTGTCTTTTTACATTGCCCTATTAGCTACAACTAAAGTCATCCTTGTTTCAAAGGATGTGAGAGACAATGTAAATAATCGTGGAGAAGAATAGGGACATAGTGACGTCAATTGTAATTCTCCCTCTGCATTAAAATAAAAAAGTATCCTACAAGTTAAGCTCAAGTCTTGAATGTATTCATGTCAGTTTCCTGGCATGATCCTTCCTTCTTCAATATGCTTTTTGGACTTCCCAGACCAGCCCACTGAAGATCATTCAGTGGCCTGTTAGAACCAGTGAATGGAGCAGAGCTTAACGTTGTGTAAACTCGTGGGCAGAAAAAGGAATATTGTTTAAAAACACAGCCTTTGAGCATGTTAGAGAGATTCAGGTTCTTATTCTTACACTTTTAGCCCACCCAAGCATAAAGAAACACACCCTTAGACATTTCAGGTACAAAAAGTAAGTACAAAAGAGTTTTTACATTTATTTTGTCCAGGTACAGCCATTTCAGTAGAAAAATGGTTTCAGTTCTTCTTTCTGTTCCCTAAACTGAATACCTCTGGCCCTGTTTGCTGCCAGAGGTTGCGTGGAGAAAGGGGGAAAAGCCTCTGGAGTTGAGGCCTAGCACATGGCCTCTCCATGGAAGGAGCTAAGGCACGTGCATCCTACCCCATCGGTGGAAGAATCAGAGAGAGAGAAGAGGAAGTGGGAGGGGCAACAAGCAGCTTCCTCTAGTAGCACAGAGTTTGCCTCCTAGAGCAATCACCCATATGCTAATGAGGCATGCTTGATTTGCCGGATTCTAACACCCACTGCCCATACAAATAGTAACCAGGCCTCTCTGCTTAGCTACTGAGCTCAAGCAAGGTAGACTGGGTGCTACCACTTGCTGTGACCCCTTTGTTAAAATATTGTTAAAGAAAAAGGTAGATTTTCTAGAATACAAGTTGGCAGCTCCTGGGAGATACAGATGACCAAGGGTGAAATGAAAGTCATTCTTCCTACTGCTTGTGTACTCTGATGTTGCTATTATGACTTGTGACTTACTAGAAATCTGAGTAGGTGAGCTCTGTAGATAATGAAATAATACAGTTTGAAGGGACCATTGAAATCAGGGGTGAACAATATTATTTTGGCCAGAAGCTGCACTTTTAATATACTGTATTTTGCCTTCCAGAGGCACAAACCAGATGGCATCACTGGGTGTGGTCACAACGTGACTTCTTTTCAGGTTTTGTGGGATTGTAATGTTTTAAGGAGTAATAAGGACCTTGCAGAGACTGAGGACATCCTCTTGCCCCTTAACCCTTTAGAAGGAAAAATCAGCCTAATGGTGGACAGTTGGGTTTTTAGAAGCCCTTGAAATCATCCAAAGTAGAAACCTCTAGGTCAAAAATGTTAGCTCTGCCCATTCCAGTGATACTCTGTATAATGGTTGCTGCATGGTTCATAACCCCACAGGCTGATGATTGTCCACCCTTTTATAGGCCATTATACTTAACCTCTGGCCAGTGGAGGAATCCAGATTAAAACAACCCTAACAATTGCTGTCCAACCTTTGCTTGAACATATCCAGCAAAGGGGAGCCCATCACTTCCCGTAATCATTGGTTGCATTGTCAAGCTTAGTTTTTGCTAATGTTGAATTCATATTTGCTTGCCTGTAATTTAAGATCATTATTCTGCAATGAAATCTTTCCAAGCCTTCTTGGCATTAAAAAAAAAATGTGCTTAGAATCTTTTCTGCTCAAAAAGCTTCAAAGCCTCCGGGCCTGTGATCTCTCTGCCCATTCACCATAGATTATGATTTATATTATTGCTATTTGTTCAATTATATCCTACCTTTCTCTCAAGAGGGCATTCTAGGTGGCTAACAGGAAAGCAAGCAAGCAAACAAACAGATGTTCTACTGGAAGCCACAATGCATAAGGAAGGGAGTTAATGAGATGGCTTTTTAAAAAATTCCTAACAGCTGTGGGGGGAGATTTTTCTGGAGGTCACAATATGCCCAATTCAATGCATACATCTCCCATAAATTAACCCCATTATATATAGTGCACTGGGTTCTTGTTCCTATGGATTGATTCACCATGCTTGTGATTTTGTATTGTTCCATGGTTGCCTTAGGCTGCCTGTACAGTATATGTTGGAATTCATGCAGACCCCCTGTAGTTAGTAAAGCAAGCAGCAGAAAAAACTATTCCTGACTCTTGCATCCTTTGTTTGATGTGTAGAGTTACCCAACAGAGTGGGGTAGTACCCAACAGAGTGGGGTAGTACCCAACAGAGTGGGGTAGTAGTCAAGATATTGGACTGGGGAGTCCACTCCCAGCCTTGGAAACTGACTGGATGGCTTTGGACAAATACTATCTCTCAACCCAACTTCTTCTCCCGCTATGAACTGCTATGTACATTGCTCTTAGCCTCTGGAAGAAAGATGGGATATAAATCTAATGAATCAATATTTAACTGAGAACTAAAAGCCCATCTTCCATTTACCTTATTTCATCTGCCAGGGAAGAGTCTGAAAGCAGATGATGATTGGGGTGGGGGGTGGGATATTTTATGAAAATTTAGGAAAAACTCAGGTAGAATTCTCTACTGAAGGGGATTATGAATGGAATTTGCTATGCAAAGCCTTAGATGACCCAGTGACGTGAGTGTGCAACACATCAAGGTATTCTTAATAAGTTCCCACAAATTGGCTTAAGCAGAAGTTGGAAAACATCCTCTGGTAAAAAAGAAAACACGTTATCCTTTGCTTTTAAGAGAAATGGCTGTCTTGTTAAAAGGAGCTGAGTGGTCAGTTCTGAAAATCCACAGCTCAAGGGCAGCCTGGTTAAAAGCACTTTAAGCATAGCATTGAATTCATTTTATTCTGTTTACCAAAGTTGGGAACAAGATTCTTAACTTGGTAAGTGTACTCCATGTGACATACAAAATGACTATAAAAAATGATAAAACCCAGATGGTACAAACACATTTAAAAAAAGAAAAGGGATAGCAGCATTCCATCTAAAAAACAAGAGAAGTCAACATTCTGCACCACTTTATAAGACCTAGCAACCAGAGATACCTAATGCAAGAAAGCAAATGGATCTCTTTTGGAAGGCAATTCAAGAAGGCCAGTCCTACTGCAGAAAAGAATTTGCTCGTGCGATTTCAAGCTCTAAACAAGCTCTTTCACATGCAATGGGTGATGCTTCCACACTAAATAAATTAGAACTAGTAGGATGGAAATATATGTTTGGACTTAAAGCAGCATCTTTCTATCAAGGGCAGCTGGTGAATGCCAACCAGGCAGAAGTCAAAAGGGGAAACTGGTTTGCAGGCCCACTCACATCCATAGTAAGATGGTAACTACTCCCCTCTACAGCAAGGATTAAGCATCCTCCATGGTCTTGGAGCCCAACCCTGAGCATTTTAGAAGGCCCCACACAAAAATTAAGCAGAACAGCTATTGGGGTGATAGCATGAAATTATCTTGCACTTCCAAGAGAGGAAGTGTCCTCCCACTCTTACACCAACACAAAATAAACTTCTTACTTTCACTACATCTCCCATGTTTCTTCCTGGAACACCTGAATTGTCCTCTTGTCTTTTTACTTTTTATTTCAAAATGCAAAGGCATCACCCTTTTGTGCTTTGCTTCAAATCTTTCTTTTATCTTTATTTTCAAAATAAAATAAGGCATATTTTCCTCTTTTTTTTCAAGTATTTTTATTGATTAAAAAAAAGGAAAAAAATACATATTTACATATACTTACAAACATTATAGACATAATACAATGCATTTAAAAGTAAACTATAGAGAGAGAGAAAAAAAGAAAGGAAAGCGTATAGATAGAAAATTTAAAAGTGAGACTTCCAACTATCCATATGAAGAATCTAAAATTATTACTAAAGTATTTTCTGCATTGTTATATTATTTAATATCTCTATTTCTCTATTTATATATATTATTTACATTGTTATATATCCATTTGGATCTTTTGTGTTGTCTCGATGAATTTGAAAAAAGGTTTCCAACAGATTGTAAAGTCTTCTATATTTTTGTTGTTTAATTGGTCGGTCAATTTTGCCATTTGTGCTAAATCCATTGCCTTATCAATGGATTTAAAATAAGGCATATTTTCCCATGTACATATTGAGGTAGATGATATACCTGCTACACACGAGCTCTTTATATGCGTTTGTGTGTGTATATATATATCTCTGTGTGTGTGTGTGTGTGTGTGTGTGTGTGTATACGTGTGTGTGTTTGTGTATATATATATATATATATACACATACCGCCCAGGGTCCCTCCTTGTGGGGAAGATGGGCGGGATATAAATATGACAAATAAATAAATAAATAAATATACTGTATATATATGTGTGTGTGTGTGTGTGTGTGTATATATATATATATATATATATATATATATATATATATAGATAGATAGATATCCGCCTAGAGTCCCCTCCGGGGGAGATGGGGCGGTGATATAAATTGAATTATAAATAAATAAAGAATATGTATACACACCATGGGGCACGATGGCTCAGTGGTTATGACACCAGGCTTGTCGATCGGAAGGTCGGCGGTTCGGGACCCTAGTGCTGCGTGATCGAGTGAGCTTCCACACTCGCCCCAGCTCTTGCCAACCTAGCAATTCTAAAGCATGCAAATGCAAGTAGATAAATAGGTACCACTTCGGTGGGAAGGTAACAGCGTTCCATGAGCGTCGTGCTGGCCACATGACCACGGAAGCACTGGCCCCTAGAGTTGGACACGACTCTGCAGGGGAAAACCTTTAACTTTACCTATATGTATACACACAGTGTGTGTGTGTGTGTGTGTGTGTGTGTGTGTATACTGTATATATAATCCCTATATTTATTTATTTTATTTATTTATTATTTAAATTTGTATTACCGCCCATCTCCCCCAACCGGGGGACTCTGGGTGGTTCACAATAAAACAGATTAAAAACATGAATATAAAATTACAACATCAATAAAATAATTATAAAATCCAAGTGGAATTGATGTTAATAATAGGGTGGGCTTCATGGCACCAGCCACCCCCAGGAGGAACTGTTAACATTACCATCCCGAGCCAGGCAGCAGAACCAGGTCTTCAAGTCTTTCCGGAAGGTTGGGAGCGAGGAAACCCGCCTCAGTTCCAGGGGCAAGATATTCCAAAGGGCGGGCGCTACTGCAGAGAAGGCCTGCCTCCTGGACCCCACTAGATGGAATTATTTTGTTGATGAGGTCCGTAGCATGCCCTCTCTGCATGACCGAGTGGGGCGGGTTGATGTTCTCGGGATGAGACGGTCCCTCCGGTAGCCTGGTCCCATGCCATGTAGGGCTTTAAAGGTAATAACCAACACCTTGAATTGGTACCCAATGCAGCTCACGCAGCAGAGGTGTCACATGAGCCAATCTTACAGCACCAATAACTGTCCTCGCGGCCGCATTTTGGGCCAGCTGAAGCTTCCGGATACACTTCAGGGGTAGCCCCATGTACAGTGCATTGCAGTAGTCTATATGGGAGATGACAAGGGCATGAGTGACTGTTCGGTGGGCATCTCGGTCCAGGAATGGGCGCAACTGACGCACAACCCGAAGTTGCGCAAAGGCCCTCCTGGCCACGACTGCCATCTGCTCTTCGAGCAGGAGTCGTGAGTCCAGGAGGACCCCCAAGTTGCGCACCAGCTCCGAATGGGGCAGTGCCACCCCATCCAGGACCAAAGATGACAACTTCCTGGATCCCAGGAGGCCATCAATCCACAGTCACGCCATCTTACCAGGGTTCAGCTGAAGCCTGTTGTTCCCCATCCAGACCCCCACAGCCCCCAGACACTGAGATAGGGCGGCGACTGCATCACTTACTTCACCTGGGATGGTGATATACAATTGAGTATCCTCAGCATATTGATGATACCTCATCCCGTGGTGATGGATGATCTCACCCAGTGGCTTCATGTAGATGTTAAACAGGAGAGGAGAGAGCACCACACCCTGCGGCACCCCACACAAGAGGGGTCGTGGGTCAGATCTCTCCTTTCCTATCACCACCTAAAATCCCTATATGTCTAAGTGACAACAATGATTCAGAAGATGGGAAACAAATCTGTGAAGCAATGAAAATCTTCCGGCCTTGCTGTGTAAGAATAATTTCTTTCTATATGAATACGCCTTAAATGAATATATGAATCCTCATATCAAAGGTTTCACTGCAAGTAACAGCTTCCTTCACTGTTAGAAAACACAAGACTATCAATATCACAGTATCAGGATTCAGCAAATGTATTTATAGTTCTGGTGTAAAACATTTAAAAAGTATATGCAGGGGTGCGCAACATACCTCTGTGCACCTAGCATTTGACATCTCCTGCAGGCCATTCCCATCTCCTAAGCAACATTCATTCCTCCTGAACTGGCCGGTAGAGGCAGAAACTAACTGTCTTACAGTACTTCCGTAAGTACTTCTGTACTTCTGACACCTCCACGTCACAGTGTGTTCCAACCTTTCCTTAGAACAGCTGAATTATTATTATTTTAAATGGGAAGAGACTTTATTTATTCATTCATTTATTTATTCAAATTTTATAGCTGCCCAACTCTGGTGGACTCTGGGCAGCATACAACCCCCCCCCCCCAATCCATAAAAACAGATAAAACATAAAACCACACAGACAGGCCGGACTAAAATGATTTTAAAAGCAACACAGATGAAGCTTGGGTACCCATTAGTCTGCAGACTCCAGTCTGCAAAGTTAAGCAGCAAAATATATCATGAAAACTTTGTTCTCTTGGCATGTTTTCTTTTATTTAGTCTGTGCCAGAACTTTTGATATGTAAAGTGGGAAGAAGATAATGGAAAGAAATTAAAAGGACCTCCCTAAAGGTTGCTTGGCTGTGTTGTGTTACATTATGTTGTGTGTGCGTGTATATATATATATATATATATGTTTGTGGGCAGAAGTTCAGAGAGCAGCTCTTGGTTCAGCTTCAGCCACTTTGCTCATTTCTAAGTGGAACCAGCTGCATTCAACATCTAATGTACATGGCTTCCAGCACTGCAAAACATTTGCATGAAACAGATTTTTCTTGATCTTATTTATTGTCCTGAAGTAAAAAAGTGTATCTGAAACAAAGGTCAAAGTCCTAATCCAGAACAAATTGTGCATCTACAAATATCTTGTATACATTCAAGGAATAAATATGTTCCTTTGTTCTCTGTTCACTCAGGCCTGCCGTGATCCCTTTTCACCCTTTTGTGGTGAAACGTATGAAACTCGGGACAGGGCTGCATGTCCTATGGCCTTTTGCCACATGTGGCCCTTCCAAAAACCGACTGCCTGTGTCAGGAACGTGCACTGCAGTTCCTACACTGAGTGAGGAGGAGGATCTTCAGCTGACCTCCTGAGTTCTTTCCTGCTCTATCATTCTTTGATGGTTGGAAACTTCCTTCTAGGATGAATTCCCAACCATGTGCGATAGCTGCAAATCTACCTATTTAATAGGGCTATGTGAAGCTTTGATTCAAAGGCAATTTGGTTGAAATGAACATTCCAATTATGTAGCCAGCTGTGATATATGGAATCAAAATGGGTACCTTGAAATTGATTCAGCAATTTGAAGGATTTCTACATCTTGAGAAAAAGGTTGCTGGGATTTGCTGTTAGATACCAGCTGGGCAGGTCCAGCAGAGGTGATGGTCTGCATCTATGGAGGGCCATAGAGGAGATGTACTATCTGTACCCTTTTCAGTTTGGATTCAGGATAGTAATATGGCACAGAGATCATGTTGATTGTTCTTGTAGATAACCTACGATGGGACCTGCAGTCCTCCTTGTTTTAGCTGACTTCTCAGCTTCCTTCAATATCATCAATCATGGTATTCTTCTGGACTGCCTCTGGAGTGGGGTAGTGTGTTGCAGTGATTCTCCTCCTATCTTTGGGATTGGTTCCGGTTGGTGGTGGTAGGGGGAGAGAAGTCAAGCCTTAAGGCCCTTCTGCGTGGGACAGGTCATCTGCTGGCACAGGATCAGGTATTATTTTCTATGCTGTTGATACTCTGCTGTATATCGCAAGCCTGAGCCAAACAGGAAATGCTATCCTAATACACTAGAAGCTGTCAGGGTCTAGATGGGAAAAAGATTATTCAGGCTCAATCTCAGCAAGACAGAGTGGATGTGGTTTTAGAAGCCACCTGAGACCAGTGACATCCATCTTTAGTTCTGGATGGAGTCATGCTGCCCCAGACTGAGTTGGTTTGTAATGTGGGGGTGTTCCTGGACTGACAAACCCTGCTTGAGGGGTAGGTGGCTGTTGAGGCTAGAAGGACCTTTGTACAACTCTGTCTTGTGCACAGTTATGACTTTATTGGATCAAGAGGCCCTGCTCACGCTCACTGATTGTCAGTCCTTTGAGGTTGGCCAGGCCAAGAAACAGGGATTCTGGTAATGCTATTTCTTGTAGTAAGGTAGAATAATAGAATCTTGAAAGCCTGTCCAAGTTTCTCTTTGTCCCGTCATCTACTAAACAAAATCAAGGCAGGGTTATTTTGAGTTTCTTTCTCACATTTCCCTCTATCTCAAGACTGTAATCTTTCTATCAGTCCCTTCTTAACAGCTCCCTCCTTACTTCCCTCTTAATGATTCTCTCATAGAACTCCAAGGTCAGCTCTAAATTCCTTTCCATTCATGCCTTGGTAACCTCTCACTCTACTTGGGGCTACCCGGATAGATCAGGCAGAAGCTACAGCTGGCTCAGAGTGCAGCAGCTCAAGCACTTAAAACAGGGCTTTCCAAACTTTTCCCGTGGCGACACACCAACGGCGGTGCGCAAAAACCCGGAAGTGCCGCAATGGCGGCGGCATGCAAAAACCCGGAAGCGCTGCTGCCGCTGCGGCACTTTTGGGTTTTTGCGCACCGCGGTGGTGGCGGCGGCGCTTCCGGGTTTTTGCGCGCCGCTGCCGCCATGCGCACGGCTGCTTGCAGCGGCGGCAAGCCATCAGCGCTTCCGGGTTTTGACGCGACACACCTGGGCCCCGCAGGCGACACAGTATTGTGTCGCGACACACAGTTTGGAAAGCTATGACTTAAAGGTTCCTCCCAGTTTGCCACTTCTGAGAAAGCTGCAGTAGTTGGAAGTTGGCTTCCAGGTGCAATTCAAGATTGGTTGTCACTTTTAAAGCTCTGCATAACTCAGGGCCTGGATATTTGCCGGACCATCTTTTCCCAGTGGCTTCTGCCCATCTAATATTAGTAGGGAAGGCATCCTTCAAGTCTCTTCCTTGAGCATTTGCCATCAACAGGAACCACAAGAGCATGCCGTTTTCCCTCTCCTTTGGAACAGTGCTTCACACGAAGCCAGGTCAGCACCAACCCTGTTAGCATTCAGGAAAGATGCCAAGACCTGTTCGTTCCAGAAAGCTTTGGGGGTTGGAGCCCATTCCCTGAGTAGATGATTGTTGCTGCTAGAACTGTTTTCCTCAATGTGTCAGCAGCTATTTTTATTGGGGGTTGGGATGGATAAATAATCTACAGACACACACTTTTAATTGAATCAAACTGAGTCCATTTGTTTTGACTCAGCTCTTTGAGTAGATGAATCTAATTAAATCAACTTGTTGAACTGAATCAGTGATTTGAAAGAAATCTTGAAGTGATTCATGGAGGCCCAATATTTAAGGATCCATGGCCATATTGCAGAAGCGGGTAACTTCACGCAACTTAGAGCTACAGCAGGCTTTGTGCTGCATGTCAAGGAGCACCTTCTAAAAGTGGATGGGGCGAGGAAGTCCAGTGTTTTGAATTCATCTGATTTCTTTGAGCCTCTGCAAAGCTTAGAGCACCTATTTTGAGTTTCTGCCATTCTTAAAACTCAGTAACATGAAGGAAGGACCAGATATTTTTACCTTCTCTCTCCAAAATATGGAGGCTCTGGAAGCTGCAGAAAGGATGCTGATAGGCTGCACATCTGGGCTATACCATGGTAAACCTATAGAATTTCTCCATCTAGCACTTTTTCTCCTGAGATTTTCTCAATTCGAGTCTCACTTCTAGTACTGGAAATTGCATACAAAAAAGGGGAAATACATCTGTGAAATCAATGGTAAGGGTAAGAGTAGAAGAGGTCCTTAATTCCACCTGAAGTTTATGTTGGCTTTTCCAGCACTCCCTGCTCTTTATTTCAAGAGACAGATCTCTGCAGGTTGATAATTGCCTATGATATTGGGTCTATGTATGCTTCAAGTAGGGCTAGCGTATCAGGCTGTAAAAATCCAGATGAGCACTAGATGGAAGCAAAGAGTGAGAATTTCTCTTTGCTGCCATCTACTGTTGTTTGGATCTATGCAGCCCAGATATGGCAGCCCTTCTTTAAGAAATGAAAAGGTCTTGAGTAGGGAGCAGGGAAACATCTTTATACACAAAATAAAAGTGATTTTGGAATTCCATGTTATGCTTTCAGGACTAGCATTGCGTCCTGGAATGCTGATTTCTGTGCTTGGCCTATGATCTTGTAAACAAGCAGATTAAGCAGGCATCATAAGTCTCCAAGACTCTCTTATATGAAGCTGAGTGTGCATACTGTGTCCTGGGTTTTCCTCCCTCATGACAGGATGGGAATATGCAAAGAAGTGTTTTCTCTTTTTTTGCTTAGGATAGTTAAATGCCTAAGGCTAGTTCTGGCCTTCGTCATCTTTAAAATAACACTGGTATCTGCACGTTTGGTTCTGATTCCTTCCTTCTGCTGCCATCACGGAGATAAATGCCTGAAAAATATGCATCTTTCAATTCTTTCAAAAATTCTGGAGCCCAAGTGAAGGGCCAACCAATAAAGATGCAATTGTTGATTGCTCTGGGAGTGTGACTGTGCACACTGTGGGTACATATGACACGTATACAAGGGAACAAAAGGTATATATGTGAGTAGGCATGGCCTAATGCCAACCATGGTAAAGCAGAACCTTTTTTCCCCTTTGTTCCTCTTTGCCATCACTTATGAGAAGCAAATGAACAGAAAGAGAGATATCAATGTCTTGAGTGACCTGGGTATGGTGAGGCCCACTGTTGCTAAAGTTACTCCTTATTAGAGCATCTTTTCTTTCCTCTAATTTAAATCTTTTATAGTCAGAGTAGGCGTCTGAATATGTATAAATTTACAGATGCTTACTTTAAAAAAACCATTTCCAAGAGAAAATGGTGCTTAATCCCTGGTAAGACTTATAATTGCCTAAAATGCCTTTCCCATTAGACAATTAAGACCATGGCTTATAATTACCTAGTTACACCACTGGATCATCCAAGAAACCTTGAAATTGGAAGGGAGGCGGAAAATGATTGGGAAGGGCATGGGCCACATGTAGTTTATGCAATCCAGTGCAGTGAGGAGTGCTCTGAACTCTACATTGGAGAAACCAAACAACCTATGTACAGGAGGATGGCCCAACACAGGAGAAATAACACCACAGGACCAGAGTCAGCAGTTTATCTTCATCTAAAAGAAAAAGGACACTCATTTGAGGACATTAATGTTCACATTTTAGACAGAGAAGATAGGTGGTTTGAGAGAGGGGTCAAGGAATCCATTTATGCCAACCTGGAAAATCCTTCCTTGAATAGAGGTGGGGGCCTCAGGCACAAACTCTCCCCCATCTTCCTCCCCGTTTTGTCTTCTGTGCCTAGGAAGATTAAGACCATTTCAGAAGCTCAACAGCAGCATGGTGATTTTAACGACCCTCCTTTAGATGATAAAAGGACTTAAAAATTACATCTCAATATAACCATGACCTAGCCCCAGGTGTAAGGTCACACAGCTACCTAGGAACATATTTAGGATTCCCTTACCAACTTTGCTCAGACTGAAGAAGCTCCTTGGATAAGGAGCGAAACGTTTCCACTAAGAAAATAGAAATCCAGTTGACATGATTCAAGCTACAGACATGGGCCACATGTATTTCTCAGCTCCAGTTTGGTGGCCTCCCTACTAATTTGTCCAACAGTAACCTTATAATAGATGAGCTAAGCACCTATTTTCTTTAAATCCAACTCCAGTGTGATATAGTGATTCAATTGTTAGATTAGGACCATGGTCAATTCCATCCTTAGCCATGGAAGCTCACTGGCTGACTTTGGGTTAGTCACACTTTCGCAGCCCAACGTCCCCCACGGGGTTGTGCTATGGGAAAATTGGACTGTGGGAGTGCTCGGTAGACTGCATGGAGTTCTTAGAAGAAAGTACAACGAATAATATAAATTTAAAATGAGCCAAAAATTTAGTCTTGCCAGATCTGGTGATTGTATAAAATTTATGCCTCCAGTTGCCCTGGCAGCCAGGAAACAATATTTAAACAAGCCTGCCCCCAACTCTGAAAAAGCTATCTGTACCTAGACTAGTAGGTGGGCCACCCACATCCTTTTAGAGGATGTCAAAGTCTTATTTGCTGTTGTTGTTGTTCAGTCGTTTAGTCGTGTCCGACTCTTCGTGACCCCATGGACCATAGCACGCCAGGCCTTCCTGTCCTCTATTGTCTCCCGGAGTTTACTCAAATTCATGTTCATTACATCGGTGATGCTGTCTAACCATCTCATCCTCTGCTGTCCCCTTCTCCTTTTGCCTCCATCCAATAAGGAAGAATGGAACTTGCCAACTGCTAATTATGTCAGGCTGAAGTGGAGGTCTTGGGATAGGAACGGTCCTGGGAATTCTTCTTGGGGGTCAGGAAAAAAATTATTGGCCATCTCTGATGCAAAGAAATGAGGGTCTGGGTCGCAGACAGAATGTGTAACAGGAAGGTACATCAGGTGGCCAATGACACTTCAAAAAAAAGTTTGCAAAAGCCAGAGGGAAAGGTGGCTGAGCGTGAGAGCTGATAATCTATATAAATAAAAACATTTTGGCTTTTCTTTTTTAATGCCTTCAAGTCAGTGTTGACTCCTGGTGACTACCTGGGCAAGTGCCTGCTGTTTTCTTGGCAAGATTTCAGAAGTGGTTTGCCATTGCCTGCTTCCTAGGGCTGAGAGAGAGTGACTGGTCCAAGGTCACCTAGTTGGCTTCATACCTAAGGTGGGGCTAGAACTCACTGTCTCCTGGTTTCTAGCCTGATGCTTTAATCACTACCCCAAACTGGCTCTCACTGTGGATTTAGGAACTTCATTATGTGACTTTTAACACAGTATCTTTCATTTTGCAAGATGGTACTTTCCATAAATGTTGACTTTGATTTCTCTTCTGTACTACATACAAAGCATGTAGCTGATCAATGATTCTGAACTGGTCCACTTGTGTTTAGAACAGGGTACAATAAGAATTTGGTTGCGATCTTGTGCCAATTTGCTGGGGCAGTCTTCTATTGGACACTATTAAAACATGTCATTTAAAACACCCAAAATTCTCAGGCAATGTACCTTTCAAATTTTCATATTACTATGAGAAGTGTGAATTAATTCATTTTGTATTAAAATGCAATCCACATACGTTTCTCTCTCATCCCCCTGTTCCTTCTTCTGCATCTGCTTATGACAAAATCTGGGTGCTTCTTTCCTTTGTATGTGAAAGTGTTTTATAATAAGTTAATCAGTTGATTAATCAAGTACAACATTGTCTACTCAGCCAACCAACTGCCTTTATAAATGCCACCTTTAATTTTGAGACTTCCATTAATGCACTTACCTTTTTTTGCTATATAAATAGGTACCCTTCCCATTTTGCTGGGGTCTTGATGAAAACGGTCTTCTTCTTCTTCTTCTTCTTCTTCTTCTTCTTCTTCTTCTTCTTCTTCTTCTTCTTCTTCTTCTTCTTCTTCTTCTTCTTCTTCTTCTTCTTCTAGCTGCTATTCGAACCAGAAGAAAATCTTCATTGGTGCCGTTGAAGGTTTCTTTTCTGTTGTTTGTAGCAGCTTCTTGTAACAGAAGGAATTTTCATTCTTTCCTTCCCCTGCTTTTTTAAAAATTCTCTCTTCTATTTTTTTTTAAAAAAACAAAAACTTGCAAGTTATTTGCATTCGCACAGTTAACTTCATGTGTAATTATGACTCTGACACCCTTTTGCCCAAAGACAGCAAAATTGGGACAGTATATGTCTGCAGAACATGTGCTCTGCTGCAGCTCTGCTCTTTGAGTGTGTGTTATGTGCTTGTGCATGCACAGAACTTTAAGGTGGCACGAAATCACTGTTTTCCATTTTTTATGCTAATGTGGTTAATTGCAAGTGCTGTATGAAGTATATCACAAGGAGAACACAAAGCATCACTTAAATCCCTGCAAAACATAAAAAGAACATAAGTGTTCCCGGGGCTATCATTTACCATCATGGTGTAATTTTCTTTCCTAAGAATCAACTGCAGTTCCTGTTTATACCTTCCAGTTTAATTAAAAGTAATTAAATGAAGAAGTAGTGAGTAATTGAATATATACTCTGGGAGCATGGAAAGATTTGGGCAAATTGTATCAGATCATTTTTGCTATGGGTTTGCTATACTAAACTACTTTCCCCTTCTACCTGGAAGCCATGGAATGATTTGTGGGGTAGATGGTTCCTGCTGAAAGGAAGTGGAGCTATTAGATTGAAATGATTTGAGAATCTGCAAGGTTTTCCTACTGCAAACATTATGAGGACAGCTGAAAGAAAATCCACAGGCAGAACCAGCTATACCCTTCACATACCCTCCCAAAGTTTGGGAGTTCAGTATTTTGGCATTCTATCTGAGATGCCACCAAAGAGAAGAAGCAGATTCAGAGCACCACCTGCTCCTGATGTTTGAAACTGCGGCCCATCTTGGGGTTGATTTCAGAGGATGGGTTCCCTCTTCCATGAGATCTTTGCTCTCACCCTTGATAGAAACTCTGGTCAGTCTAATTAATTTACCTTTTACAAAATAACTTTGCAATCCATCTCATTGCAGTTTCATTTGAGTGGTAAACAACATAGTTAACGAGCCTAAGTTACAATTATATAATAATAGCCATAGTAATTGTATACTATTACTAATATTTTTGACTGTTCAGCATTCTTCACATAATCGGGCTGTGGGTGCTCTGAAAATTATTTGGAAGACGTGCTTTGGACCTCACATGAGCGCAGCACGACACCTCTCTGCTATTCATTGGAGCAGCCCCACTTTTTCAGGCTTCTGCACAAGCCTTTTGACAGGCTTTCTGCTAAAAAAGAAAGGTATTGCTGCTTTAAAAATTGAATCGGATTCCTTAAAGCAGCAGCATCTTTCTTTTCCAGCTTGTGCTGAAGCCTGAAAAAAGGGAACTACTACTGTATAGTGAACAGTTGAGAGGTGCCGTGCTCATGTTCACATGAGGTTTGAATAGGCTGACCATACGTCCCATTTTGAATGGGACAGTCCTGTTGTTTTAGCATTTTTCAACTATCCTGTCGTTTTCATAAAAATCTCAATTTTGTCCCGTTTTTCAAACCTGGCGGGAACGGCGCGGAAGGAGGATCCAAGCCGGAGCGCGGACCGGGGGGCGGGGTTTGCAGGTGGGAACCAATTGCGTGGACCAGGGGGTGGGGTTTGCAGGTGGGAGCCAATCAGGCAGACCAGGGGTGGGGTTTGCAGGCGGGAGCTAATCGTGCGGGCCGGGGGTGGGGTGGGGTTTGCAGGCGGGAGCCAATTGCGTGGACCGGGGGGCGGGGACCCCTGTCTTTTTCATGAATATGGAATATTACATAAGACCCCGTCCCGTTTTGCCATCCTGAAATATGGTCAGCCTAGGTTTGAAGCCCTAATATAGAATCCCTGATATAGAATCTCAGTCCTCATAATAACCCCCCATAGTAGGAAGTTGTTGTTAAATCGTTGCAAAAGTGTCAATATTGACTGGGGATTCTAAGCTGGGCATCAAGAATTGTCCCACATTTTACCATGGAACCCCATTCATGGGGCTTAATTTCTGCTTGTATGTATTAAGTATTGCAAAATAATTGTGATTTTTTCATGTGAAGGAAATGAGCATTGATATTGGAAAAAAAATAGCAACTATGAGGAAGCAGCAGCAGGGCTATAGATGGTGAGGTTGAAGAATTTAATTCTCTCTCTCTGCTGAGTCTGTCCTAAAGCTGCCATTTGCACAAGGAAGAAACCTACCTAGTTAGTTTATCTTTACAGAAAATAAATCGCACTATAGCAGGGGGTCAGCTTTTGGTGGGTAGAAAATGGACTAAGATTTACCATGTTCTTTGAGGGGGCAGTCTGTAGGAGGTTTTAAAAATTATTTCCCATTTTAGGCTTGATGATACCGGTTTGTATGTCTGCTGCCTCTAAATACCAGGAACCATGCCACCAATTTTTGGCAATCGTTCCACTGAAATTCGGCTGCTCAATGATGTGGGATGTAGGAGTCCCACAAGAAGGTCTCAGGGCTAACCAGTTGCCTTCCCTGTGCCTGAAACCATCTAATGAGCCTTCAAAATGTTTACTAATGGAGAGATAAGGGTCGCAAAACATTCTTAATAGGAGATAGGGTGGAATCTAAGCACATCTTTATCTCAACTGTTGGAAAGCATGATATACGCAACTGTCCTACAGACAAATTGTTCTCCTATATGCAAAATACACTTTTATCAAGCAGATACTGAAAGTCAAAATCCAGTGCTGATGCAAAGATAACTATGATGTGATTGTAATTCATAAGAAAAAAAATTAACGTTGACACAGAGCAGAAGGAATACTGTTTCTATCCTTGGCCATTTCCCCACTAATGACCTATAATGTCTTTAGAGCATCATCATCCAGCTATCACTGGAGTGATATAAAAGCTGTCCTTGTTATTATTCTGGCACAACTATAGCTGGATAACTCGAGAAGACACCAAAAACTGCTAGTGAGGAAATGACCCTTGTCAGTAGAATCAAATAATAACTCTGTGGTTTGTAGAAATATTAGAGTCAGAGGAAATCCAGTTCAGAAATAAGCTACTCTTGTCATTTCTTCTGGGAGAAAAAATAATAAAAAGCTCTTTCAGTTAAAGGTGCAGCCCTAAAACTCACCAGAGATGAGTCTCCCGTGGTTCATAGGATTGTGCAACAGCAATCTTGCAGTAGTGAGCAATTTCAGGGCATCCCCAAGCCAATGGCATTGAATCTGTGGGAGAGAAAATGCCATTTCAAGGCAACAAATGCTGTTTCAGAGCATTAACTATACTCGAGGGGACTCTCACTGGCAGGGATCCCTTCTCTGAGCTCTTGGGATCTCTCTATAGCAGAGTGCTGGCATGGGCATGATTCAGTGAAGGAGTACAAATGCAGTACTGGCATCTGCATTAAGTATTAGAAAGACAATGGAGGGTTGCTGTCTTGGTGGTTCAGGAACATGGGGAAACACTGGCAATTGATTCTCTTTTATTTTTGTGAAGAAGGAAGGGGGTGGGTGTTTGGGCACTATCTGAGGGATACAGGATAAAGGGCAAAGTTATTGGCTGACAGACAAGCACTGATTGGTTGACTCGCGTGTGTGTGTGTATGTGTGTGTGTCTGCTCAGCTACTGGCTAGAAAGGGCAACTACTACTTGGCCTGCGGTTCTCTGAGAGATCTATAGACTGGCTGTCAGCCCTTCGAGGTAGTCCATACAAGAAGCACAAACCATGAGTACTAACACTACTTTTATTACAGTAACAGAATCTTGCAAGTCTGAAAGCACTTCTCCCTTCCCTTGCCTTTACTTTCCAGAAAACTATGGAGGATCCTTTCTGAGATGCTTCCCACGTCCCCTTTCCTTCTGTGGGCTAAGATATCTCTTGCATGACTAGGCTGTGGCTGTTCCTCCTGTCTCCCAAGGTCATTCCTACATACCATTACACTGGCAAACTGGCATACATGTGAACTTGGTTGTGCTCATCGTATCCTGATTTGAAAGGGTTGGGAGATTAATATTCATCTGGAAGTGATTCATGTCACTAGATGGAAGCTGTGTACTCTCCAGACAAAACATAACTGAGATGAGGAGACCATTGAGGTCCTTGCACAATGTTCTGTTTGAACAAAAGACCAAATCCTAATCCTTGATTGAACAGGAGTTCTGTTGATTGCAAAGCAGTTGTTACCTCTCAGGCTGAACTGGTCACAGATATGAAAAGTATGACCCAACTAAATGTGACCCAATGAAAAGTGTGTAGTCATCATTACATTGATCAATGGTACTGTTTAAACTAAGGCAGAGGCCCATGAAAGCAGGGCCAAATAGCCTTTGTGCTGAAGTCACTGGATAGTAGGGGATGGTGTGGGGGGGAAGTTTTGCTTAGATGAGGATTACTAAGTGTTTTCAGATTCAGAAATGTAGCTGTGCTAGCCATCATAAAGACAAGTACATGTATTATGGTATAACATTTCCAAGGGTAGAGCCTGCTTTGTCAGATAAAGGAAATGGATAGAAAAAATAGCCCTGTTCAGGTATTCTGTTCATAAATCAATTCAACAGGTAAGCAGCAGTGGGCAGCTCCTCTCGCCTGTAGCTGCATTGGCACGGTAAGTGAAGAAACAGTCTTCATGCTTGTAGGAGACTTCCTATGCATATGAATGCTTCGATTTAGCTGGAACTGTTTCCTGCCAAGGTTCTTGGTCATGTGGAAGTGACGATGTGCAGAACTAGGTTTTCCACTGCAGAGAATGACACTGTGAACACAGAGAATGTATCTTCGTTTATGTCCACAGCTAACACCTAAGCAGGACTTATGCTGGATGTGTGTGTGTGTGTGTGTGTGTGTGTGTGTGTGTACGCACACACACATGACCATGTGCTCTGCATTGTGCAAACTCCTAAAAGGAAAAAAATAGGCAAAAAGAGAGGAGATTTTAGGTTCTCACTCCAATTCCAAGTTTTAAAATTGTTATAATTGAGACACACATAATCAGATTTGTCTCCGGCCAAATTATACCTCTTATCAAAAAGATTCTTCATGCCAAATTTCATACTGATAGGACACATCACCTATTACAAATAGATTTTTTAAAATACACACACAGAGAGGCTGAAAATTATGGGAGATATGATGCAAAATAACTGAACAGCATTATGGCTGTTGTGGGTCTTCCGGGCTGTGTGGCCGTGTTCTGGAAGTTGTGGTTCCTAACATTTCGCCAGCATCTGTGGCCAGCATCTTCAGAGGGCAGGAGCACAGATAGAAGCAAAATCTCTGTGCCCAGGTAGAGTGGCAATGTTCTATTTATAGAGCTAAATTATAGGAGATTAGGTGGGGTTTTTTGTTGTGTTGAAATGTTAACGAGTGGCTGATGAGCGTGATTAGCATGTTCATTGTGAGAAGTATTCCCATGATCTGGTGGTTGGACTGAGTTCGTTGACCTTTTGCAGGCTGTGTTTTTCAGGACTGGTAGCCAGGTTTTGCTAATTTTTAAACTTTCTTCTTTTTTATTGTAACTGTGCTGGTGTTTGTGAATTTCAATGGCTTCTCTGTATAATCTGGTGTAGTGGCTTTTGGTGTTGTCCAGTATTTCTGTGTTTTCAAATAGGATTTTGTGTCCTGTTTGCTTGAGAGCATGTTCAGCTACTGAAGATTTTTCTGGTTGCTGTAGTCTGCAGTGTCTTTCGTGTTCTTTTATCCTGGTGTGAATGCTTCGTTTTGTGGTTCCGATGTATACTTGTCCGCAGCTGCATGGTATGCGGTATACTCCTGCAGCGGTGCAGGGGTCCCTTTTGTCTTTAGCTGATTTTAGCATTTGTTGTATTTTTCTGGTGGGTCTGAAGACTGTTTGAAAGTTGTGTTTTTCCATCAGTTTTCCCATGCGGTCAGTGACTCCTTTGATGTAGGGCAGGAATACTTTGTTTGTGTGGGGCTGTTTTTCTTCAGTTGGATGTTGTTTTCTTGGTTTGATGGCTCTTTTTATTTCATTCTTGGAATAGCCATTCGCCTGTAGGACCCAATTCAGGTGGTTAAGTTCATTGTTGAGAAAATCTAAAAATGGAAGTTTGCCGTCCAAACTCCAAATTGCGAAGGTGTCATCCACGAAGGTGTATCCCACTCAGACCCATTGTAAGTGCCATTGGCTCCCCAACATATGAATTATCCAAACATTTGGCTACCCTTTTACAGACCCACATCGGACAGACTCCATCCCACATCAAAGACTCAGGACACTTCATCAACAAAATCAGCACCCTAAAACTCAACCACATGGACAAACTGGTCAGCTTTGACGTGGTATCCCTGTTTACCAAGGTGCCAGTAAGGGACACCCTGGCACTCATCAAGCAAATCTTCCCAGAAGACATTACAGCTTTATTTCAACACTGCCTAACAACTAGTTACTTTCAATGGGAGAATGAGTTCTACGAACAGATGGATGGCGTTGCCATGGGAAGCCCCCTGAGCCCAGTCATAGCAAACTTTTACATGGAACACTTTGAAAAACAGGCCTTGGAATCGGCACCCATTACACCAACAGTCTGGTTCCGGTTCGTGGATGACACCTTCGCAATTTGGAGTCATACTGAAGAAGAACTGGAGAAATTTCTGGACCACCTAAACGGCATCCACCCCAATATACAATTCACCATGGAAAAAGAAACTGATGGCAAACTTCCATTTTTAGATACGCTGGTCATACGCAATCCGGACCTCAAACTAGGACACAAAGTATACAGAAAACCCACCCATACAGACCGGTATCTACACAAAAGTTCCAATCACCACCCACGACAAAAGAGAGGCATGATCAAAACCTTGGTGGATCGTGCTAATCAAAACTGTGAAACCCAATTTCTCAACAATGAACTTAACCACTTGAATTGGGTCCTACAGGCGAATGGCTATTCCAAGAATGAAATAAAAAGAGCCATCAAACCAAGAAAACAACATCCAACTGAAGAAAAACAGCCCCACACAAACAAAGTATTCCTGCCCTACATCAAAGGAGTCACTGACCGCATGGGAAAACTGATGGAAAAACACAACTTTCAAACAGTCTTCAGACCCACCAGAAAAATACAACAAATGCTAAAATCAGCTAAAGACAAAAGGGACCCCTGCACCGCTGCAGGAGTATACCGCATACCATGCAGCTGCGGACAAGTATACATCGGAACCACAAAACGAAGCATTCACACCAGGATAAAAGAACACGAAAGACACTGCAGACTACAGCAACCAGAAAAATCTTCAGTAGCTGAACATGCTCTCAAGCAAACAGGACACAAAATCCTATTTGAAAACACAGAAATACTGGACAACACCAAAAGCCACTACACCAGATTATACAGAGAAGCCATTGAAATTCACAAACACCAGCACAGTTACAATAAAAAAGAAGAAAGTTTAAAAATTAGCAAAACCTGGCTACCAGTCCTGAAAAACACAGCCTGCAAAAGGTCAACGAACTCAGTCCAACCACCAGGTCATGGGAATACTTCTCACAATGAACATGCTAATCACGCTCATCAGCCACTCGTTAACATTTCAACACAACAAAAAACCCCACCTAATCTCCTATAATTTAGCTCTATAAATAGAACATTGCCACTCTACCTGGGCACAGAGATTTTGCTTCTATCTGTGCTCCTGCCCTCTGAAGATGCTGGCCACAGATGCTGGCGAAACGTTAGGAACCACAACTTCCAGAACACGGCCACACAGCCCGGAAGACCCACAACAGCCATCGAACTCCGGCCGTGAAAGCCTTCGACAATACATTGAACATCATTAGTTTGGAGAAAACTTTTGAATACACAAAAATCAAATTTACATCATACATGAATCACCAATTATTGAACTCCGGTCATGTATGACCCAACTGTATATTTTACATATGGAGAAAGAAGACTCCATGTATTTGCCCAAACATTTTCAGAGCAGCTAAATATGTATAGATGTTCTGTCCACTCAAAAGCCCTCCACAAAACAAAATTTTGTGTACAATAGCAACTTTCTGAGTACATGATGAACAGTTCAAATGCTCTGTTTACCAAATGAAGTTTCTACCTGGCTCAGGCATTTATCGATTGCTAGCCCTCTTGGTAGGGTGACCATACGTCCCGTTTTGAACGGGACAGTCCCGTTATTTTAGCATTTTTCAACCGTCCCGTCGTTTTGATCAAAATCTCCATTTTGTCCCTTTTTTAAGCCCGGCGGGAAGGAGGACAGGAAGACAGGAAGGAGGACTGGAGCCGGACTTGCCATTGGAGGCAGCCCGGAAGAGGCCCTATCAGCGCGGCAACTGGAAGCCCAGTTGCCACGTGCGATCCCAGCAGCAGAAGCAGCACCACAGTCCAGGTTCCTGCCTCCTTACCTGATCCTGAGATTGTCTGCCCAGCAGTGGTGAGGCCAGAGAAAGCAGGCACGGGAAGGTTGTGGGAAGAGGGTGCGTGTGTGTGTGTGCGCAGATTACTTGCTCAGCGTAATCGCGCGCGCGCACACACACACACACACACACACTAGGCTGACCATACGTCCCGTTTTGAACGGGACAGTCCCATTTTTTAAACAATTCTGGAGCTTCCCGTCATTTTAATAAAAATACCCATTTTTTCCCACTATTGAAAGTTCCTGCGGCGAAGCGCGCGCAAATGCGCGCCCACTTTCTCCAGGGTCGTTTTTTACCTCAAAGAAATATGGTCAGCCTATCCAAGCGGGACTTTTCATGCTGGTGCCGTCCGGGGTTTGCACCCGACCACGTGACTGGGGAAGTTGTATAGGAGCCGAGATTAACTGCGGGAGTACAAACGTCGCTTTTATCCCCCACTTATTCTCACTGCTGCTCGGGCAGCCTTCTGCTTGCAGCCTCCGCCGGCTTCCCTGTCTTTAATCCCTTGCAGAAATGTCAGGCGAGGAGAAAGAATTGGCTTTAACTCCCAAGGAGGGAGGCTTGGGAAGCCACTATAGATCAGGAACAGTGTGCTGTAGATACAGGGAGGGAGGGAGAAAGGAAGGGGGGAGGGGGGGGAGGGGAGGAGGAAGAGGAGAAGGAGGGAAGGAAGGAAGGAAGGAAGAAGAGGGGGAGGAGGGAAGGAGGAAGAGGAGAAGGAAGGACAGAAGGAAGGAAGGGGGAGGAAACGGGAGGAAGGAAGGAAGAAGGGGAGAGAAGGAAGGAAGGAAGGAAGGAAGGAAGAAGAGGGAGAAGGGAAGGAGGAAGAGGGGAAAGAAGGAAGGGAGGAAAGGAGGGAGGGAGGAAGGAAGGAAGGATATGAGAGCAGTACACTATGGCTGTGCAGCTCTTTGGATCACGAGGTACGAGGAAGCTTCTAAACCTGCTCTTAGAAGTATCTTTTTGCCTTTAAATCCAAAGAGCAACTGATCCATGGTTTATAACATGCAACCTCCTTGGTGGTCCCCTGCAAAGACCTCCAGAAAGGGTTAGCCAATTATCCTTTTCAACATGATGGAAGGGGGAAATCATTATCTTCAGGACTGGGCAGTAATATTATCTATGGCACCCATTAAATGTACATCAAAGCAATCTGAGCTTTCCACAAGGCCCCATCCCCTCCTTTTGGAGCGTGTCCCTCCCAGCGCACCGTTCGAGGGTCAGTGCAATCCTTCAGTTGCAATCCTTGGTGGGACACCAAGTGCAAAAGATTAGGAGAAACGCTAGTGCCCCGTCAAATGATCTGGGTAGGAAGTGTGCCAGCCTCACAAAACAAAAAAAAAGCTGAGCAAACTTTGCAATCGTTCCATATTCCTCTTGTCCTAATAAGGGAGGGAAAAAAAACTATTTTAACCCTAGAGTGGGAAATAAACATCCCTCTTTTTCATTAATTCCTTCTCGCAAAGCTAGACAATCTCTTTGCTGCTATGGTTTTAATTCTATTTTTTTTCCAGTTTCCAGGGGATATAAGGTCTCTTAATGCACCTATTCCACTTTGAGGAAGGGCATTGAAAACAAGCACACACCTGCACAAATGTGCCCCTGAATTTCTTTCGTTTGCTGTGCAATTTTGGCCATGGGACCTTGGTGGGGCTTGAAAAAAGGGCCTGCGATTTAAAGAAGGCCATAAACCCTGGTTGGCTTATCCTGTTTTAGCTAGTGGTGTCCTTTTCTCTATAAAGATATAGATATAACTATAGATTAGTTATACAGTGTGTGGGATATTGAGAGCCAGTTTGGTGTAGTGGTTAAAGCAACGGGCTAGAAATCGTGAGGCCGTCAGTTCTAGTCCTGCCTAAGGCACAAAGTAGGCTGACCATATGTCCCATTTTGAATGGGACAGTCGCTTTTTTTAGCATTTTTCAACCGTCCCGTCGTTTTGATAAAAATCTCAATTTTGTCCCATTTTTTAAACCCGGCGGGAATGGCGCGGAAGGAGGATCTGAGCCGGAGCTGCTGATTGGAGGCAGCCCGGAAGAGGAAGCCCTCCTGCCTGTCAGCACGCAGCAAAGGAGGGCGGAGAGGTGGAGAGGAGGGTGATTGGCTAGGCGGGAGCCAATCGTGTGGACCGGGGGGTGGGGTTTGCAGGCGGGAGCCAATCACACGGACCGGGGTGTGGGGACCCATCTTTTTCATGAATACGGAATATTATATAACACCCCGTCCCGTTTTGCCATCCCAATGTCCCGTTTTTGCCTCAAGGAAATATGGTCAGCCTATATAGGACCAATTGGCAGCAGGGCAAGGTCTGGGTCAAGGTTCCCTTTGACAGTCAATATATATATTTCCAGTCTCACCCTATTGCCAAAGGGAACCTTGACCAAGACCTTGTGGGTGATTGCAAGTCTTTTTATATAAACAGTAATCTGTTTAAGCAGGGGTACCCAAACTTTTTGGCACGAGGGACCAGTTTCGTGGAAGACAGTTTTTCCACGGACTGGGGGGCGGGGTTTGCAGGCGGGAGCCAATCGTGTGGAATGGGGGGGCGGGGTTTGCAAGCAGGAGCCAATTGCACAGACCGGGGACGGGGTTTGCAATTGGGAGCCAATCAGGCGGAATGGGGGGTGGGATTTGCAGGTGGGAGCCAATCACGTGGACCAAGGGGCGGGGTTTGCAGGCGGGAGCCAATCGCGTGGGGCGGGGGGAATATTACATAAGACCCTGTCCCGTTTTTGCCATCCCAATGTCCCGTTTTTGCCTCAAGGAAATATGGTCAGCCTACCTCTTGGGAGCTTCTGTATTCCACCATATATACACTATAACCTAACCTGTGTGATGGATTCTGATGTGGATATTTTCATGATTCTTCCTATGTGAAAAAGAAGTAGGATGTGTGTGCATCAGTAGGATGTGCATCTATCAGGATCATTCTTCCATGGGTCCTTTATGGAGCACATCGTGCATCAACTGGCTTTGAGTCATCCTGACTACACTTGCTATTATAGTCAAGTTATTTGAGTACCAGAGGTTGTCTAATAACACAATAAAGAACAGATAGGTTAAAAAATGATCAACTATTGAAAATGCTCAGTTGAATGCTTGATTAAAGAGCAAGATGATGAAATACAGAAAACAAATCTGTGCCATCTAAAGTCATATCACTGCAATAGCCCACAGACTTCCTCTTCCATTCTCCTAGAAGGCATACTTTCTAGAGGTTACTGTAGATGGCCATTCTTTCTGTGTCAATCCAGTTTAAAATGCATAGAAAGGTTGACCTGAGCTCATTTGCTTAATCACAACATTGTGATGTTGTAACCATTAGCCAATCAATGCTTGTGTTTTCTGGCCAATTGTTGAGCACAACCAATTAATGCTGGTTTGCCTACATTTCAGGCGTAATCTGCATAGCTACTATGTTCAGTTCTTTGAAGGAAGTCATAGAAATATAAGATTGAAGGGTCTTTGGAGACTGCTTAGTTTGCAACCCTGTCTACTGAAGGAATCCATTACTATAACATCCAGTCATCTGTAGCTTGAATCATGTCAACTGGATTTTTATTTTCTCAGTGGAAACGTTTCGCTCCTTATCCAAGGAGCTTCTTCAGTCTGAGCAAAGTTAGTAAGGGAATCCTTAAATATGTTTCTAGGTGGCTGTGTGACCTTGCACCTGGGGCTAGGTCATGGTTATTTTGAGACGTTATTTCTAAGTCCCTTTATCATCTAAAGGAGGATCGTTAAGATTACCCTGCTGCTGTTGAGCTTGCGAAATGGCCTTAATCTTCCTAGGCACAGAAGACAAAGCAGGAAGGAAAATAGGGGAAAGATTGTGCCTGAGGCCCCCACCTCTATTCAAGGAAGGATTTTCCAAGTTGGCATAAATGGATTCCTTGACCCCTCTCTCAAACCACCTATCTTCCCTGTCTAAAATGTGAACATTAATGTCCTCAAATGAGTGTCCTTTTTCCTTTAGATGAAGATAAACTGCTGACTCTGGTCCTGTGGTGTTACTTCTCCTGTGTTGGGAGAAGTCATCTATCATCTGTCCAGTCATCTAGTCTCTGTTTAAGCATCTCCAGCAAAGGAAACACCACCATCTCCTGAGGCTGCCTGTTCCACTGTTGAACAGCTGTTTCTGGTATGAAATCTAAATGTATTTTCTTGTAATTTAAATGCATTGGTTTTGCTTCTGTCTTCTGGATTAATTCTGAACAATTCTGCCCGTTTCTATATGATAGCCCTTCAGATAATTGAAGAGACAATCTATATTTGATCTTAGTGAAAAGGCTGCGAAGCAATACCTGAAGTCAGTTATGAAATCTCTCTGAAGTCTCCTCTTCTCCAGGCTAAACAAATCCAAGTCAACATACTCTAACCATCCCCCATAATTTTTCTTCTGAAGAACATTATCATCTTGGTTGCTCTTCTATGGACCTGAAATTTTATGCTCTTCAGAGTGAAGAGCCCTTTACCATCAGCAGATGTCTACAGCAAAACTGCTTGCAAGGTGACATGGTCCCTTCTTGATGACTGTTGAGACCAAGTAACTCACCTCCAACAAACGTAAAAATAGGGTGAAGCTTCTGTCACATGGTTCTGGCCACCATCTTGGCTTTTTTGACACCCTCTGTGGACGCCCCTAGTAGTAAAATATTAAACTGTCCCTGCAATCTCTGTGGTCCCACCATTCAAGTAAAATAAGTGATAAGTTACTTTTAAAAACACAATAATTAATAGTGTAACACTGATGGAGGGACACTTCAGGGACAGACCAACTCTCACCTGCAAGAGTTAAAGTCAGGTGTGTTGAAAGCCACCTTGAAGGACTGAGAAGGGTGGTGCTATCTTGCCTTACAAGGAAAGGGCATTCCAAGCCAAGGGCCACAGAAAACCACCCTCTGCTCCTATGTCTCCATAAAGCATACCTCACCCAGCTGTGGTATGTTGAAGATCATAACATTTGGACAGAGACATACTGGGAGAAATCTGGCCATAGGTTTTATGTGCTCGGTGTAGTTTGCCAGGATCCCCTAGCCTAGGGAGACACAGGTACAAATCTTCATTTGGTCATGAAGCTTCTGTACCCTGCCCTGTGGAAGGCATGCTTAAGTGCTTCAGGGTGAGCCAATCATTCAAGAGATATTTTAGAAGGAAAGTAGGGAGCTTATGGTGGAAAGCTTGAATTAGGTAAAGTGAACTGGTATGTATGTATGGCTGAATGGTAAGGGGATGGGGAATCAACTTCTCTACCCCAGGTATTTATGATGTTTGCATTGCATTACAGGACTATCCTCTTACAGTTACAATTTATATGTCTGATTGTTGTCCCACCACTTGGAGCTCCAGTTGTTTGAAGAAAAGGAACATTAGTTTAGCACCTTGATGAGCCAGAAGTACATTTGGATTGGCTGAACACCAAGTGTGTAAACAAGCAGCAGTGGCATATTTCTCTTCTGACCAAGTAAACACAAGATTCCCTTGAGTCGAGTTTCGTTCCTGGGGACTACATATATTTCTCTAGGTTGTCTTCTTAGCACATTGCAGAAGTGTTTGCCAAGGCTTTTTAAAATTTCCCAATCTAGCCTTCAGCCAGGGGATTTCCTAGTGGTCTCCAATCCAAATACCAGCCAAGCCTGAGGGATTAATACCCTGCATTGTTTTTGTAGTAAAATACCATACTTCTGTATAATGTTGTATATTTCTATTCTAACTAATAAATTTGTTTAGATCTTTACTTACTGCAGTTTAGATCTTTACTTACTGCAATTCCAATATTAGTTTCATGGGAGTCCCAATGGCAAAGGTTATATTTAATCATTTTTTTCTCAGCCCAGTGTACCTTGCAGGGGTGTAATGGGTATTTCTTTAAGTTCCTTGGAGGAAAGAGGGATAAAAATAAAATTGGCAATTATAAACCTCTATCTGGAATCTTCTACCTTCCCTTCCAAGGCTCCTGATCAAGAATATAGAAAAGATAAAGGGGCTTTCTATTGGTTTAATTTCAGGAAAGTCAGTTTAACGTTTTAACATGTTTTTGTGAACTCTAAAAAGCACATTTGGCAATGCTGCTAGGGTAATAGGTCATACTACAGCTGGACCCCTAGGCAGTTTCTGGGTATTTAAAGCCTTAGCTCTTATGGCATAATTTATAACCCCCTGGAGGAAATGGCAATTAAATTATCGTGCAATGCCTGGACAGGAATGTCTCCTCCACAGCTCATAAATGCATGTGAGAGGGGAAGAAACATTTCTGAATAAAATCAAAGCAATTATCTTATCTGAATTTTTCCACTTGGGAGGATGAAGAAAGAATCTGCACTTTTGTCCAAAACTGTTGTTATCTTCTTCAGGCAGTGGATTTTAACAGGAACACAGCACAATTTTGGAATAAGTAAAGTCATAAGTTCATTTGAAATAAAATGAAAGTATTATTTTTGGCACGTGTGGAGCCTAATGCATTGTACTAGGCTTTCACAAAATTATACATTTCTGCTGGTCTCAGTACCAGAACTGAGAGCTATTGTGCTGTTAGCTAGTGTCACAGCTAACTAAGAGCTAGGACTCCCTGGTCTAAACCCATGATGTAGTTGTGGCCTTAAAAAGGCTAGCCATTTCCAGCTTCTGAGGTCTGTTCTATCCATTGTGGGCCCTGTCTGAGGGAGGCACAGATGGAAGCTCCATTTTAAACTCCCCACCATCTTTTCAAACAAGCCTACTGTAATGGTATGTGGGAAAGACCTTGGGAGACTGGGGGAAGAGACACTGCCAAGGGAACAATCAGGTAAGAGGCAGCATAGCCTGCAACTAGATAGTGGGAGGGGCAAGAGGCTCAGAAGAGACCCTTCCTAGTTTCACAGGTGGTAAAGGAGATGGGGAGGGGGAGGATTATACTTTCATACTTGCAAGATTCTGTCAATGTAGCTTTACAATAAAGTAGAATTAGCTTGTCTGGATGTGATTCTTATCTGGTTTACCCTGTGAGGCCGACCGCACCCACTATCTAGCTGCGGGCTATGCTGTCTTTTATCTGACCGTTTCCTTGGCAGCGTCTCTTCGCCCAGTCTCCCAAGGTCTTTCCCACATACCATTACACCTACTTCTCACATTAGCATGGGCAACTGCAGCTGGGGAGGGGTGGAGAAATTTGTTTAGGGTGAATTTTTATATTTTGATTTCTTGAATCTACATACAAGCCTAAATAGAACCGCCTGCCAAATGCCGTTCAGAATTTTGGGTAATTCAAAAGAACATGAAAACCATACAGACTCCATACTTAATGGACAACATCATTTATGAAAAAATACCAGAGGGAAGCATGCACACACACAAAAATGATTTAGTTAGAGAAATGTTATTTGAAAAATGTGTGTGCACAGGTTTATTAGGAGAGAGGTGCATGGAATATCTGAATTTTGTTTGGAAAAGAAATATCATGGATGAAACTAACTTGTGGTCATGAGAATGGAAGTGAATTTTTTGCCCATCTCTCACTGCAGCTTTCAGCGGATCAGGAACCTTTTGTTGACCACAGCTTCTGTGAAGCTTGCTGGGATGGGGCACTGATTCTCACATCAAGTTGGGTCCTCATAACTAGACAGCTCTCAGCATTACAGAGAACAATCACTTTCATTTAGCCTTTGCTTTCAAAGTAACATAATTCTTTTTAAAGATTACATCTTGTTAAAAACACAACACAAAACAAATACAACCAAAGACTAGATATGCAGATGGCACAAGGAGAATGATGTTGCCCTAGTTACATTCCCCCAAGTCAAAGGGGTACAGTTTAAGACACATTTTGGCTCTACCTTAGACCTTTTTCACACTTAAGGTTGCACTTCTCTGTGATTAGTGGTATTAAAAGAGACAAGGCTGGCCCCAGAGGCTGGAAAGTGGAACTGAATCATTAAATCAGATCAGATGTATTTGAATTGTTGTGATGATTTGGAAGCAGGGATGGAACTAGAAAGGGGCGTGGTGGCTCAGCGGGTAAGACGCCAGGCTTGTTGATCGCAGGGTCGCAAGTTCGGAGGTTCGAATCCCTAGCCCTGCGTGACAGAGTGAGCTCCTGCACTAGCCCCAGCTCTTGCCAACCTAGCAATTCGAAAGCATGCAAATGCAAGTAGATGAATAGGTACCACTTCGGTGGGTAGGTAACAGCGTTCCACGTGCGTCATGCGGCCACATGACCGTGGAAGCGTCTTCGGACAACACTGGCTCTTCGGACAACAAACGGAGATGAGCACCGGCCCCTAGAGTCGGACACGACTGCACAAATGTGCGGGGGGAACCTTTACCTTTTTTTTTATGGAACTAGAGTCTGTGTCACTTGGGGCAAACATGGATTCCGCACCCCTCCTGGGTTATTTTGTCATTTTGGCGCCCCCCCAGGCGTCATTTTGGCGCCCCCCCCCCCAGTGTGGCGTCTGGGTCACATGCCCCGCTTTCCCCCCCCTAGTTGGAAGACATGAAAACTGTATTTCCTGTATTAATTCAAATCCTCAAATTAGAACAATCTGACAATTCAGATGTAACCCACAATTTGAACTGGATCAAAGCTGAGTTGAATACCCTTAAGAGAAAGTTGGATTTGCCCCTTTCTGCTACAAGGACCATCATGGCCACAATCAGTTTAATACAAATTCACCCTAAAAGGTTATTTAGCTTTTAGGCTGGCAAAGTTTAACTTTTTGTTGCATGCAATATGTGACTCATGAGGAAGGAGAGTGAACATCAGCATACTGGGACCTTGCAATCCCATTTTTTGCACATGTCACATGCGATGCCCCTGCTCTGCCCTTTCATCATTGCTAAACTCATATTAAGATTGTGGCTGACAAATAAACAATTCATAGAATGCATATTGTACTAGTCCATTTCCCCCCTGCCTTCACTCTAAACCCAGTGTTTCTCAGCCTCAGCAACTTGAAGCTGTGTGGACTTCAACTCCCAGAATTCCTCAGCCAGCATGCTGTCTGGGGAATTCTGGGAGTTGAAGTCCACACAGTTTCAAGTTGCTGAGGCTGAGAAACCTTGTTCTAATCAATCAGTATCTTAAACTGGATTGGGACCATTCCATATCCAAAGAAGTAAGTTAAATCTTACCCCAAGTCTCTTGTTGGAGAAAAAAAAATCACTTATATGAATCACAATCATGGGATAAAAAACATAAACCCTCCCTTAGCGCCAATGGAAGATTTCATAAAATAGTAGAATCATAGAATGTAAGTAGTATCCCATAGAATGGGGTCTTTGAGATTATCTAGTCCACGCCCTATCCAGTGCAGAAATCCATAATTCAATTCAATTCAATTCAATTCAATTCAATTCAATTCAATTCAATTCAATTCAATTCAATTCAATTCAATTCAGTTTGGTCTAGTGGTTAAGGCAACGGGATAGAAACCAGGAGACTGAGAATTCTAGTCCCGCCTTAGGCATGAAAACCAGCTGGGTGACCTTGGGCCAGTCACTCTCTCAGCCCAACTCACCTCACAGGGTTGTTGTTGTGGGGAAAATATGAGGAGGAAGGAGTATTAGGTATGTTTGCCACCTTGAGTTATTTATAAAAATAATAAAGGCGGGATAAGAATTCTAAAAAAAAAGTTCAATTTTTAATTTAATTTATTTATGAAAATTATCTATTGCACATATTGGAGTAGCAATAAGAACAAAAATACATTTTAAAACTTCAATAACAAAATTATAACAAGTAACATCAAATAACACCAAAATGATTTAAAATTATTTAAAAACCACAATCCACACCTAGGTGTATTTGCCTATATATGGCTTCTTTTTTCTGCAAGCAAGGATACTATGGGGGAAGTTCCCCTCCTTGCACAGTGATCCTGGTCTGGATTAGAATCAAAAATACAAAACCAGGAAGTACAGCCACATTCATTCTTTGGGCATAATTTGGGTTTGTTCTGAAATATTTCTCTCTGTGAAAGCTCATAATGGGATTTAGAACTCTGAATAATTAGTTTTAAAGGTATTAATTTATTATATCTGGAAATCACCATAAACAAATCTACTTCTGGCTGTTACAATCGGTAACAGTTCGGTACTCTCCCCACTACTTTTTAACATCTACATGAAACCGCTGGGTGAGATCATCCATCACCATGGGATGAGGTATCATCAATATGCTGATGATACCCAATTATACATCTCCATCCCGGGTGATTTAAGTGATGCTGTGACCACCCTCTCTCGGTGCCTGGAGGCTGTAGGGGTCTGGATGGGGAACAATAGGCTTCAGCTGAACCCTGGTAAGATGGAGTGGCTGTGGGTTGGGGGCTCCTCTGTATCCAGGAACTTACCATCTTTGGTTCTGGATGGGGTTGCACTGCCCCAGACAGATCCGGTGTGGAACCTGGGGGTTCTCCTGGACTCACGACTCCTGCTCAAAGAGCAGGTGGCAGCCGTGGCAAGGGGAGCTTTGCACAACTTCATGTTGTGCGCCAGTTACGCCCCTTCCTGGATCGGGTGGCCCTCCGGTCAGTCACTCATGCCCTAGTCATCTCCCATATAGACTATTGCAATGCGCTCTACATGGGGCTACCTTTGAAGAGCATCTGGAAGCTACAGCTGGTTCAGAATGCGGCCGCGCAAGTTTTGGGAGCCCCAAGGATGGCGCATATAACACCTTTGCTGCGCAAGCTGCATTGGGTGCCAGTTTGCTTCCGAATCCAATTCAAGGTGTTGGTTATCACCTTCAAAGCCATACATGGCATGGTCCAGGTTACCTGAGGGACCGCCTCACCCCCATTTCATCGACCCATCCCACCTGGTCAGGCAGAGAGGGCATTCTACGGACCCTGTCCATGAGAGAGTGTCGATTGGCAGGGTCCAGGAAGAGGGCCTTCTCTGCTGTGGATCCTGCCCTGTGGAATATGTTGCCCCCAGAGGTGAGGCAGGCCCCCACTCTCCCGGCCTTCTGAAAGGGAGTGAAAACCTGACTTTGCCACCTTGCTTGGGGTGGGAGGGGGGATAGTCAATCATGGGGGTGGTTGGCACCATGATGTGGCCCCGAGGAATTTATATTTTATATAAATTTTAAATATTTTCTATATTTTCTATTTATATTTTTATGATGTACTTGTTTTTATGATTTTAATCTCCTGTTATTTTAATTGAATTGTAAACCACCCAGAGTCGCTTGCGAGATGGGCGGTGCAGAAATGTGAGAAATAAATAAATAAATAAATTAAAAAAAAAAATATTAATTTATTATATCTGGAAATCACCATAATCAAATCTACTTCTGGCTGTTACAATCCAATTAAAAACAGATATACAATGAAGGTGTGATTAAAGTAACAACTAGCAAAAATGACAGTGGAAGAATAACTCTGATGCCAATCCCAACTCAAATCAACAGGAATTTCCTTTGGATGCATCATCACTGCAGATGCTTATCCCCAACACGAAGAAATACAGGGCCGGCTATCCACAAGAAGAAGGGCAAATAGAGAGGGGTAGGGCTGGTGCCCTCAGTCACCTCCTCTCTCTTGTGTTCACTAAACCAACACTGTACAAATATGCCTCTTCTGAAAGCAATATTGAATACGTAAAAACAGCCAAGCTTCCTCCACCACTATGTTTGTTATTCATGAGAAATCTATCTCAGTAGGTCTCCCTTTCCTCCGTACTATTGCATTCTATGAATTACTTGGGCAATCCAAAGAATGGAAGATAGCAATTGCTTTCTTTTATGAATCAGCCAAAGATCTGTCCATTACACATATGTATGGATAGTCCATTAGAAAGAATGCTAACTATAGAAGATGCAAACTCAGGAATTATTTGGAGAAAAAGAAAAAAGAAAAGCAAGCAATTAATCTGGTCTTCCATAAAGAATCCATAATAACTTTTCAGGAATTCAGTGCATGCTAGGACTAGAAAATTGTCTTTTCTCCTGTCGACCCAACAGTTCGAAAGCTTAGCAAGTAGATAAATTGGGTACCACCTTAAGAATTTGCTGGCGTCCTGTCGGGGGTCGGCCACTGAACGGAAGACCTCTTGAATGGTGGCGGCTACAACAGATCCCGAAGCAGCAACATCTACAGGACGTCAGCAGCCGGCTCCAACGCAAGGCATCGTGGGACATGTAGTCCAGTAGCCACGGAAGAGTCGGTTCCCTTACCCCTTCCCTTAGCGCGTGGTTTAAATGTATGAAATGTATAAAATGAAATGTATACGATGTATGTAAGCCGCCTAGAGTCCTCCGTTAGGGAGGGGATAGGCGGGGTATAAATATAAGTATAAATAAATAAATTCAGCCCAGCTGATGAGTACAGCATTCTTGTGAAAACAAGATTAGTGGTTCTTGAACACGGTCAACTTCCCCACTGAGTGCTGTGAAGGTCATTCAGCCGTGATGCATAGTGGAATCCAGTCAAGTCTATTGTGTCTTTTCCATTTTTAGACATGTATACCATTAAGCACTGCTGCAGGACAGAAATTGTAAAACCCATCTAAGTGGACTTCAGCTGGCTGTGGATGGGGAAGAAATTCATTTATCTTGCATTTTCAAACTAATAGTCAAATCAAAACACTATTGCTAGAATCTGTAGCTTGAATCATGTCAACTGGATTTCTATTTTCTCAGTGGAAATGTTTTGCTCCTTATCCAAGGAGCTTCTTCAGTCTGAGCAAAGTTAGTAAGGGAATCCTTAAATATGTTTCTAGGTGGCTGTGTGACCTTACCCCTGGGGCTAGGTCATGGTTATATTGAGATGTTATTTTAAGTCCTTTTTTTCATCTAAAGGAGGATCGTTAAGATCACCATGCTGCTGTTGAGCTTGTGAAATGGTCTTAATCTTCCTAGGCACAGAAGACAAAGCAGGGAGGAAGATGGGGGAAAGATTATGCCTGAGGCCCCCACCTCTATTCAAGGAAGGATTTTCCAAGTTGGCATAAATGGATTCCTTGACCCCTCTCATGATGGCCACATCCTTGACCACCTCATGATGGCCACATCATGGTGCCAACCACCCCCATGATTGACTATCCCCCCTCCCACTCCAAGCAAGGTGGCAAAGTCAGGTTTTCACTCTCTTTCAGAAGGAATCCATTTATGCCAACTTGGAAAATCCTTCCTTGAATAGAGGTGGGGGCCTCAGGCATAATCTTTCCCCCATCTTCCTCCCTGCTTTGTCTTCTGTGCCTAGGAAGATTAAGACCATTTCGCAAGCTCAACAGCAGCAGGGTAATCTTAACGATCCTCCTTTAGATGATAAAGGGACTTAGAAATAAACATCTCAAAATAACCATGACCTAGCCCCAGGTGCAAGGTCACACAGCCACCCTAGAAACATATTTAGGATTCCCTTACTAACTTTGCTCAGACTGAAGAAGCTCCTTGGATAAGGAGCGAAACGTTTCCACTGAGAAAATAGAAATCCAGTTGACATGATTCAAGCTACAGACAATTCCACCTGGATGACTGAGAACCTTCATAGACTATTGCTAGAATTTTGCAAATTTGCAAATTTTACAATGCAGCTTACTTCTACTTCTAATCTATAGGGGAAAGTCTAGATAGAAATGTGCATGTTCAAGAAAATGAAGTAAAAATATATTTAGGGAACTTGTTTGCAAAAACTATGTACAATATATTGCTTCACTTCCCATCTATATTACAGCCCAGGGATTTCTTAGTGATATCCTGTCCAAGTATGAACCAGGTCTGAACCTACACAGCTTCGAACATCAAAGTGGGCCTGGTAGGTATTACAACCTGCTGTACCCTACTTTTAAAGGCCATATAGGTACACACATTGTATACAAGTGATCACATTAAATGAAATAAAGGTAGCAGGACAGGTTCAAGGCAGATTCTTTCCTGAGAATGCTAGACATTCCTTAGCTGACTTCAACATGGTAAAAATGGTCGTATGGTCCAATATTTCAGTGTATGGGCAAACAGAAGAAGTTGAGGAAAGGAGCAAGAACAATGTTCTTCCCTTCTTCTAGTTTTATGGTCTACAACAAGATTAGGGAGTCCTTCTGGCCAGGTGGCACATTTGGAATTCTGAGAGCAGGTTCAAAATGACTGTCATGTGAGACTTGCTTGTTCATAAAGGAGCTGCCATGATGGCCATAGCCTGCCAAAAATGCCCATTTGCAAGATGGTGGACTGTTTCACTGTGGTTCAGTTTATAAAATGCCACTTTCCTATTAATTTTTTAAATGACAAATCAGCTCAGATAGGGATCCTGGTGGGTGCTAAAGGAGTTGTTTGGGAGCATATTGGTGCCTGCAGGCCTTGCATTGGCAAACTTTGGCTTTATTGAGCTTGGATATGGGATGGCATCTTTTATAAAAATCCTAGTTATGTTAACATTCATTCTATATTTCTCTCCTCTCACATCTCTTTCACCTTCTTCCACTTTCATTTTTCTTCCTTTTTCTTGCTTAGATTATTTGCTTTAGATTATAAACCATTAGTTGAATATGAATGACCAAGGTGTTTTGTTTCACACTAGTGGGACTCCCCTCAGCATACCTACCTTCGCTCTGTGGGGTTTTTGGAGTCCATCTTCAAATACCATACCAATCTTAGCTACGTAACTTGGTGTCCTCTGGATACCTCTAGATACCTCCAGACTACAACTCCTGGAATTCCAGCCAGCATGGCCAATGATCTATTAGAACTAAAATTTATTTATTCCTCTCAGATAATGCTTTTCCAAATTCTCCCCCTTCCCTCCCTATTCCTCCTCCTCCTCCCAAATCTTACATTCTCATATGCTGAATGTCACAGCTAAGTTTGCCATTGAAAAACCACTTTGAACATGTGTAGATATGATATTTTCAAACATTCCCTTTCCACTGACCCTTGATATAAAGCTGTTTTAGCATTCCCATTCTTTACATTTTTAGCTGAACGCATAACATTTCTAGTATAACTTTATAAAAGTTTGGCTAGTGGGAAATCTATTCAAGCCCCAGCTTGTTCTTGTGTACATTTAATCTGAAAAACTGCATTTATTTTAAATGGGAATATTTGGCAGACATTTACATGGAGCCAAAATTACTTGGAAGGGAGATATGAGGAAATGAGGATAAAAGCTTTCTGATTGGTTCTGGCTTTAGAAACCAAGAATGAATTTTGTCACTTGATTTTTTTTTTTTTTTTAGCCTTGAAATGGAAATGCTGGCAGACTTCAGGCTATTATGATGTTGAGATGAAGAAAATGTATATGGCAATGAACAAGGTGAAAATGCTTAAGGCTTTCTTTTTCCAGAGTAGTTACATCTGTTTGAATTCCAAGGGAACAAGCAACATCGTGATCAAACAGAAAGAAAAATGGAGTATTGAGTCCAAGCAAAACATCTGGATTCAAGTGTGAGTGTCAGCATGGAGTTCCTCTCCTCAGTAAACACTGAAACAAAAAACTCACTATAGAAGTTTAGTGGATCAAAAGGTACATAATAATATATTGAACAATCAAGCTTCAGTCTAGAGAATAGTGTAGAATGATCACAGGGACAATACATCAGATAGAAGTATGTATAGAACAAATGTTCCACATAGCTTAAATAAATGAGCAAGCTGAATTTCAAGGGAAGCAATATCCTCATGATGTCATTAGTTTATCTCATCTGCAGAAAATATTCCCAAATATGGCATAGGGTCAGCTGAACAAAAATTGTGCTGTTCTGCTCCAGGTGCCTTCCCATTGATTGACCTGTTCGTGTAATGGCTGTAACCATTTACTTCAAAGCCACTTAAATCCTAAAATCCTCTGGCACTTAGCCAAACTTGGGTGCAACTGATCCACTTGTGGTAGAACCTTTTGAGAATGAAGCAGAAGGTGTGGAAAAAAACAAGGTTGTCCTTGAGATTTACCAAATATTTATTTTAAGCATCAGTCATGGCAAAGGAGGACTAGATGGGTATTTTTCTTCCGAATCATAATTTGGAACTAGAAGTGAGTTAGCACAGACTATTCTTTGGTTGAAATGTAGCTGGTCTCTGCACACTTCATAATGCTGTATCTCTGCAAGTTTTATTAAAAATATAGACACTACTTCTCAGGATTGTTCCTCCTTTGCCAGAACCCTTCTTACAGAGTGAAAATCACACAGTACATTCTCTTGGACAGAAAGCTTTGTGGACCTTCCGCCATCTTCCTGCTTGATTTGATCATGGATTTCTTGATTGCAATTCAGTAGTAAAAACAGATTGCAATTTTCACATGATTCCACTAATTTCAAATAATCTGTACAGACCTTTTTCTTTCAGAACTGGTGACAAACTACTGGAAAATGCCATCTGCAAAAGAAATATGTGTACAGCTCTGAATACAAGCACAATGATCACAGACTCAGAATGCCAGACTCAGCTTTAACACTGGAGTGCAGGGTGCTTATAACATCTTCTAGAGTAATCCAACTATTGTGACAAAATTACAGTAATGAGGACAGGTTTTATTTCACTGCTACAATGACTGGGTGATGCTAAAAGTCATTTTGGGGTACATGGCCTTAGATCCTCTTTAGTTCCAAGCCTGAGCTATAGAAGTGCATTGATATGCATTGATATGCATAAAAGTTAAGCTACAAAAAACAGTTTGGTTTGTTCACGTTAAAGCCTCCTTGAGCTGAGGTCAATTCCTAATGGCCACATGGGCATATCCATGTTGCTTTCTGAACAATAATGTGGAAATACTTAGCCATTGCCTTCTTCCCAGATGGTTTTCAACTTCTTAGTCTAGTCTGTAGCTCTTTCCCGATTTCCTGATCTGGTGGTGTCCGAAGCACATACTAACCTGTTCAGATTCTGTTTACCATTTTTGAGATCAGCCAAGTTTGAGTATAAGCTTTTAAATATTTGCACTCTTGTCTTTGCCATGGAAATGTTTAAGTGTTATTTCACTGTGTTTGGATCTATTGATTTCATTGACTGATCTTACAGTTTTGTTTTGGCTGTGTATCTTGCCCTGAGAATCTAGGCTATAGGTTAACTTAATAAAAGAAGAGTGACTTTTACCCAGCAATTACACAAGCTGCTTACACAAGAGCAAGAAAAAACGGTCCGGTTTACAATCTAAACAAGTTAATGCAAAAGGAAGGAGTGATAAGAATGGGAAGAAGAAAACTGACTCAGGAGACTATTCCTAAATGTACATAGAAGTTCTTGTGTAGGTCAAGTGTAACAAAATACCTAGAATGGAGAGAGAAAAGGTGTCAAAGGAACTGGTCTCTTAGCAGAGCCAATAAAGTGATGCTGCTTCAACAGGCTGGAAGAACCGTTGTGAACAACTGTTGCTGTCAACATGACAATCACCTAGAAATAAAAACTCTTTTGGGCTTAGCATTCAGTTTCAGAAACATATGTTCATTGGTTGACTAAATATAATTATTGGGGATTAATCTGATTTTAAGAAAAGAATACAGTTTGTGCATCTAGCTCTCAAGGGCAATTGTACACAAATTGCAATTCCATAATTCTAAAAAAAAATGGATCATGTGACATGAAATTCAGGCTAGTGAAGGATCAGCTCAGCTAATCTTTTCTCACAGCTGTCCCTTGATGCCCATATGCAGAGCTCTTTCTGCATCAAGGTGTCCTGCATCACTTCTCCATCTCACCTTTAGTCCTATGATTTCCTAGCAGCTGCTACCTAGGTGGGCATAAGACCACGCAGAACTTCAGAAATCAGAGGAAATCCTCTAAATTGCCCACAGGAATAACACCAGGTACACCTAGTGTCCTTGATTTAACTGGCAAAACGGATCTAAATACAGGAATAGGAATTTCCAGATATCTTTGTGGACTGCCACATTGTACCATTATCACTTCCCATTTTTTCCAAAGCGCTTTGAGGTTGGGCATGTGATCATTTTCACTTCTGCCAACTTTGGAATGCTGAACAGTAGGGAATCCCATAAACCCATCAATGCCCCCCCCCCCCCGCTTCCTGGCAATCAAAGGAAAGTGCAAAAATTAGATGCTGGCGAAACGTTAGGAACCACAACTTCCAGAACACGGCCACACAGCCCGGAAGACCCACAACAGCCATTGAACTCCGGCCGTGAAAGCCTTCGACAGTACAGCAAAAATTATCCTTCATTCAGTGCCCTATCTGCTGAGCATTCACTCCAGACAGAGTGCAGTATGTAATTGCTGGTTCCTCTTCCCATGTTTTGTGATTTTGGTTACCATTTTGCAAAAAAGCAAAGAAACCCCTGAGCTGTTAGTATAAATGGAAAAATGCTGGTCTTCATCGTCTAATTCTTTCCACATGTATAGTACATTCTTATCAAAAGCTGTGATGATAGCATGATACTGAAGTTTCATAGCCAGATGCTTTCCCCCAAAGTTGCCACCATGACTGTAGGTTGCAATATAGAGCCTTTTTGTGTGCCTGTGAGGGTGTGTAGGAGCTGTTAAAACTTGAGCTCAAAGGCTCGGAGGAGGGTGAAGCAAAATTTATATCAACAGGGAAAACCAAGGAAGATTTATGCAAATGGGGAATTAAGTCGATAAGCAGTGGCATCGTGTCTTCAACATTCCTTTCAAATGCAAACGTGGTTTCTGTTTTTGCTATTTTGTTTTCATGTTGTTCACATGCTTTGGGGAATAGCACAGAGCAAGAGAGCCACGATTTGCTTTCTTTGAAAGGGCCAATTTCTTGGAAAGTGATCAGGTGGATTGCTCTTCATGGTTGGCTGGATCAATCAGTGTAATACAGACATGAGGTAAAGTTGAGAGAGCACCATTTGTGAGTTGGAAGTCCTTCCCATTTAAAGTTGTGTCTGATGAATTTGGTAAAATTCATTTACTTACTTTACCATGGCAGGATATGTTAAGGTGGCATTGTTTAATTTACGCTGACAAGTTCTGAGAAACTTTTAATTCAACACTTGGGTTTATCTGCATAGGCTGGTTGTCCCATCACCAAAATGGGACAGCAACCATTTTTGAGGGCAGAAATGGATAGTTGCCTCTTCCCTTTTCCTGTTAGGTTACCTTGAGTTCTTGGCTGGAGCCCTTACAGCAGGGGTGGGCAACGTAAGGCCCGCGGGGCTCCCATCTAAGGCCAGCGGAGCTCCCACCCGCAAACCCCACCCCTTCCATGCGATTGGCTCCCACCCGCAAACCCCGCCCCCCAGTGCTTGTGATTGGCTCCCGCCCGCAAACTCCAGCCCCCGGTCCACGGAAATCCCAGAAATGCCGCCCCCCACCCCCAGTCCCCAGTTATAAATATCCAAATGGCCCTTGGCAGAAAAAAGGTTCCCTACCCCTACTTTACAGGCTAGCTCCAGCAGTTTGTTGCCTAATTCTCAGAGGAAGGAACAGAGCCATTGCTCACCATTAGCACTAACAGCATTTAGACTGCTCATTCAGTCGCTGTAATAGCACAGTCAGTGTAACTCTTCCCTGGGTTCCAAAGTTAGCAGGATTTTTTTCCCCCTTAAATCATTATTTTTCTTTCCAAGCTTCCTACTTCGGCTTAAGCTTTATTATTATTTTCTTCATAAATGCAGTTCTACCATTTCATGGCTTTACCAGACACCTGAGATAGAAGGGTTTCACCCCCAGCTCCTATAATCTTTGCAGAAGACATTGTTCATAAATTCAGGGTTACTACTTACTGTAGGTTTGCAAACAGCCACTGCTGTGCATGTTTTTGTGTGCATGATACGGATAGAGAAAACACTGATTTTGAAACGAGCTCTTTCTCAACCTTGTTTCACTGACACATTTTGCTAATTCTTCAGCATGTTTGCTTGAAAGTAAAGTAAATCTCATTAAATTCAGTGGAGCTTCTTTCTGATTGGACAAGCATAGGATTGCACTGCTAGTTCCTAATTATCTCCTCCAAAATAAACATAAGATGCTGTTTAAATGCATGAGTTTTCTTTTGAGTAAAGCAGGGTTTGGGGCAGGGATGTTTTTGTGTTTTTTTTACAAAACATACTTGTTTTAATTTTTTAAAACGCAGATATGAAGAGAAGTTCGGATTTTAGAATTCAGTTAAATTTAACAACTTCACTCATGACCTTTCAAGTGAGGTTCCTCCTCTTCCCCCCCCCCTCCTCCTCTCAATTCTTTTTGTAAAGTGTGGGGAGGGATTGCAGGGATTCGCATCAGCCATGTTGAATTTCCCAAAATTCAGAACACGCATCAGAACCGAACACTTTGGGAAAAACAATACAATGCCAGACTCCCCTCCCCTTCCTCTGCCTTTTCTCCCCTTCCCTAGCAAATACAGTCAAAACCAAAACACCAAATTTTGGTGTGTCAGATATGTTGGAGAAAATGTCATTTTCAAGTGAGGTCCTAATTTGTGATTACTCATCTATTGTGATATGATTGCTGAAATATAATTCAACAATGCAGATCCCAGAAGATCACATGAGTCTTTCCCCTGTAATCCACTTCTAGGTTTCCTGTGAAATTGATGCACATGCAATTGTTAATGGCCTTGACTTCAGCGAAAAACTCCATCTGTTGTTCTGGGAATTAGAAAGGACAGCAGGACATATTCACATTGCAATAAATAGAGGACAAGATTACTTGGCAGGGCATGAAGAGAAGGTGATCTAATGCTAAGTCATGATTTCATCAGAATGTTTTTTTGGAAGAGGAAAACATTTAAAATATGCCTGCATTTTATAGCCTCTGTGCCAGCACACACACTCATGTGTAGACATATTAAACAGAGGAGAACATTGATACATGAGAAAGGATTGTTTCCAAACATAGTTATGTTTAGAATCAATCCATAAAACCAGCAGAATTTAGGTAAGTTTGATATTATTATCACATCCTTTTCCAAGGTATGGCTGCCTTCCAGATGTCTTTGACTGCAACTCCCATAATTCCTAGTTATCATGAATTGAAAGTACTGACATAGGAAAGGCTGCCATGTCTACGTACCTGGGAATTAGTTCCCTCATACTAATTATTTGTGAACATGAGTAGCATTGTGTTGTATATTTAAGTCTCATTGATTTCAGTGAGTTTACTTTAAGCATAGCTAAATTCTGGATGCAAACCAAGGTGCGGTTGTTGTTGTTGTATTGTTACATCCATGTGGATGTTATTATAGTAGGGGAACAAACGCATTGTCAGAAAAAAAAATTGCTGAACTCAGAGGAAGTGTCTGTGATCTCTTTTATTTGACTTGATTTGTTGATAGGAATTCAAATCAGAAGACATTCCCAGCTATACACAAACTTTAAAGCATAATAATTGCCTTGCTAGAATAAACTAAATCTAGTGTTCTGTATCCAAAAGTGTCCAGATGTGTCCAGGATGCTTGCAAGGAAGTTGATGTTCTCTTCTGTTGCTTAGCATCATATTACAGCAACGAAGGCTATATTGCATCTAAATGTGGAGCTTCATTTTTTAAAATTGCTACTTTCTAGTAGTAACTATATTTTTTCATTAATTTTGCCTAATCTGTCCCCCCATCCCAGCAAAATGCAGATGAAGAACAGTGGATTCTATTTATAGTTACATTGAATTAGGTTGGATGGATGCACCAGGAAAATCTTAATTTCAAACAGAGCTGAGGTACAGTAGATCCCAGTGTAATGATTAAACCCAAAGACTAGTTTGAATACAGAAACATGTTACCTGCACTGCTGGAGTATTATTTTAAATTTATTGTTATTTACATAAATGTTTTTATCCTGTTCTTCTAAGATATATGCATCAGTCAGTACTAATTAAACTTCTCTGGGGAAATGGGCTTGCCTCATTCATGGAATTTATGGGAAGTTGAGACAATTTCTTCTCTGTTGTTGTTGTTGTTTATTCGTTCAGTCGTTTCCGACTCTTCGTGACTTCATGGACCAGCCCACGCCAGAGCTTCCTGTCGGCTGTCACCATCCCCAGCTCCCCCATGGTTGAGTCTGTCACCTCCAGAATATCATTCATCCATCTTGCCCTTGGTCGGCCCCTCTTCCTTTTGCCTTCCACTTTCCCTAGCATCAGCTTCTTCTCCAGGGTAACCTGTCTTCTCATGATGTGGCCAAAGTACTTCAGTTTTGCCTTTAATATCATTCCCTCAAGTGAGCAGTCTGGCTTTATTTCCTGGAGTATGGACTGGTTTGATCTTCTTGCAGTCCAAGGCACTCTCAGAATTCTCCTCCAACACCACAGTTCAAAAGCATCTATCTTCCTTCGCTCAGCCTTCCTTATGGTCCAGCTCTCACAGCCATAGGTTACTACAGGGAATACCATTGCTTTAACTATGCGGACCTTTGTTGTCAGTGTGATGTCTCTGCTCTTAACTATTTTATCAAGATTTGCCATTGCTCTCCTCCCAAGAAGTAGACGTCTTCTGATTTCCTGGCTGCAGTCAGCGTCTGCAGTAATCTTTGCGCCTAGAAATACAAAGTCTGTCACTGCCTCCACTTTTTCTCCCTCTATTTGCCAGTCATCAATCAAGCTGGTTGCCATAATCTTGGTTTTTTTGAGGTTTAACTGCAACCCAGCTTTTGCACTTTCTTCTTTCACCTTCGTCATAAGGCTCCTCAATTCCTCCTCGCTTTCAGCCATCAAAGTGGTATCATCTGCATATCTGAGATTGTTAATGTTTCTTCCAGCGATTTTAACTCCAGCCTTGGATTCCTCAAGCCCAGCATGTCGCATGATGTGTTCTGCGTACAGGTTGAATAGGTAGGGTGAGAGTATACAGCCCTGCCGTACTCCTTTCCCAATCTTAAACCAGTCCGTTGTTCCGTGCTCTGTTCTTACCGTTGCTACTTGGTCGTTATACAGATTCCTCAGGAGGCAGACAAGATGACTTGGTATCCCCATACCACCAAGAACTTGCCACAATTTGTTATGATCCACACAGTCAAAGGCTTTAGAATAGTCAATAAAACAGAAATAGATGTTTTTCTGAAATTCCCTGGCTTTCTCCATTATCCAGCGGATATTGGCAATTTGGTCTCTAGTTCCTCTGCCTTTTCTAAACCCAGCTTGTACATCTGGCAATTCTCGCTCCATGAATTGCTGGAGTCTACCTTGCAAGATCTTGAGCATTACCTTACTGGCATGTGAAATAAGTGCCACTGTTCGATAGTTTGAACATTCTTTAGTGCTTCCCTTTTTTGGTATGGGGATATAAGTTGATTTTTTCCAATCTGATGGCCATTCTTGTGTTTTCCAAATTTGCTGGCATATGGCATGCATCACCTTGACAGCATCATCTTGCAAGATTTTAAACAGTTCAGCTGGGATACCATCGTCTCCTGCTGCCTTGTTATTAGCAATGCTTCTTAAGGCCCATTCAACCTCACTCTTCAGGATGTCTGGCTCTAACTCACTGACCACACCGTCAAAGCTATCTCCAGTATTATTATCCTTCCTATACAGATCTTCCATATATTCTTGCCACCTTTTCTTGATCTCTTCTGCTTCTGTTAGGTCCTTACCATCTTTGTTTTTGATCATACCCATTTTTGCCTGGAATTTACCTCCGATGTTTCTAATTTTCTGGAAGAGGTCTCTTGTCCTTCCTATTCTATTGTCTTCTTCCACTTCCGCACATTGCTTGTTTAAAAATAATTCCTTATCTCTTCTGGCTAACCTCTGGAATTTTGCATTTAATTGGGCATATCTCCCCCTATCTGAGGGGCGTGGTGGCTCAGCGGGTAAGACGCCAGGCTTGTCGATCGGAAGATTGCAAGTTCGGAGGTTCGAATCCCTAGCCCTGCGTGCGGAGTGAGCTCCCGCACTAGCCCCAGCTCTTGCCAACCTAGCAATTCGAAAGCATGCAAATGCAAGTAAGTAGATGAATAGGTACCACTTCGGTGGGTAGGTAACAGCGTTCCACGTGCGTCATGCGGCCACATGACCATGGAAGCGTCTTCGGACAACGCTGGCTCTTTGGCTAACAAACGGAGATGAGCACCGGCCCCTAGAGTCGGACACGACTGCACAAACGTGCGGGGGGAACCTTTACCTTTTTATCTCCCCCTATCAATGTTGCCTTTTGCTTTCCTTCTTTCTTGGGCTACTTCCAGTGTCTCAGCAGACAGCCATCTTGCCTTCTTGGTTTTCTTTTTCTTTGGGACTTTTTTGTTGCCGCCTCCTGAACAATGTTGCGAACTTCTGTCCATAGTTCTTCCGGGACCCTATCTACTAAATCTAGTCCCTTAAATCTATTCTTCACCTCCACTGCATATTCCTTAGGAATATTAGTGAGCTCATATCTAACTGATCTGTGGGTCTTCCCTATTCTCTTTAGTCTGATTCTAAATTTTGCAATAAGAAGTTCGTGATCTGAACTACAGTCAGCTCCAGGTCTTGTTTTTACCGACTGTATAGATGTCCGCCACCTTTGGCTGCAAAGGATGTAGTCAATCTGATTTCGGTGTCGACCATCTGGTGAAGTCCATGTATAAAGTCGTCTTTTAGGTTATTGGAAGAGAATGTTTGTTATGCACAGTGAGTTGTCTTGGCAAAATTCTATCAGCCTATGTCCTGCTTCATTTTGTTCTCCCAGACCATGCTTGCCTGTAATTCCAGGTGTCGTCTGACTACCCACCTTAGCATTCCAGTCTCCTGTAATGAAAATAACATCTCTTTTTGGTGTATTATCCAGTAGGTGCTGCAGATCCTCATAGAACTGATCTACTTCTGCTTCTTCAGCATCTGTGGTTGGGGCGTATATTTGGATCACTGTGATGTTAAATGGCTTACCCTGAATTCGAATTGAGATCATTCTATCGTTTTTTGGATTGTATCCAAGCACTGCTTTAGCCACTTTATTATTAATTATGAAGGCTACTCCATTTCTTCTGTGGTCCTCTTGTCCACAGTAGTAGATCTGGTGGTCATCTGATGTGAAGTGGCCCATCCCAGTCCATTTCAGTTCACTGACACCTAAAATGTCTATATTTAATCTTGACATCTCACCAATAACCACATCCATTTTGCCCTGGCTCATAGATCTTACATTCCAGGTTCCTATGGTGTGTTGATCTTTAGAACATCGGATTCGTCGTTCACCACCAGCACCGTCGGCCGCTAGCCGTCCTTTCGGCTTTGAGCTAGCTGCGTCATCACATCTGGGGCTAGTTGAACGTATCCTCTGTTCCTCCCCAGTAGCATTTTGACCATCTTCCGACCTGGGAGTCCCATCTTCCGATGGTATACTGACATATCTTTGGTTGTACTGATCCATTTAGTTTTCATGGCAAGAATACTGGGGTGGGTTGCCATTACCTTCCCCAGGGATCGTATTTATTCTGACCTCTCTGCCACGACCTTCCCGTCTTGGGTGTCCCTTCACGGTTTAGCTCATGGTTTCATTGAGGTGCTCAAGCTCCAGCACCACGACAAGGTAACGATCTCCTTTGCTGGAGAATTTCTTCTCTGCTTGCAGCAATTCCTTCTTTCACTTATTTTCCTTTCTAGAAGAACGTGTTAAAGAGAAAAAGACCATATAGCTCTACAATGCCATTTGACTGATGGCAGTAAGCACTACTCATTTGAAAGCAATCTTACTTTCCCTTCGGTTATGATTAGTGATGGAAGGGAAGAGAGGAAGAGGATGACCAACAGCAAGGTGGATGGACCCAGTTATAGTGGTGATGGGTGCACCACTGGAAGATCTAAAGGACCAGGTTGGAGACAGATCCTCCTGGAGATAATCTATCTAAGAGTTAACACCAACTTGATAGCACATAATCAAAATCATCAGCAAGTATTATTAGGTTGATTATTTTTAAAAATTTAATTATTTAGCATGGCTTCTCTGCTGTTTCTGTCCAGCAGGATTCTGAGCAGCTTACATTCCCTTCTTAAGGTAAAAGGATTAGAATACAAAAAAAAAAAAAAAAAAAACCCAACAGGATAATAAAATAACCAACTACAGTGTTTGTAACTAAGTAACACATTACTAAGGGGAAAAAAAACCTAAGGTCATCAAGAAAAAAAGAAAATAAAATAAAAATAAATAAACAAATAAATAAATAAAAAAGAATAATACACCTCTAGACAAAACCCAGGGTAGGAGTTCTAAGATATCCTAAATCCCCTCCCAGGGCTTTCTTTAAAAGCCTAGTTATCAGCTCTCCTAAAAATATGATTGGGGAAGGGGGCAGATAGCCTGATCTTGGGCAGTAAGCTATTCTAACAAACTGGGGCTCCAACAGAGAGGGCTCAACTTCTCGGGCCCTGGAGATGACGATCCCTAAGGGAAGGCACCGGAATGGGGCTTACCCTGCTTGATCTTATCAGACAAGTAGAAGCCACTGAGAGTAGATGGTCCAGGCTACCTACTAATTATATACTAAAGTATAGCTACTTGTCTATGCATAGGTAACAAACCAATGCACACAGCATTCAAATAGGTCCCAAACACACACACATACACACACCCAGCCTGCCTGTTGGAAAATACCAGCACACCATAGATAACCTCAAGGAGCAACTGGAAAAACCATGACCCCAGAACACACAAAAATGCTGACAACTACCATCAAGACTACATCTCTAAGACAAGCCGAAAAAAGGAAAACAAAACTCCAAACCAAACTGCTCAAGCTAAAGCCCAGAAGCAAAGAGGCAACTGAACCCAAATGGGTAGTCAACATGTCCAGCCACCCACTATCCACCACAGAACACAATATCCTCCAGAAAGGTCTCGACTATAACATAGACAATGCTAATCAGTTAGAATTCTTTGCAGCCTTGGAAGCAGCATTTAAAACCACAGGACTTGCCACAGAGACCCAAGAAAATATAAGGCAGACAACCATGCCACAGACCAGAAGAACACAGAATCATAACCAACTCAAAGCAGCGGACACTTCTGTAAGCATTATCTCATTGTACCTTCTCAAGCTATTGTCCACTAGGACCAATAGATTTATGTAGGGATTCACTCTCTGATTCCTTTACATTCCCTCTTTGATACTACCTATTGTGCTTTTAATTAGTTAGACTGAGAATTAGTCACCTCAGGGTTTCATGGCTTCTAGGTCCTGTTCCTTGTTCCCACAATTTCTTTCTCCATTCTCTGGTAACGGAGTAGGTAACATGCCTATTTCTATGTGGGCTACTACTAGTAGTAAAGTTTATTGTTGTAACCACAGGTCATAATGTAAGAATGCAATAAAATACAATAAAATATAATAACATTAAAACAATAAAATGAAATTATAAAATAAAATAATAAAAGAAGCATTAAATATAAAAGAAAAAGGTTACAGCAAAATAGAGCCAGAACTACAACTAAAATGGAGAGGTGGAGTGTGGTGAAATTACAGCGGACTGTAAGAACGGGAAGATATCTGGGACGCTGGAGGACGAACGATAGACCTTGTCAGACCTCAGAAGTTCCCGTTGACAATGCGGGGGCTTTGGGGGCATAGCCCCTAGTGCCGGACGGTGGGCTTGATGTTCTTTGGGCTCACAGTCCGAACCCCCTTATTCCGCTATTTCCCTTAATTGGCGGTGTGTGCTGCCTGAATTGGAGTGGCACGTGCAGACAAGGTGGGGTGGAACTGTTTGATGGAACAGCTGAGCAGCGCGTTCGCTCAGCAGCAGACCAGCCTGACACCCAGCAGCCTTTGGGAGAGGAGTTGGAGTTGGAGTTGGAGTTGGCTTTAACTGCGTGGACTGACTTGGTATGGTGGATTCCAGCAGTGTGGCGGACTCTGTTGCGACGGGCCGGTTCTGGCAGTCCGGTGAACTCTGGGGACATTTTAGACTCTGGTTACGTGGCTGGTGTGAGCGACCGGACGAACCCAGGACTGCAACTTCGAGTCAGAGTGAGTGGCTTTGTTTTGGGCCACTTAAAGAACATAAGAGACCTAGGCATTTTTAATAGACTTTGGCGGGAAAGATCCAATGGTGAGGAGCAGTAAGGTTAAAATCTGAGATCTAATGGGGCAGTGCATCCATCCTAGCTCTCCTTGACCTCTCAGCGGCTTTCGATGCCATTGACCATGGTATCCTTTTGGGTCGGCTCAGGGAGTTGGGGGTGGGCAGTGTGGTTTTGCACTGGTTCACCTCCTTCCTTCAGGGCCGGTCCCAATCGGTGGTGATAGGGAGTGAGAGATCCGACCCTCGACCCCTCCTTTGTGGGGTGCCGCAGGGTTCGGTTCTCTCTCCACTCCTGTTTAACATTTACATGAAACCACTGGGTGAGATCGTCCGCCATCACGGGATAAGATATCATCAATATGCTGATGATATTCAGTTATATATTTCTGTCCCGGGTGAGGTAAGTGATGCTGTGACTGCTCTTTCTCGGTGCCTGGGGGCTGTAGGGGCCTGGATGAGGTCCAACAGGCTTCAACTGAACCCTGGTAAGATGGAGTGGCTGTGGATTAACGGCTCTTCCCCATCTGGGACATTATCATCCTTGGTTCTGGATGGGGTTGCACTGCCCCAGACAGACCCGGTGCGGAATCTGGGGGTCCTTCTGGACTCACGACTCCTGCTCGAAGAGCAGGTGGCAGTCGTGGCCAGAAGGGCTTTTGCACAACTCCGTGTTGTGCGCCAGTTACTCCCGTTCCTGGATCGGGAGGCCCTTTGAACAGTCACTCATGCCCTTGTTATCTCACATATAGACTACTGTAACGCACTCTACATGGGGCTACCCTTGAAGAGTATCCAGAAGCTTCAGCTGGTCCAGAATGCAGCTGCACGGGCTGTTGCTGGTGCCCCTAGATCAGCACATATAACACCGTTGTTGCGTGAACTGCATTGGGTACCAGTTTGCTTCCGGGTCCAATTCAAGGTGTTGGTTATCACCTTTAAAGCCCTACATGGCATGGGACCAGGTTACCTGAGGGACTGTCTCGTCCCAAATATATCTACCCGTCCCACCCGATCATGCAGAGAGGGCATGCTTCGGACCCCATCTATAAGAGAGTTCCATCTGGCGGGGTCCAGGAGGCGTGCCTTCTCTGCAGTAGCTCCCGCCCTGTGGAACAATTTGCCCCCAGAGGTGAGATTAGCTCCTTCGCTCCTGACCTTCCGGAAGAACCTGAAAACCTGGCTCTGCCGCCTTGCGTGGGACCAAGGAAGGGATAGTCACTCGTGGGGATAACTAATACCCTAGAGAGCTCCTCTTTTACATTAGATTAAGTAAGATCATTTTACCACCTTTGCCTCTGGATTCTAGTCTTGTTTTATAATTTTTATTTTAGATTTTATGTATATTTTATGTTTTTGTTTTTACTATTTTATTGTAAACCACCCAGAGTCCCTCCAGCAGAGGGAGATGGGCGGTGATATAAATTTTACAAACAAACAAATAAATAAATATTTCTTCCTAAGTTTAAGATAGAGCAGAGCAAAAGTAGCAACTTGGTTGCTAACAGTTGGAAACACGTCTGCAAGAAGATAAATCAGTTTTTCAACATCAGAGCCCATTGTAAATGGGGCAGTGGAGGACATAATGGATAACATCCTCCACTTGACCAACACCACAAGGACAGAGGCTTTGTTCGACAGGGAGCTTACAAAACCTCCCTTCGAGTTATGCGGAGGGCATGGTCTGCAGGCAAATGGATGTTAAAGCCCTTTTCAGTGACACACTGGTTATGTTAACCAGGTACTGGGAGAGGCTTCTATGTTTTTTATAATGATGGTACCAGGGTGAAAATTTGGATGATTGTACCTCAATTGCATCTTTATTAGCATATATGTGGGCTACTATGTCACATGTCCTTCCATTCCTTTACTTAGAACACAGCTCATAATTAGATTAGATAGCAAAGTTTTCAATCTAAATTTCAGTTCCCAATTAAAAAATTATTCTGTTCTTTAAAGATAAGCATTGGAAATCCTCCTGTGAATTGCTTTATTTTTATTTTTTTGCTATTTAATTGCATTTTAAAGACAAATATTCTTAAAAGACATTATATATTACTAATAATAACAAATATGTAGATAAAATATAAAAACTATTATAAAGTATGCTTAAAACAAGCTCCTTAAACTAAACTAACTAAAAGCACTCTAAAAACCCTAATTATTCTGCTGCATAAAGCTATTTCCACATTGGCTGTGCCAATCAAATCCCACAGTGGCCTATGGTTGAAACAAAGAATGGAGTCTGATGACCAACATGTTGTTTGAAATAGCATGGACATTTTGTTGTTGGTATTTGATCTGTGATGGCTCATCCCTATATGCAAGTTGCCAGTTGATGCAATGAATGAACCTGCAGATAGCATGCAACTCTACACTCTTGTTCCGCTGGGAAAGAGACATTTATCTGCAACATCTGCAGCACATATTGAACATTGGGCGCTCCAGTGCTGCCCCAACAGTGAACAAATCCAGAGCACTGTTCTGACTCAGCGTGTGGAACAGGCAGCACAAGAGGTGAGGCTACCAGATACAGATCAGCAATCTTTTGCAAAACTATGGGGCAGCACTAGATGGGGAGACGTATGCAGCAGGCACCGAGCAACTTGCCCGTGTGAGGAATTGCCCCACCATTGCCCCTGTAACTCTGCAATTGTAAAGACTTTCAAACCATTACACTAAATTTGGCTCCCCTAGCACACAAGGTATTTTGTAACAAAAATGCCTTTCTAAATAGAATAGGAGTAAAAAGCAGGGCTGGATCACACAGCTGGATTGGGATTGGATGGCATGTAACTAAATCAGTAAATCAATACATACCTAATGCAGGAACCAGCCAAACACTTATGTAATCTGTTGAGCCTGCATTACCTGCCAAGTGTCAAGCCCCACAGAGCTGAGCAAGATTGAAGAAGCAAAAATTACACACACCTCAATAAGGTCTCTTCAATGCTAGCCTGGGAGTAAATACAGAATCTCAGAAACTGCAAGAGGAACTCCCAAACCTCATTTATAGTGAGTTCATGAAGGTGACATCTCTTTGCATGAACTGAAACACTTTTTCAAGGTTTCTTGCCACTTTGGCTGACTTGCCAATTACCTTATAAACTACCAATGGATTCCGCTTCTGTTTTTTGATGTCTTGGATTTGCTCTCCGTTCCTTTACTTTCCCATCCTCCCCACAATCTCTTACAGAATGAGAGGTGGGACTGAAGCAAGTTGTAGTCAGAACCGGAACTCAAAGTGGGTATGACTCCCTTTTCTGACACTTTTCTTTTCTGGATTCCCCCTTTCTCTCCCCATTTTCCCCTGATCTAATAATTTTGGTGTCATTGTGGATAGGAACAGATGTGTACAGTTCAGAAAAAGCAAGCCTCAAATATTGAGAAAAACACCCATCAAACCTCATCAACAGGTGCAGACCATGGCTATGTAATGATTATTTGAAACTTTAACTTGGGAGTCTTTTATTCTCACAAACTACTTCATCCATGGCAGACTCCTGAGCCTTCTATAGCTCTCAAGTTACGAAACAGCAGAAAGAAACTGTTCTATTGGCATAGAGAGCTTCAGTGGGAAAATGCAGATAATTCATTTATCTGCTAAGGGTTGTTTCAGTACTGGATAAGAAGAAATGTCAAAGAAACCAAAGACTGCAGCTGCAGGAACACAAAGTATATACGTAGCTGGGGAATGTGTCCCTGGATTACAGGAAGATCAACCTTGGGTGACCTTGAAAAAGGAAAGCAGGGACATGCTAGTAGACCATCTGGAAATCCCAGGGTTATGAGCTAGTCCAGGAAGTCAAAAATTATCCTGCAAGAAGGAGGTGGCAAACCACCTTTGAATTCTTGCCAAGAAAACTACACGGTCATGCCATTTGATAAGAGGAACAAGCTGTAAATATTGAAGACTGGGATCTGAGAGTCTCTTGGACAATTCCTGACATAGTCAAATAAAAATATGTAACCAATGTTTCAAGCTGGTCTTGAAATAAACGTTAAAGCCCGAAGACTGATGAACAATCAAGATTGTTGTCATAGCATGTGCAATTTTTCAAATCACCTTACTTGCTTTTTCTGGGGGAGGAAGATTTGCCTTCTTCAGATTTAGCTTTTCATTGCTGGACATTCATTGCTGGAACGGTGTGGTATGCTAACTATTCCCAGCAAACAACTCAGAGAAGAGTCTCCTATCACCACTACTGCTATCTACTGTTGTCCATTTTCTGCTGAGTTGCATGCTGGCTGATTACAGCCCTGAACTAAGCCAGAATTTTCCCCCACTTAAGGGAGGCCTCCACTCTGCAGGGAACAGCTGATCTGCTGTTACAAGAACATTGGAAAGTTGCCACCAACACAGACTAGGAGACTGGATTAACTGTTGTGCTGTTGCAGTGATAGCAATACTATAGGCTTCCTGTAGTTAGGAAAGTGCTAGAGAGAGAGAGAGAGAGAGACAGAGTCAGATGGACAGACACTTACTCACTCTTGGTGTTTTTCTGGAACAAGTAATTGAACCATTCTCATTAACACCCTTATCCTTTTCGCAGCAAGAAATACAGACAAACAGCTGATTGTGGGTGCTAGGTTGTTCATGAGGACTTCAATGCCTTGCCAGTGAAGCCATATAAATATTAAAGTGCAAAGAGACCGCTGAAGACAATTTCCTAAGAAGGCTTATTTCACCTTTAGCAAAACTATGGTGGATAATGGGGAAAATATAATTACTAGGACGTATGTTTTACCTGGGAACAAATAAATACTTTAACATGTGGGGGTAGCAGTCTATGCTCCAGGGCAAGAAGAAGGCCTGTGTTGAAAATCCATTGCAGATAACACAGAGGAGTGCTGTAGGTATCTTAAGGTTCTTTCAGGTGGAAAGAGATAATTATGCCTCCAATGCTATCAAATCATTTGAGGCTTAGTTCCTATACGGACCTAACTTCTATATGGAGCCCATATAGAAGTTAAGTCCATACCCATATGTTATCTCCTAGAAATTTTTATTTTATTTATTTATACTTGTATTTATACCCCGCCCATTTCCTCCCTAGCGGAGGACTCTGGACAGCTTACATACATCGTTTATACATTTCAGTTATACAATGTTTTTTCTAATCTGCGTGCAAGGGGAGGGGGTAAGGGAACCGACTCTTCCTGGCTTCCGGACTACAAGTCCCAGGGTGCCTTGCGTCGGAGCCGGCTGCTGATGTCCTGTAGATGTTGTTGCTTCCGGGATCTGCTGTAACCGCCGCCATTCAAAGAGATCTTCCGTCTGGTGGATACCGACCCCCGACAGGACGCCAGCATATTTTCCCACTTAAGGTGGTACCCAATTTATCTACTCGCAAGGTTTCGAAACCATATCTCCTAGAAATGGTTTGGTACAAATTTTTGAGGGCACTGTTTCAGGTTCCCAAGTATGTCCCAAATGCCATTCTCTAGTTGGAGGCTTCTCTACCTAAGGTAGAGATTTGCACTAGGCTGACAACCTTTAATTTTTGTTCAAAGCTTAACTTTTGTTTAGTAGGTGTGGCTCCCTTAAAAATCTCTGACAAAAACTCTATTTGGATTGGAAGCAGATCCTCTTGGATAGACTATGAACCTATGAGCTATCTCCAGAATGTTTGCTGTCCATGGGTTACAATTGAACCAAGGTCTTTCTTAAACAGTGAATCCTGGATATCGAATGGCAAAACAAGTTGAATGGCATCCACAGGGTAGGGAAGGGGAGGCAAATGACACCATGTGTGCCATGACATCAGCACACAAATGACATGGCTTTTGTCATGTAGGGTGGAATGAAAGGTTACTATTTTATTATGCTAATATACTTTATACTTGTTTATTAGCTGGAGATTTTAATGTTTGCAGGCTATTTTACATTCACAGTAAAGTTCACAAGGCCAATGCAATATGGGGGGGGGGGGGGGAATCTAATCTATAAAGTCCTGATACTGTATATTAAGACCTCCATTGTGAGCTTGGTAGGTGATCTTAGTCTTCTCATCTTCCTGCACCTAAAATAATTGGAATCATCTTCAGTTATTTAAAAAGTAATATTTCTAGTATAATTCAGGGAAGAGTGGAATTTCAGTGGGAGAAGGCATGGTTGCAATGCATGAAGACTGCCCTTCCTTTAAGCACAACGAGGCAACTCTTCCAGGTGGCAGATGGTCCAAGTTAGGAAGAGATGTTTTCCAGACATTCTGTTTCTTAATGGAAAATGCTGCATTGTCATTCTCCCTGCCCTGTAGTTCTCAAGTAGAATATATAGGGGCGTGGTGGCTCAGCGGGTTAAACCGCTGAGCCGTTAGACTGCCGACCATAAGGTTGGCGGTTCAAATCCGCGTGGCGAGGTGAGCTCTCATCACTAGCCCCGGCTTCTGTCCACCCAACAATTCGAAAGCTAAGGCAAGTAGATAAATGGGTACCACTTACGTGGGACAATTTGCTGGCGTCCTTTCGGAGGGTCGCCCTCGGGCCGAAGAAGACCTGGTGAATCCCGACAATGGCGGCGGAGGACGGCGGATCCCGAATGACAACTTCCTGGATGTCAGCAGCCAGCTCGGAAGCGAGGTATTCTGGGGCATGTAGTCCGATACCTGTGGCAGAAGAGTCGGTTCCTTCACCTCCTCCCTATCGCACGGTAACATTGTTTAATATATATGGCTGTATAATATATATGAATTTACATGTATGTAAGCTGCCTAGAGTCCTCCATTAGGGAGGGGATAGGCGGGGTATAAATAAGATAAAATAAATAAATAAAATAAATAAATAAATAATGGGATAGGAAGCTGTACCACAGCAAGTATTGAAGTTAAATTCAGCTGCCAATGCCATTGGTTCCTAAATGTGGGATGGGGTGTGTGGGGGGCTCCATCCTTTTCTTTGTCCAAAGGTTGCTTTGGGCCAGAGCTTGGAAGGTCCCATGTGATGGTGCAAGTTATAAATGGCCAAATGTTTAAACACATCAGTAAAAAAAGATGACAAAAGATGGCATAAAGGGATACAGGACATGGACTTGGAAATCTGTATATACGGCTACAGAGTAATATGGAGCATCTCACCATGCATGGAAGATTGATATGTGTTCCTGCTCTGCCTTTCTTTCAATGGCTAACTGTTGATTGGCAGCTTTAAGGCCCCAATTCTCCCTTCATATTGTTTTTTTCCCTTGGAGGCAAATGTAGATTGGAAAGATGCTTGAACAGAGAATGACTCCATAAAGTAAACCATATGACTATTTTTTCCATGTCCAATCGCCAACATTTCTAATTTACACAGTATTAGAGTTACACTAATGGACTTGGTGATTTTTCCATCACGTTTGTGAGCAGAAAAAATAGATGGACAATATCTCCAAATTTCTCCAGGAAAAGGAAAAAAATTCTTAACAATTTCACAGGAGTAGGAATTTAGCTCCACTACTGAAAAAAAAAATCCAGTGGGAGGATTTTTGTCAAATTTAATTTAATTTAATTTAATTTAATTTAATTTAATTTAATTTAATTTAATTTAATTTAATTTAATTTAATTTAATTTAATTTAATTTAATTTAATTTAATTTTTAAACATGGGAATCCAGAAAGGTTATTGGATACATTATTGCACAGTGAAAGACAGGATATTTATTTATTTATCAAGGATTTTTTAAATGCCCTGTATGGTTCAGGTTATTTATTTATCTACTCAGTACTGTATACACCAGGGCTATCAGAACTGGGTTACATAAATCAGAATAACTACTTTGTTGTTGTTTATTCGTTCAGTCGCTTTCGACTCTTCGTGACTTCATGGACCAGCCCACGCCAGAGCTTCCTGTCGGCCGTCACCATCCCCAGCTCCCCCATGGTTGAGTCCGTCACCTCCAGAAAGAATAACTACTAGATGGCAGCAAAAAGATACCACAACTCCAACCCTTTGCTGCCATCTGGTGATTCTATGAATTTTTGCAGCCCAGGTATGATAGCCCTAGTATACATTTGATACCATCATTCTTCCTAATCTAAGGCAGAATTCTTTCCTATCACTTGCTACTTAATTCTTTTAACTGAAGATACCAAGAATTGAATATGGGACTTTGGGCTCCCAGTCAAAGTTAAATCTGAGCCACAGTTAAAGTTGGTAGCAGGAAAGCCAATGTAAGTCAGGGTAGACAATTGTGAGCTAGATAATCAGTGATACATTCTATCTTTGGTTAATCATTGTGTTCTGTAAGATCATACCCTAGCTTCAGTTCAAGTTATACATGCTAACAATATTGCTGATGACATTGATGTAGATTAGAGTTTCCTTTTATGCAAAATATGTCTCCCTTCAAAAGATGTGATTGTTGCTGATAGAGACAGTAAAGTCGAGATAAACAACGAAGGGTGATGGGCTGTTTCAAATACCTGGAAATCATATCAAACTCAGTGCTGAGCTGGGGCTGATTTGGTTCCGAAACCAATCTTGGCTCAAACTATATATGCAAATAAATCTTAAACTGTTAAAAACGGGAGATTTTGAATTTGGTTAGTGAGCTGGGCAACCTTGAGGTAGACAAGGATGGGCAACCAGAGGTAGCCTCCAGAGGTTCTTTTGACCATTACTGCTGGAAATTGGTGGAACTATTCCTTATCATTTTGAAACAGGAAGTACCATGAAAACAGTAGTCTAAATTCTACAACACTGTAGCCTTAACATAGTTTAAAATGTAAGCAAAAAACAGTCCCCAACCAGCATTGCCCCCTCACTTTGCTTTTGGCAGCCAAAAACTGTTAAGGGTGTCCTTGGCATTCAAAAGATTACCCAAACTTGGTTTAATATTTCAGGTTGTTACATATGGATTAGCAAAGTGTGTCTGTGTGCTTACTTCAGTACCCTTGCATTATTTATTAGCTGTATTGTTATATTTATGTCCCATATTTACCTTGTACAACTCAAGGCAGCTTTTGTGAGGTGTGGTTGGGCTGAGAGAAAACAACTGGCCCAAGTCATGCAGCTGGTTTTCATGTCTAAGGGAGGACTAAAACTCATGGTCTCCTGGTTTCTAGGCCAGCACCTTAACTAATACACCAAACCAGTTTTTTGATTCTACCAAAGCCTAGCGCTTCTTTCTCCTGAGAATTGATTCTTGAGAGTTTGTTCTGAATTTGTTCTTTGAAATGCTGCAAAAATGGGCTCACAAAACAATGTGAAACTAAAAATAAGAGCTTTGGGGATTCCTTAAGCAATTGTACTTCTTATAGTATTTTTCTATATACAGTAAATCCATCTCTGGGCAGATCAATCCAATTGCAATCACTTGATCTGGTAAGCAGATACCCTATACTTTGAACTGATACTATCTTGCTGCATTCTGAAGGCTTTTGTCCCCAAAGGAGGGTCACTTCTTAAATGTGGGTCAGATTTTCCTGTTGTGAGACTTTGGCAGTAATATCATTCTTGGCAATCCTCCTTAGAAGATGTTGGCTTCATTGCTAATAAGGCAGTTTGTATGGTTGACCTTCTGCCAATTCTCTGGGAGGAATTATTAGTTGCAATGTACTTTCTTGCTATGTGAAATTCCTCTCCTCTGGAAATTAGCCTTTGGTCTTGTTGCTGGAAGCAGAGTTCAACCATATCCTTGAGAAATCAAATGGGAGTAGCCTAGGTCAAGGTGACCTGGGCTGAACTTCAACAGGATTCTTTGAGGATGTCACTCTGTATTAATTTTCTGTCAATACCTGATGGAGGGTTAACCTCAATAAGAAAGACTTCACTTCTTTGCACCTCTGACCAAAAGTCCTGATTCATATAAAATCCCACTTTGCATTTGGACTGTGTAAAATCTTGAAAGGGTGCTTCTGGTTTAAGGAAATTTTGACTGAATTATCCTATCAAAGGAGCTTCATGAACTGAAGCAGATTCCTGTTTCAAAGCAGTGAATGGAATCAGGTGCCTGCAAAGTGCTTCACAGATTCAGTGCCTTTTCTGCTGTTTCAAGGGTGGTTCCAGACAATATTACACAGATAGCTGCCATCAAGTTGGGCCCAACTCCTGTCAAATGCATGGTCAAATGTCTCGTCATGAATGGTGCTGTTTCTTCTTAAGTTCTTAAACAAGCTTTGCTTGCAAAATGAATTAGGGCAAAGGTTTGGTAACTGTCACCTTCTTTTGCCTCTATCTTCCTCAGAATAAATGTCTATATACTGATCTTTCTCAATCTCTAAGCCACGCAGTCTTGCTCTACATATGTGGACAGAGAGATATTAGCACCTTAATTGCTTCTTATGCTGCCATTTTAAACAGTTCAGTGGGTATTTCATCAGCATATTTGACAGCTGATCTAACTCCTCTCATATCTCACTTTGCCCATCAGTTCCTGAATATATTCTCTTTCTGCAAATATTTCTGTCACTCTATTAGCCTGTTTGTAAAGGGTTTCAGTATAGCCTTTCCATACTTCTTTAACCTCATTGCCCTCTACTACATCTCTCCTCTGATTGCTCTTGAATGTTCTTACCTTAGCTGTAAATATTCCAAATCTCCTTAAACACATCACTCATTTTTTCTTTTCTTGTTATTTTCTCTATTTGTTGACATTCTTGATTGAGATAGCTTTCTTTGTCCTTGTTCATCGTTAAGACTCTGTGTTCAGTCTTTATTTGTCCTTTTTGTTGCCCAAGGCTTTCATTTTCCATCTTTCTTACGCTATCATGATAGCTTGTTCTAAAAACTACTGGCATCTCTTCCTTTCCAAAAATTTGGGATTTTTTTCCTACTTTTATTTTCATTATGTCTCTTATCTCTCCTCCCCCAACCCCTCAAATTCTCTTTTGTATGTTAAGCATACTTACATTGATTTTATATTATGACACACCTAGTCTCTTTTTGGAAATGTAAGCCATGAATTCATGGCTTACATATATACCAATAACTCATGGTTTGTTCTACTGCTGCTCCCAGAAATGTCCTGGATGAGCAGACTGCACTTCTCCATCTTCTCTGACCTATAATGTAATTGATATCATTCTGACTTTCCAGTGTTGTGCACTGAATGATATCCTTGTATAGAGTCTGCATTTATGTTGCTTAAAATATTTGTTGGCAATAAACAAGGAATTATCTTTGCAAAATCTCTATTAATATTTCCTCTATTGTTGTGTTTGCCAACCTAATTCTAGGTTCCTCCATCACTTTTGCATTCCAAACACCCATTGATAGTACTATAGCCCTATTTTCTCTGTGCCATAGGGTTCCTCAACGTCTACCACCATTATGTCTGTAATATATAATAGGTGCATCTGCTTGTATAATAATATTGATGTTCATGAAAAATCCATTCATTCTAACAAATATGACACTGTCATTTATTTAGTTGTTATCAAGCACATACATAGCAATTTCCTTTTTGAGTATCATTACCACTTCAATCCTTCATACGTCTCATACCCTGAAGAGTTCCAATTCTATGTGTCTCTGTAAAATGACAAATTCCACTTTTAATATTGGCACCATCAGATGAGATTTCTTTGGTCTAGCCATGTTATCATCTCAGGGTCTAACTCATGCAAGCTCAATATTCTTCCCCAGTAACTAGAGGAGTGCCTGTCAACCTGGGCATCTCACCTTCTGGTTCCCATATTTGTCTAAATGTTTCAGCCATGATCATACAGCATTCCTGGTTATAATACAGAAGTGGATTTACCATTGCCTTTTTTTGAGTCTGATTTTGGAATTCCTTCTCTTCAATGCTTTGGCTTTCATGATGCCTCTAAAGTCCAACTCTCCTCACTCTTAATGTAGATTACCCTTAACCTCACCCCTTCCCTTTCAATCTTACCAGCAAGATTGAACCTACTGGTTCTCTAAGGGTCACTGAGATTACTGAGCCCTTCCACTACATAAGATGGTAATCCTCTGGGAGGAACAGGCAATATATAATGTTGCAAATGTGTTTCCACATACTGAGAACACTGATGGGTGGAGTTAAGCCTGACATTGGCATGAGTAAATAGTCAGTGAGATTTATCACCTCATTGAATTGCCTATCTGAACTTTTCTGAGGTGGCCAAAATAGCATTGTTTTGAGTTTCTTTCTCCTTCTTAACTTTCAGTCTTTTTCATGTGGCTAGCCATTAGTCTTGACTTTGCTCTCTCTTGCCCTGTCGACCGAGAGCTAGTGTGGTGTACTTCTTAAGGTGTTGGACTGACACTGTGGAGACCCAGCTTCTAGCCCCCCCTCAGTCATGGAAGCTCACCAGTCACTCTCTGAGCCCAACCTACCCTATGAGGTTCTTGTGGAGAATAATGAGCTCCTGAATGAAAAGGCCAGGTATAAATCAAATAAAAAGTGCCAGGATTCTGAATACGGGCACAAGGTTGACCAATTTAATATGGACTCTGGTTAAAATTTTAAAATTTCTGCTTGAAGTGGAACAGATTTAAGTCCCTTGTCAATGAATGATTGGATGCCGGGCTAAAACTTAGAGGTACTGGTTATGTTTACTTACATTTGGTGCTTTTAAAATTGGGGGGGGGCAGGGCTATGAATGCCAGTTTCTCTGTCCTAGCCTCATCTTCTCTGTCTCTTGCTGCGTCAGTAAGAAAATGTTAGTACTGCTGCCTCTGCTAAGTGACTAACAAAGACAATTGCTAGCACGTCACAACCTTGACTCATCCATGTCCTACAAAGAGGAGGCCAAGCTGTGATGAGGGATTTTTTTCCAGGAGGGATAAAGCTCTACAAACCGTCCTGGAATTGCACAAATCTCTGGGACCAGAAGTAGCCAAAGCACACCACCCAAGCAAGGACAAGTCAAGGGGCATGATTCAACCTCATGCCATTCTCATGCCTGGCATTCCAGAAAAGCAAATGGAAGAATTTCTATTAAAACAGGTTTCAATTTTTTTTTATTTTTAAGTTGGAATAGGTGATTTCCTTGATTAGTTCAGCCAAACTTTATAGGGCTGATTTGCACAAACCTGATGTGTATTGTTTTATAATAAATGTAATAAAGACAAAATTGGAACTCTGAAACAAATTGTTTAGCTTAATTCAGAGTTACTCTGCAATGCTGGGTTTAGTCACTGTTTACTTTCAGATGTTCCTACTTCCAGTTAGGGCTGAATAAAATATTCAAGTGAGTCCAGCATCCTGTGTCCAGTTATTGCCAATCACATATTCCTGGAAAGCTCACAAAAGGAGTTTGAAAACAGTAGCTTTTTCTTGTGATTTCTCCTTCTTCCAAAGTAAGTACTGGCAATTCATGTCAAAGCAGAGCCATCTTAATTGCAAGTGAGAATATTGCACATTAAATAAAAGAGAACAGCTGGTGTAAAAATAAAATTGTAAAAAGTCACATACTTTTATCCTTCACAAACAAATATATTAAATCCGGTGCCGATTCTTCAAAGAGGAAAGAGATTTGTGCTGGATCTTCATTCAAACAACACACCTCTGGCTTATCTGCAACATATAAATGAAGGAGCCATGACACTCTTTTCTCTTTGATAAGAGGATCATCTGTGTATTTCCACTCATCCTTTATATTGTGTTATTAATAAACGATGCTTGCCATCTGTTAGGTCAACAAATCTTTCTAGGCACCTAAGGCCAAGACTTCTGTTCTGAGTTTGTAAAAGATGCTGAGAATGTTTTGGAATATCTTCTGATAAGATTTGGAATGACGTGGCCTAAGTGAGGTTGCCTTGTTGGTTTAGCATGAATCATTAACAGTGGACACAGTGTGACAATGGATAGTGTGGCTGAAATCCAAATCAAAGATAAAGTCATCCTCAAGAGAACATAGTGGCCCAGACTGCAAAAGCACCTGACCATCATCAGGGCTAATGATCTAAGGGGCAATTCTTTGGTCTACTTCATACAACATCCTAGATTAAGTCAAAATGAGTTTGAATAGTTTGTGCTTCATACTGTATGTTGGGGGGAATCCAGCCATTGCCCTAATATGTTGTGTGAACGAAGTCATCACATTTAACCGTAACATGGTTAATTTAATTGGAGAGGGCACATTATATGAACACAGCAATTGTGTTGGTTAACCTGGATTTAGGGACTTTGCGGCTAGAGATTACCTGTCTCATCACACTAATTGTTATTTATTCATATTTATTTGTTTGACTGTTATCCTGCCTTTCCTCCAAGAGCTTGAGGCAGCTTACCGGGGCATATCTCTTCATTTTCCTCCCACAAAAAGCCTGTAATATACGGTAGGTTAGATTGAGAGAGAGTGACATGGTTGAAGTTGAAACTGAACCTGGATCTCCCTAGAGATCCAGATAAAGTCCGGCACTTTAGCCAGTATACCAAACCAGCTTTTGGGGATGGAAAGCTGCCATGGTGAAAATGCAGGGAGATGTGGCCTTGGCATAGATATTTGCAGGGCCAGATGTTTTGGGGGTGGTGGAGGATAGCAGTAGTAAGCTTATTTTAAAGCTGCTTCTTTTACAGCTGTTTTGTGTTCCCTGCCTCAAAGTGGAGAAAATATTTATTTATTTATTTATTTATTTATTTATTTATTTATTTTTTAAATTTGTATCACCGCCCATCTCCTCCACACCTGGGGACTCTGGGCGGTTCACAATAAAATTAAGCCTGACCATCAGCACAGGTATTAGTATAAATAATACTAGATATTTTAGATATTAGTATAAATACAGGCCCTGGAAGGAGCCATAAAATAGGGGTTAGGCAGACACATGCAGCCCTGGGTGGTCAATTTATTCACCCCTGCTCATTCTCTCCCTCTCCCTCCCTCCCTCTCTCTCTTCTATTGGGGGCCACATTCATCTGAAAGTAATTGAGGGCAATTGTGATATAGTCATGAAAGTGTTGGACTAGGGTTCTTCTTCACAGCCACATCAACACACTATCCTCTAGTTCTTCAACCAGCAGAAAAGGATGCTGGTATAGAGTGTGTTGCCCTCATTGACAATCCCTATTCTGCCTCAGTGATGAGGGTGGCAAGTGGTGCTGTCCCTATTGATTTCTTTTTTAATCTGTTCAATCGTTTCCGATTCTCGGAGACTGCCTGGACAAGTAAGTCCCTGCAGTTTTCTTGGCAAGGTTTTTCAGATTCCCTTACCAACTTTGCTCAGACTGAAGAAGCTCCTTGGATAAGGAGCAAAACGTTTCCACTAAGAAAATAGAAATCCAGTTGACATGATTCAAGCTACAGACAATTCCACCTGGATGACTGAGAACCTCCATAGACATATTTTTTCAGAAGTGGTTTGCCATTGCCTCCTTCCTAGGGCTGAGAGAAAGTGACCGGCCCAAGGTCACCCAGCGGGCTTTGTACCTAGGGCTAGAACTCACGGTCCCCTGGTTTCTAGGCTGGTGCCTTAACCACTACACCAAACTGGCTCTCACCTATTGATTTAATGCAGGAGAAATTGAGGAAAGGCATGGTTGGATTCATTTCCCCTCCCACCACGCATCACCTGCTGATAGATGCCACCAATCACTCTCTATAATGTGATGTGGAGCTGGGTTGGGAGAGGGTAGGTAAATGTAGAGCAGTGTTTCTCTACATTGGGGGAATTCTGGGCGTTGAAGTCCATACATCTTAAAATTGCTGAGGGTGAAAAACACTGATGTAGAGAAAGAACAAAGGGATGACCATAGAGGCCACTAGAAAAATATGGGCTCAGCCCAGGAAAACAAGATAGCATGAGAAAGACACCTGACTCTCTTTGGTATAAGAGGGAGGGAAGGGGAAACCATCAGGCTTTCAAGATTCTGTTACTATAGCCAATATCCGTACAGTTGAATTCCAGTATTTTTGAGTCCATTTCCTTTTCGAGGCCTACCTCGAAAGGCTGCCAGTAAGTCCCTCACATAGAGGGTTTAGCTACCTTTCCAGTTGCCCAAAGGAAAGATTGCAGGTGTGGAGGGGTTCTCCAGGGCAATGAGTGTGGTCCTTCCTGCTTCACTTTGCCCCCGTGCTTCCAGCCTATGACCTGTTGGCCAGCCTATTTGTAGACACCTGCTGTAAAGAAGTGCAGAGATAACCTTGACAAAGGAATGCAAGAGAACTGTTAAGAGAAAATAAAAAACAACTCAGTCCTGGAAAAGAAGGAGAGAAAGTGATTTAAAATGATCCCATCTTGTTTCTGTTTGGTTTCAGAGGAGGTAGAGGGCAGGCTTTCAAGATTTGGTTATTATATCCTACAACAGAACTTTCCAAACTTTTCACGTTGGCGACACACACCAGCGGCGGCGCAGCCTGCGGTGTCCTGGTCTGTTGCACAAAAAACCCGGAAGCGGTGATGGGGGGAACCGGAAGAAGTGGCACCCCCGCCAATCAGCACTGCCGCCGCCACTACATGCTGGCGGCGGCGGCACTGATTGGCGGGGGTGCCGCTTCTTTCGGTTCCCCAATCAGTGCTTCGGGGTTTTTGCACGACACACCAGGACACCGCAGGCTGCGCCGCCGCTGGTGTGTGTCACCAACGTGAAAAGTTTGGAAAGTTCTGTTGTAGGATATAATAACAAAATCTTGAAAGCCTGCCCTCTACCTCCTCTGAAACACCAGGACACCGCAGGTGACACAGTAGTGTGTCGCGACACACACTTTGGAAAGCTATGTCCTACAACAATAAAGTAGTTATTGCAGTATCTATTTCCTGACCTGGTCTACCTTGACGGGCTGACACATGTTTAGTGCTCTTTCAAAAGAGCACTAGACCCATGTTCAGGAATAGCCAATGTGACAGGTCATAGGTTCAGAGAAGGAGTTGCAAGGAGCACTGGGACAGCCCCTTATATTTCCCCCCATGTCTCACCTCCTCACCTGTGATGTCTCATTCAGGCTTGTAGGCAGGGAGGAGGGGTATGGGATATATGCTAGAGCACCAGTGGGCTATCTTGAACCTTCTCTTAACCAGTGGGTGTCTGGGTTGTGGACCCACCATTTAGATTTCCCATAATGCCCTCATGTAGCATTGCTCTGAAGCATTATGGGAAATATACAGTAATCAGGGGTGTTGCTGCCACCATTGTGAAAGTGTTGGTATTGAGGAAGACATTACACAGTATTATAGACCAATGTTTCTCAACGTTGGCAACTTTAAGATGTGGAGACTTCAACTCCCAGAGCCACACATCTTAAAGATGCCAAGGTTGAGAAACACTGCTTTAGACAATGAATTTTGGATAATGCTATGCTTTATTGGCTTGTTTTCTTCCCTGGCTTCTATTTTTCTATTTTATTGTCAGAATATTTGATTATTTATTTTGTCTTTCATTCAGTGGTCCTTTTGAATTTACTTTACTGTTGGAAGTAGCAGACAGTGCTGGGTTGTTGTTTTTTGGCAACACATCTGTTCATTCCTCTCAGCCTCAGGAACTTTAAGATGTGTGGACTTCAACTCCCAGAATTCCCCTCTTGGGTGATTTTCATGCATGGCCATGCATTTTGTGCCATGCTGGCTAGGGAATTCTGGGAGTTGAAGTCCACACATCTTAAAGTGCCAGAGGTTGAGAAACACTGCTCCAAAGCCTCGTTGGCTGCTGGCAATTCCCAATCATAAAAATCCCCATGGGAGGAGATTGCCTTGGAATTGAATTGAAACCAGTGAGGTTGCACATTGCTGGAGAGATCTGATGAAAGACAGGAATTTGTACAGACCTCTGGGATAAGTAAGTAAAAAATCTCCACTGCTGAGAATTTCATCCATTTTTTATGAAACAGTTTCAAAAGCAAGTTCTCTTTCATCAAACTGAATGAGAAACAGTAAAGAAGAATGCAAGAGAATGTTTCTGCATGACACTAGGGTTGCAGGGCCCACTCAGCCACTACATACTTATACAAAAAGTCTGTGCAAATTGTCATGTGACTATTAAATGGCCTTTTGAACTTTAGGTGCAGACCAGCACAAAGAATGACCTGAATCAGCAGGAAATCTAGAGGGACTCAAGGCTTTCTTCATCTCTTCCTCTTAGAAAGGGAGGGAGAAATTGGATAATTTTGTTCCTCAGAGTAAAGGTGGATGGGAGAGATAGGGGAATTAAAAGCGTCCGTGTGTCAACCAATGGCATCAAGTTCCAGCATCCCAGAAGGGGTGGAGGAACTGTCAGCAACCAATCGTCTGGCATTCTATCAGCTTTCTTGAATGCCAGCACGTTTGGCCTGAGTGCACGGGGACAAAAAAGATTGGGTCATCTCAGTTTGAACTGACCAAACACTGCAGTCAGCAGTCACAAGATTGCCACTGATTAAATATGAATGTGCAGCACAGCAAGTCACTGACCCTCCACCCTCCACACGGTACAAGAGAGGATTCACAGTCCAGCTGAATAACATGGAATCTGAGCCGTGCCAACTTGCCGGCGTTTGCTTCTGTGTAGCACAGGAGGCTCAAGGCTGCGTCAATGTTGTTACCCAAAGTCGAAGCAACAGCAAACTCCAGCTGGATGGCAGTGAAATTTCGTGAAAGGAATCAGGCCATGCATGAAAATCACCCAAGAAGCTGAATGGAAAGCTCAGATTTTTAATTAAATAAGGAGCCTCAGCTTGATGATAGGAACTTATGCTGTACTGAATCTATTTTGCAGGTTTCCATAAAGAAATGCATGGACACTCTTGTGTGTTTAGGATCCTGATTTGACTGCTGGCTTTCCCCCCAAACTCTTCTGGTCAGAAATGAGAACAGTGAAAAATAATAAAGAGATATTAGCCTATTCAGAAAACTCAAAATAGGAAGGAAGGAAGGAAGGAAGGAAGGAAGGAAGGAAGGGAGGGAGGGAGGGAGGGAGGGAGGGAGGGAGGAAGGAAGGAAGGAAGGAAGGAAGGAAGGAAGGAAGGAAGGAAGGAAGGAAGGAAGGAAGGAAGTAAGTTTCCTTGTCTCTCCCTCTAAAATCCAGCAAAGGGGGATGAATATGATCAATAGCCACTTGTTCCAGGGGTATCTACAGCAGTGTGGTATTAAAAAGTCAAGATGGCCACAACAATGGTGTGACCAAAGCTCCGCCTGTTTTTTCTGTCTACGAGTTGGGGGGCACCATACCATCAAAAAAGCACACAGTTCCAGGGTCAGCCAGGAATCGGGCAGTGAGGCAGAAGATCAGAAAACAAGCAGGTTCTCTGAGGTTGCCCAGGCAGGGGCTGGTCCCCCCCCCCCAAATTGTAGCAGACACCATGCAGCTGCTGGAGAGGGGGATGCTTCAACACTTGAGTATTCACCATGTGTGGCAGACCTCTTTGTATGCATGTGTGTGTGTGTGTGTGTGTGTGTGTGTGTGTATATATATGTGTGTGTGTGTGTGTGTGTGTGTGTGTGTGTGTGTGTGTTCGTGTGTATGTATGCATGCAAAACACCCCTGCCCGAATAAAATACAGATAATAGTTATTCACAGAAAGCAGAAAATAGAAGTGATCCATGGTAAAAAGTAAACATCTTCAAGCTGATTTTGATTCCTGGTGACTTCTTGGATAAGTCTGTGCGGTTTTCTTGGCAACAGTATGGAAGCTGCAGTCTGGCCTTCTTTCAGTAAGTTCCTTTTCTTTTTTAATTCCCAGTCCAGCCAGCACCTGAAGATTTCCTGCTGGTGTCCTATAGAAGTACTAACACTGCATAGCTTTTTGAGATCAGCCAAAGTTGGCTCAGCGCTGCCATGTAGCAAATGTGGATTATTAAACTCATATGTCAGCTTTCCCCGGCCTAATATTTTCCAAATGAATTAGGGATACTGATCCCAGACTTTCTATCCACTTAGTAAGAGCCAAAATCATCCTGTGTCATAGCTTTGCTATCCCTCCCATTTGACTTCAAAGTCATTATAATCTTGTGTCACTCTCAAATGTCTTCATTCCACCCCAGGTCCTTGGGGGGGGGGGGAGTTTGAAAAGAAAGCCATACAAAATTTGCATGTATGCACATATTTTAATGCATTTTTGCACCCAATGCACATTTCTCAATGTTTTCTACCCAAGACATACGTTGTTACACCAGTTTCCTCCATAAATAAGAAATAATTTTGATTTGAGAACTGCACTATTTGGGAAGGTGAAAAAGCCGTGTCCGACTCTAGGGGCCGGTGCTCATCTCCGTTTGTTAGCCGAAGAGCTAGCATTGTCCGAAGATGCTTCCGCGGTCATGTGGCCGGCATGACACGCGCAGAACACTGTTACCTACCCACCAAAGTTGGGTACAAACAATATCCCAATTCAAAAAAAAAAATCCCAATTCAAAAAAAAGAAAAGAACAAACAATATCCCAATTCAGTAGGACAGTTCCTATTAACATTTATAATGTCCTTCTGATTAACTTCAGCTCAGAGCATATCATCATCATCATCATCATCATCATCATCATCATCGTTCTGCTCCCCCTCCAGTTCACAGGACCATTGCTGAACAATCCATTTTTAATCTATGGAGGTTTTTTTCCATCTTGCAGGATATAATGTGCCTTAAGATGCTTACATGACATGTTCTTGTAATGACCCTGCCCTGAGGTTCCTTTTTTCTCCTGGTTTCGCTTTTCGCTGCATGTACAGCCCAGACTATGTGACTCTAAGTAATTCACCAGAATTGCACTTCTGTGTGTCTCTGCTATTATGAAATGAAGTTACTATGCTGAGTGCTACAGGAATATTCTAAGTATTATATCCCAATATCAAAGCATAACAGAAGCACCACCGATTACATCACTGGCCTTCTATCTTCATTTCTAAATTATTATTTTAAGGATGCATTTCACAATAATACCAAGAAGTAAGTCATTAATAGCTTGCAATGTAATTTGCCTGGCATGCACTATTGCCTCATTATTTATATTACTAATAATAAATAAGGATAATCTGACACAATCTCCTGAGAATTAACACAGAAGGAACACCCTATGCTAAATCTTAAGGAGCAACAACCCTGCAGTGCAATATATATACCTGTATGTATGTGTGTATGTATACACAATACACACACACACACCCCTCACACCGCATGCTTGCATTTCATCAGAATTTGACAGATTAAGATCTAGAAGAGTTGCACAATGGAGGCTGTATTGCCACTAGAGAGCTGTCTAAGGCAATTGAACTTAAATTTTACGGCTGAGCTGTATAATGCCTAGATGCACATACTGTATACCGTACAGCCCTCAGAATCTGTACTGTTGCAGAATGGGAGTAGGGGTTGCACAACTACTACATCTCTTTGCCAGAAAAGGTCCCTCAAAAATAGTTTGGCAAGGAGAACTTTTTATACTTTATTGTCCTGAAGTTAATGATATAGGCAAGCTTGCACACACACACACACACACACACACACACACACACACACAGAGTAATGATCTTTCCCCTTCATTTTGAAATAATCCTATCCAAGGAGAACAGCAATATCTAATTCACATGTTTTCCTGAATGTGCTTACCATAGGGTGGCACTACAGACTAGCCGTTCCAGGCCTGGCACCATCTCAATGTGGTAGACTTCAACTCCCATAATCCCCAAGTACTTTCAGTGACTAAAACAAAAAAAGTCCTGTACATCCAGGTGGCACCCAAGTCAGTGAAGTTTTGCCAGAGCAATGAAGCAGTGTTTTTTTCCCAAGGAGTCCAGAAAGTAAGTTTCTAAGCCTGTTATAAACTTTTTGGAAACAAAAATCCCCAAATTTTCAAAATGTTTCCAAGCACGTTGTTAAAAAACTTGAACAGTTGTCCACAATCTGTTTTTATTATTATTATTATTACAGTTTCTTGAATCATCTTTGCAGCCAGGACTCCATTTGTTCTGTGTACTTCATTCATTTTCACCTACATTATCGTTTTTGTTTCCTCTGTTTGGAACAACTTTTCTCCACGGCATTGAGGCAAATTCTCAGCAAAGTTGACAGTGTTGAGAACAATTTCCATTGCAATAGATGTATAGCACAATCCAATCAGAGTTCAGTGGGACTTATTCATAAAGTACCTGCTTACAGTGTTAACTCTTCATTTTATCCCTACCAGTGTTATGTGAGATAGTTGTGTGAGATTGTGAAGAGGGTGAATGGTATCATGTCATCAAGGGAGTTCTATGGCTAGGGTTGGATTTGAACCCGATTCACCCCAGTCCCAATATAATACTGAATTTTTATACTACGTGACTCTCAAATGTGCTCTCTACCATCTTTGTGGGAAAAAGATGCCGCCCAATTCCCAGAGTGGCTGGGAGTTGGGTGGCATATAAATTTAATATATTATTATTATTATTATTATTATTATTATTATTATTATTATTATTATGCTAGCCAGTATTATATGTTTCAGGCACACTCCTTTTATTACATGACAATGAAATTCTCAGGGAACACTTTTCTACACAACCTTCTGGTTTTAAGTGACAGCCAAGTGTTACCAATGGTTTGGTATATGTAAACCTTAAGGGATATGTTTAAAAATGTGCCTGCTTGAAGGTGCGAGCTAGTTTAGAATTGGGTATTCTTAATTTATGTGACTCAGTTGTAATCTGATTTGGGTGTGCCCATCAGATATTTATGAAATGCTGGTAATTGAAGGCACACAATCCTAAACTCATAATGTTGGGGAAGCTTCATAATTCCCTGGCAAAGGTTTGTGCAGAGAATCTAGATGAAAATTACTGCAAATTGCAGTTACACAATAGGTCTTCCAATTACCCATCTCCCTTAAATTCTGAAGGAATCCCAAACATGTATATAATGAATGAGTCAAAAAGCTCCTGTCAGTTGCCTCTTTCCACATAATAACAACTGAAGTCGGCTAAAATACTACAACTTTATTTAACCGCTAAAATCTGCCACAGGTATGAGATTTGCAAAGCCAGTTTGGTGTAAGGTGTTGGCCTAGAATTGGAGAGGCTCAGGGTTCAAAACTTTTCTCAGCCGTGAAAGCTCTATGGGTGACTTTGAGCTAGTCACACTCTTTTTAGCCAAACCTACCCCAAAGGGGTAACATTGTGGGAATAAAATTGGATAAAATATTACTATGCATGCTGCCTTGTACTCCCGGAAGAAAGGCAGGATATACATTTAATACTGTAAATACATAACTAAAAAGATGGATACATGCAGACCACCAGAATCAGATCTTGCTGTGGACTAAAATGTCCATGGAGCGATCCTTTTCAGCCAGCTTGCACTTTTAATCACCTGACCACTTCAGATGGGCAATGGAGATCCCTTGGCTACACCATCTAAGTCATAGTGGTCAGTATTCCATGGCCTAGAAACCAAACAGATCTACAAGCAATCCTTTCTTCATTTTCTTGGGACAATAGGCAATGAGAGAGTAGAACCATACAATAAAGCTTCACCCTTCATTCTAGGACTTCAGGATCTCCAGGGTGCTTGCTAAGTTAGGCTATTGCTTCCCTGGTTGTCTGTGTTTAAACTAAGTTTAAAGGAAAAACAAGCAAGCTGACACATAATCCCCGTTCAATCAACCCGTCCCACCCGGTCCTGCAGAGAGGGCACGCTACGAACCCCATCTGCAAGAGAGTTCCATCTGACGGGGTCTAGGAGGCATGCCTTCTCTGCAGTAGCCCCTGCCCTTTGGAATATTCTTCCCCCTGAAATAAGATCGGCCCCCTCTCTCCTGGACTTTAGGAAAAACCTAAAGACCTGGTTATGTCACCATGCTTGGGGAGGGGAGGGAAATAGCCAGTCTTGGGGTTGGCTGGTCCCTTAGATCTGCCCTGACCAGCCATATCGACCGGTGGGATGAGATCTACCATTCCTGGATCGAATTGTATGATAGATAGATAGATAGATAGATAGATAGATAGATAGATAGATAGATATAGTTTATTATTGATATTTATTGTTTTAATTGATTTTAAACCTTGCTGTGAACCGCCCAGGGTCCCTCCTTGTGGGGGAGATGGGCGGGATATAAATGTAATAAATAAAAAATAAATAAAAATAATGAGTCCTCTCTCCCTTCACTTGTTCTAGACTGTGGTTTGTTTTGTTCTGTTTGGATTGGATTGGTGCTTTTTAACTAAGAAAGTCAGTTAGCCTGAGGATATTATTCATAGGCAATGTGATGTAGTAAAATAACTGTAATAATAATAAAGATGTCATGAGAGCAGCAAACAAACAAATCAAAAGGGACAGGTCACTTTTGAGACTCAGTTTTAGAATTCTTAGGGGCGTGGTGGCTCAGTGGGTAAGACGCCAGGCTTGTCGATCGGAAGATTGAAAGTTCGGAGGTTCGAATCCCTAGTCCTGTGTGCGGAGTGAGCTCCCGCACTAGCTCCAGCTCTTGCCAACCTAGCAATTCAAAAGCATGCAAATGCAAGTAGATGAATAGGTACCACTTCGGTGGGAAGGTAACAGCGTTCTGCGCGTGTCATGCAGCCACATGACCGTGGAAGCGTCTTCGGACAACGCTGGCTCTTCGGCTAACAAACGGAGATGAGCACCGGCCCCTAGAGTCGGACACAACTGCACAAATGTGCGGGGGGTACCTTTACCTTTACTTTAGAATTCTTGGAATTAGCTTTTCTTTTTTCATCTGAAAGTTGAACAAAAGAAAAAGTGGTTGATATTTTGGATATTTTTCATGTTATTTTATTATTAGCAGATATTACAGCTAGATTGTTCATCGCAACTCATGCTCTATTTCTTAATTGTTTCATTAAGGTAATGCAGGGGGAGCTATTCATTTCCCTTGGTGCCTATCAGATTTCTTGCCTACCCCTCCCCCTTTATTTTTTGGTTTAATCCTTTTAATTGAAAAATAAGGAAATGGGAAGCTGGCATACTGCAAAATATGACATCTGCCTCCAGCATCCTCTTTATTTACAATAACAGTTTGTTTGGAAGTTGGTTCCTTTCCAGTTTTAAGGAATTGCCCCATTTAAGATCCCAGTGGCTTAATACAGAATTAGCGGGACTATTCTTCCTCCACCTGAGAACCTCCAGATCTATTCAATTATAACCCCCATCTTGCCCAAAAGACAACTGGGATTGTACTCCACAAGATCTGCAAAGCGCCAAATTGGGAACAGCTGAGCTAAGTTTAGAATCAAAGAAGTACCACTGAAGTTGCATGCAGTCGAGAACAACAACGATGAGGAAGAGGAACAGGGAAAAGCCCAAATACCTTCCCACAAGCCACTTGAATAACTTGTCTTGCAGCCTCAAGTGTTTGTTGTTTCCATCTGAGTCCACCCTTGGCACACATAAAACAATCTTTACTTGGGCCCGCCACTAATAACAAAGGGAATGGAACTTTATGGAGCGGAGACAGTACATTTGTAAAGCCAGGCACCATGCAAGCCTATATACGTATTCATGCTAACTCCAAGCACAACAAACATAGGCATACGCTGTGTCTCTAAGCTGGAGCTGGTAAAAAAAAAAATCTATGTAGAACCTGTGTATGTAAACAAAATGTAATAAAATGTAATAAAATCCAGCCTTAAAACAATCATTTAATTCATTAGAAATGCAATTACTAACTATACGATTGAAGGGAGCTCAGCCATTGAGTAAGCTGAAAAGTTTGCTGGGCTCACAGGGGGAAGGGACACTTGTTCTCTTTTCTTAACCACTTCTGCTTTGCCTTTATTTATTTATTTATTTATTTATTTATCCAAATTTATATGCTGATCCAATCAGGAGACTCTGAGCATCTTACCTTCTGTTTACAGTAATCAGATTAACAATATACAAATAACAAGGAGTAGCCGACACCCAAGACATCCTGCTCCAAATAGCAATGAAAGGTCTCACACGTTGGGGGTAGTCAATATTCAGGGCGAGCTCAACTCCTAGTGTCCTTGGCTCTATGTTGTTTTCTTGTCAACAATGTGGAAAATCCTTTTTCCCATCTTTTCAATCTAAATCACAGACCTGGCATCTCCTAATGGTCCAGCCTTGCTTGGTTTTCTAAGATCAGCCAAGTTTATCTAGGGGACCTCATCCAAAGTATGGTTCTATATACATGAAGAGGTTCATGTAGTTTTCTTGGCAAAAGTTGGGAACTGGTTTGCTCTTGGCTTCTTCCAGGATGTTGGGTTTTTTTTAATCTATCCTACAGTCCTGGGATTTCCTGATGGCCAAGGACTAATCAGGAGCAAATAGTACTTGGACCTGATTAGTACTTTTAGAGTTTTGACATCAGCCAAGGCCAGAGAGGTGCTGCCACAGGCTATGATGTGTGGCCTGATACACAGAAGGACCAGCTTCCTGTATCTTTAATAGAAATGGGCATTTTAGTAGCTGTAGCTTGCACAAGAAATGGACCCCTGTCCTCTTCCGTACTTGGTCACCTTGCCCAAGTATGTTTGGTGTGGCCAAGTATAGTTCCTGAGTTCTATCTGAAGATGTTCTCTATTTATAATCAAGAACTCTAAAATAGAAGAATAGGGATCTTGAAGTTGTTCCTATCAATACTTATCTCATTCTCCCTTTCTGGCAACATGTAAGATTCCACCAAATCTCCGGATACATTCATCTAGCTTCCATTTCTTGGATGCAATAAACTGTTTAGCATAGTTGAAAAAGTGTAAGGAGTGATGAGTTTCAAGAGAAACTATCTGTATGTAGCAAGCTAGGAGCAGGCAATGTACAAGTGACTGTCCAAGGAGGGGAAAAGGAAATGTCAGGAATTTCTATGAAGCAGTGGCAAGAAAATCATTATTGTGTTTTGCAGGTACCTCCAAGTGAAATTATGCTTTGGATGCCAATATTAATTTGGCTGGCCTGGGTAGGTCAAGAAAAGGAGAATTAAGAAAAGGAGGAGATGTGAAGAAACCCAGAAATGAGTGCTTGATATGACAGTACAGTAAGAAGTTTTGCTGTGTTTAAAGGCCTCCCCCTCCTTCTCTGAGTTTTGCAGATCCTTTTTTACTTGCCTTTTTCTATGAGCACATTTGGACTATCTCCAGGGAGAAGGGATGAGGTTCAATATACAGCTGCTTCTTACTTCTTACTGCTTCTTACTTTGGTTGTCTGGAGTGAGCAGATAAAGTGAAAGCAATCACAACAGCGGCTGCAGCAGAACCAGAACACAGCAGTAGCTCCTTGGTGGTTGCATCGACTGGGGCTATCCCAGATAGAGATAGAGATAGAGATAGAGATAGAGATAGAGATAGAGATAGAGATAGAGATAGAGATAGAGATAGAGATAGAGATAGAGATGACAGAGACAGAGACAGAGACAGAGACAGAGACAGAGACAGAGACAGAGACAGAGACAGAGACAGAGACACTTACCATGTTATCTGGGAACAGTTTAATCCTGTTGCGCCTGATGAAGTAGACAGGATCCTCCGGACTGTGAACGCCACCACATGCCAGCTTGACCCATGTCCCTCCTGGCTGGTGAAATCAGCTAGTGAGGCGACATGTGGTTGGGTCCAGGTGATGATTAATTTGTCCTTGAGTGAGGGGGTGTTCCCGGCGGCCTTTAAGGAGGCGCTGGTGCACCCCCTCCTCAAGAAGCCGTCCCTGGACCCTACCATCCTGGGCAATTTTTGCCCAGTCTCCCACCTTCCCTTTTTGGGAAAGGTGGTTGAGAAGGTGGTGGCGTGGCAACTTCAGAGGATTCTGGAGGAAACGGATTATCTAGACCCCTTCCAGTCAGGTTTCAGGCCGGGATATGGGATGGAGACTGCATTGGTCACGCTTATGGATGATCTCTGGCGAGAGCGGGATGGAGGGAGTGCGTCCATCCTGGCTCTCTTAGATCTCTCAGCGGCTTTCGATACTGTTGACCACGGTATACTTTTGGGATGGCTCAGGGAGTTGGGGGTGGGCGGCGTAGTTTTGCATTGGTTCGCCTCCTTCCTCCAGGGCCGTTCACAGTCGGTGTTGATAGGGGAGGAGAGAGCTATCCCACGACCCCTGATTTGTGGGGTGCCGCAGGGGTCGGTTCTCTCTCCTCTCCTATTCAACATCTACATGAAGCCGCTGGGCGAGATCATCCATCACCACGGGATGAGGTATCACCAATATGCTGATGATACCCAGTTATACATCTCCATCCAGGGTGAAGTAGGTGATGCGGTCAATGCCTTGTCTCAGTGTCTGGAGGCTGTGCGGGTCTGGATGGGGAACAACAGGCTTCAACTGAACCCTGGTAAGACGGAGTGGCTGTGGATTGATGGCCCCCCTAGATCCGGGAAGTTGTCATCCTTGGTTCTGGGTGGGGTTGCACTACCTCACTCGGATCCAGTGCGGAATCTGGGGGTCCTCCTGGACTTGTGACTCCTGCTCGAAGAGCAGGTGGCAGTCGCGGCCAGGAGGGCCTTTGCACAACTTCGAGTTGTGCGCCAGTTACGCCCTTTCCTGGATCGTGAGGCCCTCCGAACAGTCACTCATGCCCTTGTCATCTCCCGTATAGACTACTGTAATGCGCTCTACATGGGGCTACCCTTGAAGAGTATCCGGAAGCTTCAGCTGGTACAGAATGTGGCGGCGTGAGCAGTTATGGGTGCCATGAGATCGGCACATGTAACACCTCTGCTACGCGAGCTGCATTGGCTGCCAGTTTGCTTCCGGGTCCAATTCAAGGCGTTGGTGATTACCTTTAAAGCCCTATATGGCATAGGGCCAGGGTACCTGAGGGACCGTCTCGTCCCAATAACATCGGCCCGCCCCACCTGTGCATGCAGAGAGGGCATGCTTCGGACCCCCTCAACAAGAGAATTCCATCTAGCGGGGTCCAGGAGGCGTGCCTTCTCTGCGATAGCGCCCGCCTTATGGAATATCTTGCCCCCGGAGGTGAGACTGGCCCCTTCACTCCTGGCCTTTTGGAAGACCTGGCTCTGCCACCTGGCCTGGGACAACGGAGGCTGTAGTGCCTCCTGGGGTTGGCTGGCCCCGTAGCAACATGATCTATGCTACGGTTCCCAATCCATCTTGGATTTTATTTATTTTATATTGATTGTGTTTTTTAGATATTTTCTATTTTGTATAGCTTTTAAATTTTTAATTATTGTAACCCGCCCAGAGTCCCTTGCATGGGAGATGGGCGGGGAATAAATTGAAATAATAAATAAATAAAATAGAGATAGAGATAGAGATAGAGATAGAGATAGAGATAGAGATAGAGATAGAGATAGAGAGAGAGAGAGAGAGAGAGAGAGAGAGATAGAGATAGAGATAGAGATAGAGATAGAGATAGAGATAGAGATAGAGATAGAGATAGATCTATCTATATCATCTATATCTATCTATATCTATATCTATATCTATATCTATATCTATATCTATATCTATATCTATATCTATATCTATATCTATATCTATATCTATATCTATATCATCTATATCATCTATATCATCTATATCATCTATATCATCTCTCTCTCTCTCTCTCTCTCTCTCTCTCTCTCTCTCTATCTCTATCTCTATCTCTATCTCTATCTCTATCTCTATCTCTATCTCTATCTCTATCTCTATCTCTATCTCTATATCTCTCCAGCAAAGGAGATTGTTACCTTGTCGTGGTGCTGGAGCTTGAGCACCTCAATGAAACCATGAGCTAAACCGTGAAGGGACACCCAAGATGGGAAGGTCGTGGCAGAGAGGTCAGACTAAATACGATCCCTGGGGAAGGTAATGGCAACCCACCCCAGTATTCTTGCCGTGAAAACTAAATGGATCAGTACAACCAGAGATATGTCGGTATACCATCGGAAGATGGGACTCCCAGGTCGGAAGATGATCAAAATGCTACTGGGGAGGAACAGAGGATACGTTCAACTAGCCCCAGATGTGATGACGCAGCTAGCTCAAAGCCGAAAGGATGGCTAGCGGCCGACGGTGCTGGTGGTGAACGACGAATCCGATGTTCTAAAGATCAACACACCATAGGAACCTGGAATGTAAGATCTATGAGCCAGGGCAAATTGGATGTGGTTATTGGTGAGATGTCAAGATTAAATATAGACATTTTAGGTGTCAGTGAACTGAAATGGACTGGAATGGGCCACTTCACATCAGATGACCACCAGATCTACTACTATGGACAAGAGGACCACAGAAGAAATGGAGTAGCCTTCATAATTAATAATAAAGTGGCTAAAGCAGTGCTTGGATACAATCCAAAAAACGATAGAATGATCTCAATTCGAATTCAGGGTAAGCCATTTAACATCACAGTGATCCAAATATACGCCCCAACCACAGATGCTGAAGAAGCAGAAGTAGATCAGTTCTATGAGGATCTGCAGCACCTACTAGATAATACACCAAAAAGAGATGTTATTTTCATTACAGGAGACTGGAATGCTAAGGTGGGTAGTCAGACGACACCTGGAATTACAGGCAAGCATGGTCTGGGAGAACAAAATGAAGCAGGACATAGGCTGATAGAATTTTGCCAAGACAACTCACTGTGCATAACAAACACTCTCTTCCAACAACCTAAAAGACGACTTTATACATGGACTTCACCAGATGGTCGACACCGAAATCAGATTGACTACATCCTTTGCAGCCAAAGGTGGCGGACATCTATAAAGTCGGTAAAAACAAGACCTGGAGCTGACTGTAGTTCAGATCACGAACTTCTTATTGCAAAATTTAGAATCAGACTAAAGAGAATAGGGAAGACCCACAGATCAGTTAGATATGAGCTCACTAATATTCCTAATGAATATGCAGTGGAGGTGAAGAATAGATTTAAGGGACTAGATTTAGTAGATAGGGTCCCAGAAGAACTATGGACAGAAGTTCGCAACATTGTTCAGGAGGCGGCAACAAAAAACGTCCCAAAGAAAAAGAAAACCAAGAAGGCAAGATGGCTGTCTGCTGAAACACTGGAAGTAGCCCAAGAAAGAAGGAAAGCAAAAGGCAACAGTGATAGGGGGAGATATGCCCAATTAAATGCAAAATTCCAGAGGTTAGCCAGAAGAGATAAGGAATTATTTTTAAACAAGCAATGTGCGGAAGTGGAAGAAGACAATAGAATAGGAAGGACAAGAGACCTCTTCCAGAAAATTAGAAACATCGGAGGTAAATTCCAGGCAAAAATGGGTATGATCAAAAACAAAGATGGTAAGGACCTAACAGAAGCAGAAGAGATCAAGAAAAGGTGGCAAGAATATACGGAAGATCTGTATAGGAAGGATAATAATATTGGAGATAGCTTTGACGGTGTGGTCAGTGAGTTAGAGCCAGACATCCTGAAGAGTGAGGTTGAATGGGCCTTAAGAAGCATTGCTAATAACAAGGCAGCAGGAGACGATGGTATCCCAGCTGAACTGTTTAAAATCTTGCAAGATGATGCTGTCAAGGTGATGCATGCCATATGCCAGCAAATTTGGAAAACACAAGAATGGCCATCAGATTGGAAAAAATCAACTTATATCCCCATACCAAAAAAGGGAAGCACTAAAGAAGGTTCAAACTATCGAACAGTGGCACTTATTTCACATGCCAGTAAGGTAATGCTCAAGATCTTGCAAGGTAGACTCCAGCAATTCATGGAGCGAGAATTGCCAGATGTACAAGCTGGGTTTAGAAAAGGCAGAGGAACTAGAGACCAAATTGCCAATATCCGCTGGATAATGGAGAAAGCCAGGGAATTTCAGAAAAACATCTATTTCTGTTTTATTGACTATTCTAAAGCCTTTGACTGTGTGGATCATAACAAATTGTGGCAAGTTCTTGGTGGTATGGGGATACCAAGTCATCTTGTCTGCCTTCTGAGGAATCTGTATAATGACCAAGTAGCAACGGTAAGAACAGAGCACGGAACAACGGACTGGTTTAAGATTGGGAAAGGAGTACGGCAGGGTTGTATACTCTCACCCGACCTATTCAACCTGTACGCAGAACACATCATGCGACGTGCTGGACTTGAGGAATCCAAGGCTGGAGTTAAAATCGCTGGAAGAAACATTAACAATCTCAGATATGCAGATGATACCACTTTGATGGCTGAAAGCGAGGAGGAGTTGAGGAGCCTTATGACGAAGGTGAAAGAAGAAAGTGCAAAAGCTGGGTTGCAGTTAAACCTCAAAAAAACCAAGATAATGGCAACGAGCTTGATTGATGACTGGCAAATAGAGGGAGAAAAAGTGGAGGCAGTGACAGACTTTGTATTTCTAGGCGCAAAGATTACTGCAGACGCTGACTGCAGCCAGGAAATCAGAAGACGTCTACTTCTTGGGAGGAGAGCAATGGCAAATCTCGATAAAATAGTTAAGAGCAGAGACATCACACTGACAACAAAGGTCCGCATAGTTAAAGCAATGGTATTCCCTGTAGTAACCTATGGCTGCGAGAGCTGGACCATAAGGAAGGCTGAGCGAAGGAAGATCGATGCTTTTGAACTGTGGTGTTGGAGGAAAATTCTGAGAGTGCCTTGGACTGCAAGAAGATCAAACCAGTCCATACTCCAGGAAATCAAGCCAGACTGCTCACTTGAGGGAATGATATTAAAGGCAAAACTGAAGTACTTTGGCCACATAATGAGAAGACAGGATACCCTGGAGAAGAAGCTGATGCTAGGGAAAGTGGAAGGCCAAAGGAAGAGGGGCCGACCAAGGGCAAGATGGATGGATGGTATTCTGGAGGTGACGGACTCAACCATTGGGGAGCTGGGGATGGTGACGGCCGACAGAAAGCTCTGGCGTGGGCTGGTCCATGAAGTCACGAAGAGTCGGAAACGACTGAACGAATAAACAACAACAATATCTATATCATCTATATCTATATCTATATCTATATCTATATCTATATCTACTGTATATATCTCTATCTATCTATCTATCTATCTATCTATCTATCTATCTATCTATCATCCATCCATCCATCCATCCATCCATCCATCCATCTATCTATCTATCTATCTATCTATCTATCTATCTATCTATCTATCATCTATCTATCTACATATCGTTCATCTTGTCTTGCTGCTCACTTGAATGGCCTGTCATGCTAATTTATTTTATGCATTGATATATCAATTTATAACCAACTTCATCTGCACCCAAAGAGGCCATCAGAATGGTTAGCAAAACATATAAAAACCTCAGAGCATATAAAACTGTAACAAAACATAAATCAAAACTTCATTTAGCAGCAGAATATGGATGGAGGCCATGCTGGCTGGGAATCCTGGGAGCTGAAGTCCCAACCTGAGGTCACCAGGTTGTAATGACTTTGGTGGCATTGAATTTACTTAATAAGATATGGTGTCACGAATTCCCTCCTGGTCTTCTGCTCTTACTGGAGGAGAAACCATAAAGTTATGGCTGAGTTTCCCTAGCAGCCTATCATCCAAGGCTTTATGATATACAGAATTACAGCTTAGAAAACTACAGCTATCAAAACAGCAGCATAAGCAACACCAGAAAAAAATTAATAACAAAAATTCCAAAAATTAGGATGTTTTGGTTTGCTGGCTAAAAATGAAATGAGGGAGATGCTGCAGGATTTCTTATGGCAGTGAATTCCATACGCTAGCTGTTGCTGTAGGAAAGACTGGATCCTATAGCTGTCACTTCTACCTTTTCAAAATTGAGTTTGAAAGCTACTGATTAATATTGTCCTGATCAGGAGGAGCCCAGATATATCTCCTTCTGGTTTTAGAGATGGAAAGCTGGGATTGATTGAACCCTCTCATGGCAGCTGCTAGACTATAGAATTCACTATGTAAAACCATAGCTGGATGGCACTTTTTATTATGAACAACAAAATTAATACAAAACTCTTAATCAGACAAGATGTTGCCAAACCAAACCAAAAACAAACAGAGTGTGGGGAAGAAGCAAGAAAGACAAGATTAGATTAGATTAGATTAGATTAGATTAGATTAGATTAGATTAGATTAGATTAGATTAGATTAGATTAGATTAGATTAGATTGGATTAGATTGGATTAGATTGGATTAGATTGGATTAGATTAGATTAGATTAGATTAGATCTTCAACTACACAGGAAGCAGAAACAAAAAAGCAGCCATTTTTATAGCTACATGGTCAGAGAGAAAATTGGGTTGGAACACTTCTCTTGGCGGTGACCAACCTTCTTTCATCTTGGGAGGTAAGCAGGCTCTTGTTTAACTATCAGGTTTATTGTTTTAATATACAAAAAAGAAAAGAGAAAAGAAGGAAGCAGGGAAAAGGAGGAAAAAAGGAAAAAAAGACAAAGATGTAGATGAAGATGAAGGAAAAAGGAAATAACAGAAGCATATTATGTCACATATAGAAAATCATTCAGCCTAAATCATAAACACATCATTAAACTTGACCAGACAGAATAATATTGATCAGTCTTTTTATTACATCAATAGAGACCCAAGTAGAAAGCAAACACATATCTATGATCCAGGATTGTAAATCTGGGTTTGCACTAGCTTTTCAGCATTGAAAAGTAAAAAATGAATCCATAATTCTTCATATAGTCAAAAGTTCAATAGATAATATAATAAAGCTATGACTAAAAATGGAGCCAGGTTTCTGTCATAATGTTATAAAAGCCACATGATAACTTTCTAATTTGTCCTCAGTGATTTATTTGTTGTTTTTTAACCAGATTACTTGTGTTCCATAGAGAAATAGAAAATATATGACAATAAAGATGAAAGTCTAGAAATTAAAAACCCATCATAACACGATAGCCATGATTTAGATAAAGAAAATATGGGGGGGGGGATGTCCTTTCTAGAATATCTTACCAGTCTCCTTAAAGTAATAAAATACTTCTGAATAAGCCAATCTTTAAGTAATACTCATTTTTACATTTCTCTTCCCCTATAAACTCAATAAACCCTGTGTCAATTTTACCTGAGGTTTGATATATTAATATCTACAAATGAAAGTTTCCTTGGAATAATTGTTCCCAAATATTTAAAAGCAACATTTAAAGCTCCAATTATTATAAATTTTCATTGAAACATTAGAGCTTATTGAATGTAAATGAGACCCCAATTAACCCAATAACCTGATAAATTACTAAACTGTTGCATAATGTCTATAATTTTTTGTATGGGAAGTATATAATTATCAATAAGACATAATACATCATTGGCACATAAAATCAGTTTGTTCAGCTCCAGCAGCTGTTGTGCGAAAATGTCATGTAAACAAATGTAAACAAAGGAAGGCAATGTTTCAAATTAAAAATAAGAGGATGAGTTCCATAGACAGCTTGATAGATGAAGAGATAATTCCATTTGTAATAACTTAGGCAAAGGGTTGAATGCTGCATATTGATCCAATTAATAAAATGGGGAAAATCATATTCAGGGAAAACTCATTTCAAAAATTTCCTCTACAGTGTATCAGAGTCCTTTTCCTTACCACCATTACTGATTTCATTTTCCTGAAGGCATATATAGAATATAAATTAATAATTGCATATTATCAGATGCTCAGTGTCCTTTTATAAAAACAGACTGTGCAGGATGGATAATCAAAGGTAATATCCTTTGTAATCTATATACCCGGGGTCACTATCCATATTTTTGTATCAGTATTTAACAAGGACATTTGACAATAGCTTACTGGGTCAGCAGGAACTTTACTAGTCCTCAGAAACCTAGTAATATAATGCTCACGGAAGGAAGTTGGAACAATATTTTTTCAAAAGGTAGCATTATAACCTGTAACAGCATTGGGGCAAATAAATCAGTGTAGCTCTTATAATAGTCAAATAACAGAGCCGTTTTTCCCATTTTCAAATACTTAATTACATCTGTTATTTCTTGAAGAGATAAATATGCACTCAGTAGGCAGTTTTATCATAAGTAATTTTAGGAAGAGTTATATTATATGAAAATTGATTAATTTCTTCCTTGGCCACACTTAATCAGTATTATGCAATTAAGAATGCACATTTTTTTTAAAAAAAAACTGATTTATTGAGTCAGAACCATTCTATAATTTAGTGTGGGTATCCTTCATACAATTTGGATTACAATTTTATTACAACTTGGATGGGAGACAGGCAGGAAACCCCAGGACTCTACTTTAGATTAGGAAGTTGAAAAAAACATATCTGGAAGAAAGGCAAAGAAAGTCAAGATGAGTCTGAAAGTGCCTTTACTTTAGAACAGTGTTTCTCAACCTTGGTGACTTCAAGATGTGTGGTTTCAACTCCCAGAATTCCCCAGCCAGCCTTGCTGGCTGGGGAATTCTGGGAGTTGAAGTCCACACATCTTGAAGTCACCAAGGTTGAGAAACACTGCTTTAGAAAGTATAAAGTTGCGTAAGACAAATTTAGTAGTATTACACATTTAAACAAGTCAGAGAAAGCCTGCAGAGCATAGCTAGTGGGGCTCTGCTCTGGGTCACGCGACCAGGAGGAGGAGGCGGCAGGAGGAAGGCTTAGAATGGAGGAATTGGCCACTTTCTGAGCAGCTGCTCAGCTGCCTCTCCTGTAAGGAATATTTGAAGGAATTTTTCTAGTCCTTTCTCTCTGCAGTCCCCAGCCAGATCCAGCCCATTTTCACCCTTGATCTTTCCTTTGCCAGTTTCTGTCCCCAACTCAATTTGGCCCTGTTCTGTTCAAATTTCAGGTTGTTATCGTGCTGATGGACAGACAGACAGAGTCCCAACACTCTTTGCATAATTTATTTCCAACATCCCATTGGGTTGGAAGAGCAAGAACTGTTTAAAATGTGGACCAGGTCACCTGCAGTCACATAATTTTTGTTTCAGTTGGCTCTGAATCTGTGGGCGAAAAGTCATGCCAACTTTTTTTTTTCTTTGTTTCTTGGTGAAAAACAAAAACAGCCTGAATCTGTGATGAGCTCATAACTGCATAGAAATTCTGGAGAAAATTAGTTAGGTTGGTGCTAGTAGATTTGGCCTCGGCACTGTTCACCCTTAGACAGCTGCCAAGGCCCTGATGCTTTGGCACTCCTTTTGACATCTGTCCGCCCCACTCCTTCAGTAGTTATATTCTACTCCATCAATGAGCAGCGTTAGGGAGCTGGTCTAGCCACCATGAAATTAAATGAATGACTACACCCAGTTATTTGAATCTTTTGAGTCTGTTGCTGTTGCTGCTGCTGTTCCCCTCCTACTAACAGGGGAAGGGGCTGATTCAATGGCCTTTGCCAGCCTTCTATCAAAACTAGAGCTGGCCCGGAATGGCCAGAGTTTAATTGCTGGCCTTTGTGGGTCCTTCATTCATACATCCCAGGAGATCATTGATGTTTTCTCAGAGTAATGGACTTAATGAAGACTGGCCACATTTCCCTTATTGTTCAGTCATTGCAAGATTGTGCGCTAGAATAAACATGCCTTCAATGGCTGCACATTAGTGGTTTCAGTGAATTGTTTGGAAAGCTTTGTGGGGATTCTGCAATTACCTTCTGAAAGATCTGGCGCAGGAGATTATGGAACAGGGAAATAATCTTTTCTGTAACAATGAAGTGAGTATTACTGGGAAAACCACAGATTCCCAGGGTACGAAGCATAGGGGGGAAATCTGTGGGTTGTGGACTCTGTGGGTGTATCCAGACATGTAGTTTCTCATCTGTGGACTATGGGAGATGTTCTAGTAAAATGGGATTAAACTCCTACACATGGCCTCTCATGCTCTCCAAGTATTTTATAAATCAGGATTATGGGATGGGAAGGTCTGGACAATTTATTTCTCTTGATGCTGGAGCCTGAATTAACATGCTTTTCAAAAATGAGAGGCAGGATATAAATCTAATAAAGAAAAATAAATGAAATATTTGCAGCATAAGAGACTACTTTTTCCCTTACTTGGGGAATTGGTTTGGCTCCAGCAGATGTTCTTAAGATTTCAGCACTGGAAGTTCAGATTTACCTTGGACATATCTAAACCACCACTTGTATTAGTTTAATATCAATTTATGTATCACGGCTCCTCCTAAGGTTCCTGGCTGTTGTAGTTTTGTTTGATGGCTAAGAATTTTGATTTGTCATCCTAAATTTATGGTTATCCTGGAACAGATTACTGTTAAAATAGGTTTTGCATTACTTTTTCCTTGACAAACCAGAAGAGACCCTGGAACAAAAAGAAACACGTGCAGATGCAATGAACAGCAAAGTCTTTCTCAAAATGACATTCCTAGAAACTATCTGGGTCTCCAACATTTAGGATTCACTCTGTGTATTGACATGCAATAGCTCTTACTATGCTCGACTGTAGCAGAAAAAGAAAAAAAATCCTGGTTTCTTTATTTATCAATGTTTTGCTGCCTTGGTCACCAAAGTAACTCTAGGTAGCTCACATGTAAGGGTCAATAACAGCAAAAAAAAAAAGAAAAAGAAAAAAAGAAAAAATATATATACCACACATCCAGGGAGGATAACTAGTTCAGGCATAATCGCATCAATCAAGATGCAGAATCAAGAGGATTTCTACCCCTGAGCCTGCTGAAAAAGACAGGTTTTTGCAACTGTATAAAAGCCCAACAGGGTCAGGGCCTTATAGGCTTCAGGGAGACTCTGTTCTGCAGGGCACGTGGAAGTACAGAGAAGTTTTGTAAATAAAGCCTTCCCAAAACTAAATAAATGAACTGAGATGTTATTTCTTGTTTTGAGTTTTGGTATTTTTATTATTTATATGCTGAATATATATTGAGGGAGGCTGGATTAGAAGAAGATAAGCATAGTTTTAAACTTGCAGGAAAAAAAACATCAATAACCTGCTCCATACTGATGACGCTACTCAGTAACTGAAAATGATCTGCAAGTTCTAGTAATGAAAGTTGAGGAGTACAGTGAAAAAATGGCACTATGATTAAATATAAAGAGAACCAAAATAATGACAACAGGTACAGCAACCAGCCTTAGAAATGACAATGAAGTCAATGAATAGCTTCTGCTTATTAGGATTATCAATAGTAAAGGAACTAGCAGACAAGAAATATGCTGTAAACTAGCATTTGGTAGAGTAGTAACGAAGGCCTTGGAAAAGGTATTCAGATGCTGTGATATGTCTATATCTACAAAGATCAAAATCTTGCAGGCAGTGATTTTCCCTGTGACACTATGGAAGCAAAAGTTGGACTTCAAAGACGCAGGGTAGAAAGAGTATTGACACTTTTGGACTTTGGTGTTGGAGAAGACTCTTGAGAATACCAATGATAGCCAAGAAAACAAACAAATGGATCATTGAACAAATCAATCCAGAGTTTTCACTTGCGGCACTAATGATGAGGTTGAAATTATCATATTTTGGACACAATATCTAAAGAACTAGCTCCCTCAAGAAGTCCACAATTCTGGGAAAGGGGTAATAAAAGAGAAAAAGAGGATGACCAACCACAAAGTGGATGGACTCAATTACAGCAGTGATGGGTGCACTATTGGAAGATTTGAAGGACCAGGTTGGGGACAGATCGTCCTGGAGAAGGCCTATCTATGTAGCCCCTAAGAGTTGACACTTATTGATGGCACACAATCAATCAATCAATATTATTGTTGTTTCTATTTCACTGTATAATTCTGCTGTGTTTTTCATAAATCTATTTTATATTTAAATTATCTTTAGCAGAGACATTAAAATGTACTTACTGTACATATAAAATATGCATACTCGAGCCAGAGAACTGAGGTTGGTGAATAATTGAAGAATGAAATAAATAAATACCATCCCATAGCATGATGTGGTTTGCTTGGTTTTGGGTTAATCTTTTGTGTGCACCTGTGGGCTGCTCTATGCTTAGTCCTTTCATTATCTTTGGAAACCTCCTCCAGATGTCCTACCATGTAAAAAGAAGCAGGTAGGAACAAGGGAAGCATTTTTCTCACTTGTGGAATGTCAGGCACACCTAATCCTGACATTAATGCTTTTTGACATTCTTCTTTTCCCAGGCATTTTTATAGCTTTGGCATGAAATGCCTGCTGCATTTTTTTTCTAGGTAACACTTGTATAATATTGTATTATTGTTTTTCTCTATTTAAAATGTTTTTTGAAATTTATTTAAGGAAAGTTGTGATCTGCCCAGAGAATTCCTATTACTAGGTGGAAGTTGAAACCTACATATCTTACCTATTGTGCATGCGTGGCGTTCATCCAGAAACAGTGTATATTAACGTATTTATTTCATTGTACTTCCTTGCAACACAATAGTCCCATCAACTGAGAGTTCTAGGTGTATCTGAGGAGAACCAGGCAGGTATATCATGGTGGAACTAACCTCTATGACCTCACTTTTTTTTAATGTGCAAACAACCATTCCTTTCTTACATTACATTTTGGATATAAATGTCTCCATATTTTATCAAGTCCATGACTATGGCTGATAATACTTGGAGGTTGATTCAGTGCCTCACTAAAAGAGCATTATGGAAAGAGAAAGACTAGCATGGCCTCTTGAATGGTCAGGGAAGGAAGAGATATAGGGAGTTAGAACGTCCAGCTCCTGTAGGACTGCAAAGATGGAAACACCATGTTAATCTTCTGCTCCTTTGGCACCACATATACTAAAAAAGATAAAGGGAAAAAATTCTGGTCTCATCCATTGACCAGGGGATCAAAGGTTTGTGCATTATGTCTCTGTAGCTATGAATTCTGGACTTTGCTGTTTATAATATGCTGTATCTAATGCACTTGAGAACTTTCACAGCCAATTCACTGTTGTGGTTAAGGTTTTTGGTACCAGGTAGATCCAGGCTCTAGTGCATCCTCAGCCACTGAAGCACACTGCATGACTTTAGGCCAGTCGCATACTCTCAGCCAATCCAACCTGAGACAATTCAACCTATACAAAAGGCAGAATGTAAATCAAATCAAATCAAATTAAGTTTGTCTGTCTGTCTGTCTGTCTGTCTCTCTCTCTCTCTCTCTCTCTCTCTCTATATATATATATATATATATATATATATATTATCTGTCTGTCTGTCTATCTATCACCTACCTACCTACCTACCTACCTACCATAGATAACATTTTATTCAATGGCACTTTTACAATAATTGGTTACACTACTTTTCTCCCTGTACTGTTTAAGGTGGTTTAAATCTAAAAAGATAGAACTAAAATCTAACGATTTATTCATCTCTTTGACAATGAATTGGCAGAAACCCTGGATGGAGAGAAAAAAAGTTCTGTATGCACCCCTCCTCTCCCCAAAGGAAATTGTACATATGATACTTTCCCCAAAAGGAAAGTAGCCATCTCACTACCATAGCATGTGGTTATGGCTACCATGTCTTTAAAAAATATTAAACATATCTTTGGAATATGATGGGGAAGAAAAGTCCCTGACTGGGTATTAACCATGTCAATTAAATGGAATATCTATGTTCAGAAATAGACCAACTTTGCGTGAGTGACAGCAGGGGACAGTAGAATAAAATATGGGATCTTGTCTTTCTGTTATCTCAGTATCTCAGAGGCTTTTTGCTGTCCAATGTTGAAGAAGCATGCTAAGCTAAATGCACCTTTGATCTGATTCAGCCAGAATTTCTTTACAGTCTTATGAATAAGGCCTTTCCCACATGATGTCATTACCCTTAGATCCTCATGAGGCTTTTAGGGTGGACTCTGTGAGGAAAGAAAGTTTGGTGTAGTGGTGAAGGTGCTGGACTAGAAACCAGGAGACCATGAGTCCTAGTCCTTCCTTAGGCATGGAAGCTGGAAGGATGGCTTTGGGCCAGTCCCTCTCTCTCAGCCCAACCTATCTTACAGGGTTTTTGTTGTGGGGAAAATATTCTGCTCTCAGTTGAACAAAGATAGATAAAAATCTGATAAATAAACTTTCCCTCTTCCTGTGGCCATTCTCCATACTGTTCCAAGTGGCCCCTAAACTTTCAAAACAGATTTTGCAGAAAGACACAAAGGGCTGCAAAGGGAAGGGAGAGCTGGTAAAAATCAGCTTCCTTATTTTGCTTTCTGAAATAAACCATGAGCTATGCTCATCGGATGCTCCATCTAGAGACAACAAACTCACTATCCCAGTTTAAGCTGTCTGGAACTTAACTTAAATCTTACATGTTGAACTAGCCTGCATTTGCAATGCATACCTTACAAAATTTCAAATTTCAAAATGGACATAATTTGAAGCTATAGCTGTAATGTGAACACTGACATTTATGATCCCCTGTCTGGAAATACCTCCTCCCCCCTAAAAAAGCCCCTTATTTCATAAAATATATAGTTATCAGGAAAAAGAATAGAAATCTTCTGGGCTGATCTTTTGACATGCAAAATGCTGATTAGCCCCATAGGCTAATTTTAAATCTACATATAGATGAGTTTAATTAAAACTAAACATCAAAGCTCCTTCTTGATGTATTAGATTTGGGAAGATCAAATTCTCAACCTGAGGCTCAAAAATGGGTCTCTAGAACATGTGCGTGGAACTCCACAGGTGAAAAATTTCTGGAAAGGTGAGATGAGGCTGGTCAAAGTCCTGTTTTGGAATGAGAAATGACAGGAGACAAAAGGATTTCACAGTCGTTCAAATCCTCCCCTGCCCATTTTCCTGCTCTATATTGTCTTCCCAAACTGGTTTCTCCATGATATTTTTGTTACCGGCGTCCTTGTGCCATGCACAGTTTGTTACAGGGGTCACCCTTACTTTGGCTTTCCCATCAACCCTTGTTCCTGTTTTTCCCTCTCTCCACTAAATTAAGTGATACAGTATATTCCCACACAGTTCTAATGTTTTATTGGGGTCATATCTGCATATGTTACTCTGTACCAGCCTTTCTCAATCTTTTGACCCTGGAGGAACCCTTGAAATATTTTTCAGGCCTTGGGGAACCCCTGCACATTCAGGCTCAAATATAGGCCAGAAGTTACAAAATGATTATATTTGTTTCATGTGTAGGCCTGTATATATGCATTAACAGTGTTCTTAAACTAAAAATAAAGAATGGAACTTACCTCTTTAAAGTGAAGTTGCCTGAATTTGAAATATTTTTTAAATAAATCATGATCTCTCAGGGAACCCCTAGTGACCTCTCACGGAACCCGAGGGTTCCACCTAGGGAACCCTAGGGTTCTCAACCCTGGTTGAGAAACCCTGATCTATACATAGTGATGTAAATGTATAAATAAGCACTATATTATATGGTAAAGACATTTCTATACATATTCTATAGACCATAATTATTATATTATATAATTCATTTAAATAGAAATAAAAGACTTCACTGCTCAGTATAACAGATTGCAACTAGATCAGTATTCAGTTGCTAAATAATGATAGATACGTTCATGTTTATTCCTCTCCCTTTATAGGATTCTTTATCTTTAAACTGGACTTGCACTGGGCAATCTTTCAAACAGAAGACTTCCTCTGTAAAATATGACTGTAATTACAGCATTTTAAAAAATGGCTAAATTAATACACACGAGCCAGCATTGTAATATGATGCAGATATTGCTGCGGACTTTGTACGTTTAGCACAAGCACCTTAACCAGAGCACCTGCTATAGTTTTAATGCTGCAAGTGGAGATCTCCATGCAATATGGAAAAAGATGGAGGTTCCCTCCTTCCTTCAGGCACTTACATTAAGTGCTAAAAGCCCAGAGTCCTCCTGCAGAAGCAGCTTCATACATTCTGCGTGCTGTAGAGCTAGTCATCCACTCTCATGTATTCAGTTTCAGAACTATTTTCAGAATGCCTGGATGCCTTACGTTCAACAATCCAGCAAATAATTGGGATTATGCTGATTATAGCTGCAGAGGCTCCTCATCATTTCTTGAAAATTTCACTCATTCTTCTCTAGAAAATTAGTTTAAAAAACAAAACAAAGATATGTTAATGGCTGCCTTATCAAAGGTTAAATAAATATGCAAGACTTAAATATACAACTCTGATTAACAGAATATCAGCTTTCTTGTTTGAATGCAAAAGTAACTTTATATTATATTATATATACCCTTTCCCTTTCTTAAACTGATAATTCTGAAATGAATGCTTTGGTAGCTAGATTATTATGACCTAAAACATAAACACAACAAAAGTGTGATGTTGCTGCATTTGCTAAACAAACAAATACAGCAATATGAACTCTTTCTGTTGCAATGTGCAGAATGGACAGGAAAGCAACAAGATGACAAAATAAATTTTCTTTTTTTTTAATCCTTTCAGTGATTAAATGTAATGAGTCACAGTTCTTACAAAAACAGTCCAGAAAGCAAGGAGAAGCACAGAAAGACATGGGAAGGGTTAACGAAAGCATGAACTGAGATTCAGGTAAAAACCTTGACAGCTTAATTGCTGTGTTGACAGAACTTGCTGTTTTGGAGCTGATGGTACTTTCCTCTTCAAAGTTTTGTACTGCATTGTAGAAGAGGCCTAAGCTCAGAGACACTCCCTCTTAATGCACTTGCTTGCAGACAGGATATGTGTAGGTGGCTCAAGGAGGCCCCAGGAGCAGAGAGCAACTGGCTGAAGAACCACCCAAAAGATACCTGTGATGCAGAAGAGAGAGGGGCTGAAGATAGTTTGATGGACATAGATAGACAACGTCTGTGTTGTAGTTGCTCCAAGCCCAGGTCATAAGTCAGAGTGGGATAGTTCAAAACCCACTTTTATTTACCCAGGGTTGAGTAGATGTTTCTGATTTGTTCATTTCAAATTCTGGGTCTCTGAAAGCTTTAGTTTATTTTTCTCTGGAGTTCTGCTGGGTCGTAAAGGACAGTGCTGGGCCAACTGCACTTAAACACTGGGGTATACTGCCAGTTTGTTAGCAGGGGATTCTCCAGTCAGAGATGGCAACAGAGCTGGATGAGAAAAGTCTTTAGTGGTTTCTCTCCCATTCTCTTCGTTGTTCGTCTGGAACCAAGAGAGACAAAAGTGATGAATGCTGCCAAGGAACAATGCATGAGTCCATACGCTCTTGGATCTTCCCCAAGTGATTTCCTACCTGGCATTTCTTTCACAGGATCAAGCTGCAGCCATTGCAGTAACCACTTGAATTCCTTCATATTTGTGGATGCAACTAGGCTGCTGTAGGCAGATCCTTCCTTGGTGTGCCTCTCCACATTGTCCCTCCACCTTCCAGATCACAATGTTAACTTTTATTGAACTATATTGTTTTTACAATGGACTTTAATATTCCCCCACAATTTAAAGAGGGCCCGCCTCTAGAATTTTGTTGTTCAGTTGTTTAGTCGTGTCCGACTCTTTGTGACCTCATGGACACGCCAGGCCTTCCTGTCCTCCACTGTCTCCCGGAGTTTACTCAAATTCATGTTCGTTACATCGGTGATGCTATCTAACCATCTCATCCTCTGCCGTCCCCTTCTCCTTTTGCCTTCAGTCTTTCCCAGCATCAGGGTCTTTTCCAGTGAGTCCTCTCTTCGCATTAGGTGGCCAAAGTATTTGAGCTTCAGCTTCAGTATCTGTACTTCCAATGAGCAGTCAGGGTTGATTTCCTTTAGGATTGACTGATTTGACCTCCTTGCAGTCCAAGGGACTCTTAAGAGTCTTCTCCAGCACCACAGTTCAAAAGCATCAATTCTTCGGCGCTCAGCCTTCCTTATGGTCCAACTCTCACAGCCATACATTACTACTGGAATACTCTAGAATACTCCTCCCTAAAAGATGTGGGTTTGTATGTGAGGATTTAACATGACTTCATAGGAAGAAAAGGAGTGAGACTACAGGAAGTCCTCACTTAATGACCACAAATGGGACTGGGATTTTGGTTGCTAAGCAAAGCGGTCATTAAGCAAATCCGACCCGATTTCACTGGCTTTTTTGTGGCAGTCATTAAGCGAATCACCGCAGGTGTTAAGCAAACCATGTGGTTGTTAAGGGAATCACACAGTTCCCCATTGATTTTGCTTGCCAGAAGCTGGCCAGGAAGGTCAAAAATGGCAATCACATGACCACAGGATGCTGCGACAGTCATAAATGTGAACTAGTTGCCAAGCGTCCAAATTGTGATTAGGCAACCATGGGGACGCTACAACGATTGTAAGTGTGAGGACCGGTTGCAAGTCATTTTTTCAGCGTCGTCATAAGTCCGAACGATCACTAAATGAATGGTTAAGCAAGGACTACCTCTATTAGATTTGGTGACATAAGGTCTGCCATCTAATCAGTACAACTCTTGTGATAAGATCCCCCCTTTGGTCTCTCTAACCACCACCCATGGGACAGAGAGATTTTTTTGGAAAAAGAGATCCATCTCATTGTCTCCCAGTCTCTCATTCTTAGAAACTGTGATCAGGGGAAAATCCAGCCTACTTAGGAGGACCCAGAAAACTCCTTGCTGCGCCAGATAAGCTGATCTTTATTCTAGAATGGAGTGCTCTGCTCAAATTTATTAACTGGTGAATTTGCTCTACTACCTCCCTAGAAGCATCCAATACTTCACTTAATAACTCACCACAGAAGACTTTTTAAATATTGTTCCCCCTGCTATCCACAGTCTGTGTATTTATCAATGTATATATCTTTACATTTCTCTGGTGGTTTACAAAATATTTCCTCTGATGCTGGTGGCTGAAATGAAAGATTGGTTTTTAAGCTACTAACAAATGCAGAGAACCCTAAAAAGCCTGCTGTTCACCATGACAGCACATCAGAGAATCTGTGGCATTTACTGTGGAATCACAGTAAATCCAGAGTTTAGTATTGCATAGAATGGTGGCAAGGGAAGATCAGTTCATGAAACTATTACCAAATGATAGTGGGAGGTCGAGATGACAAGTGGCTTTGAAACTTCAGAATGAAAAAGTGGTATTGTTATTTCATACATCCCTATTTGAATAGCTACTTTGAAGTAAGCAAAAGAAATAGTTTCATACCCAACTCAGTATGAGCACAGCGCAACTGCCTCATATATTGTACCTCTCCCTGAATGATTATTCAAAAGTAAGCAAGAAGAACAGTTTCATTCTCAAAATTAGCCTGGATATTGCTTTCTCCTAGCATTTCCAGTATCTCGTTGGTCCTCCACAATACACTGCAATGACCTTGAGCTGTGGTTGCCATCTCAGGGTAATATTAAGGCAGCAATAACTTCAAGGAGTGGGTGCAAGGTAAAGTAGATCAAGAGAAGTATGGGATTTACAGGGGAGTGGGAACTAGAAGAAGGATAATGTAAAGTGAAAGGTGGCCAATGCCACTCCCCTGCAGATATTCATATCAGTGTAATACTGTTCACAGACATAAAATGCATATATACTAATGCACATTTCTCCCATTGTTGAGGTGGCCCAGTAAAACCCAGAAAAAAGAAATGGGTTTTCCCAAGACTAATACAATCTGCTGGTGGGGCAGATTTCAAATGAATCAGCAATCACTCAGGGACAACATTATGCAATAGATGGGGGAGAATCCTATCCTACATGCACATTAAAATCAACTGGTGAAAGAGCTGAGGCCGATAATCAATTAATCATTTGGGGGTGTCAATATGCACATTTAATTTTGAAAACCTTGTCATCTCTAGTCATACAGGACTTGCAGGTTTTTGAAGGAGCACCCACTCATATATCACACTGCCAATATTCTAATAGTTTCTGCTAAGATGCTTTCCCAAGTACCTGTTCCCAGCACAGTTTAAAACTTGGAAAGAACAGAGGTCTAAATTGGATTATGCATCAAGTTCTGATGAATCCTCAATCTGAAACTGAACTGATCTGAGTCACAGCTATCTGAATCAAAGCAGGAGTCTTGTAAAACAGTCTGGATCTGAATTTGAGAAATATGACTATGAAACCACTCTCCTTCCTACCCATTTTTAGTTGATCTCCCTCTAATATCTGAAAAGGAGTATAGAAGTGATTTGTCTCATTTCAGCTAGGAATTAAGCGGCCTTAAGTGTAGCAATATAAAAATAATTTCCCCACCAGTTCTTTTGGGGTAGGGTTGGACATTCTGCTCCCATTGGAACTTACAGCAACAGGGAAGCCTCTGTCTAATGAAATTTGACTGATATTTGTCTTTTCTCAGTAAACAAAGAAACAAAAAATCAGGAAAACAAATGTCTGTTGAAAGTTGATAGTGGTAATTAGATTTTTAAAAAGAATTTATATCAGAGAAATTTATGTTACAGAAGTCCTTGATGGGGACATTTCCATGTCAAAAAATGAAAGCAAAACAATTTCTATACTTTGAAAACGATTCTCAGGCTGTTTAAATTTAGCAACTATGTGAATTAGGCTAAAATGTGTAGAAACTTTCAATACATTAGGAGACACTTTAAATGTAGATTATTCAAAATGTTCTACGGGATTTTTAACCAGATTCCACACAAAAGAAGCACTGGATCTGAATAGTTAGTTAAGTGTCAAGTTCAGTTTTTGGTGACTATATGGACAAATGGTTGCATTTTGACCAGTCTTTAGTAATAACCTGTAGCTATTCCAATGACATCCCAGTAATCTTTTTAATCCCATTGCTTTTCCTTCTTCTACTTCCCTAAAACCTTGCCAAACATAATCATTTTTTTCCTGATCTATCATTTTCTTGCATCACCTGAACCTTATCCTAATAATGTAGACCATAAAGATGACTAGATGTTTATTGATCCACACATCCCTATTTTACTTCCGCTTCCATTGCCTACAGCAGCTTTTTCCAACCTGGTGCCTTTGGCCATCCTTCCTGGGAAAGTTTGGAGTTGCAGTCCCAATATTTAAAACCTAATCCAAGCAAAACTCAAGTATGTGCCTTTCATCTTCGCAATCGAGGTTGAATTGGATATTACGTGGAGAGAGAACAGATTACAACACTGCCCAACACCTAAATATTTGGGTGTTACGTTGGACAGAACGCTTTCCTTTAAGCAACATTGCCTGAATACCAAGGCTAAAGCATGTGCTAGGAATAACATCATCCGACGACTGACAAACAATGCATGGGAAGCCCAGCCAGCTAAGTTATCAGTATCAGCTCTGGCCTTGAGTGTCTCTACTGCCGAATATGCAGCACCAGTATGGAACACATTGCCACATGCAAATCAAGTAGATATCGCTGTGAATGAGGCAATTCGCATAGTGACGGGATGCCTCAAACCTACGCCCGTTAATAAACTATACCCCCTTGTTGGCATTGCTCCACCTAAGATTAGAAGGGAAGTAGAAGCAGACGCCAAAAGAACCAAGCAAGAGACTGACTGTTGTCACCCTCTGAGCGGATATGCTCCTCCAATTCATCGACTTAAATCTAGAAAGAGCTTTATGGCAAGAACTAATACCCTAGAGGGGTCCAAAGAACAGAATCGAATAAGTAAATGGAGGAATGAGCTCACCGATTTGAGTATTTTACTGAAGGAAGAAATGGCCGCTGGAAACACTCTCCCTTATACAGTTTGGAGGACGATGAATAGGATGAGGGTGGGGGTACCAAGGTGCAAGACGAATTTATTTAAGTGGGGGTTGTTGGCTGACGACAATACATTATGTGAATGCGGAGAAATCCAAGACCCGGAGCATCTGATGGTGTGTCGATTACTGTTGGAGCCTTGTACTGTCGATGACCTACAGCAAGTTAATGACAAAGCTGTGGTGGTGGCTACATTTTGGCAGAGTAAAGTTTGATCTGGACACAAAATAAATAAACAAATAAATAAATAAATAAAATATTTTTGGTGGTTGCCAGGTTAAAGAGGGTGAACTATAATATAGGGATGGTACCAACCTCTTGGCCATAGGATCTTGTTGTAAACTGCCCAGAGTCCCCCGTGGGGGAGTTGGGTGGTGATAAATTTGAAAAATAAATAAATAAATAAATAAATAAATAAATAAATAAATAAATAAATAAAATCTTGACATTATGGAAATTGTCAAACATACCTGGAAAGTGTCAGGTTCAGCAAGGTGACTTAATGTCTTTTGAGCTTCATCTTCTGGGAAGATGACATATTTAAGATTGGCAAGATGCCAAGACATTACCAACCAGGTATTTTTTAAAAAAGTTAAAGTAAATGACATGAACAGAACACCACAGTCTACTTTCTTACCACTTTGCCACTGAATAATGGGTGAACAACGGGATGAGAGCCAGTGTGATATAGTGGCTTAAGGCACCAGGCTAGAAATTGGCTTAGGCACAAAGCCAGCTGGATGACTTTGGGCCAGTCCCTCTCTCTCAGCCCTAGAAAGAAGGCAATGGCAAGCCACTTCTGAAAATGTGGCCAGGAAAACTGCAGGGACTTGTCTGTGTAGTTGCTAGGAGTCAAGACTGACTCTAAGGCACACACAAAAAGGAATAATGGAAAACCATGCTTAGTAGTGATATTTGACAAATGGGGAAAAATAAAATGACATGTAGCTGATTAGCTTATGGGTTAGCAAAGGCCTTCCTTCCTTCCTTCCTTCCTTCCTTCCTTCCTTCCTTCCTTCCTTCCTTCCTTCCTTCCTTCCTTCCTTCCTTCCACATAGATCAACATCTCAACAGGGGGCATCCCAACTCACATCACAGGGTTGTTGTTGTTGTGGGGAAAATAGGAGGAGGAAGGAGCATTAAGTATGTTCACCACTTTGAGTTATATATAAAAAAGGTGGGATAAAAATCTAATAATAATAATAAACAGTTGAACACAGATGCTTAGTAGTAAGGTAAAGTTTCCCCCCGCACATGGAGGACAGGAAGGCCTGGCGTGCTATGGTCCATGAGGTCATGAAGAGTCGGATACGACTAAACGACTGAACAACAAAAATAGGATCCCCCTGCACATTTGTGCAGTCGTGTCCGACTCCAGGGGCCGGTGCTCATCTCTGTTTGTTAGCCGAAGAGCCAGCGTTGTCCGAAGACGCTTCCACGGTCATGTGGCCATATGACACGCGCGGAACGCTATTACCTACCCACCGAAGTGGTACCTATTCATCTACTTGCATTTGCATGCTTTCGAATTCCTTGGTTGGCAAGAGCTGGGGCGAGTGCAGGAGCTAGGGACACAGATGCTTACACAGCTTGAAACTCTTGGCCAAATTCTCATAGATTCTGCAAGAATTAGATATATATTGAGATCCTAGGGAGAGCAGAAGCCAATTATAACATTAACATGTGTGAAAACAGGTTAGAACTCAGATTCCAGAGTTTATGGGAGAATTTATATTGGAGCCAGAGAGTGAGAACAATGTCTAAAATGCATTGTCAATGTGTTTGGGTATAATTTATGTATTATTTCTGGGTAGATGTATGTCAGATATGGTATAAGCTACTTAGAGTGCTATTGTATTATTTTCTGTTATAGTTCCCCCCCCCCTTAAGAATATGAAACTTAACTGAGTCCATTTCCTCATCAATCCAAGTATGCATGTGGATTAATTGGAATTGGTATCAGGAGCTGTGGTCAACTGTCCTAGAAAAATAAAACAAACAAGGAACAACTCCCTGGAAAAAATACGGTTTCCAGACAATTGTATGATGAATCATTAACAGGTCCTTGCCTTGCCTTTTTTTGCCTTTTTTGCCTTTTTTTTTCCTTTTGCCTTTGGTAAGCATTTGAGCATTCTTTTTTACTGGCCCAAAGAAGTCAGTCAAGGAATTTGTAAATATGCATGCTCACATTTGTCTATAAAAGTTGCCTTAGCTTCCAGCTTATAAAAGAAAAATGCTTCCAGTAACTTTAGAGCTTTTCCTGTCATTTGGTTGTGACAATATTACTGCATGTCCAGTCTCTTTTATGGACAGACTTTTGGGTTGTTTTGAAGAAAGTCGTTCAATATATATCAGGACAGTTCATCTTCAAGCTTAAGAAATTAAAGAACTGGACAATGGTGCTGAATATATATTTGAGACTATCATATCTATTCGGTATATCTCAGGAGGCATCAGCACCAAGCCACCAGAAGCTGAGATCGACTTATGCTTCCTTGATAGTTGAGGCTATCATGGCTTGCTCCTACACTATAGGAAGACATTTGTTAGTCACTGCTGGCGGCCAGATGTATTTATTTATTTAATATTATTTTATTTATCCTTGTTTTATGGTTTCCCTCTTCTAATCATGTCTGCTTTTGCAGGCCACATCAATTCTTGGCATGCCACAGAAGGCAGAATGTAGGCTTTAGCTCAAAAAATGTTGCTTCATCTTGTTCTAGGCCAATTTTAGAGGTGGAATCTTTCATGGCTAACAGATGATTAAAATAGATGCGTTAAAACTGGGCTGAGAATAGAAGATACATGGAGCACAGCTCATCTTCTGTGCTTCCGATCTTTGCTTTCAGCCCACTAGACTATTAAGTTATTAGGCATAAGAGTTCATTATCCCTATTCAGTGCAGAGAACAGATTATGTTCAAGATCAAATGTTATAGCTCAGCAGATGGTTGTATATGTTCTCCATATTCCCAAACGTGCCTCATTTTCCCAAATGATAGAGTTGGTGGGATGGAGATAAAGCAGATAAATGCAGGAATTGCTAGGGTCACAGATGTAGAAACATCTGGTGATATCCTAGTAAAGGTAAAGTTTCCCCCCACACATTTGTGCAGTCGTGTCTGACTCTAGGGGGCGGTGCTCATCTCCGTTTGTTAGCCGAAGAGCCAGCATTGTCCGAAGACACTTCCACGGTCATGTGGCCGCATGACGCGCGCGGAACGCAGTTACCTACCCACCAAAGTGGTACCTATTAACCTACTTGCATTTGCATGCTTTCAAATTGCTAGGTTGGCAAGAGCTGGAGCTAGTGCGGGAGCTTACTCTGCACACAGGGCTAGGGATTCGAACCTCCGAACTTGCAATCTTCTGATCGACAAGCCTGGCATCTTACCCGCTGAGCCACCATGCCCCTTGGTCATATCCTACCCATGTACTATTAGTCAAGCTATAATTACTGCAAATATATGTTCCCCAGGCATCACTTTTGGTAACTGGTTTCTCATCAAGGATATTCTCCTTTGAACCAAGAACATGACCATCTAAGAGAGACTGCAACAGATTCACAGGAGGAGAAACAGGAAGCATGCTTATATTTCACCAGAGCTGGGAATATATCATTTAAGCTAACAGAGGTTTATGTTAGCCATTCATGCTAATCTTGGCTTGGGAGGGCATCAGATGTCTGAATACAGAAGAAAGTCAACAGGCTGAAAAGGCAATCAATTGTCTACTAGCAGATCTTAATTTATTATACCTATCTAACATTGTTTTCCTTAAAAATATTTATTCAGAGTGGTGTTGAATTCCCTATATTGAATTCCCTATATCAAACTCACTATTGTCTTTCCTTCAAAGCTTCTTTGCCATTTTCTCCCTTATTACTGCATGATTCCATTAGAAATTGAACAAACAAAAATGGATTAAATTGGTGGACATTGCCCGAAAAGCCAAAAATGAATGCATTTTTAAACAGATCCATGTGTATAAATTGATGGGGTATATGCTGGCTTAAAGGGGAAAAACCCGAGGCTTGAGAATAAACAGACAAGAATGCAGCTTGTTAGGGCCAACAGTGTTTACTGATAGGCATAAGGCAATAATGCAGATACAATCACATTATCGCAAATATGAAAAAGATGAATATACAGGATACATCATTGTAAAAGGAAAAACAAAAACAAACTTATAAGCAGAGTTCCGTGTATTAATCCCAGGGCCAGAGTTCCTGCCATGGCCTATACCCAAAGCCAGGCATAGCTCACTCTGCCCAGTCCACGGGAAGTGAACACGTGAAGAACTACATGGCTAAGAGACACTAGAAATCAAGAAGACATAGAACACCATTTTGCATGGTTGTATATTCAGTTCTTCTAGCATTCTGATTGGCTGGAAGTTAGCTGTTACACACACTAGGCCTCAAAGCACTAGCATTGGGTGGCAGTGCTGCATCTACGCACTGAGTTCCCCCCTTCCTTGCTCAGGGGGGGCCTGAGCAAGTCTTCCCATGGAAGGATATCAGGAGACCTTGTTCCCATGCAATTTAGTCAAAACAATACACACGTGACCATTGCTATCTTGCACCTGCACTTCACGTCACCATCAGAAGGCTTTGCTTTGTTTTGTATAGGAATAATTCGCCAGGGCAACACAAGAACTCTAACACCCCTCCCGAATTATTTCTGTACAATGGGAGTAACAAACATTTTTACAGAAACAAGAAAAACAAAGGTTAATACATGTAATGATCACACTATTCAAGTTACAGTTTTTACAACCAATAGTATCAACACTAGAAAATGGTTTAAAAACACTTGTTACACATATGTATAATGCACAATATACATTTCATGCAATGTTTTATTCAGATACATACAAATAATAATAATACAACTTATGCAGGAGCAGAAACAGTCAAACAGAAAAACATTGCCCGCAAATGTTCTGTCCCCTCCTTTGCAAAAAATCGCAGCCAGCATAGATAAGGAATTCCAATCCTGTTGCATGCTGTTAGCTGATTTTAAGAAAAAAACCGCAGCTTGGTATTTTTACTTGGGCAAAACTAATTCAAGGCATGTCCACTGTGTTACTGCAGAGTGATATACTGTACAACAAATTAAGGATAAGCTTTCCTTTACACAAATGACACTCTGTAACAAACCAAGAACCATCTCTGTTCAGGGCTCTTGTAACTTCAACACCAAGATAAATGTTTGAATTTGTGCTGAACTTCCTCAGCTGGCACTTACTACCTCAGCTGACTGACAAATTCTTATTCAAGGTGGAAAACTTCAGTTTCTAAGCAGAAAACAACTACATAAGTAAGAAGTCCTACACAAACTTCTACACTTTCTTATGTACACATAGAAAACAGCACGTGACTGTTCTCACATCTCAGTTAGCATCTGCACCATGCTATCAATGACTGGCCTGCTTTAAGATCCATAAAGCACCCTGTTAAGTCAATGAATTGTTTGGGAACTGCCACACATGTACAGCCAAAAGGCTTGCCTTACACACACTGTTTCAGGGAGATCTACATTCAAATATGCTGTGTCAACATCACAATATGTAAATGGACACCTGTTTCATGCTACGCAACCAGAAAACGCACCACACGTCAACATTCTGGCCTAGCTGTGGGTGCATACATTAGATCCACAGTTCACAAACTTCTTTTGTGCAACAAATCCCTGGGCAACACTGGCTTTACACTGCAGAGTATTATCAGGAAGAAATGTCTTTCTGAACACTCATCTGGAACCTACAGCTTACTAAAACAAAGGATAGGTTGGTTACTTTTAACACTTCACCAAAACTCAAACTGACTATCCACAGCTGTGTTCCAACGTTCTCCTTGCCTCTCAAAGGCAGGAGCAACACATCTAGCAAAGACTGGGTTTTCTCAGGTAACTTGACACACTGTCACCTGCTAAATCACAAATCTGTCAGGCTTCACACCCTGGAATAAGAGGACCCATGAGGAATGACCACTGTACTTCCTCCATCACCATCTTCTTTTCCCTTAATACCTGACTCCCCCTCCAGGCCCTGCAACTGCTCAGGTGAAATTTCCACTCCTTCACCTGAGGGGCCCTTTTCACACTCGGAGACTGGGGAACAGAAGAAACCTGAACTGGGTTTTGCCCATCTACTGAACTATGGACAGTAGGTTTACACTAGCAACACTTCTGCAACCTTAGCATATACCTTTCCCAACCAGTAGGCTGCTTAAAAATAAAGCACTTCTGGAGATTTGGATTTGACTATGGCTTAATGAAACACCGATAAGCCTTGGATTTTAATCAACAACCAACAACCAACAACCTGAAGCACTCTGCTTCCTTGGTTCTCCCTTCTCTGTGACCTGGGGTTGTGAACACACGCAAATGTTTCACAGACATGCAGGTATTTCAGTGAAGGGCGCTTGCCATACCAAAGAAAAACAACTTCTTTTTACAGTTGAATTCTACACTCTGTTAGTTAGAAACCACACACTGCAATCAAGGCAGCCTCTCCCCAGACATGGGATGGCACCTGAGCAACTAACAGCAGGCTATTTTTAATGGTATTCACAACACCAACACTCAGCTAGAATTCCAACATTGGCAAGTCTTTGGGAGAATACGTTCCTGCAAAGCCAATTCTGGAACACATGGCTCAGGAACACTCCACAACAATCTGACTGAAACTGACCTTATTTTCATCCTACCATTGCTACATACACTTCAAAGCGAGCACAGACCTTCGCTTTAGACTTCAACAAGTAGCAACAACACAAGCAGGTATGATCATCAACCAGAACGAACATGAAACTCGCACCCCACCATTACTTGGGACATGGGGGCTAACTAGATCTCTATGAACCAACTGAAATGGTCTAGTTAACACTCTGTCACTTTGCCTAGCAACAGACACAGTTCTGATTTTAGATTGTTTACACACAATTTACACAATCAAGAAACTTTTACATATTTCCTGGGTTCTAACTCAGAATGCATTTGGCTATCTGAGACACACTCTCCCATCCCGGGATACCCCAGTACTTTGTGAAAACTTTATGGATGCATTTATGATGTGGGAAAACATTAAACACACAATGTCCTGTCCACACAATTTCCACAGCATCTCACACACTTGATGTTACAGGTTTGTCTCTAACACACTCAGTCTCAACACAAACAGTTTCATATCGCAATGAAACATTCAGCACCAAGTACACTCAGACTTGACCAGGGCTGGAACACTGAGGAGAGAAAAACAACAAGTGTATACATACACATTTCTTAGAATTAGCAGCTAAAATTACTTGCTGAACTCAAGGCTGAAATTTGTAACAATAACCGTCCATGTTTACAAACTTTACAGCGAGCTGAATTCAAAAACAGAGTCTCTGTAGAAATGCTTACACACAGCAACCGGTAGAGCAGAAGACTTGGATTCGTTGTTCAGCTGACTCCTGGTATCTGGCGTCCCCTCCCTTCGTAAACCAGGCCTCTTGCATCCGCTGGACATCGGGGCAGGGAACAGCCTTGTAGAATCACAGCAAACCACGGCAAATGTAAATTCCATCCCAGGTTTTACTTCAGCTGGAACACTCTTTGCAAATCGTAGGAACAGGAACAGATGACTTGCAATGCAGCTTCTAGAAGTGGCTTGTACAATAATCCACAGCAATTAATCTCGACCAGTAGCTCAAAACTACTGTCCAGGCTTGGCAAAAATTACGCACACTTTTTCACAGTGCCAGAAAAATATGCCTTGTTCAAATGCAGCAAACAAAGTCTTGAACTCACCAAGGTGGGTCATCACAGTCTCACCGGTTGCAGCTTCAAACCATAAAGCTGTCTTGATAGACCACCAAGGGCAACAGAGCTCCACTGTGTATCAAAGGCTCCAACAGCTTCTCAGCACCCATTACACAGTCCGTGGGTTGCTGATATTCAGTAGCTGAAATAATTCCATTCAGAGGATTTGAGTCCCAAAAGCAAAATGCCATAAGCACAGTCCAAACATGCTTGCACTTCTTCAGAAAGAACCCTCTGAATCCTCCAGGGATCTCTGGAAGTGGATTTGCCACTTACTGCCACAAATCATCTTCTTGCAAAAAGAATGATTTCATCTCCACACACCAGGTCAGATAGTTTGTGCCATCTAAAGCCCCAAACGGCAGACTGACCAGACACTGTTCAGCCATTGCTGACCACTCAAAGAAAACATGTTTATTCCGAAACCAGCCTCTAAAAACAAACTCCCTTTTACAGCCAGGTCCAACGCAGCAAAGAAAACACAAATTTCTCTCTGGGCAACCATAACCTGATGGGGTATATGCTGGCTTAAAGGGGAAAAACCCGAGGCTTGAGAATAAACAGACAAGAATGCAGCTTGTTAGGGCCAACAGTGTTTACTGATAGGCATAAGGCAATAATGCAGATACAATCACATTATCGCAAATATGAAAAAGATGAATATACAGGATACATCATTGTAAAAGGAAAAACAAAAACAAACTTATAAGCAGAGTTCCGTGTATTAATCCCAGGGCCAGAGTTCCTGCCATGGCCTATACCCAAAGCCAGGCATAGCTCACTCTGCCCAGTCCACGGGAAGTGAACACGTGAAGAACTACATGGCTAAAAGACACTAGAAATCAAGAAGACAAAAGAACACCATTTTGCATGGTTGTATATTCAGACCTTCTAGCTTTCTGATTGGCTGGAAGTTAGCTGTTACACACACTAGGCCTCAAAGCACATACCATGACCTGCTATTGGTTAGCAGTGCTGCATCTACACACTGAGTTCCCCCCTTTCTTGCTCAGGGGGGGCCTGAGCAAGTCTTCCCATGGAAGGATATCAGGAGACCTTGTTCCCATGCAATTTAGTCAAAACAATACACACGTGACCATTGCTATCTTGCACCTGCATTTCACGTCACCATCAGAAGGCTTTGCTTTGTTTTGTATAGGAATAATTCGCCAGGGCAACACAAGAACTCTAACATAAATCAACATGGTCTATAGGTCCAGATGCACATTCATTACTAGGTCTCGTAGGGTTCCTAAATCTTTTTATAGTCTGGGTCTTGGGGAAAAAATGAATACTATCTCTACTTGGCCTTATTTATCAGAAGCTGGAGGGAGATATAGGTGGAGAGAATCTCTTCCAAGCCAAAAGGTGATGCAGCCTGCAGAAAAGTTTCAGATAGGCTTACATATTTATCACAGAAAGAGGCATAATATCATTTTTTGTCTCTAGACCCTGGTAGGAATCCAATTATATCTGCAGAAGCCTACTAAGCTTTTTAGATCTGGTTTTAAATCTGCCATCTTCATGAGGAATCTAAAATGGGACTGGAGGAAAAAAATGAATTCTCCAGCTTTGGTGTCTGGATGTAGACTTGGTCCAGCTTACCACCATCACCAAATTAAGGATTGCATGCATCTTTGTCTGGATATAGGCCAGTTTATTTTAACATAAATTCCACAGACTTGTTGCTCCTAAGTAAGATCTCCTTGATCTAAGGACAATTTTCTAGGACCTGGGTACCCTGTGTGGAATTCCCCAGCCACCATAATCAGTTTGAAAGGTGAAATCCTGACAATAAAGGACAGCTAGGTTGAGGGACGGCTCAAGTTAGGGATCTGAAAAAGTGTTCTGGGACCTATCTGGATTCCAAGTCATTGGGAAGACGTCTAAAAGTATTGTATACAAAACTGCAAATGCATGCAGCTCCATTATCAGAAAGGAAGAAAAAGGTTCTTACAGTATGTTACCCAGCAACCAGTACATTTGCCCCACCAGAGTTCAGTGCAACACCTTTTTGTTTGTTTTATTGCCATATCCCCAGAGGTATAGTCTCTGGCTTGGACCATGGAACTATTACTAAGGATCATAACGTAGTCAGCTGGGAAGTTATCCTAGTAAATAACTTGTTCTAGGCAAGTAAAACTCCAGCATCACCATAAATGGCTTTCCTTAATTTGCTGTCAATTGTAGCAAATTACTATCCCTAACCTTCAGGCTGCTTGACCTCATCCCATAGTAAGAAATGTTCATTGTACAAAGCCTGCCACGTTTAATTGCAAACACAGTCCTGAAAAGGACATGTGGAAAAGGTCACGTCATGAAGTCTTTGAAGGATTTTGAATGATGTTTAAAGAGAAATTACATGCTTATTCCCATGGGAGGTTTAAGCAATGAAGCTAGTTCAGTACGTGGCCAGCAAAATCCAATATAACATTATCTGGCTTCACAATAAAGTATGCGCCCAAAGAAATGTGATTATATTAAATTATACTGAAGTTCCACTTCAATCAGGATGCTGCCAGAATAAAATAAACAATAGTAATTAGAACACAAAAGTGGAAACACTTAAAGTACTTTATTATGACAAATTATTTGAACGCTGCTTCAGAGGAACTATATGTCATCTTTCATTGGTGCTGAAAGACACGTCAAAGAACAAGGAAGAATGTGTCCATAGATTCTTATTCTCATTGTGCCAAAGAGAAAAAAATAGGATGGGGGAGAACCTGTTGCCCCTCAGGCCCTGAGAAACCATAACTCTTGACGGCTTCAGCCAACACGGACAAGAGGGAGGAATTTTGGAAGTTGTAGTTTAGTAATATCTGGAGTCTCAAAGACGGGAAGATCCACAAGTTCCTACAGTGGAGGAATGGATGATCAAACTGATGGAACTATCCCAAAAGGCCAAGTTAACAGCATTGATAAGAGAAAATACCATGTCTGGATTTGTTTCTACTTGGCAACCACTTTTAGACTATTTGCTTGTGTCAGAAAAAAATGAAGTTTCGATTTTGGGTTTTGATGATTAAATGGTCTGATTTTATAGAAATAATGTTACTAAGGTTTAACTAATGGTAAGAGATTATATTTGTAAATGCATTTATATCTGTATTGGAGAAGGTCGGAAGTCACTTTCTTTTTCTGCTTTCTCTCTAATTCTGCACTTTTATATATTTTCTTTTTTTCTTTAGTTCTGTATCCTGTCTTACCTATATTCTATATTCTATATTTTGTATTTTAACTTTACTTTGAAAATTAATAAAGTTCTTAAAAAAATAATAATATCTGGAGTCTGAGATTCCAGGACAAATAGTTCTCTCTTTGATAACCAAAGAATTCCATTCAGATTTTAGAAAGGTGTTATGTGCTTGCTAATATTTTATACACCTGCTAAGTATAAGCTATATTTGTAAAAAAAAATACTTTTATTTATTTTTATTTTTATTTACAAGTAAGTTCATATTCCACCCTATTAGTTCCTACATATAATTCAGGACAACGAAGAATAAGTAACATGAACCAGAAAATACAAGAATATTTCCCTGTCCCAAAGTACTGTATAGTAAAAGCAGTGATTTAAAATAATAATAATAATAATAATAATAATAATAATAATAATAACAACAATAACAACAACAACAACAACAACAACAACAGCAACAATAACAGAGCCTTCCTCCTCTTTTTGGCTTCCTGCTCTTTTAGGTTCAGATTTGCATTCTTTATTTTTGAGCCAAAATATGATTCTAGCCTTCTTTCTTGGGAAACTTTTTGCCTTAGGCACATCAATTTTGTCCTGCTAGTCTGACTTATTTCTGTTTCCTCCATTTGAAATCATTTGATTGAATTGTTTGCCCAGGAAATCAGAGTCTACTGAGTCTTTTTGATGATATCATCCCCAACCCTTTACATGTATCAAGAGAAAAAAGTTGCCCGCAAAAGATCGAAAGCAACATCATAAAAAAATGACACAGGCAGCATCATTAAAGAATGAAAGCTTCCTCTTCTTCTCCACCCTTAATAAAAAGCATAGTTTCCATCTAGGAACTGAAATATATTAAGTCAGGACTTGAGAAATGTGTCTGGGTATGGACTTCCACAGATGGAGCTCCACAACAGAAAAGGTCAGCCACCTAATTTTGGAGAATGTGGTTAATTTCAAAATGACTGCCATTGGCGGCGGTGGGGGTGTGTGTGCTTAACAAATTTAGCAGTGCATTATCTGGCCCTCCAGTCTCACCATCCTGTAAGATACTCCCTGCCATCATATTCTTACCTTTGTCCTTTTTCTGGGCAGCTACATCACTGTAGTTGTACTGGTGTTGGAGGAAAATTCTGAGAGTGCCTTGGACTGCAAGATCAAACCAGTCCATACTCCAGGAAATAAAGCCAGACTGCTCACTTGAGGGAATGATATTAAAGGCAAAACTGAAGTACTTTGGCCACATAATGAGAAGACAGGATACCCTGGAGAAGATGCTGATGCTGGGGAAAGTAGAAGGCAAAAGGAAGAGGGGCCGACCAAGGGCAAGATGGATGGATGATATTCTGGAGGTGATGGACTCAACCGTAGGGGAGCTGGGGATGGTGATAGCCGATAGGAAGCTCTGGCGTGGGCTGGTCCATGAAGTCATGAAGAGTCGGAAGCGACTGAACGAATAAACAACAAAAATATCACTGTAGCTACAGCTATCATTTTGATTCTCTAAGAAAACTGGTAAGATCCATTTGGCTTTCTTGGAAACGAAGATGATGCTGGAAGCTAGTCCTTTGCTTTGCAGTATGCTAACTCCCCCTGCCTTTTTAAAAAAATTAAAAGAGTTTTTAATATGTCTGTCTGTCTGTCTGTCTGTCTGTCTGTCTGTCTGTCTGTCGGAAGAAGGAACCTGGCAGGAGTTTGAGTTGGAACATGGGTGTCTTCAGCCACCATGGTGGAGACCCAGTTCTGAGTAGACCAAGAAGCAATCCTGTATACTAATATACTGATAATAAAATCATTCTCAGCCAAAATGGCTAGGAGAAAACTCTGAACTTTGCAGAAATACTAAAACATTTAGAGGACAAAACTCCTGGTGGAGATATCTATACATGTTTGCTATCCCCAAAATAACAACTCCCTTTTGGAGAGGGTGATTATGGGGAAGAGAAATGAAAAACCCGGCGGATTGGAAAATAAATGGAATATGGGTATGGCTGGGTGGCTGACTGGCTGGGTCATTAAACAGGGCCACTCATACTGCAGCATTTTATTATAGGTCCCTCTTATTCTGTCTATATGGGATTTTTTTTCCCCAGGCAAGCCAGGGGGTGTGTCCTACATAACACATAAGCAGCGCAACTGGATATTTATTTTATTATTTAATTTTTATCCCGCCATTATTGTTTTTATAAATAACTCGAGGCGGCGAACATACCTAATACCCCTTCCTCCTCCTATTTTCCCCACAACAACAACCCTGTGAGGTGGGTTGGGCTGAGAGAGAGTGACAGGCCCAAGGTCACCCAGCCGGCTTTCATGCCTAAGGTGGGACTAGAACTCACAGTCTCCTGGTTTCTAGCCCAGCACCTTAACCACTAGACCAAACTGGCTCTCCTATTGTCTTTGCTATATTGTTTCCTGGGTGTCACCTGCAAAATGTATTCTCTGGCCTTAGCATCCAGTGATGACCAATGTTTTGAATCGATTTTTTGTGGCATTCATCCCACTGCTTGCTGACTTACTTTGTGACTAAAGTCCTCACCGCCACACTGTTTTCCTTCCTCTGCTTTCAGAGCTATTGAAAAAAGAAATTGTCTTTTTAATCACTCCTTACGAAAAGGAGGCTATAAGAGAGGTTCCAGGTATTCGGGTGAAAGTGGAGGACAGGAAGGCCTGGCGTGCTATGGTCCATGAGGTCACGAAGAGTCGGACACGACTAAACGACTGAACAACAACATTCTCCTCAGGAAGAGAAGGAATGGAGTATTGATATTTGTTTTTTGTTTTTTAAAACTATGAGTAAGGGGAGTGTAATTATGAGAAATGGATAAGCTGCTTTCCATTTGGGGAATCAATAGATACTGGGATGCTGAATTAAAGCCTTCTTGATTTTAATTCACCAAGTTTTATGACATGATTCATTGACTGATAGATTAATTGATTATATCCATTCTTTCTCTTTTGAAGAAAGAATATCCACTGCCATTGCTCCCTTTCTCCTCTTTCCTGCTATGAAATAATCTTATTCATATATGTTTTAAAATATATTTATATTTTATTTTTAAAATATATGTAAGCACTTCCCATGCTTACTAGCCTCAGTGCAGTTTACAATCAACAATAAAAATAAAAAATACAAACAGTTGATAAAACAATATAGAAGTAACATATTCATATTTAAACAGTAAGGAAAAGGAGAGAAATACAAAAGGAAAATTATACATACAGCATTCATTTAAGAAAGACTTGAAGGCCTTAAATATATAAGTGTAGATGAGGGGAAAAGAATCGGAAGAGCAAAGGACAACAGAGGCAACAAGCTTCTTTAAATAAAAAGATATGCAGTTTTTCATTTTTGGTAAAACAAGCCTTTCACTGGAATGGAGGAGGGTTACCATATCCAACCTGTAAAAATCAGAATCATCACTAGAAACACAGAAGTCTAACTCTTCACTCCCATCTACTGGTAGTATGGATTTTTGCAGTTCAGAAATGGTAGCTCTAAGTTAGAGAGAAACTCTATGTCCATGCTACTCACTGACTATAAAACAGGGCTCCCTATTCTGCTAATTACCCAGAGCTTAAAACCATGGTGACATCAAGATATTCTCACCTAGAATCCTCACAGGAAATCTAATGGTTCTCATTTCTGCACATGTCTGAAAATGATCCTTTTGCTCAAGAGGCTGTGGGCCTGTTGAAAAAAAGAGGGCAAAACAACAACAACCCCAAAACCAAACAAAACACCATACTGAAGGCAAACAGCAGATGAGCAAGAGACTGGCTGGGTTATTCATCCATATTTTTTTCAATTAATTCAGTTTTAGGGCTCACATGGCATACAGGACCACATTACATTAAATGCATCAAGAGTCATCTTCAGTACTTTCTGCTTATAAGAAAACTGATTGTACAAGCTACTGATAGTAGCTACCACTTCAAAGCAATATCTTTTGAGTCCTGCCAACTACATGGACAATTCCATGCAGTCTTCTGGCAACAGTTTTCAGAAGTCGATTCCTATTGCCTTCTTCCTAGGGCTGAGAGAGAATAACTGTCCAATGTCACTCAATCGACTTCATGATTAAGGGAGGACTTGAACTCACAGTCTCCCTGTTTCTAGCCCAGTGTCTTTAACCACTATGCCAAACTGGGTCTCCATTTTAAATTTACTTAAATATATTATGCTTACCCAAATAAAAACAGAATTGCCACTAACATTAAACCAGAGGGTTCAGGTAGAAGGAATGAATGACTGGATATAACAGGAACTTTATTCCAGAATACTGTGGTCTTAAAGCTTTACCCCATAATTCTGTAATGTATTTTTTTAAATTTCAAAATCTATTAATTAAAAATGCAGAATCTGTTTTGAAATGGATACAGCAGCACCAAAGTCTTTCCTGTCCTTTATTCTTCACTAGAAAACCTCACAAAATCAACTTACAAATCAGGAAAATGAGTTAAAATCAGTGTAGATTTGCAAAATTGTGTTTTTGAAAAAAAAATTAGGATTAAATTGAGTTGAAGCGAAGTTGCATGGAATAAAGGTGTAGAAAGACCAGCTATGTAAAACACAATGTATATTCAAGAATATTGCATTGAATACTGCATATATTTAGTAGAAAAATGTGTGCTGCGATGATCACATAAATTGTAGAGAAAAACATGGCAAGCTAAAGGAAAATGCATATAAAGTCCATGCCACAGCAACTCTGGATTTTGGGTAGATTTAAAAAAATTAAATTAGACAAAATGGAACATTTCATTTGGCGGGGTCCAGGAAGCAGGCCTTCTCTGCAGTAGCTCCCGCCCTTTGGAACATTCTGCCCCCAGAGGTGAGACAGGACCCATCGCTTCTGGCATTCCGGAAGAATCTGAAGACTTCGCTCTGCCATCTCGCTTGGGGCAGGAAGAGGGGTAGTTATTCCTGGGGGTGGGTGGTGCCTTAGAGCCCTCCTCACCAATTTAGAACAATTTAGATCTCTTTTAGCCACTTGGATTGTATATTTATTCTTATTGGAAATAGTATATTTATATTTTAGATGTTTTATCTTTATTGTTTTAAAGTGTTTGTTACTGTAAACCGCGCAGAGTCCCCCTTTTCTTGGGGAGATGGGCGG